>OY282508.1:11439619-12639619 GCA_958295605.1 Ajuga chamaepitys | reverse complement strand
TATTAATTAATAATAAACTTCTAGAATAACAATTTTTAATCCTGCATTTTTTAAAAGAAGAATACGAACATTGTTTTCATATGCACATAAAAGGGAGGCAAAAAGAACAAGCATAGCAAAGACAAGATTGTGCAGATCTTGGAGGTCTACATCTTTTCTGGATTTTAGGAAAAAAAAAAAACCTTTGTTTTATACCAATTTTAAAAAGGTTTTTTTTTTTAAGCATGACTTAGTAAAGGAAAAAACACAATTTTAGAAATCTAGCAAATCATAGATTACACGGATCGTCAAGATCCACATTTTTTTTAATTCACAGAGAAGGAAAACAAGTTTAAAAAGTTTAAATCACTGAGTACTCAAAATCTGTAATTTATTTTGCCCCACAAGTCAATAAAAGAAAAAGTTAAAAGGAAAAGGTGGATCTATGAAGATAAACAAGTTTCAAGATATTGAATACATAGGTGATATCAGATTTCATAGAAATCAATCTCACCCAAATGAGATGTGATGAGGGGGAGAGACGAACAATGGGGTAAGTTTGAAAGTCTTGAAGATGTAGGTAATATTGGAATTTTGAGAAATATACCTCACCGAAAAGGTGACGGTGCAAACAAGATTTCTTCTTGATTCATCATCTTCCTACAAATTTTATCCCCTCTATAAAATGTTAAGTCTGCATAGAAAATAGTTTTAGATGGTGGTTTGCTCTCTAAAACATCTTATAAGATGTTTAAAAGCCTATAAGCTCATTCAAAGTGTTTGACTATAATTTTATATAAGATCTTATTTTAATTCAAAATAAGTTGTTAACAACTAATAAACTGTTTAAAAAAAAGTAAGGATAATCCATTTATTTCTTAAATAAGATCTTATTTAATTTACTATTTCAATTTGTATTATTTTAGTTACAAAAATAGCGTACCTAACATCTTATAAGCTATATCAAACACTTCAACAACTTATTTGTGAAATAAGATTTAACGTCTTATAACACGTTAGAGTTTATAAGATGTTTTAAATAAGTTTAGTTAAACACCCTCTTCATGTACATGGAAAAGGGTAATGTTGTCTTTCTAGGAATTAAGGGCAGTGTTGTCTTTTTAGGGAAGAAGTGACTAAAAAACATGTACATGGAAAAGGTCGCTATAAACATCTAAACTTCATTTGGTTAAAAACACCCATTAAATCTTATTATGATGTATCTAATAATTTTATTTATAATAATTGTTAATAGATGATATATTAAATTAAATTTATTTGTATGCTTATGGTCTTTGTATGGACGTTTTAGTGAAAATATCCCGTTTATTTGGTCTTTCTTTTTTAGGGAATAATTTTTGGCCATTTTGCTTATTAAGTAAATGGGCCTCTAAAGAAATATTTCGTTGCTCAATTAAATGGGTTGTATATTTCTGTAACAACTTTTTGGATAAAAAAACTTGAGTGTGGCGGTCACACAAATTCCATCTCGTATGACGGGTTTATTCTATAATTAAATAAATGACCTAAACACTATATTCAACTCTTGATCCTATCCAAAAAAATAAAATTTCTCTCTTGACCACACGGAATGCTATCACACAAAAGACTCGCTCTTCTTTTTGTAGGCCCTATTTATATTAATGTATTGACCTAATATATGAAAAACCCAATTTTCTTTTCATTATTATACATATTTAATTCTATAATCGAATAATAATTCAATACAAAAATGTCTAACGCGTGCATTGCACGGTGCACAACTTGTACTATTAAAAAGCTAACATGTAATATTGTTCAGGTAGTGTAAGAAATAATATTTTTCAGGTAAACCAATATTACTATTAAATTAATGTTATAACGGATGCGAGAAAGATAAATAAACGAGAAATAAACGAACACAAATTTACATGGTTCACTAACAATGTGTTAGCTACGTCCACGGCAGAAGAGATAAATTGGTTTTATTATGATCAGATGTTCTTTAGAGTACAGAATGACCATAGGTCATATAATAGAGCTATATATAACCCCTCCTAATTGGGCCTCAAATAGGCTGGAAATAGTCCTAAATATGGAAGGACTTAAAAAATCGCCTTAACGGCGACCCCATTTGACTGTCGCGGTCACATTCAGAGCACCGATGCCGCAGCCTTATCCAGATTGCATTTGTCATGGCCACGTTCCATCCTGTTGCGGTCGCGTCGTTCAGCCGCGTTTAGTTTAGAAAACCAGATTCAAGACATTCTAACAAATCTCCACCTTAACTTGAATCCTCTCACAGATCAACAGATGTATCACATGCACCCTAAAAGCGCCCAGCGTATGAGCAACCCCTCGTACATAGATTTGTCCCTAACAATGAGACAACTAACAACTTGTGACATAACAAATTCAAACAATGTTGAAACTTGTTAATCGGAACCGACTTGGTGAACATATCAGCACGATTATCACCAGCCCAACTTTCTTCAACTTAATCCTCCTCTCACTTCTTAGAAAATAATACCTGACGTCAATATGCTCCGTCCTCTCGTGATGAACTTGATCCTTGGCCAAACATATTTCACTAAGACTATCACAAAACATAGACGCATAATCTTAATGTAAACCAAAAACCACTGACCAATCCTCTCAACCAAATTCCCTCTTTGGTTGCTTCCGTCAAAGCCATATACTCAGCTTCTGTAATAGATAAAGTAACTATAAGCTACACAGTAGCCTTTCAACTATCAATAGAACTTCCAAGAGTGAAAACATAATCGGTCATGGACCTCCTACTGTCCACATCTCCCACATAATCAGAATCACAATATCCTGCAACAAAACAACTTGTATCACCTTCATAAATGAGACCAACATCAGACGTACCTTTAAGGTACCGAAAGATCCTCTTTACTGCTTGCCAATGTTCCTTGCTAGGTTGAGCCATGTACTTACTAACCATACTGACAACATGTGCAATATCAGTTCTAGTGCATACCATAACATACATCAAACTCTAAACTACACTAGCATATGGAACTTGAGACAAGTACTCCTTCTCCTCAGCAGACTTGGGGGCAAAAGCAACAGACAAATGAATATTCGCAGCACTTGGAGTATCAATAGGTTTAGATGTAGACATACCAAACCTTGATAATATCTTTTGAATATATTCCTTTCGAGAAAGGAAAAGTGTCTTCTAACTTCAATCTCTATGAATTTCCATTCCCAATATCTTATGCGCATTTCTCAAATCTTTCATCTCAAACTCTGCTCTAAGAAGACCCTTCAACTTCTAAATATCTGACTTGACCTTAACAACTATCAACATATTGACAAGCTCTAATCATAGCCCTTAATTACCGCAAGTGTACGGGCGTAGGTGTATATAGTGGAAGTTAAGGTCTATCCGCAGGGAATGAGGTTAGGTAGTTCGATACCCTAATTATCTAGGATTATCCTCACTAGACACTGGAATTGGAAAGGGTTGTTTATTACTAAACTATATTACATATAATTTATTAAATGAGTTAATTAACAAGAATTGATTTCCAATCAAAGAGAATATATTCTAGGACGTTGATTTCAGATATTACTTTGATGAATGATTAACCTAAGAACTATAGATAGTTTTATATTTATTAGATGGCACTAATTTAACCTAATCCTTCTCCCGAAGCGACTAGATCGTGGATATATTCAGACTAATTACTCTCCAGAGTCAATTAATCTGAAAGACTCCGAACAGTCCCTAAACCTATGGCCACACGATCATAGACAATCGTGTTATGCATTACCGTCTATTAACAATTCCCTTCTCTTGAAGTGGAATTGTTAAACAAGTAAATTAAACCTAATTTGTCAGATTAAATTCAATTATAAGGAGGAAAATAAACGCATAGATAAATATATTAAACTGGAGTCTATAATTTAAAAGTAAGATCAAAACGTCATCGTAAAATTCTACTTTCTATCCCTAGAACACAACGGTGTTTAGCTACTCATGTTTATAATCGAAGGAAACAATAATTCATAGACTAACATTGTTCAACGTTAAAATAAACAAAGAAAGAATAAACTCTGAATCTTGAGTCACCGATCTTCGTCGCGTCTTGCTCGTCGATCCTCGCTCCAAGCCTTGTACTTGAGTTTGATGCTACGTGACGTGACCCTGATTGCCCAGATCATATCGAAGAGTATGTAAAATTGTGAGTTCTTCCCCTAAAATCCCGAGCTTGGAAACCATCTGGCTGAGTCATGTATATCTCCTTATCCAACTCTCAATGTAGAAAATTTGTCTTTACATCGAGCTGTTCAAGCTCAAGATCCTGATGGCAACCATTTGTAATAGTACACTAGTGGAAGTGTGTCTGACTACAGGTGAGAATATCTCATTGTATTCTACTCCCTTTCTCTGTGTGAACCCTCTAGCAATGACTCTGGCCTTATACCTGATACCCTTAGCCGATGATATCCCTTCTTTCTTCTTGAAAATCCATTTACAAGTAACAATATTTCTCTCTAGAGACCGTTTGACTAATTCCCAAGTCATATTCTTGTGAAGCGACTCCATCTCAACTCCCATGGTAGCAAGCCATTGAGTGGACTCAATACATGTAACAACTTCTCTGTAGGTGGACGACTCATAAGAATCCATCTCTTCAGCAACCTGTACTGCATATCCCACCATATCCTCAAACCCATATTTCTTCAGAGCTTCAACTCCAATCCTTCTAGCTCAATCAAGAGCTATAATGTACGGTCTAGCTTCAGGAAGTTTAGATCTCTGGTGGTAAAGCATCTTTTAGCTCGGTGTCAGAATGTAAGTGTTCTTCTTCATCACCTTTCTGTGAGTCACTCTGCTCCACCTGTTTATCAATATTATCGTTTCCAGACACAACAATAGACTTCACTGTGGGGTTAAACATAGAATTCTCATAAAAAATAACATTCCGGCTGAGTAGAACTTCATTTTCAGATGGAGACCAGATTTGATACCCCTTAACACCATCCCCATAGCCCACAAAAACTCCATTCTTTGCTCTTGGCTCCAATTTACCCTCACTCACATGATAATAAACAGTACTACCAAGAGCTCTCAAATTAGAGTAATCAACAGACTTACCAGACCACATCTCATAAGGTGTTTTGAGGTTGATACTCGCGTGAGGTCCACGATTTATCAGGTACCATGTTGTGTTCATCGCTTCAGCTTAAAATCTTCGAGCTAATCTAGCATCAGAGAGCATGCTTCAAGCTCTCTCCAAAAGCGTCTTGTTCATGTGTTGAGCTACACCATTATGTTTTGGTGTATGTCTTATTTATATGATGTCTTGCGATCCCCTTATTCTTGCAGAACTTATCAAAATCAGAAGAGCAAAATTCCAGACCACTATCAGTTCGCAACTTTTCGATCTTCCTCCTATGTTGATTTTCCACCAAAGCCTTCCACTACTTAAAACTCTTGAAAGCTTCACTCTTATGCTTCATCATAATCACCCAAGTCATCCATAGATAGTCGTCTATCATAGATACGAAGTATCTATGGCCTCCAAGAGATTCAATATGTGAAGGACCCCAACAATCAGAATAAATGTTATCAAGCGTGCCTTTCGTTCTATGAATTGCCTTGGGAAACTTGTTGCGATGTAGCTTCCTAAAAACACAGTGTTCACAAAATTCAAGGCTAGTAACCCTGTGGCCACCAAGTAGATCTCCTTTTCTATAGAATCTGTATCCCCCTTCTACCCATGTGACCAAGTCTCATGTGCCATAACTTGGTCAACTCATCTTTGGGAAACTCGGATGATGCAACAACAGCAGTCCCCCGTTTCACACCTTTTAGAACCACGTCAAACATACAGAACTCCACATTCTCCTCTGAAAATGAAACCCTTCTGTCTAATAGACTCAATGATATCAGGTTCTTCATCATGAGTGGAACATGCTTAACATCATTCAACGTGCATAATTTACCATCATGAGTCTGCAGGTTAATTAAGTCTATTCTAACTGCCTTACAAACCGAACTGTTGGCCATAGAGATATTGCCTCCATTCAACGTGAGTGGGAAAATTTGAGCACACAACTTTTATTGAAGTACTTTCCGCCAAGCAAGATGTTAGATATGCAAAAGATGGATCAAGAACCATTCGACGGGGCTTAGGAACGATTCTGGGATCTTATTCGAAGTTCTCCCCAACATGGATTTTCAAAGAAGCAGCAAGTGTGCAAATTTTATAATGGATTGCTTGCTCCAGTACAGAACCAGGTAGATGCAGCAGTAGGGGTAGCCTGATGGAAAAGAGTGTCAGGATGTGTTCTCAGTCTTAGATGCAATGGATAGAACCAGCTATCAGTGGCCTAACGAGAGGAATCAGCCACGAACAGTGGCTAGTACCAAAGAAGCACAACCTGTCAAGAATGAGCAAATTGAAACTCTTACATCTCTGCTGACCGCTCTGACGAATTAAGTAAGTTTGCTAACTAGTCTGACATTAGCACAACATAATGACACTACATTGCAGCAGTTAGTGGGTCAGGAGGAGGTTGAAGATGTAAACTTTGTAAGCCAGAGGAACTTCAACAACTTCCAGAACAATCAGCTGAGACCCAATCAATATCCACCTAACCGGAATAATCAAAACTTCTCTTATGACAACACAAAGAATTCACTTAATTCGCCACCCGAATTTGCCATTACAAATGGCATGATCCATGATGGTCAAAAGCCGACACAAGAGGAGATTGTACAGTCACAGTTTGCAATGTATGACGAAAAGTTAGCTCAACTGGAGAGAAAGATTGATGAAAAGTTTATTGAGCTAAACAAGTAAGTGACTAGTCAAGGAGCGTAAATCAAACAGTTGGGAGAGAACATGAAAGAAATATCTAGCAATCTAAGTCAATTGATAAATATTGTTGGGGCTCAACATAAGCAGGGATAATTTCCCAGTGATACTGTCATCAACCCAAGAGAGCAGTGTAATGCTATCCATTCAAGGGGCAAAACTGAACATAACCAAGAGGAGGTGGTAGAATCTGAGTTTGCACCATCGAAAAGAAAAGAAGTCCATGCATACATACCTCCCATTCCATTTCCTCTAGCAGCAGTTAAAAACAGGAATGAGCAAATCCACATTGAACATGCTAAGCACTTGGAACAACGTGAAGCCAAGAAGAAGTTGACAAAAGAAGAATGGGTATAGAGGAAGAGATTAGCAAGAGAGAAAGCATAACGACAAAAGAAAGAAGGCGGCGATGGCAAAGATAAGAAAATACTACCTTTTTCCTTTAATGATTCTTCTGATTTACATGATAATGTCTCTGCTAACCCAGTTCCTTTAGAATGCTCTAGTACGTTTTCTGTAGTGCAGGACAAATCCGAGTAGGAAGATGATTATGAGCTGAAGGACTCAAAGATGATGAATGCTGAGACAGAGGTTACAAAGAAAGAAGACATGAGTCTCCTAAAGAAAACACATACTTGTATATGAAGGGCTACTAAAAAGAAAGACCCAGGGAGTTTTTCCATATCTTGTTCTATTAATAGTCAATTATTTAGGAATGTGTTGTAGGACATAGGGTCAAGTGTTAATTTAATACCTCTTAAAATGTATGCACAAATAGGAATAAGGGAAGTAAAGCAATCCTCTACTACCATCCAATTGGCGGATGGATCAATACTAACGCCATTGGGAGTAGTAGAGGTCATGCTTATTCAAGTTGAAAATTTTGGATTCCCTAGTGATTTTCTGATTGTTGACTTGCAAGGAATTATAAATGTTCCGTTCATTTTAGGTAGGCTATTCTTGGCTACAAGTCAAGCTGTGATAGGCATGCCTAAAGGAACGTTAACATTTCGTATTCAAAATGAAGTAATCACACTTCCCATTTATAATAAGGTGAACCTAAAAGAAACGAACAAATGTTGTGTCATTTATACTGCTGAAAAGAGTCAAAACTTGCTAAATAGAGTCGTAACCAATCTGAGAGCAAGAAACCAAGAGGGTCGTCGGGCTGAAGACGTAAAATTTAGCGCTTGTTGGGAGGCAACCCGATGTTCACCGTTTTGTTAAATTTTTGTTATTTTTATTGTTTTCAAGTATTTTATGTTTTTACGTGTGTTTTTAGTGTTTTTATGATATTAGGAACCAACATTGACGAACCAAGAGCAAAAGAACGTAATAGCAAGATGTAGGGGTCGAAAAGGCGGAAAATGACCTTTGTCACGAAGAAGCAATAACGCGGTCGTGCCGAGTATCAAACGCGGTGGCGTAAAAAACACATTCTTGAACCACAGGGCAGTAAGCCGCTACGCGATCGAGTCAAATTGTGATGCGATCGCGTCAAAACCTTCACCAAACATCTAAGGTCAGTAACCTGTGACGCGATCGCGCTGATTTCTGATGCGGTTACGTTTGTTTATAAACCTGAGTTTTTTTAAAAAAAGGGATTCAGAACTTGGTTTGAGAGGCATCGAACAGAGAATCGAGGGGCACTGCAAACAATTCACCCCATGTTATGCACAATCATAGCACAAGGTTATGAGGAACGAGCTTGGAGATAAGAGCAAGATCGTTGTTGGGATGCGATGACTCAATTTTGGAGCCAACACAGATACCAACCACCATTGCTGCAATGATCTGTGAGTCGAGCACCCAGTCGTACCACTCTTTTCCCACAAACTTGGCCTTTAACCAAGTTTGGGGGAGGGGATGAATAATGCTACCACTTGGCTGCTATTTACATTTTTGCGCATTATCTGTTTTATCTCTTTTGCTTAGTTATTTATTTGTTTTGTACTTTGAGGAGCCTGTGTGCTCGTTTTATGTTGGAATTTTTGTGATTTAGTCATTGGGTCTGTTAGCCCATTTTTGTGTTCTTTGCATTGCTAGTCATGTTGATCGTCTTTCGCTTAGTTAGTTATTTGTTTTGTGCTTTGAGGAGCCTGTGTGCTCGTTTTGTGTTGGCACTTCTGTGATTTAATCATTGGGTCTGTGAACCCATTTTTGTGTTCTTTGCATTGCTAGTCATGTTGGTCGTAGTAGGTTTTATGTTTTTTTTCTTTTTAGTTATTTATTTGGTTATTGGAGTCGAGAAGTAATGAACCCGAGTAGTTGGTTGAGTCTTGAAAGAAAGAGAAACTTAGGGAAGCGATAGACGATTATGGGTTAATGATGAAATGATTTTGAGTAAAACATTGATAATTTAGCACATAGTAAAGCATGAGAGGTAATTTGAGATAAAATTGAGCTTGAACTAAGAATAATTTAATTAAAATTTAACCTTATGAGAATTTGAGCCTATTTATACTCCTATTTTTAGAGTAATATGATTTCTTTCGGTGTGATTTTGATTGAATATATCTACTAGAATCTAGAACTTGCCTTGAGTCTTTACTATGAATGTGTCAAGTATGTGTTGTGACTTAGGAAATGATTTTAGGCATTTCTTGTTTTAGCCTTGAAAAGATATCCTTTTGCACCAGAGTTAATAATTTATCCCTAGTTAACCCATTTGAGCTTAATAGCCTGTTATTTTCATAGCCTAACATTGCAAGCCGAAAATCTTTCGATTTACACCTTTGGCGTTTACTGGATTAATCAAGTAAGAGGGAGGAGGATTGGAAGGTAGTTGGGCAAAGATTTTGGGAAAGAAAAGGGAAACTAGTGGATAGTCAAAAGATGAAGGGAATGAAAGAAAGATAGGTCAAAAGACGAAAAGCATAGCCTCTCTTAATTCGAAAAGCAAAAAAAAAAAAAAGAAAAAGAAAAGGAAGAAACCAATTGGCAAATGAAAAGAAAGAGTTTGTGTTCATAATTTTGAGGAGAGGCTAGAAAATAAAGTGTTTAGTTGTTGAATTGAATAGAAAAGTCGGGTAGCCCCAAGATGTGGTACCCATATAGTTGAAAAACACTTAAGTTTTAATGATTTTTGAAGGTGAAGAAGTCATTTCTTTTGGGATGATTTGTTGGGATTTGAAAAGTGAGGTTGAGTGATTGTATTGAGGGGTAGTCGGGTTAGGAATAACTTGATTAGTCCAAAAGTAGTCACTTTTATCCAAATGTATCTCACCTTACCTTAAGCCCACATTACAACCAAAAGAAAGACCTTTTTTATCCTTTGTCACACATATCGAGTACGAGGTCTAGTTTAGATGATTGACAAGCATATGGTAGGCTTTGCATATAGTTCAATGTGAGCGAAAATATGTTTAACCTAAACATTTGAGAGATGAGCGAAACACTTACCTAGTGAAGATTGAATAATTCGACAGTTCAAAGTCTCGAAAGTAGTTGATTTTTGTGTTATCACATATGCTCAATTACACTGTGTTGCTTATCTTTTTGAGAAAATCAATTATCAATCTAAAACTAGATTCATCTTCTAATCGCCCTAAATACATGTGGTCTTGATGTATTTATTTTGTATATTGTTCGGGATGAACAACAGTTTAAGTTTGGGGAATTTTGACACACGTTGCGTATGCATGCATTTAGGGCAATTTACGTAGGTATTTTGCAACATTTGCTTGTATAATTAGTCAAGAATCGATCATTTGTGATATATTGGACCATTTGACGTGTATTGGCTGTTTTGTAGTGTTTTCATAGTTTTCATGTCAAAACGAAAACTTTGTGAGATAACACGAAGAAACGGGTCGAAGAAAGGATGAGATGGGCCATGAAATGAGCCGAAAAACAAGGCCCAACCTCTGAAGACGTGAAGCGGCCGCGTCAGTACATGAATTGATCGATTCGAAAAATGGCTAACAAGGACAATTCCAGAAGCAACTGACGCAGTCGCGTTAGTTTTTGACCCGATCGCGTCCAAAAATGGCTAGAAAAGGAGAGTCCAAAAGCAGGTGACGCAGTCGCGTCAGGGTTTAACCCGATCGCATAAAAAGTGTGTTTTATAGCAAATTCGGGTGCCCAGAGGAATTCTGGTCCTAATTACTTAAGGAATTCACCCCAACTTATAAATAGAGGCCAAACTCGTTTTTCAAGGAATCATACAGACACATTAAGGAATACACATTAAAGAGACACATTGGAGAACATCATAGAGAATCACATTACAACATACATCTCATATTTTTACATCAAAGTAGAAGCGTGAGAGTGAGAAGACGAAGATCGACGAGCCGACACAATCGGGTTTAATTATTTCTTTTCTATTTACTGCTAGGCATGAGTAGCTAAACTACTCGTGTCCTAGAGTTAGAGAGTAAGATTTTACACAATGTTTGAATTATTCTGTTAAATTATAGACTCTGGTTTGTTATCTATCTATCTATGTGTTTGGTTTATCCCTTATAATTGAATTTAATCTGGCCAATTAGGTTTAATTGTTTAACGATTCCGCTTCGAGAGAAGGGAATTGTTAACAAGACGATAACACATAGCGCGATCATCTATGATCGTGTAGGCAAAAGATTAAGGGGCTGTTAGGATTTGTTATGATTAATTGACTCGAGAGAGTAATTATCTTAATCAATCTTCAACTTAGTCGCTTTGAGAGAAGGGTTAGGTTAATTAAGTGCCGCCTAATAGATAATTAATTGGTTTAAAAGTTAAAAAATTAGAGATTAATCATCATTAGCGTAATTCCTGAAATCGAAATTCTAGGATACATTCTCGTTGATTGGAACTTCCCGTTTATTAATTAATTTGGTTTATTAGTATGCAATTTAGTTTAATCAAATCATTCACAACTTTGAGTATCTAGTTAGGATAATCCTAGACAATTAGGGTATTGAACTACGTTAACCCATTCCTTGTGGATCGACCTTGACTTTCTCTATACACATCTACACCCGTACACTTGTGGTATTTTAGGGTTAGAAATTAGGCCTGTCAGTATTCTTAAATAAATATGAAAATGTTATATTTTTATGATTGTATATAATTAATTTTTTTAATAAATATGGGGATTAATTATAGCAAACCCACTAAATTATCAACATTTTTATACATATACTATTAGATTTTTTTTTTATGTATCGATATATAATTATACGCATTTGTCACATAAACGTGAAACTCATTTCCGATCATTTTTCATCGGATTTTGGCATGTGACTTGTGCGTGAGATTTTTTCATATTTTTTTGTTCAAACATCCTTTTTAGTAGAGCAAAAGTGTAGAAGATCTTCATCCTAATTTTCCCCGACTATTCTATATATTGAACTTCATTTGATATATATATATATATATATATATATATATATATATATATATATATATATATATAATAAAAGTTAGCTATTTTTCAAGTATTTACGAATTCAAGTATTAGTGTAGATTCATTAGTTTTATGTTTGAATATTACTTACTTTATGAAGATATAAATAGTTAGCTTAAAGTGTCGAGTTTTACATAGGATCGGATACTTAAATTATTTTATTAGAAAAAAATGATTGAAAAAAAAATAAAACGATAAAGACACCATCTTTATTAAAAAGAGATGTATAAGTTTTTACCCAAAAAGTCCCAAAGATGTAATATTTTTTTTTTTTTGGAAGGATTAGATTAATTTAAAACCTTATGTCCATGTAAAGAATGTAGCACTTTAACATAAGAATATTTTTATCAAATTATTAAATTGTAATAAAATTCGTTGTTTACAACACTTGTATTATTAGATAATACATAATCGCTATTGATATATTATGAATGACATATTTTATACTCTCTTCGTCCCGGCTTAATTTGCACACCTGCTCCGATGCGTATATTAAGAAAAAATAGATTTTGTGGAATTTTTAACTTTATTAAAGGTGGAGATTAAGGGTGAAGATTGTAAGATTCCTTTCCATTTTAGGGGTGTGTAAAACAGGGTGGGACGATCGAAAAAGGAAAGTGTACAAATTAGGGTGGGACAGAGAGAGTATGTGTTATTCTATTTAATTTTATAATTGTTATAAGAGATATTGTATCATTAAAAGACGGATATATATCCGGATTGATGGATGCCAGATAGCTTGTTCTATTTTGAGTGTTTGTCTCAAAAGAAGAAAACATCAAAGTTTTTTTTTTTTTTTTTTTTTTTAAATTAAATATATTTTTACCTCATATAAATCTGAATTTTTTTTCTCGAAACGTTTAAGAAAATCCTAACTTTTATATAAGGTAGAATTTTTTTATGACATATAAGAGATTATGTTCGAACTAGATGTGAATTATCAGCCTTAATACATCACGATAACATTATAAAAAATTGAAAAAACCTACATAATTTGTAAAAATCCTTAGTTTCAAATTAAAAGGTAATAATGGTATCTATAAATTAATTTTTAAACTCTGTGAAATTATTTTATGAAACCTTAAAATTCTTTGAAAAATTGAAAAAAAAAAAGAATTTAAAAGAATAAAAATATTTTCTTAAAAGAATACAAATATCTAGGATAGTTTACTAGTGAAATCAAACGGAGCATTTTTACCAATTTTTCCTAAATCTATACTCCCAGCTGAATAGTGATCTCATAAACTTAGAAATTATATAGAGATTGAATCGCTATTTTTTCATCTCCTATGCTGAATCACCAAGTTAGGTAATATCATATTTCATGGCTAAATCTACCTTAGCCAGTGGAGCCTGTCTATCCACGTTGCATGTGGATGATGAAAAACGAGAGTTTAACCCTTTGTTTTCCATCCACATGCTAAGTGAATGAATGATAATTTAATTGAGTACTATGCTACAAATTAGCTAGAAAAAAACTGTATTTTATATTTTAGATCAGATCCAAAGTACGAGTAGTCAAGTAAAAATTGAGTTATTATATATTATTTGGAAAAGGAAAAAAAAGGAGTGACTTTTTTGTCCCAAGTACATGCTCTTTTTAATCTTTTTTATTAAGTAGACTACGTGTTCTCAATTCTTTTTTTCTTTCGAGTACAAATCTTCGTAGTAATGGGTCGGTAGGTTTCAATTCCTAACCGATAATCTAGAGTTAAAAGTTGATCACCAATTGAATTACAATCAATTTATGTTTTCAATCTTTTATAATTAAATAAACGTATAATTTCTATAAGTTTCAAATACTTATAAGATTTTATTTAATTTTTTGAGTTTTTTACTTATTTAATTAGGTGTAATTTGTTCGTTACATTAGATATATATTTTAGTATTACATTGACCAATATAACGAGACTGTCGATTTAATTATTTTTAAAATAAACTTTAAAATAGATTGATTATCTCCCTCGACGTGCCTTCATATCACGAAATGAAACTTCAGCTACACTTCAAAGTACATCAAATCCAGACTATCCTTATTCGTGAACCCATGACCGAAACTTTTATATATATAGTGTGTGTATATATATATCAAAAACAAATAAAATAGAAATAAAATTAATCTTGACAATCGGTTGCGGGATCATGAATTGATTGACCAACCCATTCAACTATCAAAATCATTCCTACAACTTGCTATATGTCATTTTCTGATTACATGTATTAATTTTTTTACTGTATATGTTTTAAACGACAAATAAATGAGATAATATTTATTTAAAAGTATATCAAAATTTCTATTTTTTCTCAATAAATAGAGCCCAATGTTGAAATATATATTTTTTTCTCAATAATTTCTAATTTGCCTATCTTTGCCGGACACGGAGGCTAATAAAAAGCAGATTTTGTGGAATCTTTGACTTTTTCAAAGATGAAGATTGAATATGGAGATTTTGATGGTGAAGATTATGAGAGAAATTTGCTATTTTTGGGCTGAAAAATTAGATTGGGACAAACTGAAAAGGAAAGTAGGCAAATGGGACGGAGGGAGTATCATTTTTGTGTTGGTATATTATTTTAAGTGCATGGTAAAAGAATCACCTTATTATAATTGCGGAATTAAAATATTATTATTTTTCTTTTAAATATATTAAAAAGTCTACCCAAATAATATGCAATTATTAAATAGTAACTAAAAAATATTGGTTTAGTTGAGAAATATGTTGTGTATGTGGATGAAAGAAATTAATATTTATTAAATTATTGGGTTGTGTTGGGTTGTTGATAAAGTATAAAAAAGTTGGAGTTGCATTGTGGAGTATATGTTGTGCATGTGGATGAGAGATAAATGAATATTGTATTGATAAGTTGGGTTGTGGAAGGTTGTCGATAAAGATGATCTCAGTGACAGTATCCATGACCTTCGACATAACTGGTTTTTTCTTTTTTTTTTCATTAGTTTGCCCATTTAGTTTATTATAAATTCTCATTTTCAGTTTTAAATATTAAAGTGGAATTATAAAGTTGTAGTATCATTTTCGTTTCAACTGAGAATATATTTTGATATGTAATGTTAGTTATTCTTGAGCATAACGACTTGTAAAAGCTTAAGTAATAATTATGTGAATGTTTGTTGTTACAAAGTACGAACTTTAATGAGAACAGAGGTGTATTTTCAATGGTAAAAATTTGTGAGGAGGAATCCCTTGTTCCTCTTAATCTTATTATTAAGGCAAAGTTACAATACAAACTTACAGGACTTTCATGACTTGTTCCTAAACTGTCTATGTTGTAATTACTATCCCTAACAACAAGCCAACCACCTGGTCCCCCAGTTAGACTTAAATGTGCAGAGAATCCCTTCTTGCTGCACTTCACGAATTCTCCCGAACTCTAACAAGTTCTCCCGAACTCGACAAGGTACTAATCTCCCGAAGAATGTCCTGACTACTTATTGTTCCTTTATGGTATGAACAACAGTCACTACAACATAAATGACTTTAAGTAACACTTTGTTTGTAACACTTATGAATATGTAACATTTATGAATATGTAACACTTTCATGTAACACTATTGTAAAATATGTGAATATATAACACATTCATGTAATATTTTAAAAATATGTAACACCTTGGATGTAACACTTTTTAAATAGTATTCTCTCTATCACGAATGAACTTGCATATGATGAAGAAAAGTTACTTTTTGGATTTTGTTGACTTTTCAAAGGTGGATTGAGGGTGGATATTGTGTTATAACTTTCCTTATTAAGAAGTGTGCAAGTTTGCTTGAGATGGACGGAAACGGAAAGTGTGCAAGTTCATCTATATATATATAAAAGTAAAATGAGGGGTATTGATGTCATTTTACCTTTCCCTCCAAAGCTTTTATACTATATAATTGGTAACTTTTTCTTATTTTTGGTAATTCATAACTTTCTTTTTTTTTTTTTTTTAAATGCAAATAGATTTTTCATTTTTAATCCGATTTTTATGCATAATATACCAAATTATTAATCTTTTCACGATCTTCGATTTGACATCCATATCACATATGTTATAATGAGATATTTGATTTGAATAAACAAATTGTTTGTTGGTTAATTATTTATGTTAAAGTCGATGTTTATGTGAATTGGAGTATTATTTTGGTTTGAATTGCAACTAAAATTACTAAAATAATTTCTTTTATAAAAAATATGAGTATTTTTTTTATAAAAATAAAACTAATCAATTTATTTTAATTTACGTGAATTTTTAAATATTTATGTTATTTAAGTTATGCAGGGAGGAAAACCATTGTTTAAATAATGAAGCCCTTCTTTATTAAATCAAAGACAAAAAAAAAAAAAAAAAAAATATCTATTTTATAGTCAACTTATTAAATCATCAAATTGGCTAATATATTTTTGTATCACGAAAGTACATAAGCTTTGAGTATATATATAATTATATAATAAATTTGTTATTGAAATTATTTTTAATTACCTTATATATTTTTAATAATGACTTTTTTTAAGGAAATTTATTCTTTGCAATCTAAATTGTGACATTTGTTACATTTTGAAATATTTTTTAATTTTTTGCTTTTACTAAAATTTCAATTATATGTTTTTACACTTTGTAATCTAAATTATACTTTGACACGCTAATCAACATCAAATGTCTTTTTTACTCTTAACAATTTAAATTACTTTGTTCGCATTGATCAATTTCTATCTTCAATAAATAACTATTTATAAGAAAAATATAACATTTATACAAACAATTTACAATACCAAATTAAATAAGAAAATATTCAAATTTTGAAGAACTCACATAATTTAATTTGTTATTCAAATTATTAAATAACTTTTGAATTTATTTTGTTAAAATAAGAATTTATTAAATGAAAAATATTTAAATATATTTGGAATTACCAAATGAAATGTTAGAAGTTGCAAATGAAAATCTAACTTTACAAAGAGAAAATTAAATATATATATATATATATATATATATATATAATTAGAACTTGAAAGTTTATTTAGATAAATTAAAAAGATATAAAATAAAAGTAGAGACATAAAGAAAAAAAATATTAAGTTTTACATTACATATGAAATATCCAAATAAAATATCATTGTACCTTTTATTATATATTTCATGGTTATTTTAGTTAATTTATAGTTATAATTTAAAAATTATTTTAAAAATAAAAAAAAATCTATATATATATATATATATATATATATATATATATATAAGCCACAGTATGGGTATGTTTACTTAAGGCTAGAGAGTGCTGGGCTAAATTTGGCTGAGGGAGTCAATGAGCGTGCTTTATCGGGATCTGAACCCTTAAATCTACTGGGCCAAGCCTTAAGTAAACACACCTTATGTATAACTCTGTAAGTTACACTTTGTAGCCTAAAATTTTAGACTATTATTGGTAAGTTGTCACATTTGGTAAGAATCAAAATTTATTTTACTTTTTAAAGTTGCAAATATCTTTTTTCATTTCTAATCTATTTATTATGTACTACCTAATGTTCTTTTAACTTTTGTGTTTTGTTTATAATTAAATGTTCTTTTAGCTTCTTCTTTTTTCACAATTTTTCCTATACTACCCCTTTTATTATTCCTAAAAATTCTCACATTATGTAACATACCATATAATTAGATAAAAATACTAAGGAAATATGGAGATAATTAAGGGATTTAAGGGAAGAGAGAAAAATCTAAAAATAAACTTATTTGTCCACTCCCCCTACTCCATAATTTTTTTATCCAAGTCTAAAAAATTGAGGTAGTATACTCTATTAAATTAATCATCTTTTGACGATGTTTGATTTGACATCTGTATATAATATATATATATATATATATATATAATAAGGTATTTTATTTAAAATATTAGAATATTTGTTCATTGATTATTTGAGTTAAGATTTTAGTGTTTATTGTGGGTTGTACATTAAATATAGAATTTGTTCGCAATACAATAAAAAATCATTCAAATAATTATCTTTTTAGTATAATTTTACTTAATTATTTCATGAAAACAAAAACTAATCAATTTGTTTTATCTGATAGGAATTGTCTCAAGTTCTTTTCATTTATTACATTGAGAGAAAAATCACTGTATATATAATTGAACACATAATTTATCGAATTAAAAGCAATGGTTAATATTTGATTTATAATCAGCGTATTAAATTATTAAATTGGCCATTGTTTATTTATTATAATAATTTTTTTTATTGATAAATCACAAAACTATGACTTTTGTTCATATATATATATAACAATTAATCTTAATTCTTTTACTTCTTTTTTTTTTTATATGTATTATTTTTATTTGTCTATAAATAATTACACTTTGCATCCTAAACTATGATATTATACAAGTTGCAACTAAATTTCTTTTAAAACCAACTTGATTATGTCTTCTTTTTTTCACATTAACCAATTTCAATTATATCTTTTTTTCACATTTTGCAACCTAAATAATTTTTTTTTACATTAACCAATGTGTATATTTAAATAAATCCATTATTTACAATACAAATGTATAATTTAATTGAAACTTTTCAACATATATATGAAAGTATTAAGAAATATCGAAGAACTCATATCTTTTATTTTATTATTCCAACTATTGAATAACTTTTGAATTTTATTTTGTTATTCTTCGTATATCTAAAATACCAAGTAAAGTATTAAAACTTGCAAATAAGATTTTTTAAAAGTAAATAGTTATAGTTAGAATTTAAAACTTTATTTAGATAAATTTAAATATTTAAAGTAAAATGAAAAAAAAATAAAGAAAATTAAATTTCTTATAACATTATTCAATTTATTTTATTTAATAATATGAGTTTATATTTAGATGTTTATGTTAGTTTTAACACTCATAATTAATTAAGATATTATGCATACAGGTGGAGAATGATACAGATACACTAAATGTGTGCTTGGATTTCAAAGATAAGAAATGATCATTTTGAAAAAGTTTTTTTTTTTTTTTTATATTTGATATTAATCTATTATATATATATACATATATATACACGTACACACACCTATATATAAAGTAAGTTATATTAAATTCACATATAATGTGTGAGAAACTTATATTTACATTACTTATAATTTTATTTATACATTTTATAAAAAAATTATTAGGATGAAACGATCATATATTTAAATATTAGATTATATCATATTTAAGGGTATTACTTTTTAAATAAACTTCCGTGCATCGCACGGGAGTATTACTAGTTCTAGATAGAGGGAGTAACACTTTTAGGTAACACTTTTATATAAGTAACACTTTTTGCGTAACACTTTTGAATAAGTAACACTTTCATGTAACACTTATAAATAAGTTATACTTTCTAGGTAACACTCTCAATTAATGGAATTATAAATTTATTTTATTCTAACTAATAAAATATCTTTGATTTATTTTCCTTATGTGATTTTTGAAGAATTAAGATCATTCAATCACTTATATTTTACAAATGACTTTTTGAGGCAAAGTTTTATAGACGTGTTACATGATATCTTAACTACCACAATACATCATTCCTAACATGTGATGATGAAAACAATCGATTAAAATAACAATTTATAAGATCCTCTAAGGATTTACTTACTAGTTGTATAACATAAATTTTATTTGTGAATATTTTTTGTGTGTGTGCGTGTATAGATATACACACAATGTATTTTACTAACAACGATAATGGTGTTTTGTAGCTTAAAAGTTTGAATATATTTTTAAGTATAAAACATTGGACTTGAAATATTTTGTCACGTCTTTTATGTTCGTAATTTTATTTTATTTTTTTTATCTAATTTTATATTCTATAAAACACAAAAAAGTAATCAGTTATTTAATTTTTCAGGTTGTCTTAAAAATATCTACATATTGCAATTGAAATTAATGATAATGTCAATCTTAATATCTATATAAAATAATTTGATGTAACAAATTAGTGTGATATTAAAATACTTATGTGTGTGCGTAAGTGGACGAAATTGAAAGAGAAAATTAATTAATGAAAATTTTGTATCAAATTAGATAATAGAATATGCTAAATAAAATTAAGTTAGTTTGTAGTTTGGTAAGAATGTAATTATGGGAATAGTTTAATTATGTTAAAAAAAATCGTGTATATTTAACTCTTAATATAAAATAAAACAATAAAATTATTATAGCCTAGCGGTTTGACAATTGCATTAAAAATTCTTGCAGGCTAGCAACCTCGGTTCAAAACCCAACAATGATAAATATTCAACACTTTTTGTTCTTAAAAAAAAATGTTACATAAAACATTTTTTTTAACATTAAAAAAAAATTATGTAACACTTTTTAAAAACAAAAATTGTTGAATATTTGTCATTATTGGGTTTCAAACCCAGGTTGCAAAGCCTCCAAGATCTTGAACTGTAAATGTCAAACCACTAGGCTATAATAACTTTATTGTCTTATTTTATACAACAAGCTATATATACACGATTTTTTTGTTGTAACATCAATGAAATATTCTCATGATTAAATTCTTACCAAACTACAACCTAACCTAATTTTATTTAGCATATTCAATTATCTAATTTGATACAAAATTTTCATTTATTAATTTTCTTTTCAATTTCGTTCACTCTCACTCACATACGCACAAGCACACGCACACGCACACGCACACGCGCACGCACACACACATATATAACTTATTCAATATCACACTAATTTGTTGCATCAAATTATTTTATATAATATTAAGAGAAAGTCATTAATTTCAATTGCAATAAGTAGATAAATTTAATGCACCTTGAAAAATTAAGTAATTGATATTACTTCTTTTTGTGTGTGTATGTGTTTTATAAAATATAAAATTAAATAAAAAATAAACTTACGAATATGAAAGGCATGATAAAAATTTCATGTCCAATGTTTTACACTAAAAAAATGTATTCACACTTTTAAGCTACAAAACTCCTTTCTCGTTGTTAGTAAAATATAATGTGTGTATATCATCTATATACACACACACACACACACAAAAAAAAAAAAAAAAAAAAACTCACTAATAAATTTTTGTTATATAACTAATAAGTAAATTCTTAAGGGTAATTCTACGGTGCAATTGTTGCACAAGTACAACCTTAGGGTATAAATGTCTTTTCACGCTCATAGTAGGACCTCCATTTTCTAAATTTTTTTCTGCAATAATTAGACCGTCGTTTTCCTTTTGAAGTTGATATAATCTTCTTCAGATTCAATTTCTTATCATCTCTATCAACGTTGATTTGCTGGGTGGAAGAGCGAGTTAGGTGGATACATTTCTTAAGATTAACTGGAATGAGAACATTTCAATGTTAATAAAGGCAATTCATTTTCAATTGTCCAGTCACTAGGGTTGATTTAAGTTTCTCAACTTGGGTCTTATTTCTTCTGCTATCGGCAATTTCCTCCCTTTTACTGGCTGCGTGATGAAAAAATGGAGTCGAATCCAAATCTAGGCAACGATATCCCATCGTAGTGAAGAATTTACGTTACTCAAAGAAGTGAAGAGATCGCGTCCATGTACATTTTTGGAAGATGATGAAGAAATCTGTTTCTGTAAAATTTTCAAAGCTGGCAAAAACAACAACGGCTACCGGGGTCCTTTGATTTTGTAGAAGCTAATTCCCCATGATTATGAAGTATTAGAACTTATTTTTTAGAATCAATCAAGCTGAGCCTTATTTTACAGCCTTGTACCGGTTATCGGAATGAGATAAGTAATCGGTTGTAATTTTGCTCTAATTTTTCCGGAAGAATGAGAAATAGTGTGTTAATTTTTTCTGTTTTTAAATACGTTTTCTTGGAACTTATGATTTATTGGGAAGAGTTTTGAGTAGAATGTCAATTTTACCTTTTTTTTTTTTTTTAAAGTTTCTAAGTGAATGAATGATTATGATGAAATTTTAGATGATCCAATGACTAAAAAGTTTTAGTTGCACAGATGCAACCGTTGCGTAGAAGTAGGATCCAATTCTTAAATGCTCTAATAAATTATTATTTTAGTCGATTGTTTCACTATCTCATGTTACGAATGTTCTGTTATCATAGTTAAGATGTATAACACGTCTACAAATCTTTGCCTCAAAAAGTCATATTTGTAAATATAAGCGATCGAAAGATTTAATTCTTCAAAAGTCACATGAAAAAAAATAAATCCAAAGATATTTTACTAGTTTAGAATAAACGAAATATATAATTTTATATATTAAAAGTGTTACCTCGAAATTGTTGCTTATTTATAAATGTTACATAAAAAGTGTTATTTATGTAAAAGTATTACCCAAAAGTGTTACTATTTAAAAAATGTTACATCCAAAGTGTTACATATTTTAAAAGTGTTATATGAATATGTTGCATTTTCGCATATTTTATCAAAGTGCTACATGAAAGTATTAAATATTCATAAGTGTTATCAAAGTGTTACATGAAAATTAAAATTTTGAAAGTGTTACTTAAAGTCATTTATGTCATGTCTATTACAAGTGTTTGACGAAATGTATTCAGTAAAAACTCAAAAGACTCGATACATCTTAATATTTTCTCTTCACTCTTTATACTGCATTCTTTCAGCTCTTCAATTAATATTTTTTCAGCAATTGTGGATGATTGGAAGTAATTTGGGAAGCTTTGACCTTCATTCTTGATTGATTTCTTAATATGAAGAACAAGATCACATTCTTTTATCTTCTGAAAATTCTCCTTATCCTCTTTTCTTTCTTCGCTTCCAATCTTTATGATCCTATCAATCAATCAAGTTTATGCAACAAGAGTATTTTCAATAAATATCATTTTCATAAAAAGTGATTTTTACACGATATATATAAAAAAAATTCAGAGTTACAGTAGTGAAAATAAAAAATATTTTTGGTTATATAGCTTGCGTGAGTAAATGTCTGCCCTTTGTGTGATAATCATGTAAAATAATTTATATGTTTCGACTACAGAAACTATACTTTTAATAAAAATAAACGAAAGAAAAATGATTACTGGGATTTATTAATGAATCAGTATCTTTTTAGTGAAAAAAAGAAATTGAATACTCTACTGGCAATCTGCATTAAAAAATCAAAATATAGTAACAAATGAATCCAAAACTTTTGAGGATGAGTAATATATGCATTCTGTGGTTGGGAGGTAAGAAATACTGAAAGCATTCAGCAATGATTAAAGTATATTTTTCCTCAAAGAAAAACTGATTAAATTATAGGGGATGTTTGCTTGGGGTTTGCCAAACCCATAATCAGTTTGGCCAACCCCAAGTGATGTTTGTTTGGCCAAGCCACGATATTAGGGTTTGGTGGGGGGACATCAATCACAAATCAAAAAATTATTTTAATTATTCTCCCAATCATTAATAACTACCTCTTACTCATATTACATCACATTTCACAATTAATAATTAAATTTCCACCCAACCAAACATCACTCTTTAACATCCCAAGCCATTAACTCCAGCCACTTCCCCCAGCCCAACCACCCCAGCCCCAAGCAAACATCCCCATAGAGTATTAATTATTTTATGGAAAATATCATAATAAAACAGTGAAGTGGGGCAAGCTCACTGTTATAGATTTGGGCATGTCCGATGTCCTGTCTTTGTTCCTACCGAACATGTGGGTCATTGTCTTTTTTATATTTCTTTATTTATTACTTCTCCAGTGTATAATTTTTTTATTTTGTAAATTTAATTATTATCAATAAAATGGCGAATATATAAAATCGTGAATTTATTAAAGTAGGACCCTAAAAGGAATTTATTTTACTTGGGCGTAGAAAAACATGAGAAGTTTGAAAAATTGTTGATACTCACGGTCTTAGAGTATTAAGTAATGAGTTAGTTAGTTACTCTTTCTTTAAGTCACCATTTTCACTAAATGCCGGACTCTTCATCGACCTACTATACACAGATGAATGATACTACTACCTTCGGTTTCTTTTTTCTAATATCTCTTTTTTTTTTTTTATTAAATAGATATCTTTTTATATTTTTTTATAATTTTTTCAATACTATTTCTATAATTATTCCTAACGAATCTCTAATTAATGTTCTATCCTATCATATTTAGTTTATTCCTAACACCAGTATAAAGGAAATTTGAGAAGAAAATTAAGGAATTTGATGGGAGAGAGAAAATCTAGATGGGGCTATTTGTCCTTTTTCCTACCCATTAATTAATTTTCTTATCATAGTCTAAAAAAGACATCTAAATAATTGGAGGCAGTATATCATTATCTTGTTCTCCCTCCATTCACAAATAAGTGTCATTTTAGGAAAAATTATTTTCTCACGGAAGAGTGTTATTCGAGCAATTTTCACCTATTCTTCAAACGTTGTCCTTAGCTTAATATAAGAAAATTTCCCTACATATATTATAATATTATTATCACCTAAATTCTTTGATCTGCCAATTGGTAAATTAATCATCTTCCTTCCTTACGGACAAAAGATGGAGAAATTATGGTAATAAAAAAATTAGTAGAAAGAAAAATCAAAGTTAAGATATAGGCATAAAGTTTCCAGGGGTGTTGTTGTCCATTTTATATCTCATAAATTCATAAATTACACTTGAAAATCTAAAATGACACTTATTTGTCCACGAAGGGAATACAAATTAGTTATTTTCGTTAGCCGAAATCAGAAGATGTGATCTTGGCACGGGCTTTGCTACTCAGTTGAGTAGTGTCCAATTGGAGAATCTACCATTCCTTTCATGATGGAACCTAATCAATCTTCCTACACCCACCAAATCAAAGATGGTGTCAATTTGGTAATATTGAACTAAGGCAATCTCCAACCCTACAACACCAATTTGATGTAAATTTACATCATTAATAAAAGTTAATTACAACAATTTGCTGCGAACATAAAGTCATCTCCAACCATTCAAAATCAATTTGGTGCACCAAAGAAATATGCCTTTTCATTTTTATATTTATAAATTATTTTATTTTATTTTAAAATGCTCTAAATTATTTATGCTCAATTCGTATTCTTTTATATAATTGTACTTGTGTAATTTATTTGTTTCTTTTTAGTGCGGTAGTATTTTCTTTCTTCTTTTTTAGTTTGTTATTTTGTATTACGACAATGTGTGTGTGTGTGTGTCTTTCAACGGTATTACGGAAGAGACTTTATCTTGGCTCAGAGAGCAGAATATTAAGATGCCACCAAGGAGAGATTATTACACTAAAAAATATGAGTGGATATTCAGTTTTTTTATCCTTTTTTCTTGCTACAATACGGTACAAGTGGACATATATATAATTAAAAAATGAAGATTCCATTGATTCATACTTGTAGAATTCCAATATAAATGAAATCAATCAGACTAACTAAATGAGGCTCTCTAGTCTAGTGGTTGGATACTTGGCTATGGCTTTCGACTCCAATCTAGGATCTGCCAAGTGTTTACAAGTTTTATATCCCCAAACTTGTAAAAAGCTAGATTTCATCCCAAGTTATTCAAACTTTTCATAGATCTTCTCTTTTTATATTTTTGTACTTAATTTTTTTTGGTCTCATTTTTTTAGTTCTAATATAGTAATCTTTATTTAATTTTTTAATTAATTCAACAACTTTTTATAATGAATTTGTTTAGGCCATATATTCTTGAGATCAAGGATAATCCATTTTTAAAATATAAATTTCATTTAATGTGATTGCCATGTATAAAAATAAAACTAAGCAAAACCCCCCCCCCCCCCCCCCCCAAAAAAAAAGAGCTTAACACAATCTTCTTATTTGTAAGTTTTGAGAAATATTAATTAATATTTTTAAATTCTACAATTATATATTGTATCCCCAGTTTAAAAATTCTAGATCCATCAATGTTCGTTTGCTTGTCTACTAACAAAACTAGTGGAGAAATAATACTCAAAGAAAAAACACATATTCATTGATGTTTCTTTATTATTCTATATTCTACATACATAATCCCCTATTCTTAAATTAATTTTATAGCTTAATTGGTTTGATTAGTTCTCTCTTGTTATAGGATATATTAAATCGGCTTGTAGCAGAAATGAGCTTACAATAGAATTTATTGTTGAAATTTTAAGAAATGGGCCAAGTTGGAGAGTTAGCAATGGGCTTGGATGTCTTATTAATAAATTTATAGTTAAATTCTTGAATTGTGAGCATATGATCAATAATATAATTGGATATCAGATCCTTAGATTAGAGTTAGTTAATTTTTAATTGTTTTTATTTTAATTTCTTAATTCATGTTCTAAATAGTTGATAGGATTTTAGCCTATTTTGATAATTCAATCCAAATAAACCCTATTCATTTCTTATTTTTCCTCAAAATAAACTAATTTATATTCAACACTACTCACTGTTATACTTATATTTTAAGAATAGATAATATAATTTGGTTGTTTGACACTCATTGTTTATCCTAAATAGGAAAATTGGTTTAAATGTTCCGTATGTTTCCACTTATTAGTTATATGTCCTTTATGTTTTGGTATTTTTAAAAATATCCTCTATATTACAAAAGAATATTTAAAATAGCATGCAACCGACTGCAACCTATTAATGAGCAGGTAAATGGTGGCATGACAGGTTCCTTGATGATGTGAATCCCTTTTTTACATGTAACAACATACGTGGACAACCCTTGGGATGGAAAACTGGCCATGTATTTCGCACATGACCAAAAAGGACATAAAATTAGTTAACTCTTACTGACTAGGGTTTTACCGCAACATTTCAGACCCACATTCACCTCAGCAGCGCAGCTAGGAAGCCTTTACAACTTACCCAATCCTCTAAGGCAACAATATATCTCCTCTGTTTTCACATGACTCTCATCAAAAGAGCAGAACTCAACAATCCCATCATCCTTCTGAACCGCACTATATCCCGGCACCTTCTTTGCTCCCGTGCCCCTCATCGCAACTTTCAACTGGGCCCCGTCGTCCCACTTCTGGGCTTCTCCATATACATAAGACATCATCACATAGTTTGCAGGGTTCTTAGGCCCAAGTTCAATGAGCTTCTTAAGAGAAACCTCTGCAAATTCGACCTTCTTATGAACCCAAGATGCTACAAGCAACGCGGTCCATACAACACTATCCGATTTTATCGGCATGTTCTGTATAAACTCCACAGCCTGCTTTAAAGGCCCGGCCCGAGCCAATAGGCCAACTACACAACCGTAATGCTTGATTTGTGGCTCAAGCTAGCATCCACTTTTCATTAAGTGAAAATGGCTTAAACCCGTAGTGGCTGGTTAAAATAATTCTAGTCTGCATCATGAAGAAAACGGGAGCTGGTTCTCCACTTTATACATAGGACTTGAAGACAGAGTAAAGATTGGAGGGAATTTTGATGAGTTTCCCTCCTAAATATTAATGATATTTCATTTTCTTTTACCCAACTATTGTTTACTGGTTAAAAGTAGGTAAAAAAATAGATCCACATCATCAGGGAACCTGCCATATGACGCATTTTGGCGAGACTTAGCCCCTCCAGGACTCCGAAGGAGAACTTTAGGCCAATGAGCAGTGGGGTGGTCGGCAGGTTGGTTTTGGATGGCAGAGTGGATGTGGTGGGTGGACGACTCGAGGAATCCTAGCGAGTCGAGGCAGTAGAGAGGGGGGCCACCTTGCACAATTTCTTGCTGGTCGAGGAGCTTGCTACTCCATGACGATTCGTCAGAGTAATCTTTGGTGACTGCTATGTGAGATGGTTCTTGGGAAGAGGAGAATGGGGAGAATAACAAACGACGGTTTAAATTTTGAGTGATGAAGGGGACAGGCTGTTGAAAGAAAAAAATGGGCTTAGGCCAAAAATGAAATACATTGTTTAAACTTGGACCCAAAAAGGCAAAAATGGACCTGGGCCAAAGGTAAATAAATGGGTTAAAGTAAAGAAGGGCCGAAAAACAAATCATCATATCTCATAAATTCAAGAAACGAAACCCATGCCCAGGGAACTCATGACTCATGATCAATAAGCCAGAAATACTGGCACAAGGATATAAATTGAGAATTTGAAATTCGCATTAAAATCATGCAAAACATGCCTAAAAAATAAAATACAGACTAAATTTCTATTTATCACATCCACGGTATTAGTCAAGTAGAGTATTTAACAAAGAACTAATCGAAATTGCACATCAACTTCTAATTTGATTTTGACTTTTCGCATAAAACAACTTAGAGGCTTGTACATAAAATAAAATCAAGATATCCTTATTCCTCCAACTTTTAACTTCTTATGGAGTAGCTGGCAAACTCCACGAGCCAAAATCTCTCTAGGAAAATCCGGTGCGACGAGTTATGGTTGATCCTTATAACCCCTATATAATAGATATAAGAAATAATTAAACACATTATTTTTGTGGTCGGCTACTTTCACAGGTCAATCACTTTCTGTGCTAGTAGCTCTTTTCGATTTGTGGACCGATAACTGCTCTCAACATCATTTCATGACCGTAGCCCTTTCCAACAAACGAGGAATAAAAAAACAAGATAGTCTTTATCAACTAGAAGGAAAATGAATATAAAGTTTTAAGCCAAATAAATATTTGAACTTGTCCTTTTACATGGAGTCTACAAAGAATAAAATCAAGATGGATGCATGGTAATAACTACCTAATGATGTAATGCACAATCTTACATGATATGCATGACAAAACATAAGTTTTTTTTTTTTTTTTTTTTCCTCTTTTTTTACAGAATGCAAAGTCCTATTGGTTTTCTAGAGTGACAAATCACTATAAATCCAAGGCATTTGTAAAAATGTTAGCTAATAGATCTTCCGTGGGAACATGGTTCATAATTATGGTTCCGTCCTCTACCAATTCTCGTATATAATGATGACGAATGTCTATGTGCTTTGTGCGAGAGTACTGAACAGGATTTTTGGTGATATTAATTGCACTAGTGTTGTCACAGAAAAGGTTAACAGAACCTACCTGTATCCCATAGTCAGTTAGCATTTGCTTCATCCATTCTAGCTGGGCGCAGCAGCTACCAGCAGCAATATACTCAGCTTCTACCGTGGATAGAGAAATGGAGTTTTGTTTCTTGCTGAACCACGATTTAAGATTTGTTCCCATGAAGAAACATCCACCGGAAGTACTTTTTCGATCATCTATACTTCCGCTGTTGTTTATTCTTTGGATTATTGAACTTCTTTGGATTAGATTTCTTGACCATCAGTCATTCACCATGATGTTCCGCATGGCCTGTATCAACACCCTTCTGCAACTCTTTAGATTTTAGTGCAGACTCAACTTCACTAAGAGTAATCTTGTTTTCTCTTCCAAACAAGATTGCATCCTTGAAGTTCTCATAATATTTTGGGAGAGAACTCAAGAGGATTAGTGCTTTATCTTCATCCTCTAATTTAACATGAATATTCTCAAGATCGTCCAAGATCTTGTTGAATTAATCAATTTGGTCAGAGATTGCCTTTTCTTCAAACATTTTGAATGCATATAGTCTTTGCTTCATATAAAGTTTGTTTGCTATAGATTTCACCATATAGATCTTATCCAATTTCAACCAAACATCTTTAGCAGTAGCTTCTTTGGCCACTTCTCTTAACAATTTATCACCAAGGCAAATAATTATGTTGTTTTGTGCCTTTTCCAGAAATTGTTGCTTCTCATCAGCCTTCATTGTTGAAGGTAACTTCTCTTCCCATTCGAGAGCCAGGACTAGACCTTGTTGAACTAGGAGCACCTTCATTTTGATTCACCATAATTCAAGTCAGACTTCCCAGCAAATTTCTCATCATTAAATCTTGTTGATCCCATGGTGTTCCCATAGACCGCGCCCATTTTTAAGGTTTGTTTGACAAGAACTTGTAGTAGATCACATACAACACAATTGTCACAACGAATTACGTGGTTCAAATCTAAAAGCCGGATTCTACATCCACGGGGAATCAACCAACAACTCTTATTGATCTTCATTAGGAGAATATATAAGAAGATAACAAGAAAAAACTCAAATTGAGATCACTCACAGACTTGAGTTTACAATCTCACAAATCTCTCTGTTTCTCTCTTCTCTCTCTAGGTCGCTAATGACACTGGGTTATAGCAGAGTTCCTTGGCTTGCTTCATGTGTCTCACATGAGCTTTTGTTTACGTATTTCATAAGCTATGTTAATGTCGTTTCTAGTCTCAACCGTTTCAAAGAAACAGAAAGTGTAATTTTAAAAAAACTAACCACCAATTTCCTAAATGACAAAACTGCCCCTTGTCCAGATTTTATGAATGAGTTTTGAGCTAACTAATCCACAACTACTTAACTGGTTTGTCCCCAGATTTGCATGATAGTATAAATATTTAGAGCATCTTCTAACTTCTATGTTTTCCTTAAGAGTGTACATATTGGAGGGAAAAAAAAAAAAAAGAAGGTTTCTAAGGATCCATTTGGGTGACTCTCTCTCAAGTCCAAATTTAGATCTAATATGCGTGTGGTAAAATTCTTAAGATTTTGTTCAAATCTACCTTAGAAGTGATTTAAAAGTACTAAACAATTATATAATAATTATAAAATTATTTGAATTAAATTGTTCGTTCCGATTCAGACAGGCAAACTATAAACAAACATAGACTTACTTATACACACACACACACACAAAACATAGTACATTAACATTTGATTGATGCTCCAAATCTCTCTGAAAGGCTTCCTAGATCTCCCCTTCAACGCCATTATCTTAGTATGCTGAGACCAAAGGCTTTGAGTTAGAACTTTTATCCTGAGGTTTGACATCATCAACAAAAGCACCGGCTGTTGGATTTGGTTCAAAGTCGCTCACAAAAGATTTCTTGTCACCAACAACAAAAGCAACGGCAGTTGGATTTGGTTCAAAGTCGCTCACAAAAGATTTCTTGTCACCAACAACAAAAGCGGCGGCAGTTGGATTTGGTTCGAAGTCGCTCACAAAAGATTTCTTGTCTCCAACAACAAAAGCGGTGGCAGTTGGATTTGGTTCAAAGTCGTTCACAAAAGATTTCTTGTCACCAACAATAAAAGCAGAGGCAGTTGGATTTGGTTCAAAGTCACTCACAAAAGATTTCTTGTGACCAACAATAAAAGCGGAGGCAGTTGGATTTGGTTCAAAGTCGCTCACAAAAGATTTCTTGTCACCAACAATAAAAGCGGCAGCAGTTGGATTTGGTTCAAAGTCGCCCACAAAAGATTTCTTGTCACCAACAACAAAAGCAGTGGCAGTTGGATTTGGTTCAAAGTCGTTCACAAAAGATTTCTTGTCACCAACAATAAAAGCAGAGGCAGTTGGATTTGGTTCAAAGTCACTCACAAAAGATTTCTTGTCACCAACAATAAAAGCGGCGGCAGTTGGATTTGGTTCAAAGTCGCCCACAAAAGATTTATTGTCACCAATAATAAAAGCAGAGGCAGTTGGATTTGGTTCAAAGTCGCTCACAAAAGATTTCTTGTCACCAACAATAAAAGCGGCGGCAGTTGGATTTGGTTCAAAGTCGCTCACAAAAGATTTCTTGTCACCAACAATAAAAGCAGAGGCAGTTGGATTTGGTTCAAAGTCGCTCACAAAAGATTTCTTGTCACCAACAACAAAAGCGGTGGCAGTTGGATTTGGTTCAAAGTCGTTCACAAAAGATTTCTTGTCACCAACAATAAAAGCAGAGGCAGTTGGATTTGGTTCAAAGTCGCTCACAAAAGATTTCTTGTCACCAACAATAAAAGCGGCGGCAGTTGGATTTGGTTCAAAGTCGCTCACAAAAGATTTCTTGTCACCAACAACAAAAGCGGTGGCAGTTGGATTTGGTTCAAAGTCGTTCACAAAAGATTTCTTGTCACCAACAAAAAAAGCAGAGGCAGTTGGATTTGGTTCAAAGTCGCTCACAAAAGATTTCTTGTCACCAACAATAAAAGCGGCGGCAGTTGGATTTGGTTCAAAGTCGCTCATAAAAGATTTCTTGTCGCCAACAATAAAAGCAGAGGCAGTTGGATTTGGTTCAAAGTCGCTCACAAAAGATTTCTTGTCACCAACAACAAAAGCGGTGGCAGTTGGATTTAGTTCAAAGTCGTTCACAAAAGATTTCTTGTCACCAACAATAAAAGCAGAGGCAGTTGGATTTGGTTCAAAGTCGCTCACAAAAGATTTCTTGTCACCAACAATAAAAGCGGCGGCAGTTGGATTTGGTTCAAAGTCGCTCATAAAAGATTTCTTGTCGCCAACAATAAAAGCAGAGGCAGTTGGATTTGGTTCAAAGTCACTCACAAAAGATTTTTTGTCACCAACAATAAAAGCAGCGGCAGTTGGATTTGGTTCAAAGTCGCTCACAGAAGATTTCTTGTCTCCAACAACAAAAGCGGTGGCAGTTGGATTTGGTTCAAAGTCGCTCACAAAAGATTTCTTTTCACTAACAACAAAAGAAGCGGCAGTTGGATTTGGTTCAAAATCGCTGACAAAAGATTTTTTATCACCAACAATAAAAGCAGCGGCAGTTGGATTTGGTTCAAAGTCGCTCGCAAAAGATTTCTTGTCACCAACAAGAAAAGCAGCAGCAGTTGGATTTGGTTCAAAATCGCTCACAAAAGATTTTTTGTCACTTTGCATAAGCTCAAAGTTTTTCAAAGAAGATGTTTTGTACTTATGATCGGAAGCAACAACAAAAGCATTGGCAGTTGGATTTGGCTCAAAATCTCTCAAAAAGGGCATCTTATCCGTAAGCATGGACCTTGATGATTCAGTCAAAGTATGATAATCAGCCTTCTGGATATTTCCTTGCATAACTTGCCAGGTGCCAGGATGTTTTCTTGCACTGACATAGTCTGCAAACTACACTTACCAGAAAACATAATAAGAACATAAGTCGGAGATCGAAGAAATTGCAAAATAACTAGACTTTAGTATAAGAAAAATAATAAAAGAAAAAGCAAGCACACCTTATAGGAATGACTGCTATCTAGGGAAAACCATTTTTCTAGCCTATGTAAGTAAACCAGTTTAGAGAAAGTAATTTTAGTTTAGTTAATTGTGCATTTTGTAAATTAGACAGAGTGATCAGAGAGTGATGGATATATATTGTACATTCTTATACACACACACACATCTGGGCATGAATATCTCAATTATGCCAAACTGGTCACATTGATCCAGGTCAGCAATTTATGATAATGATTTGCGCATCAAGGATACAAGGCTGATTCCATACTACCCAACTCTGTGCTTGGCAAGTATATGGAAATATAAAAAAATATTAGTCATTTAATCTTTATACATTTGACAAGTGTACGGTGAATTATTCACTTGGGTAGTATATAATCGGTTTAGCGCGCGTATGGTCTCAATTTAATGTCCTAAATGTGCACAGAGGGTGTGTTTGTTTTGAGTTGCCCTTAATCCATTGAGGGGATCCAATCTAAACAAAACACACTCATATACTCCTTTAGCCAAAAGTAACTAAGCATTCTCCAACTTTAAGTAAATACACCCTATTAAATTATCATATTTAATCACTACCACGAATATGTTATGTTGTTGATTTCCAAGGCTCTTATAATTAGAGGCCAAACAAAATAAGTTAGCCTTGCTATTTATCAGCGGATCTGTAAATAAGGTTTTGGAATAGTTTTAAGGATAATAAAAAAGCTTGGGAGTGATGCATACCATCATGAGGGCAAGAGCGAGGAGGAGCCGGAGGGATCTCATTGCGTTGGATACTTTGTTTACATTAATTGTATTCTTTTAGAGTTCAGATACTTGGGATTTATAGGCATTAATATATTATTAAATTATTAGAATCTGGTGACCTCTCTTTGTCATATACAGTAAGTATACAGATTTTGGTTTCTTTCAATTTGAGATTTGCATGTTTTGTGGAATTTATAAACGATACCAACATATTTCGGTTCTTTGGTTTTAAATGGGCTTTTCCGGATTCAGATGTGGACGCACATTGCACTATATGCTGGGACTTTCTGCTCAATGGTACTCCAGTCCTACTATGTTCATTCTAACACGTTTCGCCAAAACGAGTATACTAATGTTCTAATAAGTAATACTATCATCGTCGCGATTAAATTTGCAAGGTTGATCGGGCACTAATGTTAAAAGAACATAGATTTTGATTCATTTGACATTTTTAAAGGTGAGATTTTGAGGGTGAAAATTGTGGGAATTAATTTTTATTTTGGGGATGTGCAAAATTAAGTGGGATGGACCGATAATGCAAGTATGCAAATTTAACCGGAACAGAGAGAGTATCTTCTTTTATTTATTTTTCTACTTTTTAGATGCATAAGTATTAGGTAAAAACTTGGTTGCATGTGATGCACCATAACTTATTGTACACCAATCTATTTTTAGAATAAGGGTCTATTTATTAAATATTAAAAGCAAATGGTCTGGTGGTATTTGATACAACTTTAAACATCTCAATGTTAAGGTCAAGAGTTCAATTCTGGATGTTGCCTTTAAGCCCATACTTTATAGTTTTTCCTATTTTTTCCTTGAGGTCAAGGGTTCAATTATGGATGTTGCCTCTAGTCCATACTTTATATTTTTTTATTTTTTTTCATTTTCCTTCCTTTTTTCTGCTTCTTTTTTCCTTCTTTCTTTTTTTTTTTTTCTTTTTTCTGCTTCTTTTTCCTTCTCTTTTTTTTTTTGCCCTTTATATAAATATTTCACAGTGTACAAGAAAGTTAGTTAAAGAAATCGTGCATCTTTTTTCTTTCTTCCTTCATTTCTTTTCCTTTTCCTTCTTCTTTCTTTTTTTTGCCCTTTATATAAATATTTCGCAGTGTACAAAAAAGTTAGTTAAAGAAAATGTATAATGTCAGACATCATAACGTATGTTATATCGAAATATTAAATATAGTGTGAGTATTGTAAGTTGGAAAAAATAAATATTCCGCAGTATGAAACAAAAATTAACTAAAATAACGTATACTGTCAGACATCATAACGTGTACTATATCGAAATATTAAATATACGAAGAGTATTGTAAGTTGGAAAAAATAAATATTACGCAGTATGAAACAAAAATTAACTAAAACAACGTATACTGTCAGGCATCATAACGTATACTATATCAAAATATTAAATATACTAAAATTGTCAGTTGGACAAAGTAAGTATACCGCAGTATGAAACAAAAATTAGTTAAAACAACATATACTGTCAGACATCATAACATATACTATATTGAAATATCAAATATATTGTGAGTATTGAAAGCTAATTAATGAGTAAAATATGAATAATAACTTAATAACGTAACATATTCTTTGAGTAATGTTATGTATTCCCTAAGGGAACGATAATTTTATTGTAAATTGGAATTTTTTTTCATGGCATAATAGAAAAATTAATCAAAACAAACATATGCTCTCAGGCTTTATAACATATACTATGTTCTGAATTTGAATATACAGTTTGCAAGTATTATGTCCTCCATAAAAAAATATAAATCAAAAGAAAATAAAAAAACTAACACAAAATATAATAATAATAATAATAATAATAATAACAATAATAATAGTAATAGTAATAATAATACTAATACATACATACATATATCTATATGAACTAAAAATAGGTGAAAAATAAAAAAAGTTGCTATTAGGATTCGAACCCGCACCCTAAAGGCTAAAATATTACACCCTTATCAACTAAGCTAGTGCCTATTTTGTGATTCTAAACACACCTTAATTTATATAGATCGCGTACGCGAGAATAGAAGGAGGTGTACAATAAGCCTAATGTGCATCTTATGCACATAAGTATTACCCTAAGTATTATGCTTTATCTCGTTCAGGTCAATACTGTAAATCATGTTTGCAATGATACCGCTATATATACTGGAGTAAGACTGCAAACTTAATCGTTTTGTTTTGTTTCCAGAACAAGAACTAAAACACCAATTGCAAATTTTATAATCGTACTACAAGAAAAATAATTTTTTTAGATACGGCATATATTCTTATATTGTAAGGCCGCGTTTGATTTAATAACGAGGTCATTATTTGGAGTGGTTAAGGACGCCCCGAATTCGCACAGGGAGCAGGGTTTGAATCCCGTTTTTCCCACAAATTGTTGCACCTTTTTTCCGTTGTGCTGTCAGTACATGTATTTATATACCGAAGGTCTTGATTTCAAATTATATATGTTGTCCTAATTGGTGTGTGTGCTATGTATCTGTGTGGGTGTGAGTTCGACCCTCACTTTCCACAATTGTTTCTTCTTTTCACTTTCATTTTTGAATTGTGATTTTATTTTATTTATTACTTGATTTAATTTTATAATTAATTAAAAAAATATTATGTTGTCTAATATTGTACATTATGTTAACGAATATTATATTTTATGTTGCCTAATAAAGTATATTATGTTACCGAATAGTATATATTATGATGCCTAATAGTATAAGTTTATTAATTACAAATATATATATATATATATATATATATATATATATATGAATGAGTTTTTAATAGTTACTTGCTTTTTGTAACCATGGATGCTTAGTACGAAAATGTGTGCTGCATTAAATAATATTAAATGACACTTTACCTACTATAGTGGGTTAAAATTATTTTGTATTTTTCTATTTTTTTTTTATTCAAGTAATAAGATTCCTTAAGAATCTTTAGATTTAAAAGGTCATTTGGTATTTAAAGTTAAGCAGTTAATGCTAGTATATTGAAAATTGCAACTCCAACTAATAACATACATTTAATATCTAGTTATTCTTTTAGTATATTGAGAAAAAGGGTGATTTTTTTTTTTTTTTATTAATTCATATAGTGCCAAAAAAAAAAAAGATAAAATAAAATAATTACAATAATAAATTAGAATTATAAGTAATTTTAGGTAAACTACAAAGTTTCGCTTGTGATAAAAGTGACTGTAGGTAAAATTACACTATAAAGTTCCGCTTGTGATAAAAGTGATTGTAGATAAATTACACTATTTACTACTTAAAGAATTAGTAGTTTCACGCAGTGTTTATGAAATCAGATCGGAAGTCATAGATCTTTTAGCGGGTTGTCGATCTTGCGGGATAACCATTTTTGGACGGTTTTCAACGGGTATATCTGGGTTAATGGTATATCCAGTTAATTAGCTCTACTGGACCAGACTAGGGGCCAATTCGAGGCTAGACCGATCGAACCGGCCGGTTCGATTCCACAAACCTTGGTTTCACGATATCCGTTTGACCCCATTACTAGAGTCAACAAGCACTCACTATTTGACTCGATTCAACTTCTCAAATTAACAAATGCCTATCATTTGACCCGATTTAATTTATTAGACCAAGAAGTACCAACTATTTGACTCGTTGGCATATTGGCTCAATAGGTACTCACTATTTGACTGATTCGGCTTATCAGATAAACAAGTACACACTATTTGACCCAATTCGGCTTATCGGCTCAACAGACACTTACTATTTGCCCCGATTTGACTTATCGGATCAACAAGATGCCACTATTTGACCCGTTCGACTTCTCGAATCAACATGTGCCAACTATTTGATCCATTCGATTTATTAGATCAAGATGTACCAACTATTTGGTCGATTCGATTTTATCGGATCAACAAGGTACCGCTATTTGACCTGATTCGACTTATTAGATTAAGACGTACCAACCATTTGACTCATTTAGCTTATCGGCTCAACATGTACCCACTATTGACCAATTCGGTTTGTCGGATAAACAAGTATGCACTATTTGATTCGATTCGACTAATCGACTCAACAGATACCAACTATTTGACTCGTTCGACTTATTAGATCAAGACATACCAATTATTTGGCCGATTCAATTTATCGGGTCAACAAGGTACTACTATTTGACCTGATTCGACTTATTAGATCAAGATGTACCAACCATTTGACCCGTTTGGCTCATCGGCTCAACATGTACCCATTATTTGACCGATTTGACTTATCGGATAAACAAGTATACATTATTTGACCCGATTTGACTTATCGACTCAACTAATACCCACTATATAATCGATTCGACTTATCAGATCAATAAGGTACCACTATTTGATCTGTTTGACTTCTCGGGTCAAATGTATCAACTATTTGACTCGCTCAATTTCTTTAATCAATAAATACTGACTATTTGACCCAATCTGACTTATCGGATCAAGACGACCCAACCGTTTGACCCGATTCGACTTATTAGATCAAGACGTACCAAATATTTGGCAGATTCAATTTATCGGATCAACAAGGTACGACCCGATTCGACTTATTAGATCAAGACGTACCAACTATTTGACCTGTTTGGCTCATCAGTTCAACAGGTACCCATTATTTGACCGATTTGACTTATCGGATAAACAAATATACACTATTTGACCCGATTCGACTTATCTACTCAACATATATCCACTATTTGATCGATTCGACTTATCAGATCAATGATGTACCACTTTTGACTTGTTTGGCTTCTCGGATCAAACATATCAACTATTTGACCCGTTCGACTTCTTGAATCAACAAATACTCACTATTTGACCCAATTCGACTTATCGGATAAAGACGATCCAACTATTTGACCTGATACAACTTATCAGATCAAGACGTACCAACTATTTGGTCCTTTCGGTTTATCGGATCAACAAGGTACTACTATTTGACCCGATTTGACTCGTTAGATCAAGACGTACCAACTATTGACCCATTTTGCTTATCGACTCAAAAGGTACCCATTATTTGACCGATTCAACTTATCGGATAAACAAGTACACACTATTTGACTCGATTCAACTTATCGGCTCAATAGATATCCACTATTTGATCGATTCAACATATCAGATCAATAAGGTACCATTTTTGACATGTTTGGCTTCTCGGATCAAATGTACCAACTATTTGATCCATTCGACTTCTTGAATCAACAAATACTCACTATTTAACCCCGATTTGACTTATCGGATCAAGATGATCCAACTGTTTGACCCGATTCGACTTATTAGATAAAGATGTAGCAACTATTTGTCCTGTTTGGGTTATCGGCTCAACAGGTACCCATTATTTAACGAACTCGACTTATCGGATAAAAAAATACACTCTATTTGACTCGATTCGACTTATCAGATTAATAAGGTACCACTTTTGACCTGTTTGGCTTTTCGAATTAAATGTACCAACTATTTGACCCGATTCGACTTATTAGATCAAGATGTACCAACTATTTCCTTTAAATTTACTATTTGATTATTAGTAATTAAATTTATAATTTCGAAGTTAAAAAAATTCTATAAAAAATAAGGACTCAAACAATAGATATAGAGTGTCATTACTATTTGACCCGATTCGACTTATTGGGTCAAGACAATCCAATTATTTGACCCGATTTGACTTATTAGATTAAGACGTACCAACTATTTCCTTTAAATTTCTTATTTGATTATTAGTTATTAAATTTATAATTGCGAAGTTAAAAAAAATTCTATAAAAAAAATGTACATAAATTATTAAGGAAAAAAAAATTCTATTAAGGACTGCATACCAAACAAATACACAACCTATTAATTAATAGAAAAAAAAAAACAAAACAAAAAAAGCAACACAAAATTATAAGGTGTATTTTTTTTTAAAAAAAGGTCATTTTTTTATTAATTAGTAGTTGTCACCTATTATTTTAATTTCAATATAAAAAAATGCAGCTATTTGAATTAAAGAAAAGTATTAAAAATATTAATTATTAGGTGTATTAATTATATAGCAACTATCAGTGAAAAATTAAATTAAATAATTCCTTATTTTAAATTAGTGGGTAAAGTGAAATAGTAATTATGATATTTAATGATTCTCATCAATCAACGTGCATGTAATACATTTAATAAGGTTCGAGAATCAATAATCTCTACTAAAATGTCAAAAAAGGACATGGAACCTTTAATTTGAGATTTCTTAAAATTTAATTTTAAAAAAATAAAAAATGACACATCATCACTATTACCTACATGTCATCAGGTTACCCATTTTCTCACCAATAAATGTGTTTTATTCAATCTAGGTGAATTAAATGCATGAGCCAACTACTCAACCGATCTCATCCTTTAATTTTTATCCAAGGGCTAATATTAGGTCACCATCCATGGTGATAAAATTAAAGTAACTATTAAAACCTTACCCATATATATATGTTATGTTTTCTAATAGTATATGTTATGTTGACTAATAGTATATATTATATTGCCTAATAGTATAAGTTTATTAGTTACAGGTATAATTTTTTTTTATACTACTGTATATTCACAATTTACAATGTAACTATATCTTCTTTTATATTACTCTATAATTATTTTCCTAGGGTACAATATATTTACGTTTTGGGTATAGTATATATGATGCCTAATAGTACAAGTTTATTAGTCACATGTATATATATATATATTTTCTTTGTATACTACTGTATATTTATTTTCCCAGCTGACTACATAATTATTATTTCCTTATAGTATATATTAGCATGCTTAAAAGTATATGTTCATTTAGTATTACATTGTTTACAATTTACAGTATAACTATTATTTTTTACACTACCTTCGTCCTGCCTAATTTTGCACATTTTCCCTGTTGATCCGTCCCGCATAATTTTGCATACCCTTAAAAACTAAATTTCTCTCACAATCTCCACCTTTGTTGACTAAAAAGTAAAAAAACTATTTTTTTCTTAATATACGTGTCCCTTCATATGTGCAAAGTTAGTTGGGACGAAGGGAGTATTACTCCATAATAAATATTCCAAGTTACAGTACATTTACGTTTTGTTATAGTGTATATTATATTGCCTAATAGACTAATAGTATAAGTTTATTGATATAGTATAATTTTTTGTTGTATACTACTATACATTTATTTTTCTAACTTACTGTATGATTATTGTTCCCTTATAGTATATATTATCTTACTTCAAAGTAAAACAAAAGATTTGTGAATTAAAATAAAAAATAAAACAAAAAAATTAATTAAAAAATTCAAAATAAAAAAATAAAAATGTAATAAATTATAGTTGTATTTCTATTATTTAATTAAATAATACTTATTTATTGATTATTATTAATAATTTTATTTTATCTGACTTGAGTTAATATATTTATTTTAATATATGTTTAAATAATTTCATTAAGAATACTTAATGATAACTAAAAAAAAAAAAGGGTAAAGAATGACACTTCATCTTCTTTCTCTAGACCAACGTCTACCTCACCTTGCCCAACACAACTGCCTCCGCTGCCCCATATCACCTTGTGATTTCTGCAATCTAAAGCAGATTTTGGTCGCTGTCAAACAACCACCTCGGAAAAATGTTCCGTTGGAGAAGACGGTGATCTGTCGGGATTTGGTTGACCAGGGTCAATGGGATGCTGACCAGTTGAGAAAGAAACTTCATTTCTGATGAGGACTGTTTGAAAACAACCCTCACTAGTGCTTAGATGAGTTAGGTGAAAAGAGTACCTATGAAAGTGTTGCAAATGGATTGAAGGATTGGTACGGTTCACCTCACCTTTTAGCGCTTGAACTCCAGCAAAACAGAGTCGAGGGTTGCCCCGGCGAAGACCCTCCGGCGCTCAAGTCAGTTTATAACTCGTGAAGAGTAAAAATAATGAAATAGTAAGTCTTTTAGTGAGAGAATGTGTAACCTGTGATCTTTGAAATGAGGGAATATTTATACTCACTGGTTATTATGGTTAGGGGCAAATGAGTCATTTCGACTTGGCCCAATGTTGTCGCGACACGTGTTCCTCTGTACTTGGCGACGCCATTAGAAAGTACAATACTTTTGTCAGAAAGACCAACAGTGATTGGTACTTTTGTCGGGGTGAAAGGGGATACTTATCTTGGTCCCCAAGTCACAATAGACATCGTGTCATGTAGGAAAAAACTATCCTCTTAACACCTCTTGGATCCAGAGAGCGTCAGCTCTCCTTCCTTTGGTTTCGAGATGGTTCAGTGGTCGGGTCTCTTACTCTTCACGGTTCCAAGGATCAGTCCATGGTTCCAACCTTTATTTCAGCGTGCCAGGGGTGAGGGCCAGATAGCCTCGAGACGAGATTCACCAGTCCAGCTCTAAAAATCTTCAGGGCTAACCACGACTTCTTGCACTGAGACTCTTCAGCGCTGAACACTGGACTGGCATATGCAAATTAAAGACCTCTCCTCTATTTCAGGGCTGAGGCTGACCATTCTCTCCTATCAACTTCCTTGTACATTCACCCATGTACACATCTGTTGGCACGTCACCCTCAACTGAGTCCTTACAGTTTTCTTGGAAAGTTAGGGTAGCATTGATCCACGTTTGGATGTAGGATTTATACCTTCTTGGAGATTTCTAAAGTGCGAGGGTGGAGGACGGCTGACAGTCGTCGGGAATGGTGATCCGCCACAGCGCCACTGCAGGTGAGGGAGGTACATGCTATTAATTACGAAGCAGGTGTGCAAGGTGGCGGACGAAGGTGTTGGGGCGGGGAATGAGAGAAGAGAGAGAAGGAGTATCAAGGTGGTTGGAGATGACAGACGAAGACCTGAAACAATAGCTGGAATTTATACAGATCTGGGTAGATCTAAGGCTAAAGTTAATTTTTCAGATTTGAAATAAAATTTAAATAATTTTATATTCTAAATTATTTTTTAGATTTTAGATTAATTATATATTTTCTAAGATAATTTTTAGATATTCAAAAAAAGTCTTTCAAAAAAATTATTTTTATAAATTAATTTAAACATTTTAAAGATAATTTTAAGATTTTTAAAATAATTTCCTAAATTTTATAAAGTAATTTAATAAAAAAATTGTTCATTTTTAATTTAAAACTAAGGATTCCTAAATGTTATGTAGATTTAGTTATTACACACACATATATTTAAATTATTTTTTAAAAAAAAAAAGAAATTAGATTTCTTTTAATATATTTTATAATCTAGACTATAATTTAGAATAATATATTAATAATACATTAGAAAAGAAACCGTCACATTTGTTTGTGACCGTTACATCACCCTTTGACCGGTTGATTGAGTTGTAGCTGGTCATAAGACCTTTTTACCATTTTTTTTTGTAAAATAGGGAGCATTATCAGAAAGCCAAAAAGTTAAATGTTACTATTTCCTAAATAAATGAAACACTCAGGACATTTTTACTAATTTTTTCAATTGAGGTGAGTTCAAATGAATTTATTTAAAATAATTTGTATTTAGAACCCACACATTTCAAATCCCTTCTTTAGATGTTTGTACAATGGGTACTGTGCAGTCTGTGTGTGGTGTGTTTTGTGCGTGTATATAATGTGTGCATATTGTATGTATGTGTATGTATGTAACATGTCTTTGTATAGTTTGTGTGTGCACGTTGTAGTGTGTGTGAGTGTGTAGGGCGTGTACATGTGAACTAGATGGTGTGTGTAAAATGTGTGTGTAGTGTTGTATGGAAATTGTGTGTAATGTATGTGTGAAGTTTGTGTGTGTTTTTGTACATGTGTGCGTGTATAGTATATGAGTGTATATTGTTTGCAATATGTGTGATTATACGGTTCCATTATTATTAATTTTCTCAGTATAATATAATAATAATTATTTATTAAGATTCACCATTTACAATTATTTTACTTCATATATATATATATGTACATATATATATATTATAAAGGAGATAAGAAGAAAAAAAAGGCAAATCGCATGTTTAGGGGGAAAAAAATCTTAACTCATCCTATAACTTTTTACTTTACAGAATTAGTTCCGTATTTTTTTTTTTTTATTTAGACCCATAAGTTAGAAAATTGCTCAATTTAAGGTCAATTTTGGCCGGAAAAATGAGCAAACCGACGCATGTACCTCATGCTCGTTTTTCGATCAAAATTGATCTTAAATTGAGCGATTTTCCAACTTATGAGACTAAATTGAAAAGGGTAAAAATTACGAGACCAATTGCAAAATAAAAAAGTTATACGATGAGTCAATAATTTTTCCCAAATAATCGAAATAATAATTTAATATTATAAGGTCATTTAATACATGAGGGTTCTAATAGTTATAGGACGTCACTTGCTATCTTTTTCGATATTCTATAAGGTAAAAATGTACTTTTGATAAAAGCATATCAACATTTTTTATTTATACTTTATAGGTAAATTACTTAGATACAGTGCCCTTAGGCGTTGTTTAGTGATAAGGTATCTACAAGGTAAATTTCCTAAAAATTGGGCATCTCCAACATCTCACATCACTCTAGTGCACGATCTGCACACCTTTTTCCAACTGTTTGCACTAAAAAGTAATATTCCTTATAATTCATTTATTTTCTCTTTATTTTATCACTTTTTATTATTATCACAATATATATAATCACATTTATTTTAAAAATTTAGAATTAATATTTTGATTTATATTTTTCATTCATAATTTTGTAAATCTTAATATTTTCTTATTTTGTGGTATATTAAGTAAGATATAACTTACAATTACTCCAACAGTGGTTTGCCGACGTTGTTATCAAAAGAAACAAGAATAAGAATTTAGTTGGTCTTTTAGTATAAATTCACTGAAATATAATGAAATTACTACATAATTCATTGATTACTTGTAGTGTCACTTTTTATATTAGTTCATTTTTTTTTAAAAATTATTTTATCTTTTAGTCTAAATTCACCGGAATATAATGAAATTACAAATAGTTAATTAATTACTCTACTAGACACCAATAAACCCATAAATTATATTTTAAAATTTTAACTAAAGTAACTATATTTTTAATATTTAGTTTATCTTCTAGTCTACATTCACCGAACTATAATGAAATCACAACATAATTCATTGATACTTATAATATCCCTTTTATATTAGTTAAACAAAAAAAAATAAAAAAAATTACCAATTACTTTACTTAAGATATCAAGAAATTCCGTAAATTAAGTGAAATGGTAATCGATGCAATTACTCCCGTAATTTTGACATTTTTCATTTTAGTCCCGTCAGTTAAAAAATAGTTTAATTTAAGTCTAATTTTGGCCAGAAAACGAGTGTGAGATACACGCGCCGTTTCATTATCAATTTGAACCCGGTGCGTGTACCTCACGCTCGTTTTCCAGCCAAAATTGGCCTTAAATTGAGCAATTTTCTAACTTACGGGACTACAATGAAAATTGTCAAAACTACGGGACCAATTGCATAAAAGTAAAAAGTTATAGGACGAGTTAAGAGTTTTCTCCATGTTTGGGTCCCTTAGTTATTCGTATAAATATTTGTAAAGATCCATTAGTTATTGTAATAGTGATAGAGGTCCCTCACTTATGAATAATGAATTTGTATGAGTCCCTCATTTATTATAGAGTGAGTCTTGTGTGTGAACGGTCACACGTGTGACGGAATACACTTTTACAGAAAACATTGATACTTTTACAGGAAAAAGTGATATTTTTACTACATTGATACTTTTACAGATAAAGGTGATACTTTTGCTACAAAAAGTTATACTTTTTTTTTCAAAAAAGGTGATACTTTTATAGATAAACGTGATACTTTTACTACAAAAAGTGATATTTTTTCCCGTCACACCGTGTGACGGCCGTGTGACGGTCACATACAAGTTTTTGCCTTTATTATAATGGTGGTAGAGCTCCCTCAATTATTAAATATGAATTTATATAGGTCCCTACGTATTGGAATGTGATGGAAGTTTGTATGTCCATCTTGTTTTCTGACTTCGCCAACAATATGCTCTTCTTAATTATGTGACATTAATACCCTAAACTTATTCACAAACATCGAAGTGTGTGTACAACACTGACAAAATAAGATGAAACGACTCATACAAATTCATAATCAATAACTGATGGACCTTTACCACTATTATAATAACTAAGAGACCTTTACAGGATTAACTAAGGAACCTAAACATGCATTTTGCAAAAACAATAAAAAAAAAATACAACTTTACTTTTTCCGTTGAATTATTACAAACCGAAAATTATGGCGGGAATACAACCAAATCTCCCCGAATTTTTTATCCAAAAAATATACACGATTTTATCAGTTTTAGAGTTACATACACAGTAAAACCTCCATAAAATAATACTAGATAAATTTAATAACCTCAATACAACTAATAATTTGTCCAGTCCCAACTTGGGGTCAGTTCAAATTCGTACACCAATCAATTAAATAATAAGATAATACTTTTTTTTGGAAATCCTGGTGTATATTTAAGGTCCCGACGAAACTAATAAATTAATAATTATTAAAAAAATCTCAGATATATATATGTTATCCACTTGAACATTCTAAGACAATTTAGTAAAATATGAATCTACTGTTACTCGCTCTTTTTTTAACTTCAAATGTGCATTGATCTCATCTTTAAATCTCCCAATGAACCTAAGAGTTGCGGTGTTGTCTTCTCGTATTGCAATAAAAAGTTATGAAGAGTTGTTGCCGCTTGCAATACTTCTTTTCAAGTGATCGATTGCAAATCTATTGAATCATCATCCGCTTCATCATCTATCGGATTTTGAATGACATCAGTCACCATTTTTTCTAAACTATGAATTTCGTAATATTCATTATTTTGACCTGGAAAGTCTAGCAAGTGATTCACATCCATTTTATTTTGATAACACATACCAGTGATCATGTTCTCAAGCTCACGAATGTCTTCTCCGGGAGTTGCATCATTTAAATTATTTGAGCCTGTTTGATTCACCAAACGAATTTTGCAATGTCGAAAGCAATTTGTTATTGCCTCTTGTTGAACATTTGTTGTCCAAGCTGAGACTGCCATATTGATAGCATCTAGAACATTGATATTTTCTGGAGAAAATATGTCCAACTCATAGCCTTCCAAAATTTTACGATAAAATCTTTTGCGGTAGTACCTTTTAAATGCTCTTATTATCCCAGCATCATATGGTTGGATTTTTGAAGTCATGTTTGGTGGTAGGAAAAATAACTCAACATTTTGCAGCCCTTGAATATGCTTGAATGGGCTGGGCAGTTATCCACTATCAAAAGAATTTTTCTACCATGCATTTGTTCATCCAACCAACAAACATATTCTTCAAAAAGCATCCTAGTCATCCATGCTCTCTTATTGGCACGATATTCACAATTCAGGCTATTCATATTGGTATTCTTAAAACAACGTGGCTTTGCATACTTACCAATAATTCATAGATGATTTTTTCCGAGCCATCCTCATTGCAACAAATAACAACTGTAAGCCTTTCCTTGTCCTTTTTTTACCCTCGAGTTATTTTATTGCAAGTGAATGATCAGCCTGTAACCTGTAAAATAAACCAATTTCATCCTTATTAAAAACATCTTTCATTGGAAATTGATTGATATTCTTATGTTCTCCAATTTCTTCTCCATATCATGTGTGTCGACTGAGTCGCTCTCTCCAAAACGACAATATGATTTGATACCGTGCCTGAAATTGAATTTCTCACACCAACCTTGCGAAAGGTGATGCTCTGAAGGATTCTCAGGATGTAAAAGTTTCAACGTCTCATTCGCCTTTTCCAAGAGGAGCTCTCCAATTATATTCACACATTCTTGATGTTGGAGAAACCACTCATAAACAACCTTCTCCATGTCCGGATACTTGGCTGATTTTTTACGCTTAGAAGAACCACATTTCTCAAAGCCAGTCGATAGGATCTCCACTGATCACTTGAGAGTGTTTGATATTGTTGCTTGACTAACTTTCATATTGAAACTTTTTTCAACCCATTGTACCAAGTCTTTCTGAGTGCATTTGGATTGATCTCTCTTATACTCACATAACATTTTTCGTTGTTGGTTGGTTATGGTTGATTTTTGAACACCTTTTAGATGAGAATTCATTGTTGTGTATGGTTTAGAAATAATACAATTGATCATTATATATTGATCTACTTCTACACAATGTATACATAAGTCCATGAACCATTCTTTTATTTTGGGAAAAAAACAATGAACGATACCATTCAAACGTTCAATTAAAATGATTACGTGAGTATACATTCTTTGAATGGTAATTAAAACTCGTGTTTCAATTTATTTGTCATCAATAGCTAATGTACATTGTAAGTGGATTATACAAACCCCGGAATTTCGAAGGTCAGTTATGTATATACGTTAAAACCTCTTTAAATTAATAAATTATTAATTTATCGATTATATAATATCTCTTTAGATTAATAAAATTCTCCAGTCCCAATAATATTAGTTTATAGAGGTTTTACTGTACTTAGAAATTAACCATTATCAAGCAGAGTCATATTAACAGGGTGTTTGACTAAGCTTATAAGTTCATCAAATATATTTGGCAAAATAAGATGTTAAACAACTTATAAATATAAAAAAACTCTTAGAGCTTATAAGCACAAAAAATAATAAATAAATAAATTTCTTTAGTCCATTTTATTTTTTTAGATTTTATAAGTTGCACTCAAGTTTCATATATTGTAATCATACACACACACTACGCAATGTTGTATATATAGAGTATTTACATATAACAGGTCTCACATTGAGTCCATCATGCATTTGCATTTCATCATATATTATTATATAATAATTAGTGGTTATATAATATTATTATATATCAATGAGTGGTTTTATATATTAAAGAGATGGAGTGAAATAAATATAATAAATTGACAAGATGTGAGGAAGAGATGTGATGATCTCCAAGGGTGCGAGTGAATAGATGCTTAAACGAATAGCTGCAATTTTATCGTAAGTTTGCAACCATTCATGAAGAGACACCTTATTGTTTTGGATGCGTCCATTCAAAACAACTTTTCAAAACTATATATATTCTATGAGATTAATCAAACAAAGAGAATAAAAACCCAAAACTTAATTCCTCCACACGAGTTTTCTCTCTATTCTCTGATATTTGTTATTTTTAAATAGATCTTGTGATTATTGCTCCATGTGATCCGAGAGAGTTCAACTTTTGAGTTACAAGAGAAATAGGCTTTGAATCCTGGAAGGTAAATTAATCAAAACCATTTGCACCGTAGTGGGAGAAATTTATACCTTTAAAGACATTATTTTTTGAGATGTGCCTAGCCTATACAAATCCATCACCCACTATAATTGTGTTTGAGTATTCCAATATACAAAAATTACACAACTAACACACACTCAAATACTACGAACACATTTCACACACACTACACACACTTCACACACTAATAAGAAATGCATGTTTGATAGTGACTTTCAACACTACAAGAAAAGCCAGTTATAGACACCAAAAGATAGTGGGGGTAAGGAAAACCCCTCACTAAATGTGTTATATACTTACCTTTAGTTAGAGAAAAAAGATACCCTCACTATAAATATTGATTGTTGGTGACATTTTAAAAATTTCAGAATTTTACCCTCACTAATATGCTGAAAAAATTGGGGCTGATTTTTCCCACCAAAACACAAGTTGTTAGACCACTTAATCTCAGTTAATTACATAATTAATCATATTAGCGCATTAATCAGACTTAAGAACTGACAAATTACTACACGTGATCGTGCACGCACTTTAGGTTGAATTAAGTATCATTTTAGTTATAATTGTGTACAGATTCACGTGTATTTTGGATATTTATTTCTTATTGAGCAGATTAACACGTTCAGTTCATTTCTGTGTCAAAATAGGTACAATTAGATAAAAAAAAAAAGAGCATCAGAGATCGCAAAGTTGACAGATTGAACGAAGTAAACAAAGGACAAGGCTGAAGAAGCACCTCGCCCGATGCCAATCTGTGCCTCGGCCGAGGCAACCTTCCAGAGGATTTGGGAAGAAAATAAGAGCTTTGTGCCTCGGCCGAGGCAACCTTCCAGGGGATTTGGGAAGAAAATCAGAGCTCAAGGCCTCGGCCGAGGCAACCTTCAGGGGAAAACGAAGATTCTGAAGCTTTCAAGACCTCGACCGAAGCAAGAACGGACCTCGGCCGAGGTGATCCATAAACCCTAAACACTAAAAATCCCCATCTTGTCGCCTCAGCCAAGACCAATACATACCTCGGCCGAGGCTAGCCTTCCAGGTAGAAATAAAAGCGATTTCTCTCAGCTTTCTCTCTCTCTCTCTCTCTCTCTCTCTCTCTCTCTCTCTCTCTCTCTCTCTCTCTCTCTCTCTCACACACACACACAACTTTTTCCCCCTTTCTCTCTCGCACATGTACCTTCATCCCTCTCTAGAAACCCTGGTAATTGATCGAAATCCACCAATATTCATATCCCCACTGATCTAGAATTCCATCTCAATGAAAATCATCTCTGGAATCTCGTTTCATCCTTTCGTCTCTCTCTAAAATTCCAGCTGAATCAAAATCAAAATTTCAGCTCGATTTAGGGCTGAGATTTCGCACCTTGTTTGGTATCCTTCATAGATCGAACTTGGGACGAAGAATTTAGGGTTCCTACATCAACTCGAAATTGGGGTAAGTGCGTTGCCCTCCTCTGCGATTTGCATTACATTTAACAAACCTTTGTTAAAATCACTAAGTTTTGGAAGATTCTTGCCTTTGCCCCTCATTTTCTCAACATTTTTTGGATTTTATTAGTTGCCCCTCATTTTTTGTGCTGCTGTTGTTCACCTCAATAATTTCGTATGAATGTTTAATTTCGTATTGTTATGGGGTGTGTGGGGTTTTGTATGTGAGTTGGTGTGTGAGTATGTGGATTCGTGTAGGTGTGTGTGTGTGAGTTGTCAGTGTGTATGCTTGCTGCTGTGACAGTGTGTGTTAAATAAAAAGTGGGTTGTGTTCGTAGTTAATTGTTAATTATTAATTGCTTCTTAAGTCGATTCCAGGCTTGTGTTCTTGATAGGAAGCTCTAGTTACCTTTAAGATGACACCTTCCAAAAAATGGATAAGTCTTTTCAATGATCGGTTGAATGAACAATACAAACTTAGGATACACCAATTATTAGATTATGCTTTTGCCAAGACCTTAGAGGAGAATGAAATACGATGCCCATGTGTCAAGTGTAAGAACACTGGTCTTGGATCCCATGAACTAGTTGAAATGCATCTAAATGTGTATGGGATGATGCCAAGTTACACATTTTGGTATCATCACGGTGAAAGGCGTGGTGAGGCTCAATCTGAAAATGTCGATTTAGAAGAGAGTGAAGGTGAAGAGGATGTTCAAGAAATTTTGCGTGATTTCTATCCTGACTATCAAGGTTTTGATAGGACTGGATTAGGGGTTGATTTGTCAAGTTAAACTGAGCATGTATGCGAACTAAACGAGGAAGTAAAAACATTTTACAGATTGTTAAGTGAGTTTGAGCAACTTGCTTACCCGGGTTGTGCATCCTCCAAGTTATCTGTCCTCGTGAAGCTGTTGTATATCAAGAGTGTTGGTCGATGGAGTATTGAGTCATTTAATATGTTGTTACAATTGTTGAGAGAAATACTCCCACTTGGTTCAACCTTGCCCGAATCATATTATGACTAGGGGTGTGCAAAATTCGGTTATAACCGAAAAAATAAAAAAAACCGACCGAAAATTATCGGTCGGTTCAGTCATCGGTTATGTGTTATAAAAAAATCGGTTAAGTCGGTCGATTTCTGTTTTGAAAAATTTAAAACCGAATTAACCGAAACCGACCGAAAATTTTACCCATATATAAACCAAGTCCTAAAAAATCGGTTAAGTCGGTCGGTCGGTCGGTTGGAATGTTGCATTTTAATAATGCTTGAAAACAGGTCTTTCGCTTTGTTTCTGTCGGTTTTCGTCGGTTTTTTTAGTAATCGGTCGGTTTTGGTTTTGGTCGATTTTCGGTTTTATCCGAAAAATTCGGTTACATAGACCTGAAAACAGGAATTTTATTTATTTACGTCGATTTCGGTTATAATCGAAAAAACGGACCAATTTCGTCGGTTCGGTTAGAGTCGGTTGTTCAGAAATTTTCGGGCGATTCGGTTATATTTTAATACTGGTCGATTATGGTCGATTTTGTAATTTTGGTCGGTTCGGTCACCGAAATCGACCGAGGCACACCCCTAATTATGACTAAAAAAAGATCATTAAAGACCTAGGTCTCTCTTATGATAAAATATATGCGTGTGTTAATAGTTGTATGTTGTATTGGAAGGATGATCAAGAGTCTGACTCATGCAAAATTTGTGGTATTTCAAGATGGAAAGAAGATAACCGTAGTGGGGAAGTAAAAATTAGAGAGAATGGTAAGAAAATACCTAAGAAGACCATGCGTTATTTTCCTTTAAAGCCTAGGCTTAAGCGGTTATTTATGTCTAGGAAGACAACGTCTGTAATGAGATGACATCATGAATCAAGAACAGATGATGGAGCAAAGAGGCATGCTGCCGATTCTAAGGCATGGAAATCTTTTGATGAAATCCATAAAGATTTCTCCTTAGAGCCTCGCAACGTAAGACTTGGCCTTGCTAGTGATGGATTCCAGCCCGTTACGCACTCCAAGACATCATATAGCATTTGGCCCATAATACTTATTCCGTATAATCTACCCCCTTGGATGTGCATGAAAGATTCTAATTTTATTCTGTCAACGCTTATACCAGGTCCTGATGGACCTGGTGATGCAATTGATGTCTACCTTAGGCCCTAAATAGAAGAGCTAAAGGAGTTGTGGGAAGTAGGTGTTGACACATATGATTCATCTAGTTGCCAAACCTTTAAACTACATGCTTCTTTACTGTGGACAATTAATGACTATCCGGCATACGGAAACCTTTCTGGTTAGAGTACCAAAGGTAAGTTAGCATGCCCTTGTTGTAACATAGACACCTGTTCCATGAGGTTAGTCAACAGCAAGAAGCGGTGCTATTTGGGTCACCGATGCTATCTTCCTCACAAACACAAATGGAAGGATGATACACATTCTTTTGATGGAACCAAAGAGTTGAGACCACCGCCAAAAACTCTTTCTGGTAATGATATCCTTGACCAGGTTAGTGAATTAGAAGGAATCACATTAACTAGAGATAGCACCAAAAAAGGTAAAAATATCACATGAAAGGAGGGGCAATAATTGGAACAAGAAAAGTATATTCTTTGACCTTCCATACTGGAGCACCCTGTTGTTATGCCACAATCTTGATGTGATGCATATCGAGAAGAACATATGCGACAATGTTCTTGGGAAAATTCTAAACATCAAGGGGAAGAGCAAGGACAACATTCAATCCCGACTTGACTTGAAGCTGCTGAAAATCAGACCCGAGTTGCATGTAATCCGCAACGGCGACAAATTGCAGGTCCCAGCTGCATCATATTCGCTGTCTAAGGAGGAGAAACACATGTTCTGCTTATTTTTGAACAAGTTGAGATTGTCTGTTGGATTTTCCTCTAATATATCCCAATGCGTAAACATGAAGAGCACAAAATTTCTGGGTTAAAAAGTCATGATTTCCATGTTCTTCTACAACATCTAATACCACGTGGACTTCTTCCGAAATCAGTTCTTGAGCCCCTTGTAGAGTTGTCCCTGTTCTTCTCCACTCAACACACTAACCAAAGATGACTTGAAGCAGATAGACACCCAGATTCCTTTAACTTTGTGCAAGTTAGAACAGGTTTTCCCCCCTTCCTTTTTTGACGTGATGGTGCATTTACCTATCCATTTGGCTGATGACGCTCAAATTGGTGGCCGGTCAAATTTAGATGGATGTATCCTATTGAGCAATCATTGTACGAGTTGAAAAAATTTGTTCGCAACATGGCTCGTCTAGAAGGCTCAATTGCAGAAGGTTAAATTGCGAAGGAGTGTATGACATTTTGCTCAAGATACTTGAAAAGCACAAAGACAAAATTTAAGAGACTTCGGCGTAATTGTGAAAATGGCTCTCATAGAATGGTAGGTTAATTATCTACATTCTCACAATCTGGACGAGCATTGGGAGCTGGTGTAACCCTAAAACCTCAATGACGAAGAGTGGCTGCAGGCTCATATTTATGTTTTAAAGAATTCTGATGAAGTTCAGCCATTCCTCAAATAAGCAAATATTCTTAATTAGTTTTATAAGTTTTTATTATATTGAAGTGTTGAATATAACTAACTCATTGTTGTTGTTATGCAGTGATTACTCTCAAATACAACAGAATGATAGTGCACAAGTGCAGAATGAGGTGTGGAGTAAATGTTTTATTGCATGGTTAAAAAAGAGGGTTAGTACAGCTGATGTTATATGTATTCTGGTGGTTATTTAGTTATTACTTGATGCATTTAATGACTATTTACATTACACTTTATACTTGCAGGTCTCAGAAATGCAAAGGCAGGAGCAAGACACTAACCACATTGCTTTGGAGTCTCTCTCCTGTGGGCCTTTGAAATATGTGACATGTTTTAAAGGTTTTATTATAAATGGGTTTAGGTTTTGTATAGAGGATTCTGACAGAAGGTGTCAAACCCAAAATTCCGGCATATGTGTAATAGGCGACCTAGGTAGTGAAGTAGACCGTATTGACTATTATGGGGTGTTAACCCAGATTCTCGAGCTCAAGTATCTCGGTGGGAGACGTGTGGTACTGTTTAAGTGTAGATGGTTCGATGTGCATAATAGTGGTAGAGGAGCGAAAGTAGATGAATATGGATTCACCACCCTTAACTTTCAACGAACACTGAAAACAGATGAGCCATTTGTTTTAGCAAGTCAAGCTTCGCATGTATTTAATGCCATTGACAACATGAATAAAGGATTGCAAGTTGTTGTTAAAACACATCCTCGGGATCTTTATAGCATGACAACCTTAAATGATGAGTTTGAACATGTAGAGGACTTAGGTGAGAAGTGTGAGCCAATGGAAGTAGACGCATCAAAGCTCGAAAGGCTAGGAAAACGAAAACCCCTCGGATGAGCAGCTATGCATGATATCTCAAGTAACTTTATTACTTTTATTGTTAGTTCATTGTTGTCACATGTTCAAGATTTTCCACTTTATAATAGATACTCATACTCTTGTTTATGTAGATTATATGATGGATCCCAAAACTTGTAAAGGGAAGAACCAGAAGACACCAAAAATCATAGCACCTGGTGATTGGGGAAATTGTGTGGTTCCCGGTAGAAAGTTGGTCGAGGCTCCAAACGAGTGGTTGCACAACTAGAACCTCGAATCTTCAATAGTAAATGGACTAGTAAGCACATTCTTACATTTAATTATATTAAATATCTCTTTATTTAAAAAATCAGTAGCTTGATACTCATTGTTATGCTAAGTGTATATTTTTCAATTAAGGATTCTAATTAACAGCTTTTATTGTCATTTGTTTCTATCCAGTAATCATATCCCACACTCTAATTGTGCATTTTGAGGAACAAGAGGTTGAAGAAAAAGACTTCAACAAAGAGTGTTCATTCTTGGATATCTTAGAGATATGCAAAAGGTTCATTGATATATACACCGTTGGTTTCAAAGTTACTGATGGAGATGGTCGTCGATTGGTAAATGATGCTGATATATTACGGATGATGAAGGAACATGAATATGTTCGTATGATCTATGTCTTTTTGTACAAAGATGAAACAACCAAACCTCTAAGCTTCAAGATGCCACAAGACAATCCTGTCTTAGGTGACTATTTACATGGTTATTAAATGTTATTAAGTTTTGTGTGACTGTTTTGTGATGTTTAGGTATTTAATTATGTATATTTGCAGCTTCAAGTGCGCAGTCGAACCCCAAAGTGGTGGATTTGAAGATTGTGGGTGTTCTCAAGGCAAGAAAGAAAATCAAAGTATGTGGGACTGTTACTAGAGGGATTGAAGAAGCAAGTACGGTGCAATACTTCATTTCTCAAACTGAAATCTTTGATGACGAGGATGAGCTTCAACCTATTTGTCAATCCTGATTAAGAAGGCAAGTAACTATCCTTATTTGGAAGCTTTTCAATTGACCACACACATTGGTTTATGTATATTTCAGTTTACATATTATTCACATTTTTTTTATCTCAACTTAGGAGTTATATTTGCTAATGGAAGTTGTTGGTCATTATGTTGTTGCAAAATACACTCCTATGAATCAAAATGGAGATTGTGGTGAATCAGTGTTTGTCGTATCTGACAATATAATAGATACTAGTAAGTTCTTTGAGATATCTAAGTGTACATTTGTTCAAATTGTGAAATATAGGTTGATACAAGGATATTTTATGTTTTTTTTTTTTAATTAGATTCATCTACTAAAAACGTCATTAAAGTGAGGGGGGAGAACAAGAACAAGAAGGTAGCAAGCTTGAAAAGTGGAGAAAAACTTGACATTGTCTTCTACAAGGACCAAGCAGTTGGAAGAAATCATCAATGTTGGTCAAGACACTTGGGAAAAATTGTGCGCGATCGTAATATCTGTCCCGTCAGAGTGGAGTCTTGGAGTGAGATTGGAAATATATAAAAACAACATATGTGGGAGGCAATAAATGTAAGTCAAATGTGGAAATCACTATAGTTAATTATAAAAACACTTAGCATGATCCAACACACAACTGTATGGTTTAAATGAATTCTATTGCTTTCTTTATAATTCCTTTATGCATGTATGTTTGATATATGTGTGGTGATATATCTCCATTATAGCATAGGATCTTCTAAGCTCATACAAAGCAATACATCCACCACTACTATTCTGCACCAAGACTGTTAGATGAAATTACTTAATGAAATTACTTGCATCTAAACGAAATTACTTAATTTTGTCCCTTTCTATTATATTGTAATATAATATGTTGCTGGAATGTTTTGACAATCCTAACATTGAATTATATCGAGACGCTACACTAGAGCACATGTGTACATTATGGACAACTTGGAGATCAAACTGAACATAAACTTTGTGAAACCTTGTAAAAGTTGGATTGAAGCCTTGAAGAATTTGCCACGTGGAATAGCTAAGGAAGATTGGGACTTGCTTGTTACTAAGAAGTTTCTATCCGAAAAGTTTTCGGTATGATAAAAATAGTTCAAAGTATTAGATAATATAAAATGTATTGGTGTGTATTGAGGACGTTTTATAAAATATAATGTTCTTCAACTTATTTGGCAGAACATAAGCGAGAAAAATGCTAAGAACCGTGTTGCATCAGAAACATTGATGCCTCATCTCACTGGGAGCCAACCACATAGAGATATCATCAACAAAAAGGTAATTGAGCTCTCCATTAACATTATACTTGTTATGGACAACTTCATTTTTTGAAATATATCTGCTCTTATATTTTCCTTTCGTAACATGTAGGGGGGAAAAGATAACCAGCCACCTAATATGGGAGTAATTTTCTTCGAGACTAGAAAGAAAAATGGGAAACTAGTTGGGGCTGATGTAAACAAAAAATACGTAAGTATAATACTTGTGGCATATTTCTTTTGTTAATTTTATAATGACCCTTTAATGTATTTATGACATAGGATGAAATTGTGAAGACGGTCCAATCTAATCCAACACTTTCAGCCATTGAGGTGGTTGAGTAAAACTTTGGACCACAATCTCATGGTCATATATATGGTTATGGTGGTGGAGTGAAGCGGAAAACATTTAAAGACTCTGATAGTGCAACTATCAAAGACCTTCAAGCTGAGCTTCACGAGAAGGAAGAAGAAAATCGTGACCTTAGGAGGCGTTTAGATGGATTTGAGGGTCGGTTACTTCAAATCGAGAATGGCTCTGCAGAACCACCTCAAACTGCTGCTCCAACTAGTAGTGACCTTCATCAGGTAGAAACCATAAATATTCATTTTCTTATCTTAAAGTTGTATGTATTTTTTCAGTATAATGACTAAATATTTTCTGTGTTTTGTAGGATGTTTAATATTTTGATAGGTGAATTGTTGTTTTTGGCTTATGGACATTCGTGTAGGTAAAATTTATCCATCCTGCACAATAATATCAGTACCTACATCTCTGGTTTAGCATTTTTGAAGAATAATAACGTGGTCATTATATATGTGTTCGATTGGAGTGTGTCGAAAAGATTGTGCATTCTGCATGAATTAGCACTTACAATTAGCATACACAGAATTAGCACTTACAATTAGATGAATAGCACTTGCAAAGATATAATTAACTCCTCATTAGTAAATATATACACCAATAAAAACTAGAAATAAGAGACTTTAACAATATGTATCTGCCCCCATGCCTCATGGCATAGTTTTGAATCAATGGAAAATAGTAAGAAATGATATGGTGTATGATGCTACTAGTTTTAATTCACATGCTCATGACAGTAATACTGCTCATTATGCTTGGATGCATTCACATGTCGATAATGCTATTTTGTCTCCCCCTCCCTCCCTCCCTCCCCCCCACCCCATGTTGGTTCATTTAATACTGTTGATTCTATGGTCAACTTTCATGGTGACTTTAAGTACAAAGAATAACATGTAAGTTTCATTGTTTAATTTAACAGGTGGAAGAACTTTTGGCTCATTCTCAATTGTGTTGATCTTGAACTAATTCTGGAAAGCATATTTTGAAGATGAATTAATTTGCTTTTTGATTGTATTATTTACACTGAAAATGTAAGTTTTGCATAGGGGTTTCACAGAGCGAAAACTCCTAGATTAACTTAATTCAAAAAGCAAAATTTCCACTGTATTATGGATGCTTTTGGTTGTATTAGTTTGATCGAAAATGTCCATTTTGTACATGAATTTTAGATCAAATTCTTATATATTATTTTGTACCTAAATTTTATTAATGATGATGCCTTTGCATTTTGTAGAGCGTTTTACGATTGTATCTTGTTGTTTATATAAATGGAAAATGTATAATATTTTATAGGAGGCCTGATATATATACATATTTATGACGAAATAGTAATTACTTTTTAGTGATGGGGTAGTTATTTATTTAGTGAGGGGAGTACTTTCTCACTAAAATATACCACTAATGACGGGAAATATTGGATATAATGACGGAAAAGTTACCTTTAGTGACGGGTTAGTTATTTACTATATTATTCTATAATGAGAGTCTATTAGTGTTATTAGTGACGGGCATTGACAATCACTATATAAACTCTATAGTGACGGTATATTACTATGACTAGTGTTATTGTGACGGGTTACTTAGTTATTAAGTTAGTCTATAATTAAGATATTAGTGACAGAGATTAGTGCAATTAGTGATGGAAATTGACTGTGATTATACATCTTTTTAGTGACGGGTTACCAAATACTTTTTAGTGACCGACCACTGTCCCGTCACTATTTGCCTTTAGTGGCGGAAGCTGTAGCCAGGGGCGGTGACAGTATATTTCCCGTCACTAAATGTCTTTTGTGACGGTTTTTGGACTTTTAACCACGGGCTTTCCTCTGGCTAAAAGCAATTTTTCTTGTAGTGCAAATTAGTCCCTCAATTCATAGATAAACCACTCAATTTAGCTGCAAGCTTATAAATTCTTTTATCTAAATACTTTATTTAACTTATAAGCTCTTAAAAAATTACATCTTATAAACTCTTGAAGTAATTTATAAGATATTTAAAATAAGTCAGGTCAAACACCCTCTAAGAAAGTAAGATGAAATTAGAGATGATAACACAATAAACCTACATGTATTTATAATGACTCATTTATGATCGATGTGGATTTCTGTACCCTAGCTCATGGGTAACCCTCATGAAATAGATGCGCGACATAACTTGTATGTATATCATTAGAGATCATAACTAAAATTTTGATGCGCAACAATAACACCCGCATGTTATATCTATCATATAAGGCATGTTAATTTGGTTTTAATAGTAATAAATATGGATCTACTACTTTACAACACGTAATCCATTGATTGGTTCATTGGTTTAAAGCCAAGTATTACCTTTTTGTGTGTAACATTTTCCACTTTCTTGCCCTTATATATGTTTTCTCTATTCCTCCCACATCATAGTTCTCGATTTAATTCGGTATTTAGCTTAAATGTTATAGAATTAGCGCATATTTTTTTTAAATAGAACATCTAATTAATCAATTTTAAGTAGAAAATTCTCAAACTAATCAGAAAAATCAGGACTCATCCACATAATTGGATCAACTAAAGGAAAGAAAAAATGCACAAGCCTATGAACAAATGGATCAACTCATTCATAAAAAACATACGCTAAATATCAACCACACGAAGCCTAATAATAATTAGTCAAAAGCATATGTTAAATATCATCCACAAGAAGCTCAATTGCAGTAAGACCTGATTCTTGCTTCGTGAACAACAAGCAACGATCGGAAAAAGCACGAACAACTACCTTCGACTCGGAATCAAGATTATCAATCTCCATCAAATTTCGTCTCGAACGCTTGCCAATCACAACAACATTCAAAGTCGAAAGATCCATTGAGGACCGAAGGTCTGAGGCCGCACAAGGCCTGGGAAAACGTACAAATGTAGAGATATCTCACAGGGGCAAATTTGAGGAGAGAAGAACACAAATAGAAAAACAAGACGAAATAAAATAAAATCATAATAGATAACCAATAGCATGTTAGAAGTATTCCCTCATCCTCCTATAACTGAAAGATGGGGAAAAACGAGGAGGAGATCTAAATTTTCAGGAGATGAAGAGGTTAAAGGAAGGAGGTTAGATTTTATTCTTTTTCTTTCTAATTTTTTTTTTTGGGTTTTCTTTCAAAATTTTAATTCGATGACCACTGTTGAACCTAATCAACCGCCCAGAACATGAAACGAGGCCTAAGAATTAACCAATGTGGGCATTAAGCACAGACCCATATTTGCAATCATACTCGTGATTTTTCAAATGAAGCATAATAATCGTAGGTTACTTGAATCTGAACAAGATTTTCTCTCATAAAACTAATCCTTCATCCAAAATAATTGATATCCTTAAAACGAGTTACATGCCGGACAATTATGTCACTCAACTAAATCTTTCATGCTGACTTTCCCCAGTGATTAAAATGAACAATTATTCTTGAATTATTCGAAGTTCGATTTGGTTAAAAAAATATTTGCACTTGTGAGGTAATGAGGTTCGCTATAATAAATGACCAAAACTCAAATTAAGGGGAAGTCTCTTGTGCACCAATAAGATCCGTGCAATTTGTTTCATGGATCAAAATGTATTACTATTTATGTCTAAAGATATTATATGTGACGTGTAAAGATATCACAGGGAAAGAGTATCACGATTTATGTTTAAATATATTACATGTTTTGAGTAAATGTATTGTAATACCTTTACCCAGAACATGTAATACCTTTAAATATGAATGGTAATATCCAATTCGGATTGCACCGTGCAACTGGTACATGAGACTTTGCTTCAAATTAATGGGTTTGTGAGCTTGTCCAGTTTATTGTTGGGAAATAAGCGAACAAACGAAACGAACAAAGCAAATAATAAGCGTGCAAGAAACAATAAAATCGACACAAAGAATTAACGTGGTTCACTAACAACTTGTTAGCTACGTCCACGGCCAAAAGGGAAGGATCCCAAATCAATTCCAAACGAGAGTTCCAACAAAAGACCAATAGTCGAGTATCTATCAATTGATACTCGACCCAAACAAACTATCAATGCTTGAACAATCAAGCCAAAACGACAATTCAAAGACTCTCTAATCTCTCTCTATCAAATGACTTCAATAGGACCTATATATAAGCCTCCAAAACCTAATTCTATACAAGAAAGGAATCCAGATGGGCCTAATCCGTGTAGGCCCAGAAAATTGTCCGCCTAACTGATCTCGGCCGAGATTGACTCATCTCGGCCGAGATGGAACTCCCCTATAAAAGTGTCTAGGCCGAGCCCAACTCGCCTCGGCCGAGACAAGCCTCCAGCAGCAAATTTCGCCAAACACTGACTCGTCGTCTCGGCTGAGACGTCTTTCCAGCGCGAATCTTCAATTTCTTGTCACACTTCCAACGCGACCCAATTCCAACAATACCAAATTCAATCCTCCACCTCGATACGAACGTCAATTCTAGCCCAATTAGATTCAAGGCACAAATCCCAACAATCTCCACCTTGCCTTGAATCCCCAAATGATGTAGCTTCTTCAGACGAAGCTCCACCTCAAATCAAACCTCCTCACAAAATTCAAACAAAACTAAACTCAATTTTGCGCCAGTTGTACCCAATGTACCAGATGCGCCTTAAGTACCAATTTTGTCCCAAACAATGGGACACTAACAACTTCGAACAGCAGCAGACCGAACCAAAGTAGAACCTTGCATCAAATACAAAGTTCCCTTCTTAATGCCCTTCAGAACTACATTCGAACCTTTGCAGACGTTCAAAACTCCACCTTCACCTTTGAAATTGAAACCCCTGCTGTCTAATCGACTCAGTGAAATCAAAGTTCTCGTCATGAGTGGAACATGTCTGACATCGTTCAATGTACGCAGTCTACCATCATGTGTCCTCACCTTAATTGAGCCTATCCCAACCGCCTTGCATTTGGAACCATTGGCCAATGAAATATTGCCACCTTCCTCCTGCTTGTAGGTTGTGAACCACTCTCTACGTGGACATATGTGGTATGACGCCCCCGAGTCAAGAACCCAAGAATCAGATTTACCTGTCTGTTTCTCAGCGATTAGGGCATCATCTCCATCAGAGTCTGCTTCAATTTCCATAACAGAATCAGCAGTGCTTTCCTGCTTCTCCTTCAACAATGGACAGGCATACTTCCAATGCCCTTTCTCCTTACAATAGTTGCAGACATCTCCTGGTTTAGGACCTTTGGGGCTGGAATTCTTCTTGAACCTCCTCCCCGTATTTCCCGAACCTCGATTATTTCCAACTGCTAAGGTTGCACCCGATTCTCCAGACAAACCACTTGCCTGATGGCGCAACTCTCTAGAATGCAACGACGACCTCACTTCTTCTAGAGACACAGAATCCTTTCCAACAACAAACGACTGCACAAAATTCTCATACGATGGTGGTAGAGAAACCAACAAGATCAACGCAATATCCTCATCTTCCAATTTCACATCAATATTGCGCAATTCTAATAAGATTTTATTGAGTTGATCTAGGTGATCGCGAAGGGACTGACCTTCACTCATGCGCAACCCGAACAGACGTTGCTTCAGAAGCAACTTATTGGTGAGCGACTTTGTCATATACAAATTCTCCAACTTCGACCACAACCCCAGTGCAGTTTCTTCCTCTGCTACCTCGGTGATGATGTCGTCATCGAGACACAACATGATTGTTGAGTGCGCTCTTTCATCCAAAGTGGCCATCTCGGCAGATACGACCTCTTCCTTATCGCCCACTTTGCCCTTGCCTTTGTCCTTCTTTGGCATCAGCGGCGCCCATAATCCTTCACGCTTCAACAAGGCCTTCATTTTAATCTGCCATAGACTAAAACTCTGATTCCCATTGAACTTTTCAATTTGCACGGACATCCTAGACATATTTCCCACAAAGACAGCGGAAACTCGAACCAAGCTCTGATACCAGTTGTTGGGAAATGAGCGAACAAACGAAACGAACAAAGCAAATAATAAGCGTGCAAGAAACAATAAAATCGACACAAAGAATTAACGTGGTTCACTAACAACTTGTTAGCTAGGTCCACGGCCAAAAGGGAAGGATCCCAAATCAATTCCAAACGAGAGTTCCAACAAAAGACCAATAGTCGAGTATCTATCAATTGATACCCGACCCAAACAAACTATCAATGCTTGAACAATCAAGCCAAAACGACAATTCAAAGACTCTCTAATCTCTCTCTATCAAAGGACTTCAATAGGACCTATATATAAGCCCCCAAAACCTAATTCTATACAAGAAAGGAATCCAGATGGGCCTAATCCATGTAGGCCCAGAAAACTGTCCGCCTAACTGATCTCGGCCGAGATTAACTCATCTCGGCCGAGATGGAACTCCCCTATAAAAGTGTCTCGGCCGAGCCCAACTCGTCTCGGCCGAGACAAGCCTCCAGCAGCAAATTTCGCCAAACACTGACTCGTCGTCTCGGCCGAGATCTCTCGTACGTCTCGGCCGAGACGTCTTTCCAGCGCGAATCTTCAATTTCTTGTCACATGTGGTCGCGGCCGCGACCGGTCTTCCAACACGACCCAATTCCAACAATACCAAATTCAATCCTCCACCTCGATACGAACGTCAATTCTAGCCCAATTAGATTCAAGGCACAAATCCCAACAATTATATCTTCTACAACTAGAGGTACAACATCTCCTATAATAAGTACTTAATTGTATGATATATAATCATTGCTGATGTAATAAAGATATCATATTATACATGTATTATGTAATTAAATACTAGTGATAGAAGATATTTGCATCCTTAGTTATAGAAGATCTGTAGATGTCAGTTTAATATCATCAAGTGTTCATGAGATGTAGTAAAGGTTTTGAGGATTCCAGAACTGGATTTGGAATGCGGAGAACCAGGTCAGAGAACCGGATTTTAACCAGATCAGTGAAAGAGGTTAAAATGGGAACCGGGTCCAAGTTTGTTATAACTGCCGTTTGCAACAGTTTTAAACCGTTGCATGAGAAACCGTTGTGGAAAGCTCGCAGAAGCAGTTTCAAACAGTTGAGTCAAAATTGGTTACAACTTCTTCTACTCCCTGATTCGAGCTCCGCCCTTTATATACATTGTAAACACTTAAAGTTGCGAGTTGATTCACGATTCTTTCCCTCTGTAAACATTACTCAATCAAGAGAATTAGATTGCTAGGGTTTTATGCTCAATTCAAGCTGTGAATTGGGATTTCTGATTTTCTGGATAAATTCTTGTAATTGATTGATTAGTGAAGTGAATTGAGGTGTATAGAACCTCCGTGGATGTAGATCACATTGATCGAACCACGTAAAATCCCTGTGTTCATTATTTTTCTTTCCTGTTCTTTGTTCGGTTTCTTGTGGCCAATTTCTGTGTTGTTTTTCATTCAATACTGTTTGTGTGTTGTTTGTGCGTGAGTGAGACTGAATCATAACAAGTGGCGCCGTCTGTGGGAAGCCTCCTCAGGCAACAAGAAGATAGAGATGTCAGGAATGAAGATGGATGTGGAAAAATTCTCAGGGAGAAATTACTTCCATCTTTGGAAGATTAAGATGAAGGCTATTCTGGTTCAAAACGGGTTGGTAGGTGCTCTCAAGCCTGAAAATGAATGGATAGAGACTGAGAAGCCTAAATATGCAGAAGTGGATCAAAAGGCTTTGAGTTTAATCATCTTGTGTCTAGGAGATAAGCCATTGAGGGAAGTTTCAAGGTGCTCGACTGCAATGGAGGCTTGGACCAAGCTGGAGGAACTATATCAGTCCAAGTCTGTATCAAATAAGTTGTTTCTCAAACAGAGGTTACTGGCTTTCAAAATGGTGGAAGAAAAAAACATTTATGATCAACTAGATGAGTTTTCAAAACTTCTTGATGAGCTGGAAGATCTTGGAGTAACTATGGAGGATGATGACAGAGCTTTAATGGTGTTAAATGCTCTATCAAGTTCCATGTAAGGGTTCAAGGACACTTTGATGTTTGGGAGGCAGGATAAACTGAGTTATGACTCAATAATCACTGCCTTGAAGACCAAATGCTTACAGAATCAAGAAGACAAGAAGGTGACTCAATCTGGTAAAGGATTGAATGTCAAGTTCAAAAAGAATTACCAAAAGAAGAAGGGTCAAACCTCAAAGAATCACAAGATTGGCAACACTGCTCCAAAAAAACCTGGAGAATGGATAGAGAACATGAAATGTTTTAAGTGAAAGCAAGTATGGCATCTAAAGAAAGATTGCCTCAAAAGATGAAGAAGAAAGAAGGCCATGGTGGAGAAGCTGCTACAGTTGAACATGGAGAAGACACTCCAGAAGCCTTGAATGTTACTGAGTCAAAAATGGAGTTGGAATGGGTACTGGATACAGGCTGCTCATTTCATATGTGTCCTCATAAAGAATGGTTCCAAAACCTCAAGAAAGCAGATGGAGGGTGTGTACTACTGGGAAATGACCAATCTTGCAGGGTTCAAGGCGCTGGATCAGTAAGCATCAACATGTTTGATGGTGTTACCAGACAAATTACAAATGTAAGGTATGTGCCTGGACTTAAAAGAAATCTGATCTCCCTAGGATCTCTAATTGCTACTGGGTGTGAATTTAAGTCTGTTGATGGCCAACTACACATAACCAAAGAGAATAAACTGGTAATCAAGGGAAGACAACACAATGGATTGTTTATTTTGATAGGAAAACCAGTGGTTGGGAGTGTGGAGAATATCTTGGTTAATGATGAACTAACCTTGTGGCATAAAAGGTTGGGACACATTAGTGAAAGAGGACTGAAAGAGCTATCCAGAAGAGGGGTAATAGGAGAGGTTGGGAATCAGACACTTGAGTTCTGTGACAAATGTGCATTGGGCAAATAACAGAAACTGCCTTATGCCAAAGGAATACATCACTCAAGAACCTCTAGATTATGTTCACTCTGATATCTGGGGACTATCCAGGACTGAAACACATGGAGGAGGAAAGTATTTCATGTCTATAATTGATGATTTCAGTAGGAAAGTATGGGTGTTTATCTTAAGAAATAAGAGTGATGCCTTCACCAAATACAAGACATGGTTGCTTCAAATGGAAATCTTGAAAGGAAAGAAACTCAAGCATTTAAGAACTAATAATGGCCTAGAATATCTATCCACTGAGTTCACAACCTTCTGTAATGAAAGGGGAATTACCAGACACAGAACAGTCCCCATGAATCCACAACAGAATGGTGTGGCAGAAAGATTCAACAGAACTGTTCTTAAAAGGGTAAGGTGTATGTTACTTGATGCTGGGTTGCCAAAGGTGTTCTGGGGAAAAACAATAAACACAGCATGTTATCTAATAAACAGATCTCCTACATCAACTCTGGGGTTCAAAACACCAGAAGAAGTATGGAATGGAAGAATTCCATATTACTCAGGATTAAAGGTGTTTGGATGCTTGGCATATGCTCACATGAAATCAGATAAACTTGATCCTAGAGCTTACAGGTGTGTGTTTCTAGGATATCCAGAGGGAATCAAGGGTTACAGGTTATGGTGCATGGAACCTGGGAATCAGAAATTGATGATCAGCAGAGATGTAAAGTTCAATGAATCCATTATGGGATATCATTTCTCTGGGAATCTAGGAAAGCATGATGGAGGCTCTGAAACAGAAAGGGTATCAGTTCAGGTGGAGACTCAAGAGGAGCATGACAGACAGAGAGGTGAAAACTTGGCTGATCATTTCAGTGATAGCTCTTCAGAAGAAGAAGACATACCACCCAGAAATCCAAACCTGAGAGAGTACAGCATTGCCAGAGACAAACCAAGGAGGCAAATACAGAAACCAGACTTTTTTGGACAGGCTGGAAGTGTACATTATGCACTCAGTGTTGCTGAAGAAGTAGAAAATCATGAACCACAAAACTTCAAGGAAGCAGTCAGTGGTGATGAAAGTGAACACTGGATTAGTGCAATGATGGAGGAAATAGAATCTTTGGAAAGAAATGGCACCTGGAAACTGGTGGATAAACCAAAGGGACAAAAGCTGGTAAGTTCCAAATGGATTTACACGAAGAAAGTTGAAGCTGGAACCTCAGACAAGATAAGGTATAAGGCAAGGTTGGTAGCAAGGGGTTTTACTCAGAGGGAAGACATTGATTTCAATGAATTTTTCTCTCCTGTAGTAAAGCACTGTTCAATTAGACTACTTCTGTCAAAAGTAACTCAAGAGGATATGGAGTTACAGCAGCTGGATGTAAAAACAACTTTCTTACATGGAGACTTAGTTGAGAACATTTATTTGAAGCAGCCTGAGGGATTTGTGATTCCAGGAAGTGAAGAGAAAGTATGTTTTCTCAAGAAGTCATTATATGGGTTGAAGCAAAGTCCAAGGCAGTGGAATAAGAAGTTCAATGAGTTTATGTTAAAAGCTGGTTTTGTTAGAATTTTGTATGATAGTTGTGTTTATTTTGATATAATTTTAAGTGCTGATCCTGTATACCTGTTATTGTATGTGGATGACATGCTCATTGCAAGCAAGAGCTCACATAAAATACATCAGCTAAAGCAGAAGTTGAGTTCTGAATTTGACATGAAGGACTTAGGAGATGCCAAGAAGATTCTGGGAATGAATATAATCAGAGACAGAGCTGCTGGATGTTTATGGTTGTCTCAGAAACATTATCTTCAGAAAGTGGTGGAGAGGTTTCAGATGCATGAGGCCAAGACACTGAGTATTCCAGTAAGCCAACAACTCAGATTATCAAAGGAGCAGAGTCCTAAGTCAGCAGAAGAAGAGACATACATGAGAAGTGTGCCTTATGCTAGTGGAGTTGGGAGTCTGATGTATGGGATGATATGCAGCAGACTAGACTTAGCATACTGTGTGTCTTTGGTCAATAGATATATGTCAAATCTAGGAAAAGCTCACTGGGAGGCTTTGAAGCAGGTTTTGAGGTATTTAAAGGGAACAACAAGTCTGGGATTGAAGTTTCAGAAGCAGGAAAATATGGTTATTCCTTTGGAAGGTTTTGCAGATGCTGATTTTGCTGGTAATGTTGATACCAGGAAGTCAATCACAGGATATGTTTTCACATTATATGGTACTGCGGTTAGCTGGAGAAGTGTGCAACAATCAGTGGTGGCTTTATCAACTACAGAAGCTGAATACATGGCTTTGACAGAGGCAATCAAGGAAGCTGCGTGGTTAAAAGGTATTCTGAAGGATCTGGGGATAAAGCAGGATTGTGTTACTATATATTGTGACAATCAGAGTACATTAAATCTAGTGAAACATCAAGCTTTTCATGAGAGATCCAAGCACATAGATGTCAGATTGCATTTTGCAAGAGATGTGATTGATGCAGGGTCTGTGGAGGTTAGGAAAGTCCATACAAATAACAATGTTGCTGACTTTCTAACCCAAGCAGTGCCTGGGAGTAAGATGGTTCATTGCTCAAGCCTAATTAGGCTTGAACGGTGTGATTAAAAGGTGGAGAACAAGGCAGGTTGAGGTGATGAAATACACTTGAGTTCATTGAGGTGGAGATTTGTAGATGTCAGTTCAATATCATCAAGTGTTCATGAGATGTAGTAGAGGTTTTGAGGATTCCAGAACCGGATTTGGAATGCGGAGAACCGGGTCAGAGAACCGGGTTTTAACCAGATCAGTGAAAGAGGTTAAAATGGGAACCGGGTCCAAGTTTGTTGTAACTGCCGTTTGCAACAGTTTTTAACCGTTGCATGAGAAACCGTTGTGGAAAGCTCGCAGAAGCAGTTCTAAACAGTTGAGTCAAAATTAGTTACAACTTCTTCTACTCCATGATTCAAGCTCCGGCCTTTATATACATTGTAAACACTTGAAGTTGCGAGTTGATTCACGATTCTTTCCCTCTGTAAACATTACTCAATCAAGAGAATTAGATTGCTAGGGTTTTATGCTCAATTCAAGCTGTGAATTGGGATTTCTGATTTTCTGGATGAATTCTTGTAATTGATTGATTAGTGAAGTGAATTGAGGTGTATAGAACCTCCGTAGATGTAGATCACATTGATCGAACCACGTAAAATCTCTGTGTTCATCATTTTTCTTTCCTGTTCTTGGTTCGGTTTCTTGTGGCCAATTTATGTGTTGTTTTTCATTCAATACTGTTTGTGTGTTGTTTGTGTGTGAGTGAGACTGAATCATAACAAGATCCCAAACCGAACTGGTCGGTTACTTAGTCTCCTAACCGGACTTATAGGACTTAATACTAGGTAGTACCTTTTGATAATCTCATCTAAAATTTACGCTTTATGATAACTTTAGACGTATTTAATTGTGAGTAGTTTTAAAATAAATTCATATATTTTAATCAATATATCATACTTTAAAAAAATATATAAGTTAATTTTTAATGGATTTAAAAATTATATTTGTTAAGCTCATTTATATATGGTGGAATGAAGATCGAGTATAAGCTTATAAAACATGAATACAGTGGGCAAATTAAGGTCAGCTGTATCGACAATAATGACAAAACCCAAACTATTACAAGCTCAGCTCATTTCAGTTCAGTTACACCTCTCATGATTTTCAGCAACTCAACTACATATAAAATTATTAATTATATTGTATTTGGTTCATAATTTGAAGGATGAATTAGGAGTTCAATAATAACAAAACTTATTAGATTGCGTTTGGATGAACTTTAGAAATTAATCAAAGAATTTAATTTAAATATTTTATATTTGAAAATCCTCTCATTTTAATTTTTTGTTTTGAATGTTTGAATTCAAGTGAGTTAATTTGAATCGTAAGAACTCTTTTTCAATTTTTCTAAAGAATGATGATATTGAAGTGTGTGTGTGAAGTGTGTATAAAGTATGTGTCTGATGTGTGTGTATGTGAAGTACACGTTTAGTTTGTGTGTGTGCTTAGTATATGTTGTGCGAGTATTTAATGTGTGTGAAGTGTGTATATATGTGAAATATGTATATAATGTGTGTATTCAGTGTGTATGAAGTGTCTATAGTATATCTTATGTTGGTATTCAATGTGTGTATAACCGTGTGAAATGTGTAATGTGTGTAGTGTGTGCATGTGTCAAGTATGTGTAGTGTGTGAAGTGTGTGTGAGCATGTAGTATATGTTGTGTATGAAATATGTGTGATTATGTGGCTATACATATGTGACAGAGTAATGATGAACTTTAAAATGACTAGGTTCTGCGAATGGTTTCAAATCTATCCCAAATGAACTAGAAATTTAAGAGGAATTTAAAATCCTGTGATTTAATTTTTTTGTCAAATAAGTTGAGTGGATTTCAAAATTCATCTCTCAAATTCTTTCATCCAAATTCAACCTTAATGTTTTTGGATAAGTTAATCCTTTCATAAATTTAACTTATCACTTAGTATTTTTTAACTGTATTTAGTTGGGCTAAAATCATTTTTCGCCTCATCACTTTCCATTCGTTTCATTTTTGTCTCAAAACTTTTTCAATTTCGTCCCATAATTAAAGATATTGCTCGCATTTGGACCAATTTCCACCACTGAAGAGCAAATCGGCAGAAAGTGCATGTGACATTATTTTTTGTCCAATAACTTTTTGCGCGTTCAATTTTGTTCCCAAAAGAAGGAAAACAAAGTCAATGCCGCTGCCATGTTAATTAAAATCAACAAAAAATGGTATCACATGACAGTCGAGTGCGTTTTTCCGACCGATTTTCTCATAGGCGGCGAAAATTGGTCAAATGCGATCAATTTCTTTAACAGTGAGACAAATTTTAAAAAACAATGAATTTTGGAACAAAAATTGAATAAGCAGAAATATATGGGACGAAAAGAAGTATTAGCCGTATTTTGCTGGAGTATTATTTTGAAACACATTATTCAATTTTGATTTGCCAATTATAAAAGTGTGTATAGTTTCTTACATATTTTTATTTGGTGCTATTATACTACTTAATAATAAAGGAGAACCTTCTATAAATAGTCATAGTTTTTTTTTTCCGCCCAACTACACTTGCTAATAATAGTAATAGGATAGAATCTCAAAAAAAGGCAAGTATGCGAGACAATATGACGTATAAGGAAACTACAATATGTATTCCGCAATCGGAGCCAAATTTCTATACCTGGAGAAAATAGAATATTTTTTTCTTTCCCCATAGAAAATTCGTTTAATCTTGCCGAAATCAGTAACAATGTAATCTCATCCCTTATTCACTATTAAGTAATTACAACATAAAAATCTTAACTACCTAATAAATCCCTTAATTCTCGCAATTATTGGTCAATCAAATTAATAAAATAAGCAAATACCAAATATGAATTTGATCAGTTTATAGTGAACATATCTAAATATTATTAAAAAATAATTTACTTGAATCAAATCAACACCACTGACCTACTATTTAAATGTGCTTTCACGTTCATAATGCATACACTGACACACTGAAGCTTAGCGCAAAAAGGTAGAAACGCAAGACAAGCATGCAATCTCGATCTTTGCCGGCGGTGGTTATGAAGATATTGGCTGGAGGTTGACATGTCGGTTTCTAACCTAGTGTTCCGCAAGTGTACGGATGTAGGTGTAGTACAAACTATTAAGGTCGATCCCACAAGGAATAGTTTTAGATAGTTCGATACCTCAATACTCTAGGAATGTCCTAACTAGATACTAAATTGCAAAGGTTGATTTTACTAATTAAAGTACTCAATTAAATGTAACTTCAAACTTAGGAAACACAAAGAACTAACAATCAATGAGAAAAGGGTATCCTAGGGCTTCGATTTCAGAATATTACTCCAATGTTGAATATGATTAACCTATTGATTTACCAATTCTAGTGTTTATTAGGCGGCACGACAATAATCTAACCCTTCTCTCGAAGCGATTAAACCGTTGATTGATTAAGCTAATTACCCTCTCGAGTCAATTAAACCTAATAACCCCCAAACGATCCTAAGCCACGGCCTACACAGTCATAGACAACTGCGCCTACACAGTCATAGACAACTGCGCTCTATGTTCTAAGTCTGATAACGATTCCCTGCCACGGCCTACACAGTCATAGACAACTGCGCTCTATGTTCTAAGTCTGATAACGATTCCCTCCTCTCGAAGCGGAATTGCTAAACTAAATTACTAAATCTAGGTGATCAAGTTAAATTCAGTTATAAGCACAAACATAGAGATAAACACGTAAAGAACAGAATTAATAAATTAAACCATAAATCAAAACATTGTCATAATAATCCCTACTTTCTAACCCTACGACACAAATAGCTTAGCTACTCATGCCTAGCAATAATCCAATACAAAATTCTACGAAAAACATTGTAAAAGGTTAAACTAAGAAAGAGCGACTAAACCCGGATGAATCCGTCTCGATGATCTTCGTCTTCTTTGTCCTCCAAGACTTCTTCTAGGTAGAATGATGATGTAATTGATGTTCTATATGTTTTCTCTCTGATTCTCCGAGCTTGGGGTCCTTTTTATAGAGTTGGGGATGAATCTTGAGGAAGATAGGATCAAAATCCTATTAAAATTAGGAAATTCTCGCAGAAAAGCCTTTCTGACACAGCTGTGTTGGCCTTGCGACGCGGCCGCGTCCGCTTTTCCCGGGCAGATTTTAGGACTGACTTGCAAGCCACTTTTTAGGGTCTTTCGGTCGTTTTTGGGATTTGTCTATTTCAGGAAAAGTTGTAGCTCTTTGAATCAGCTTTCTAACTCCACCAATTTCACCTCAATCGGATATGTAAATCTCAAGATATGGCCAAAATACTGGAGGTGTGTCAAGCTGACAGAAAACTTCACTTTCGGGACACATTTTGACGCGGCCGTGTTGTTTATTGACGCGGCCGTGTTGGTTGGCAGTGCGTTTTTACATGTTCTATGCCACTTTTGACATGGCCGTGTCCATATTTGACTCCTTTAACTCCCTTTTCATCCGTTTTAACTCTATTTGACTTGTTTCCTCTTCGAACTTCATCCAAATGGAATAAAAATACCTAATTAACTTCAAAATAAGTCGAAGCACGTCTATGAGGTGATGTTTAATTTCATCAAGTGAGCCTATACTTTGTAATATGGTGTGTTGGGAATGTGGAACCGGAATTAGGAAGTGGAGAACCGGCGGTTTAAACCGGGTTTTAGCATCAAGAAGACAGACTGGTCATGATCAAACCGGGTTCGAGTTGGTTGGTGTAACTACCGTTTGTGACGAAGCAGTTGCAGTTAGTGACGAAGAAAACCGTCACATTTGTCCTGTAGCTAAACGAACACAGCGTGAACTTCATGCAGTTATAACTTCCTATCCAGTTGCATTCGAGCTTCAATCCATATATCATTGTAAAGCTCTCCTTGAGGAGAAGATCACTACGTAGCATTATCTCCTGTATTGTTAGATTAGAGAGAGTATTTAGAGATAGAGTGTTCGTGCCCTAATTTGCATCCAGAATTGGGCATTTCATTTCTTGAGCTAATTCTCTGTAATTGATTGAAGTTCTTAGTAGATTGAGGTGTGCCTTGCCTCCGTGGATGTAGTTCATCTTGAACGAACCACGTTAAAACTGTGTTTGATTCATTTTTGATTCCTGTTTTGCGTAAGCTCAATTCGGCCACAACTCTGGCCGAACTGCATGTGTGAATTCGAAGTGTTTGCTTTGTACAATTTCCAGATTCTTTGGTGTTGTGTGTTCAAGAGTTGTTTACACTAACAAGTGGCGCCGTCTGTGGGAAACAACTCTCACAGCTTGAAGAAGGGAAGGAATGGCTGGTATGAAGATGGACTTTGAGAAGTTTACAGGGAGAAATGATTTCACACTGTGGAAGATCAAGATGAATGCAGTTTTGGTTCACAATGGCCTTGATCTTGCTTTGATACCTCTTGATTCGTGGGAAGAAAGTGAGAAACCCAAGTTTGTATCAGTGGATAAGAAAGCCCTCAGTCTTATCTTTCTGTGTTCGGGTGATAAACCGCTAAGAGAGGTCTCAAGATGCAAGAGCTCCTTAGAAGCATGGAAGAGGTTGGAGGAGTTGTATCAATCTAAGTCAGTTTCCAACAAGCTGTTCTTAAAGCAGAAGATGTTGGCCTTCAAGATCACTGAAGATAAGGTAATTTCTGACCAACTTGATGAGTTTATTAAGATGGTTGAGGAATTGGAAGACCTGGATGTGAAAATGGAGGAGGATGATAAAGCATTGATGGTGTTAAACATTCTTCCAAAATCCATGGAAAGCTTTAAGGATGCCTTGATGTATGGGAGAGATGAGCAGCTATCTTATGATGGGATAGTGAAGGCTCTGAGGTCCAAATGCTTCCAGACTCAAGATGATAAAGGGATGGTGCAATCTGGAGAAGGTTTGAATGTTAAATTCAAGAAACCTTGGCAAGGGAAGAAGGGACATAATTCTAAGGACTTCAAATCAGGAGATTCTAATCCAAAGAAGGGAAGTGAATGGGTTGAGAAGAGGAAATGCTTCAAGTGCAAGCAGCCTGGTCACTTGAAGAAGGATTGTCCTAAAAGAAACAAGAAAGGTGGAAATCAAGGGGCAGAAGCTGCTGCCATTGACCTTCAAGAAGATCCTCCAGAGGTATTAAATGTTACTGAATCAAGAATGGTGAAGGAATGGGTCTTGGACACAGGCTGCTCCTTTCATATGTGTCCACACCAGTCATGGCTTGATGAACTGAAGAGAGAAGATGGTGGAAATGTTCTCCTGGGCAATGACCAATCATGCAAGGTCAAATGAATTGGATCAGTGAGCATAAGAATGTTTGATGGTGTGGTCAGAATCATCTCTAATGTAAGATATGTTCCTGGCCTTAAAAGAAATCTTCTATCTCTTGGTTCTTTGGTAACTAGTGGTTGTCAGTTTAGCTCAGTGGATGGCTTCTTGCATATCACTAAACATGATAAAGTGGTGATTAAAGGTAGACAGCATAATGGGTTGTTTATCTTGATTGGTTCACCTGTTGTTGGGAGTGTTGATATGGTCTTGAGCAGTTCTGAGCTTGTTAAATGGCACAAGAGGCTTGGACACATAGGAGAGAAAGGGTTGAAGGAATTGTCAAGAAGTGGTGTAATTGGAAACATGGGAAATCAAAACCTGGAGTTCTGTGATCAGTGTGCTTTGGGCAAGTCCAAGAAGCTGCCCTATGGAAAGGGTGTTCACACAACTCAAGAGCCATTAGATTATGTCCACTCTAACATATGGGTTCCTGCAAGGACAGAGACTCATGGTGGAGCAAGGTATTTCATGTCTTTGATTGATGATTACAGTAGAAAGGTGTGGATCATGTTGATGAAGAATAAGAGTGATGCTTTTCATAAGTTTAAAACATGGTTGATTCAACTGGAAAATGTCAAAGGGAAGAAGCTGAAGCACCTTAGAACTGATAATGGATTGGAATATCTCTCTACTGAGTTCACAAACTTCTGCGAAGAAAGAGGAATCAAGAGACATAGGACTGTCCCAATGAATCCTCAACAGAATGGGGTTGCTGAGAGGTTGAATAGGACTCTTCTTGAAAGAGTAAGGTGTATGTTGTTGGATGCTGGGTTGCCAAAGGTATTTTGGGGTGAAACCATTGCTACAGCATGTTATCTCATTAACAGGTCACCCTCATCAGTGATTGGGTTCAAAACACCTGAAGAGGTGTGGAGTGGACAGAAACCAAGTTATGAAGGTTTAAGGGTGTTTGGTTGTCTTGCTTTTGTCCATGTCAAGCAAGACAAGTTAGATGCAAGAGCTCTAAGATGTGTATTTCTTGGATATCCAGATGGAATAAAGGGCTACAGATTGTGGTGTCTAGAGAAGGAAAATCAGAAGATAATCACAAGTAGAGATGTAAAGTTTAATGAGAATGTGATGGCCTATACTTCAATAGGCTCTAAGGAAGAATTTGATGGTGCTAAAGAGGCTGAAGAGATATCAATTCAGGTGGAGCATCCTGCTGAAGATGATCACACATCTCAACAACAACAAGAGAATCTACAAGATAGTGATTCATCATCTGAAGAAGAAGAACAAGCTAGACCTTCACAAAATGTGAGAGAATATAGCATTGGAAGGGACAGACCTAGAAGAACAATCAATAGACCTGACTTCTATGGTCAAGCAGGGAGTGTTTATTATGCCTTGAATGTTGCTGAAGACCTGGAATCACAAGAGCCTAGTAGTTTTAAAGAAGCACTAGATTGTGAAGAAGGAGAACACTGGATTCAGGCAATGATTGAAGAGATGGAATCCCTGGAAAAGAATGAGACCTGGATATTGGTGGATAAACCAAAAGGTCAGAAACTTGTGAGTTCTAAATGGATATACAAAAAGAAGTTAGAGACTGCAGGATCCAAACAAGTGAGGTTTAAAGCAAGATTGGTGGCTAGGGGCTTTACACAAAGGGAAGGGATTGATTTTAATGAAGTTTTCTCTCCAGTAGTAAAGCACTGCTCAATCAGGTTGCTTTTATCAAAGGCTACTCAAGAGGACATGGAACTACAACAACTAGATGTAAAGACAGCATTCTTACATGGAGAACTCATTGAGAAAATATATATGAAACAGCCAGAAGGCTTTGTCATTCCTGAACAAGAAGACAAAGTTTGTTTGCTGAAGAAGTCACTGTATGGACTCAAACAAAGTCCAAGACAGTGGAATAAGAGGTTCAATGACTTCATGATCAGTGTTGGCTTTGTAAGAAGTCTTTATGATAGTTGTGTTTACTTCAACAGGTGTTCAAAGCAAGATAAAGTCTTCCTCCTTTTGTATGTGGATGATATGCTGATTGCCAGCAAGAACAAGAAGAGTGTATAATGGCTGAAGGACAGACTTAACACTGAATTTGACATGAAAGATCTTGGAGATGCCAAGAAGATTTTGGGCATGGACATTCTGAGGAACAGAGAAGCTGGAGTTCTTTGGTTATCTCAAAGGCAATATCTACAGAAGGTTTTGGAGAGGTTCCACATGCATGAATCCAAACCTCTCTCCACTCCAGTTAATCTACAGAAGAAACTCACCAAAGAACAATGCCCAAAGACTGAAGAGGAGGTCATACATATGAGCAATATTCCTTATGCAAGTGGAGTTGGAAGTCTCATGTATGGAATGATTTGCAGTAGGCCTGACTTGGCCTATGCTGTTTCTTTAGTAAGCAGGTTCATGTCAAACCCAGGTGTTGAACATTGGGAAGCTTTGAAGCATGTGATGAGGTATTTGAAGGGTTCAGTGAACTTGTCACTGAAGTTTGAGAAGAAAGTGAATGGAAGCACTGTTGCATTGGAGGGGTTTGCTGATTCTGATTTTGCAGCAAACATAGACACTAGGAAATCTATTTCTGGTTTTGTGTTCACCTTATTTGGAACAGCCATTAGCTAGAGAAGTGTACAACAATCAGTTGTAGCACTTTCAACTACAGAAGCAGAATATATCTCTCTCACTGAAGCCATCAAAGGAGCAATCTGGCTTAAAGGAATTTTGAGAGATTTGGACATCAAGCAAAAGTGTGTGGTGATTTACTGTGATAATCAGAGTGCTCTACACCTTGTGAAACACCAAGCATTTCATGAAAGGTCAAAGCACATTGATGTTAGGTTACATTTTGCTAGGGATATCATTGATTCTTGTTCTGTGGAAGTGAAGAAGGTACACACATTGCATAACCCTGCTGATTTTCTTACTAAGGGTGTACCTGGGAACAAAGTGGAGCATTGCTCGAGCCTGCTGCAGCTTGAGCAATGTCATGAAGAGCATTGACAGACAAGGAAGTGGTGAGGCAGGAAGAGGCACACATGATTCATTGAGGTGGAGATTTGTGAGGTGATGTTCAATTTCATCAAGTGAGCCTATACTTTGTAATATGGTGTGTTGGGAATGTGGAACCGGAATTAGGAAGTGGAGAACCGGCGGTTTAAACCGGGTTTTAGCATCAAGAAGACAGACTGGTCATGATCAAACCGGGTTCGAGTTGGTTGGTGTAACTACCGTTTGTGACGAAGCAGTTGCAGTTAGTGACGAAGAAAACCGTCACATTTGTCCTGTAGCTAAACGAACACAGCGTGAACTTCATGCAGTTATAAATTCCTATCCAGTTGCATTCGAGCTTCAATCCATATATCATTGTAAAGCTCTCCTTGAGGAGAAGATCACTACGTAGCATTATCTCCTGTATTGTTAGATTAGAGAGAGTATTTAGAGATAGAGTGTTCGTGCCCTAATTTGAATCCAGAATTGGGCATTTCATTTCTTGAGCTAATTCTCTGTAATTGATTGAAGTTCTTAGTGGATTGAGGTGTGCCTTGCCTCGGTGGATGTAGTTCATCTTGAACGAACCACGCTAAAACTGTGTTTGATTCATTTTTTATTCTTGTTTTGCGTAAGCTCAATTCGGCCACAACTCTGGCCGAACTGCATGTGTGAATTCGAAGTGTTTTCTTTGTACAATTTCCAGATTCTTTGGTGTTGTGTGTTCAAGAATTGTTTACACTAACAACATCAAATGACCCAAATATTATTAATATAAATAAATGCCGGTCAAATATGCACGTAAATGATATAAAATATGATCCTAAATCGACCTAAGTACATGCATAATTAATGTGTATCAGAGGTGTTCATCATTGGCGGGATAATGTTGAGGCCGGCTGATGTAGTGATTTTTAACGAAAGATACTTAGCCCTAGAGAGTTGGCGTGGATGGCGGGGGTTGGTGATTTTTGGATGATGGTGGTTCGTGGATGTAAAATCAAGGTTGCTATAGACTACTGAGCTGAGGGATGGATGAATTCGCAGGAAAAGGCAAGACAAGAGTAGTTCATTCCTTGGAAGAATGGAGCCACCATGAAGTTGGGGTTATAGATGTCGAGAGAATTGATCTGGTATTCGGAAGCTGCCAATAGAACATATCCTTTCTCTCTCTTTTTAGGCTGTTAACGTAGGTAAGAAATAAAAATGGAAATGGTGATAATTTGTGAAATCCTGCTCTGTGTGCATGGCAAAAATCTGCAGATTTTGGTTAAAAAATATTAAATTTGTATCTTGATTTGTGAAAAATCTGTTGTGAGGCAAAAATCTGCATATTTTGGTTGAAGAATATTTGATCTGTGAAGATTTTGGTTGAAGAAGTATTTAATTTTGATTTTGATTTGTGAAAATCTGCAGTGCGTGTGGGGGCAAAAATCTGCAGATTTGTGTTAAACAAGGGTTTAACACCTACATCCATATATTTGGGTTGAACAACTGAATCTGCAAATTTTAATTTTGGTTGCGAAAATCTGTGAAAAATTGAAGAAATATTTAATTTATTCTGGCAAGGTCCAGTGTGTTTGGAATCTATGGGTGCCATTGTGGAAATGATCTAGAGAGAAAATACCCTTCGGATCACCTATTCCAAAAATTCCTCTCCCATTTTTGTACATTAGCAACACGACACCAATTTGACAAAAGTTGAAAAGTGAAACAAACTCCTTAGCTCATTTAACCAAGCCGCAAACAGAAATTTCTCCTCCATCTTCGTTTTCCCCATGTTACCACCACCTACTTAGTCCGTTGCCATGCTCATTGTTGCTGAAAATCACCGCTTTCAAATTGATTAGCCCCTGTACCATTACAATTCATGGAGCCATCTGAAATCCAACCTTGAGAATTGAAACTAATAGTGCAAAAGAGTTACAATTAAAAAAAAATCGTAATTGGCTTGTTGAAGAAAAAATGTGCTTTATAGTCAGTAAAAATACCTAACTTAATGTACTTTTAAATTGTGTAAAAGAGGTATTAGAACATTTGCGCAATTGTGGAGATAATTGATCTAAATTACAACATGAAAGCAATCTGCAACTTTTTAATCTCACAAAAATCAGAAGCAAAACTTCCACTGATATAATTTTTTGTGATGAGGTCCTGGAATTAAAGAATTGTGAAATTAAAGTCTAAGGTGATAAAGGTAAAGTGGGGGACGGGTGATCCAAAACCGTAAATTTTAAGGGTGTAGATGTATGTTGCATTGCAGCCTTGAGGAGTCGTACTCTGGATCAATTAGAAAGATGAAGAAGTGAAGACAATTTTTTATGCTAATACGTGTAGGTGGGAGTAAGGTGGTTGTGGGGGGTAGCGGATGGGTGTGGAAGGAGTATAATTAAAATATAAAAATAATAAAAACCCACCTCAAAAAAGAAAGAGAGACAAAAACAAGTAAATAAAAAAATCAAACATAATTATTAAGTTAAATTTTAGAATAATTTCAAAATTATCAGATGTACTTTTAAAATAAAAAATAAATATCCGTTAATTATTATACAATCATAAATTAACATCTTATACACATCTCATCACTTTTTTCAATTAGTTAATATTATTAATTAACCTACAACTACTACCACAACTACTAAAATAAACACCATTTTTTCATTTAACCACTTTCGTCCAATAGTGTTACAGTCATCTCGAGCTCCAAGCAAATACAGTTCACCTGTAAAAAAGAGCATATATATATGTGTATGTGTGTGTGTGCGCGTGCGCGTGCTCCCTCTCTCTTTTACGTGTGTATAAATTTTTACATTTCACAATAAAATTATATAGTAGTTGAGCTACCAAGGAAACTAAAAAGAACAATTAATAATACATGTTAATTTTTTTAAAATGGTGGACTAAAGACCTATATACATTTGACTATAAGAATACTTCCACAAAGGACACAAGCAAGTCTAACACATGTTCAACTCAAAAATCATCAAGTTCATGACATGAAACATAATAAAGCGGTAATTTTAACCATACAACATGAAAACGAGAAAACAAACTTCCGAAATAATCATCAGCACGAGATATATATCACACATGAGGACTTATAGGTGTCCAAACTAAATCAACAAAGTGCTCTTTAACAAATAATTGTAACCAAAATGTATATACCAGAATAAAAAAATAAAAGTAAAAAACAATATTAGATGAAAATAAAACCTATGCAAAAATGCTCGATAAAAAATGAAAAAAATCTTTTTTTTTTTTTGGAGATTCAAATTTATGCAATGTAATTTTCATAATTGCTTTATATAATTACTGAATTAAAAAAAAAAATTCAAAAATGATAATTTATAAAGAATAATTTAATTCCAATACAACAAAACATCAAACAATAATTATAATAATCATCACTATTCAAACATAATTCTCAGTACGTACTGTAATTAATAATTCTCTAAATGACTCTTACACACATCACATTTTCCCCTTTTATAATATATATGAATATCAACCCAATCTAAAACCAAAACCACCAAACACCCATCTATTCAACTTAGCCTCTTTTTACCACTTTATTCTCCCCACCTACAGTACCCCAGCCTCCTCCAACCTTAAACAAACACATGTTATATAATAAAAAGAATCCTCTATAAAATATTTTTCCACTCATTTTAATTTAATCATTATTAATTTATATATATATATAGTAATACCAAGCAAAAAAATTAGTTCCAAATTTAGAATTTTTTATTGGCAAATAACTATATAGAAAAATTAAAACATAAATAAGTTTTCATTACGTTATGTATAGTATCAAATTAATCTTTTTTGTAATTTAATGTGAAATTTATATCGCATATTTTAAATTAAGTTACAATTTTTTTTTTTCCGGTTATTTATGTTAGATTTGTATATGTAGCATGAGTTGAATAATCTGAATTGGGTTTGAGCTGCCGATAAAAATTAATTAAATATTTTACCAAAATATATATTTTATTAATATTTATTGCATATCTTTTGAAAAAAATTCTAAATTCATCATATTTTGAAAATCTTAATTTATTATATAAAGAATTCCATATAATTTTTATCTTTACTATAATATTTTAGAAATAATTAAAACCAATCTTTTTTCAGTTTTCAAAATTAGAGATGTATTTTTTTATATGAAAAATAAAATAACTAAAAGGTTTCTGTGTGAGGGATGAGAAAATTTAAAGATTTTTTTTTTTTTTTTTTTTTTTGGGTATCTCTCTCTCTCTCTCTCTTAATTTTGTTTAAGGTAATTTTTATCAGCTTATGTATGAGTCTTCCAGAACTTGTTTGAAAAAAAATATTGGCGATTTTCTCTAATCGTGTCATATATCGTAACAATTAGTAGAATCTAGGGTCAATCTTTATCTCATGAAGAATTGTTCCTAAAAAACCATATTTAAGTAAGGATCGACCATATATTGCAGTTTCGAGAGTCACAAATCGGAGAGGGTTGAAGATATTGATTTTTGATAAAGAAAATAAAACTTGTAATAAAACAACAAACGTTGTTTACAATGTGGTGTTTCTCATTAATCACATAAGTTATAAATATAATAATGTCAAAGCCCTACCATATCTACCAATATTTACATACCAAACTAAGCTATCACAAAATATACACAGATATCTACATGCTAATACACCCCCGCAGTTGAAACGGGAGAAGGTCGGACGTTGAGACTGTCTCCAAAGTCTTGAAAAAGGACGCATGGAAGGCCTTCAGTGAAGATATCAACTATTTGATAGTGTTATGGGATAAGAAGGACTCAAACTTGACCATGGGCAACCTTTTCACGGACAAAATGAATATCCATTTCAATATGTTTTGTGCGTTGATGTTGAACTGGGTTCTCGCTAAGGTAGATGACACTAATGTTATCACAAGCAAGAGTGGCTTGCATGAGAGGGACATGAAGCTCAAGTAGTAAATTACGGACCCAACAGGATTCAGAGACAACATTTGCAACACCCTGATATTCGGCCTCAACACTTGATCCAAGGGAAACACAATAACCAGAGGTTGACCAATGAGTGTCGGACAACCACCCCAATCGATGTCAATATAAGCAGTGAGTGTGGAGATTGAGGATTTATAAAGGTGAAGCCGATCGTAGAGAGTACTTGGATGTAATGAATGATGCGTTCTAGAGCTGCCATATGGACATCAAGGGGGAGTGCACGTGAAGACAAACTTGCTGAACGAAATAGGAAATGTTAGGTTACATGAAAGTGAGATATTGAAGTGCGTCGGCCAAGTTGCGGTATAAGGTGGGATTGGAAAGTGGTGGGTTATTGGAGGAGCTGACTTTTTCATTTGCATCAATAGGTGTAGCTGTAGGTTTGCATTTAGACATACCAGCTTGTTCAATAATCTATTCGACATATTTTTGTTGACTCAACAAAAGGTCGTGGGAATGGGGAGTCACAACAATGCCCGAAAAATATTTAATGGGCCAAGATCTTTCATGGAAAATTCGACAGTCAATTGAGCCATGATGGAGTTGCACAATTTTTAGGATAAGGCGGTGAGAATTATATCGTCGACATATAAGGAGGTATGCCATATCAGTGCCATGTCGATAAACATATAAGGAATGATCGGTCTTGTTGTGAGAGAACCCAATAGAAGACACAAAATCAGTGAAGCGTTGATGCCATGCTCAGGAAGTCTACTTCAAACCATACAAAGTTTCTTGAGTAGAGATGCATAATCGGGATGCTCAGAGTCGCAAAAACTGAGAGGTTGATGGATGTATATAGTGTCGTGCAGATGGTCATGAAGGAAAGTATTTTTAACATTGAGCTGATGGATGGACTAAGATTTAAACAAAGCAATGCTCAAAACAATGCAAATATAGTTGTTGGTTTTACGATCGGACTTAATGTATCATCGTAATCAATTCCAACCTGTTGAGACCTGCCATCACAAACAAGATGGGCTTTGTACTGCTCAAAAGACCTGTTAGAATTAGTTTTGTGCCGAAATATCTACATACATCGTGTAATATCCACATCATGGGGACGAGGTACCAACTCCCATGTCTTATTATTAATAAGAGCTTTAAACTAATCCACCATGGCGGCTTCCCAAATCGGGTCAGACAGGGCTAATTTGGGATTTCTAGGTAAAAGTGAGGGAGTAGTGGAGGAGGAGGAAAGATTGAAGTGATGTTTTGGGCAAAAAACACCCCGCATGATGCGGGTTGCCATTATTCGAGTAGTGGCATTGGGTGGCGCGGCAGGGGGTGGAGTGCTGGTAGTGGTTGTTAGTAGGTGTGGTGGATATTGGGCATGGAAGTTGGTGGTGGGTTGGTTATGGGGATGACGGTGTGGTGGTTGTGAGGTGGGGTTAGCTGGGGGTGCGGTAGTGGTGGGGGTATGAGGGCAATGGGTGGTGAGGGGAGCTCGGCGGGGGTATGCGGGGAGTGTGTTATGAGATGATGAGTTATGAGAGGGTGGCTAGAGTCGTCTAGAAAATTGTATAACTGGGCTTAGTGTTGATGTTAAGAAAATGGAAAGATAGACTCGTTAAAGATGACGTGGGGGGAGATAATGATTTTTCTGGAGCTAAGATCGAAGCATTTGTATCCATGGTGGTTAAGGGTGTACCTCAAGAACACACAAGGAGTGGAGCGAGGTTGTAGTTTGTATATGCTGGTGGAGGGGAATATGGGATAGCATAGACAACTGAAAACTGCTATTTGTGTATAGGAGGGGACGCAATGATATAGTAATTGAGTAGGTGAGGCGTTTGGAGAATTTTAGCGGGAAGGATGTTGAGAAGGTAAGTGGTCATTTGTAAGGTGTGAGGCTAGAATTTTGGTGGCATACAGGAATGGGTGAGTAGGGTCCGAATAAGATTATTTATAGACCTTATTTTGCATTCCACTTGGCCATTTTGGGAAGATGTTGTGAGGACAAGAGAAGTGAAAAATAAGACCATGAGTGTGGTAAAATTGGCGAAAAGAGTTATTTTCATACTCCCGGCCATTATCACATTGAAAACATTTGATATTGCACTCAAACTGCGTTTTATATTATCGGCAAAGTGTAAGAAGGTGGGATAGACTTGGGAATTTATTTCCATGTGGGAAAGTCCACAAGAAATTAGTGTGATCGTCAAGAAATAAGACGTAATATTTGTGGCCTGCCGAACTTAATATCGGAGATATTCATAAATCATTGTGAATTAAATCAAAAGGAGAGACAATGTTTGACATAGAGGAATAAAATGGCAATTTCACATGTTTTCCAAGTACACTAGATTCACAAAATGAAGACAAAGACGACATAGTACATCGAATATTTCTATTTTTATGTAAAATGTCTACAGTATCAGCTCCGAGATGACCTAGTCTAGAATGCCACAGCCGAGGCGAGATGGCAGCGAAAACCGCGGGGGAGATAGGCGCGGTAAGACGGGTGGTGGGCGTGATGGGATAGAGGTCAACAGAACTATTACATCTCATAATCAAAGTCCCCGTTGGAATATTCTTCACAGAAAAATCAGATGAGTCAAATTCGATAGTCACATTATTATTAGTCGTAAAACAACGAACATAAACTAGATTTTTATGAGATTAGGATGATGAAGAATGTGATGTACTTTTAGTGGCAAGTGAGGTGGTTTAAGGAATTTATGGCCATAACCGCGAATTGGAATTTCCTGTCCACTATCCACGATGATATTTTTAACAATGCTCAAATTAAAATAAAGTGAGAGAGCACCTTGAGAGCCCGTCATATGAGAGGTTGCCTCGGGTTTCCTCTGATACCATGTAGGAATATAATCCGTGATGTTTCTCTTTAATAACAAAGGTATAAATATAATAATGTCAAAGTATATGAGATTTTTTAGTTGACCACTTTACGTAAACTTCTTATAATATACAAATGACTCAACATCGAAGTAAATATTTGATCAAAATTTATAGGAAATTAAATATGCAATAATAGTTTAACATTATTTAGGTATCCTAAAGTTTGTCTTCTTTGTTACAGTATACAATACTCTTATTTTGGGAGAGAAGAAGTGTTATTGGATATAAACTATATATGATTTATAAATCCATAATTTTATATTTTCAGTATTTAGATTATTATATCAAGACCGACTTCTTTATATAATATAGATTTTATCTGTGTATAATTTATATTATTACATCATAACTTAGATCGAGTTGATCGAAACATAACGATATGTGACTTATTTCTCTAAAAAAAAAACTTTTGTGATTTATTACACTATTAGCATGTGTATCATGTTATGACCTAACTCATTAAAATTATCTAACAAGTATTTTGGTGAGATGACTTTTTCATTAGCATTTGATTATTAATTTTACTGAAGAAATAAGTATTATATTATATATAATAATATTCTCAGTTTTTATAATTGCTTTAATAAAATATATTAATCATGACATGCATATTACTTAAAGTATTTTAAATGAGTAGTTTGTTAAATTGCAGAAAAAACTAATAGATTAATTTCTACGATGATCTTTACTTATCTTTGTGTTAAAATATATAGCATAATTCAAACAAAAAATTAAAATGTAATTGTTGAGGTAACTTTGATATGATATTGGTATAGCTCATGTTTATAAGATCATTTTGCAAAAAACTACTATTCAAGTTTTCTTACGAAAAAAGTTATAAAAACTTGAATTTTAAATTCATTCTATACCTATTTTTTTTTAACTTCAGATATCTAGAAATAGAATAAGTAAGATTATTATTTGTTAAAATTTATTATAGACAACAGTACTAAAGCACAAATATATTGCAACAAATCTATCATACGTAAAATCTAAGTGGAAAAAATAATATGCAACAATTAAAGTATCTATTTTTTTATTTTTAAATACTACACTTTATTTTCAATAGACACAAGATAATATATAATAGTGAAATACATAAAAAAATGATAAAATAATTTAGTTGGTTTAAGTTAATTAGAATAATTCTACATTGAATATCAAATAAGAGAAAGACCTTCAAATCATATTTCCTATTTTTTCCCCAAAAATGTATTATCACTTGATTTTGACTATTTTATACTTCTTTTAGGATTTAAATTTGATTAATTCTAGCATGATGTAAATATATCTTCTATTGATTGATTGAGGTTAAATGGGTATCAATAATTTATACGATCAACTGTTGTTATATTATATCCATGGTTGCAGAAGGCAGAAAGCAGAGGTGCGCGATTTGGGACCACCTAGCGCCTAGACAGCTTAGGCGGCGCCTAGAGAATTCCTTCTTTTTAAAAAAAAAAAATTAATTTTTACATGTTTAAGTTGTAGGTTTATACTTATAGTGGGTCACTTCACTACGAAGGTTCATATAGTTAATTATTTATGCACGATGGAATGAAAAGAATGGGTGACGGAGAAACTTGAAGTGTGGGGGAGAGGGTTTTAACTTATGTTTCATTTTTCTTCCGCTGGAGTGAGGAGAGTGGGGGTTTTAACTTTTGAGATTATCTTTTTTAATTTAATCAACTGTCTCAAATTAAAAACGACAATGTTTTCAATAAAAAAAATAAAATAAGATACGTAGGACCGTCTAGCAGACGCCTAGCCCCAAAAAGGCCTAAAGGGTTCGGTTCGGCATAATGGGAGACAAGTTGGAGGCGCCTAGTGCTTAGGCGCTGCCTAGACCGCCTTTTCCATCAATGATTATATCATGCTTCGACTCTCAATAAGTAATACTCCGTCTGATCCAAAAAAATGTCGCTTTAGACTTTTTAAAAAAAATAAAATAAAAGAAGGATGAGTGGAAGTGACAAATATATGTATACACAATCTATTTAATTGGGATATATTTTGTGTATACATATAGATTGTGTATAAATATATTTGTCACTTCCATATAAGGTTGGAAAAATTGTGAGTTCAAGTTATTTGAAATTAATAAACCGTCATGATAATTGACTACATCTTATTTTTAATAGAACGACACAAAATATTACTTTATTCTAATTTATTTTTTACAATAATTATAATAAAAAAAAATATCGACTACATAGGAGCAAATACTTGTTTCTAGGTAATATAATGGTATGAAATTGTAGTAAAATCCTCTCATTGTCTTCCAATTTCACTTGTTTCTAGGTAATGTAATGGTCTGAAATTGTAACAAAATCCTCTCATTGTCTTCCAATTGAACCACATGGCATTCTGCAATTTGAACGGAATCATGACGAGACTTCAATAATGTGTGAAATCAAACCATGAAGTATTTGTTCAAATATGAAGATCAATTATATTGAATTGCACAAATTACTCGATAGACTTGCAACATGAGATGATACTGCCCAAATACACTTACCATCCTAGCCCATATAAGAGCCCCGAAAGAAGTTGTTCCATCTTACTAAAAAAACACACAAAAAACACACACACACACACACAAAAAGAAGAAGAAGAAGTTGTTTCCATCAAGCGTAAAGCACATTCCAAACCTATTGGCATTGCTATTAACGTTGATTAGAGGCATAAATCCGATATGGAAAAATGAAGCCAAATAATATACACGTACGATATGTTTGTTTAAGGTTCTCCCCAATATATTGGGAAATACCAAATCTATTTTTTCACCTACTTTTCACCACTTTATTTACCTCAACCAACAATACTTAAACACTCCACAGTCTTAAATAAACTCGCGCTTATAGTTTTATTATCTATTGTTGTAACCTCACATGCGTGAAGCGTAATTTCTCTTCTCCAAACCTGTTATTTTTAAGAATTTGTATTCGCTTGAGTTAGTACTAGTTGTTTACTGGATTTGTAGTTAGATGTAATAAATAGGCAGCATCATGAGTGGTGAAGACTAAGGAAACTATCATTTCAGCAAAAACTCAAGTTGCATGTGAAAGAAGTGTAGAGTGGAGTGTATGGTGTTTTACGTGTTAATTCGTATAATGACATTTTTCAATTAAATATATCATTTAATGTATTTGCACAATAATTTGTTTGAACTTGCGTATGCCCTTGAATTGTAAAAATATTATAAATCGAGTGTTTAAGTTGTTATACAAGAAAATATTCTATTTATAATTCAATCCTAAGTATATTGTCCGCGATCAGTAATTTTGATAAGATCGTCTCAATTTCATCAAAATTTGTCTTTGACTTGGTAATAAAATTGTTGATACATGTCCGGTGTATGGGGATAAGACCACGTGAAAATTAAATGTGATTTGACCATACAATTTAATATTCATTGAATGACGTACATGTTATCCTGAGTGAATATTGTACATTATTACCAACTACACATTATTTGAGATACCAGTGAGTGAGATCAACACCTCAATGTTTTGGGAATTAAAGTAAAGTGATAAAGAACATATATTTACAATATTGGAATCCTTCACCTATTTAATAGGCATGATCATGATCTAACATATGGTATCATAGCGTAGATTTTGATATTATTGTGTGTATGTTCTTAGTTAATTAATTTTAATTATGAAAGTGTTAGTAATTGAGCGGTGTTAGGGTTTATGATTTTATTGTGTTATTAAATTGAATGAGTTTTAATTGAACAATTTTTATGGCCTTTGAATTTATTCGAATACAATTGTATTTGTTGTTTTTAAGTCTGTAAATGAGGGGGTGGATTACGACTTCATGTTTTCTCTTGTTAGATTTAAAATAGGTTACAGAAATTGTATGAATGGGTTTGCTACAAAGTAAATTTTGCTAAGGATCACTCTACCAGTTTCTGGAAGTTTCTAGGGGTGAAGTTACAAGAAAACAAAACTTATTTGAAACATGTGGGGTTCGAATTGCATCTTCCTAAAACATTGAGTACTAGTATCCAACACTTCACAAATTCACCATTATTAGCCATGGAAGTCACGTCCTTTCACCAAATACCCACAAATTGACACCCTGAAACACAAAGCTCATCATATATCGCATTGAGAATGTGGATGCGCGGTCTTGATCGGTGTTTGCAACTGAGATTTGCTGGAATAATTAGAGTAAAGGATGTGCTGACATGACCACTTATCCACAACCAAATGTAACTAAAAGTGTGATCGACGATTAAAAAAAAGATAAAATGCGATCGATCGTTAAGATAAAAATAGGGGGAAAGCGATCGTCTAATGCGATCGTAATCTTATTCTCATTACAAAGGTGTGGTTTATACTTGTCTTCTCTCTTGTGTTTAATATTACTTTTCTCCCTCTATCTAGCTTTCAGTAGGTTTTTCGCTCAAATTTCATATATCTTCTACAAATACATGTGGGGGGTATTTATAGAGGTTAAGTTGCTCTTGCATGTTTGAGATTTGGATGATACACGTCATGTATACATGCATTTAGGTCGATTTAGTAGAAGATTTGATAACATTTGCATGTATAATGGGTCAATTTGTGCTCATATCCGTTATTATGCCGGATGACGCGTTTGCGCTTGTTTTAAGGTTATTTAGATGATTTCATGCCAAAAAGTCCTTTTAGACGAGGTTTGGATAAAAACCAAGCAAGATGGTGGGAAGAAACGAAGAAAAATCAAATTTAGAACAGAATGGCTTAACTCGGTCGAGTCCAAAATCGAACTCGATCGAGTTAATAATGCGTTGAAGTCATACATCATTGGAGAGAACTTGGAGGCTTGAATTAAAGAGCAAGAAACGCTGGAGGTTATTTATCGACTATGTTTTGATTCTTACATTTAATTCTAAACAACATTCTTATTTGATTATCTATATGCCTGTTTTAATTAAATGATTCTATCAACTTGATATTTGTCTACTTGATTAACAATTCGACGTCCGAGAGAAGAGTTTGTTAATAGGCTTACAAGTATATAGCATAGGCACCAATAACTGTCCGAGAGGAGTGGGGTCTTGCGTAGAGAATCATTGTGAGTCTTTTATGTGATAGTTAGCTAGAGAGGGTGATTGTCCTTAACTGATCTATATGTTAGCATTGTTTATTTCTTCTATTTCAGAACTTGTTTATTTCCTTTGGTTTATTTTATGCAATTTAGGTTTTAGGATAAAAATCAAATCTCCTTTTGAACGTCTAGATAGGGTAGAATTATTGGGATTAGGGTATAAACTAAACATAGGAAAACCGTCCTTGTAGGATCGACCTTATTTGCCACTAGCTACACTAGCACTGTACACTTGCGGTTTACTAGGTTAGAATTTAGGGCATCAGCGGAAGACAAGTGGCAAATTTAACTGCCATGGGTCGGCCACTTGGCACGACTCAACTGAGTTGGCACCATAAGCACCCCGTATGTTTGGCATGTGGGGTATTCATTTTACGATCTGCAATCTTTTCTGGTACCGAGTTGACGATCGTGGCCTTCATGCTTGTAATCAATGATGGTAAGGTAGTCCCCTCAGTGACCTTGACGCAACATGATCTTTCTGCGATGATCATTCGATGTCCCTACGGTGGTGATCATGTAATCAGATTTCGATAATAGTTATAAGATAAAATAATCACTGATCCTTGATCAGGCGATCAATATCCACAATTGCCCCCTTGAGTTGGGAGATTGTGGGTTACTAACATGATCTTCGAACTCATAATCTTTATTTTCTATTGCGATTCTTTTTTCTTTGAGCGGAAAATGGTAAGCTTTTCGAAAATTCAAATGATATTTTGGGGGGAAAGTTTTTTGTCGTGGCGGTTACGTGTCCAAATTTTTTGCCACGTGGCAGGATAGGTGTCAACTCCAGAGGGCGCAACTTTTCGTGTTCGTACATTCGGACCCCTGCCAACACGTGTCTCTTTATGATTGGTTTGATTCGGGGCCTCGTCTCAATCGTTGGACGCGTTAGATTGCGACAGTTCATTTCAGATTCTTCTCTCCCTATAAATACTAATTTTGAGCCATCTTTTCACGTTTTCACTCTCACTTTCACTTTGCTATTACTTTTTTGCCTTCACTTTTGAGTTTTCTGCTATCTAAATTGTCCATCGTCTTGGTCAGGTAACTTATCTTTTTATCCTTGATCTCCCATGTTTTCTTCCGATTCTACCTCATCGTCCCCTCGCTTTATGGATGATTCCCTAAAGACCTGAGAACAAAGGGAGAGAGATGCACAGGCCGGAAGGGACTTGGAACAATATCCGAGGGATGTTGGGTAGTCAGAGGAGGACATTGCCTTGGTTCTTGCTGGGAAGATGTTAATGCGCTCCGTCACACAAACGAGATCTTGGAGAGCCCATCGACGGTCCCTATCAATGACAAGGAGGTGCATGAGTTTGCAGTCGATCTTGATAGGGATTTAGTGATGGAATCCCCCCCATGAGCTCCCCACTGGTACGATCGATTTACGCAGGGGAGAGCAGTGTAGATCGGGGCATCGATCTTTATAACTCGGTGGTGGGACACCCTTTTTGACAATACCCATCGGAGCTTGTGATTCGCGGAGATGTCTCTCCCTCAGTTAGGCATTTTGAACTGGACATGACGCGTTGACTGTCAGCAAGAATTGATCTCGATCTTCGGTACGACTGAGTTCCCGAGCTCCGAGACCGCTACTGAGCTTTATGACTGGGCATTAGACTTTGAGGTCCCGGGATAACGTCAGGTTTCATGTCCTTGCAGAGGATGAAAGGGAAAACCGCCCCCTAATGGTTGCGTAGCGGTCACTTGGTGGTCCATGAAAGACGGTCTTAGATTCCCCCTCCCGCCGATCCTAAGTTCTTATCCTCGGTACTAGGGTGTCGCTCATTCCCAGTTGGTAGTCAACAGTTGGCATGCGATCTGTGCGACCATCCTGCTATTTAGGAAAAAGGGATACCTCGCACCAACTCTCGAAGAACTCTCTTATATGTACTCTTCTGTGGAGCGTGATCGTGGCCTCAAAGGATGGTATTATATAGCCGCTCGTAAAGGTTGCAAGGTCATTGGGGGTTCAGAGACTCAGTCAGTGGATGGAAGAACAAATAATTCTTTGTCAGAGGGATTGGATGTTGCCGGCCCTAAAAGATCAGGAGGGTCCTTTAATTTGGATCGCATAGCTATTGCGACCTACTATGTTGTTCTCCATGGTATGATTTACTTTTTTGTGGTGCATAATTTTGCTGATCTTAATCGTCATTTTGTTTGCAGATTGTAGCAATGCTGTTGAGGTGTCCCAGGAATTCAAGAACAGACTTGGAGGACTTCTTTCCAATGATGGTGGAAAATCTTACGATCTGAAAGATCTACTCACCGTGGAAAATCTTAGAGAATACAGTCTCTTGATCGCAGCGCACAACACCCTTCCCCCAGATCTAGGTAACTTATCTTTTACTCGTTATTCCTTTGATCGTTTGTGTTAGTTCTGTTTTATATTTCTTTCGTTCTTTTTAGACGTTGCTCCTCCAACCGAAATGGCTCAAAAACAGCAAGTTCCCAGGACCGGTGGACCTCAAGACAGAGGTTCCTCGGCTCCTTTGAACATGGAACCACCGACTACGGTCACCCCTCGTGGTCAAGTGGCTGCCCCCCTTAGCGAGCCGGTGCTCCCTAAGCCTTGGGGTGAACTGAATGTGAAAGAACGCAACTATTGGAAAAAGAAGCTAATGGCTAGGAAAAAAGCCCAAGCTAATGCCACAGGGACCTCCAAGCAAGGTGGTTCTTCTTCAGTTGTCAGCCCACCGCCTCCTGTTCAGAAGAAGCGATCTTCCGTGATCTTTGTTGCGGCGCCTCCGTCTAAGCAAACGCATACGGCGTCCTTATCCTCTATGCCAAGTTCATCCATTCGACCTGATATCTCTTTCTTGGGTTGTCCCAAGAAATCTGCCTTCATGGACAAGTTGGCGACAACTGGAGAAGAAGCTCCTCCTACCTTTCTGAATAGCTTCATCCGGTCCAAATCCCCTGACTGCATAGACGCTGATAATCTCCCTTTATATATGCAGCCGGCGATGAAGATCCCCGCGAAGAGTTGGACCGCAGGCCTCGCGGATGTTGAGAAATCACTGACCCTTGAGGAAAAGGTTAAGACTGCGGTGATCCATATGGGGCGGTACATTAACTTCTTAATGTCTATTCAGGCAGAGACCACTAGGGATCTGTTCGTTAACCCAGCAGTGGCGAAGGCTAAGGAGTTGTTCGCCGCTGCAAGGGAGAGAAGGGTAGCTGCGGAGGCTGAGGTTGCTCGCCTCGAAGAGTTGCTAAGGAGACTGAGGGTGAGATGGATCAAGCGATCGTGAGCATTAGGTCGGTCAAGGGTCAGCTGATGGAGATACTGAGGAAGAAGGAAGAAGAATGGGCTGCTAGGTTTGAGGAAGCAAGGTCTGAGGAGAGGTCCACTAAGACTTCCAAGATTGAGGCGGCCGTCAAGGCAGCGGTCAAGGCCTACTCAAATGACGAGGGTCAAGAGTGGGTTAATTTAGGGTATATCCAAGCCTACTTCAAAGCGGCATCCGCGATTGCTGGTCGGGGCATCGATGCCTCCTTCCTAAGGAGAGATTTAGCCCACTTCGCACATTAAAATCCTCATCGGGGAATGTTGGGGAGGATGAGTGGGCAGTGTTCGGGGGTCCGCCCACTGCAGAGGAACTTGAGGGTCTTCCTCCACCACTTGAAAGGGAAGAGATCGCAATCGGCAATCCTGAGGATGCAAACCCTCATGCTTAATTTTAACTTGTAATTTTTTTTTTATATTTTGTTCGCGATCGTGGGAGATCGCTTGTTTTTGCTTCTCTTTTTAGTGTAAGGGATTTAATATCTCTTTATTAATGAAATCTCTTTGGCTCTATCTATTCTTCTTTTATTTCGATCGAAGTTCGTTTATCAAGAATGATCCTTTCACTCGTTGATTTTTTGCCTAAGGCAATTGAACCGTGATTTGACTTTGACTTTCATACCTTGATCTTATATTGTTTGTTGATGGCCAATCTTTCTGAATATGTTCCGTGTTAGGTTCGATCACTCGTGAGGTATTTATTTATGTTTTCTCAAAATTTTATAGGGAGCAAGTCTTTTCTCGCTTATCTTTAAGTCTTTTTTGTTTGCTCGTTCAGATGAGTCTTTTCTGCCCGAATGCTGACGGGCCTTTTCCGTGCTCGTTCGAGAAAGAGTCTTTTTGGCCCGCTTGTGGACGGGCCTTTTCGTGCTCATTCGAGAATGTGTCTTTTTTGCCTGCTTGTGGACGGGACTTTTCGTGCTCGTTCGAGGACGAGTCTTATATGTTAAATATTACAAAGTATGTGCGCAAAGTATTTACACACTATAAAAAATATTACATTGATCATCGTTCTAACTCCCTATCTAAGGATAGTCCTTTTTCAAATGTTGAGCGCTCCATGGGTGTGTTAGTTTTCTTTCCATAGGGATCTTCAAGTTTGTAAGATCCGTTCACCAAACACTTGATGACACGGTATGGTCCATCCTAGTTCGGACCAAAAAATCCTGTCTACATAGGGGTAGGACTCTTCTCTTCACAAGATTCTTCACTTGGAATTGTCAAATTTTCACTATTTTATTGTGGAACCTTTCCAAGCGCTGCTTGTATGTGATGTTTCTGTTCCCTGCTTCTAGTCTTCGTTCTTCAGGTAAATCCAACTAGGCTGGTATAGCTTCATCGTGCATTCACTCATCATATTGAGTAACCTGGAAGGTTGGAGATCCAATTTCCACAAGAATGACCGCCTCTGTCCCATAGATAAGTCTAAAAGGCGTTTCTTCAATCGGGGTCCTATAGGTCATTCAGTACGACCACATGACCCTTGGTAATTCTTTCGCCTAATATGTTTTCTTCTCTGTTAACCGCGTCTTCAATATGTGCTTGAGAACTTTGTTGACCGCTTCCGCCTGCCCATTTGACTGGGGGTGGTATGGTGTAGTGAAATGGGTCTTGATATTGAGTCTGTTATATAAGTCTTTGAATTGTTGATTGTCGAACTATTTCCCGTTATCCGTGATGAACGATTTGGGGATCCCAAATCAGCAGATTATGTTTTTCCATACAAAATATATAACCTTTTTCTGGGTGATCTCTGTCAAAGGGTCGGCCTCCGCCTATTTGGTGAAGTAATCGACCGGAACTGTGGCTTGAACATATCCACCCTTCGTTTTAGGAAACGGTCCGATCAGATCGATCTCCCACTTTGTGAAGGGCTACGGGCTGCAGATTGATGTGATGGTTTATAGTCGTAGTTAGATAAAAGGCACGCGCCTTTGGCATTCTCGACACGCTTTTGCGTACATGATCACATCCTTCTTTAGAGTCGGCTAGAAGGAACCTTGCCTTATAATTTTTGTGTGAAGGTTTAGCTCCCAGTATGATTTCCACAAACACCCTCGTGAATTTCTGCCATGATGTACCGATTTTCACTTTCTTTGATGCATTTAACAGTAGAGTTGAATATCCTTTTTTGTACAAATTTTCGTTGATCATTGTGTAGTACGCCGATCGCATTCGGAGCTAGTGTGCTTCAAGGGATTTTGTGAGTTCGCCGGTCTTCAAATACTGTTCGATCGGCATAGTCCAATTTTTCTCTTTTGAGTTCACTTGCATAACATCATTTTGTTAGATCGAAGAAGTAGGCGCTCGTATGAGTGTTACAAACATGAAGTTTTCTGCTCGTTCGGAGGTGGTTAGTCGAGCCAGTGCATCTGCTTGTGAGTTCCTCGTTCGCGGGATCTGTACAAACTCGATCGTTTCGAAAGCCTTGGCCATCTCTGTGACCATTTCTAAATACCTGGTCATTTTTCCCTTCTTAGATTCGTCGTCCCCCTTTATCTGATCAATGACCAGCTATGAATCATTTACAATGGCCCATTTGACCCCGAGCGATCTTGCAGTCGTTAAGGAGTATGGCTTCGTATTCTGCCTCTTTATTCATTGATTTAAAGTCGGATCAAACTATTGAGCATAACTATTGCTTATCAGGGCTCAATAGGATGATCCCAACTCTTGTCGTCTGGGATGTTGACGATCCGTCGACATAGATCTCAAATGGCGAGGTCGTGGGCCCTTGAAGTTCCACTAGCGGAGTAAATTCTAGGAAAAAATCAGCCAACACCTATACTTTGATCGTCGTCCATGGGGCAGACGTGATGTTAAACTACACCAACTTAACGGCCCACTTCAGTAACCTTGTCATGACATCTGGTGACTGTAAAACTTTCCATAATGGATGGTTGGTTAACACCCTCGATTATGTGTTCGTCTAAATACGGTCGTAGTTTCTAGGCGGCTATGATTAGAGTGTATGCCAACTTTTCCATGGTGGTGTAACGAATTTCAGCATCGTGTAAGGTTTGACTCACGTAGTATACCAAATTCTGGGTTCAACCCTCTTTTCGAATAAGAAATGCACTTAATGTCTAGTTCGAGACCGTTAAGTATAGATATATTTTTTCTCCCAACACCGATTAAGATAGTAACGGTGGTGAAAGGAGAAAATCCTTCAATATTTTAAATGCGAAGATACAATGATCATCTCATTCGAACATTCTTCCTTTTTTTTTTTATCACCTTAAAGAAAGACTTGCATCAACCTGAAGATCGTGAAATAAATCGGTTTAGGGCTGCTATCCTTCCCACCAATGACTGCACGTCCTTGATCTTTCTTGGTGGTAGTAGATCAAGGATCGCCTAGATTTTCCTAGGGTTGGCTTCGATTCCTTGTTCGTTCACCATAAACCCTAGAAATGTCCCGGAGCCAACTCTGAAAGTACATTTTTTCGGATTTAATTTCATCCAAAACTCTCCCATGATAAAAGCCTCCTCCAAATGAGCCACATGATCTTCGGGTCGTTGGCTTTTTACCAGCATATCGTCCACGTATACTTCCATCATTTTTCCAATCTGTTTGGCAAACATCTTGTTCACCATATGTTGATATGTGGCCCCAACGTTCTTTAGGCCAAATGGCATCTTGGTCCAGCAAAACAACCCGCTATCGGTGATTAACGTGGTTTGTTCCTCATCATCCGGTTGCATAGGGATTTGATGATATCTCGGAAATGCATTCGTAAAACTCATCAGCTCATACCCTGCGGTCGCATCCACAAACTGATCGATATGGGGAAGCGGGAAGCTATCCTTTGGGCAGGCTTTATTCAAATCTGTGAAGTCGATACACATACGCCTGGTTTCGTTTGGCTTGATCACCAAAACGGGATTGGCGATCCAGTCGGGATAGAATACTTCCCGAATGAGTCCGTTCGCTAATAGCTTTTGGACTTCACACTCCAACACATCGTACTTTTCCAAGCTGAAATGCCGGCGCTTTTGGCGAACTAGCCGTGCTTTTGGATTGACATTCAGTTAGTGGGATATTACATTAGATCTACCCCCACCATGTCTTTGTGGGACCATGCAAACACATCCAAGTTTCTCTTTAGAAATTCCAACAACAAAGTTTGGCTGGGTTAGCGAGCTCCGCTACTATCATTATTTCGATCTCGGGCTGGTCCAGGTCAAGGTGAACTCCAACTAACTCCTCCGCAGGTTGGACCCTCTTTCTTTTTGGGGCCTTTCGAGGATCTATGTGGTCCCATTCTAGATCGTCCAGCCTGACGCACTCTGTGGCTCCGTTATCTTTAATAGGCATGATCATGATATAACGTATTTCTTCTATGAACAATAAATTTGAGCTTAGAATTCGACATTAGTTGTCGAATCACATTGTGTAATGTAGTCACTCAGGACTGTCGTATTGAATATGAGTGTTGAGATTGACAAGTATTTGAACATAAGCTTATTGGACATGGCAGTCTATTGCAAATACTTTAATTGACCGAAGGGGATAATTATTGGATCAATCAATCAGAGGATAATAATTATTGATTATGGTGCTTCAGTAATGCCGATCAATTAAAGAGTGCAACTATATTCTTTTAGTGGAATATAATATAATTAATAAATTAATATGATAAATCAAGAGTTGATCGAGTCATATTTAATTTATTGGAGCTTAATTTAATTGGGTCCGACCAGGTCCTTTGGATAGTTCAATGTGAACTGAAATTCAATACAAGGATTATAATTTATTACTGCAATAATTGGTTTATAATATTATGATATTATAGAAGATGGAGATATCCAATATCTTCTATACTTATCAGGATATGGTACTTGGGGAGAAAGAATATTGTGATATTATATATATATATAGTGATATATATTCACATACATATTCACGCAATATTATAGTTCAAGAAGATGTCCACACATCGTGTATTGCGGTGCAGTTAGTGAGAACACCGGAGAAAACTTGGAGGTTTGGAGCGAGATTTGACAAAGCATGCTACAAATGTATTCCATAAACCTTTCTTGTATAAATTAATTAATATATAGAATAAATAATAATATGATCAATCTTATAACGATGTATTCAATTGTCAATATGTTATATTGTGAATCGGATAGGAATCGTAGTTTTAAGAAGAAGAAGAAGGTTTCAACACGTTTTCTGATTGTTAATGAAGTCCCTCCATAATTAATTATTTGTTCATCAAACTAGAATTTCCCGTCGTGCGATGCACGATGTAAAATATATTTATTTGTAAACAAAATTAAAGATAGATAATCAAACAATTTAATTGAATAACTTAATTTTTGTTACATAAAATAATATTAAATTATCTAATAACTTTTAATTGCATTAATAAAAAATATTTAATTTATTTTATTTGCAACTCATCTCAAATGTAAATGGTTCAAATCAAAATAAATATTCAAATTTAAGCACAACAATCAACCAACTAATAATCGTTTATTTTATAATTAATATATTATATCAAAATATTGAATATCAATATCAGATTAAATACCAAGAAAAAATGTTTTCATTTTATCTATTGCAAATAAAAGAATGGATTTTTAAAAAATGCTATTAGTGTATTTAAGAAGTTTGAACAATCACTATATTTGAGAGACTAAAAATATAAAAAATAAAGCAGACTTCTAAATTCTTAATCCCTAACACAGGCACATGTATTCTTGTGCTATTTTTTTCTTTATAAAAAATCAAATATTATCCGTGAATCTAGAACCGAAAAATAGTTAGTTTTTAGTATTTCTGAAAAAACTGTAATATTATAAGAAAGATACATGTATTTGTTCATAAAATAAAAATAAAGTTAAAAAATGTAAAAATATTTTAAAATGATTAGTTAATAATGTACTTCCTCCATCCCGACTAATTTTTCATAGTTGATCAGGCACCGATGTTAAGAAAAAATAGATTTTATTTTTTCTTTGACTTTTTTAAAGGTGGAGATTGAGTGTGGAGATTTTGAGGGTAGAGATTGTGAGAGAAATCTCCATTTTAAGGGTATGAAAAGTTAAGTGAGACGTACCGAAATGGAAAGTAGGAAAAGTTAGCTGGGATGGAAAGAGTATTTATAAAAGTATTCTTAATATTTATTTAATTGTTATACGTATCTCAGACCAAATTAAATAATTCAACTCATATTACATAAATAAATTTAACCTAAATAATCGACAAACAATTGCATTTTTTTAATATAACCTTTTTAAAATATCAATGTAGATGTCAAATTAAAAGTCATGAAAAATCTAAATTTGCTATATTTTACATTAAAACGGAAAAAGAACTAGAGATTAGGTTTTTTTTTTTTATTTCGATTTTTTTCATTTGCTTTTCAAATTTATTTTGTTTTTATTATAAAATAAATCAATCAAAAGTTGTCAGCTATAATTTTTGTATAGCAAATTGTCAACAAAATTTAAATTTGAAACTAATTGATTTTGAAAAGATTATACCATATTTATACAAATCTTTATTATATATATAAAAATTTTATTATGTTAAATATGATTTCAACCTATTATGTAAGAAGGTGAAATAAGCAAGAAAATAGATTGAAGATTCTATTTTATTATATAATAAGATAAAAATTATGTATCCCAACTGTACTATCAGAAGACAAAAGCATTTAAAAGAATAAATAAAATCGCGTCTAAAATGATTCAAATTACTCACGATTTAAACACATAACAAAAAATAATTATGTTCCCAGAAAGGCACAATCTTCCCGAAGAATTTTGACCATATATATCGTTCAAAAGAATTATGGTGACCGTTTTTAGAGGGCACTACCAGATACATATATATATATATGTGTGACACGATATAAAGTGATTTTAAACGATGAGTGTTTGTCATAATTTATGAGTATTTGTCATAATTTTATTATTAGAGACAACGTATATGTCATCACTAATTAGTCATGTTAATAACTCGGACGCAGATAACATATTTGTTACGACAGAAAAGATTTTAAATGCGTCTCAAATACTTTTTGCAACAACTAGTTATCTTTAAAAGTAATTTTAAAATGATCTCAAATAATTTATACAGAGATTTGTGAAACAAGTCACAAATAACTTATTATTAGTGACTACAATTGTGATTTGAAAAATATTATACAAAAAACTTCTTTTATTGTGGTGATGAGGTTTCAATGTTGGACTAAAACCTGATAACTGTAGATACAACCATTGACTGATATAATGATTTGTTTGATTAATTGAATCATGTATCTAGGGATGACAATTTCAACCTAATCCCCTCTGATCTGTCCTGCCTCGAGGCATATGAGTTATCCCGTCCTGTGATCCGTGGCGGGACGGGGCGGGTATGGGTCATGTCCTCGTCCCTTTATGTCCCGCCTCTCTCTGCTCCGCAGTAATAGTTACATATTTATGAGTGAGTCTTGTGTGTGACGGTTACACGTGTGACGAAATACACTTGTACATGAAACATTGATACTTTTAAAAGAAATAGTGATACTTTTACAGGTAAAAAGTGATACTTTTACTCCATTGATACTTTTACAAATAAATGTGATACTTTTACTGCAAAAAGTGATACATTTTTTTTTTCTAAAAAAAGTTATACTTTTGCAGATAAACGTGATACTTTTACCCTAAAAAAATGATATTTTTTTCCCGTCACAACGTGTGACGGTCTCTTGCCCATATTTATATATGGTGTTATAAACATAATAATCAATTTAATATATAATTTTTAATAAGCAAGTAATATTTATGATAATAACATTTATCAAATAATACAAAATGAAAGATATCATAGAACGTAAAAATTATTAATTAAGTATAGATACAAATAAATATTACAAAATAGGATTATAAATGTAATTTAAGCATTTACTATTGTTTTATAGTTCATGATGACTCTTTGAAATAATATTTGTATAGAATGTATTAAGTTAACATTTATTTTAAACTATAGTAACTCAAATTTTATTATTTTTTTAAATAATGGGTCGACCTGCCTCGATCTGTGACCCGCAGCGGCTCGCCCCGCCTCGCCTCATTCGTAGAAGGCAAAGACTTGTATGTGACCGTCACACGGCCTTCACACGGTGTGACGGGAAAAAATATCATTTTTTGTGGTAAAAATATCACGTTTATCTGTAAAAGTATCACCTTTTTTGAACCAAAAAAAAGTATCACTTTTTGTAGCAAAAGTATCACTTTTATCTGTAAAAGTATCAATGTAGTAAAAATATCACTTTTTTCATGTAAAAGTATCATTTTTTCCTGTAAAAGTATCAATATTTTCTGTAAAAATGTATTTCGTCACACGTGTGACCGTTCACACACAAGACTCACTCTTCGAAGAATGTGACGGACATGTATATTTAAGTACCTGTCCCGACTTGTCTCATTATCATCCCTACATATATCATGCCTTCAATGATAGTACTATACTAGGAAAGAAAATATAATAATTTGTCAGATATTGTCGATTTTAGAAATACAAAGTAAGGGAAAAGTAGAGAGGATAGCACAATATTAAGCGTAAGTGTTTTTATAATATATCTGTGATCGACTTTGTTTAAGTAATTGAATTGTGTATCATGCCTCTCCAAGTACTATATGCTCTGGAAAATAATATAATTATTTGTCTGATATTGTTAATTAAAAATACGTGTATTAGAAATTATTCTTTAACTAACAATCAATCGTAAAAAAGTAAGAGAAAATCTATACTATATAATATAACAAAATCCGCCAAAAATAGTAATATCAACATTTTCCCGCCCAAAACAACACTGCTAATTTTGGAAAACTTTAATATTAGCTACATTAATTGATTAAGCCTTATATATGGTATAATTGACTGCATTAATTGATATTATCTTATATATGTTAAAACATTCAAACCATTTAATTCCGGAATTATATTTAAAGTTGGTAATAAGTTAGAATTGATTTACACAATCTCGCAACATAACCTTTTCAACTCGAACTCAAGGCAGTATATCATATTATAATTTTCAAAGATTATGATTGATAAGTATTCATATTCTGGGCTCGGTAATGAAGCCCAATTGATTTTTCTCCAGGAAGGTGTTTATATATTGAGGAACTATTGATTTTTCTCCAGGAACCATTGTATTTCAATCTGTGTAGTTTTGAGTGTCAGAGTTTAATAATAAACCTCTCGGTAGTAAAAAATGAATCCTAAAAAATATCATAAGTAGCTAAGAACAAACCAATTAAAAAGATATAACTGAATGTTTCTTACTCTTGAATTCTTGAACTCTTCCTTGAATCCCTTGCTTGACACTCCAAATTATGACAAAAGATGTATAAAATTTTATCTTTAGGTCCCCCTTTATAGTTGAAGAATTAAGATATATGAGTTAAAGGGTGAAAATCCTCAAAAAATTAGGAAAAAATGCGTGTAAGACTCGACTCATGTCGCATGGGCCGTGTAATGGGCTGGGTAACCTAAAGCTACATTTTTCTCCAACTTCAATGTCGTCATATTTGGATGTCTTATGGTTAGAATTTGGAAACAACTATCCGCCCAAAATCTATTACCAATTCTGGAAATCACAATTTTTGGGATATAAAATTTAACCCAATATAAAACACAATTATTGGCAATAACTTGCCATATATTAGCCTAAATAAATATGATAAAGCTATTTGGGCTGATTTTGTCTGGGCCGAAAAAAACATATTTTCTTAAAATTATTTTCTTTTTATAAATTTATTGACTATTATTAATGAAAATTATTTATGAAGACGGTAACTAATTTTTAACATTACAAATATATCCTATGTCAACCGCATATTGCAATTCCAGCCTCAATCATCAAAATGACTTCTATGGAAGGATGCTAGAGATATTCATACATTAAGAAAAATAAATATTCATTCTAATATATATTTTAGTCTTTAATACTTTCCACTGCACTCTTTTTCCATTAACATATAATTTTTCATATCTTATTATTTATTGATTGTAATATTTTATTATATTAAAATTATATAAAAATATAAAAAAATATTAATTTATTCATTTGCACGTACAAACCGTGCATTGCACGGGATACTACTAGTTAAAGAGGATATCACAATATTATGCCTTTTTTTATAATGTATCTATGATCGACTTTGTTTGATTAATTGAATTGTGTATCATGCCTCTCCAATGATAGTACTATGCTCTGAAAGATAGTATAATTATTTGTCTGATGTTGTCAATTTTAAAAATACGTGTATTAAAAGTTAGTCTTTAACTAACATATCAATCGTAAAAAAATAAGAAAAAAATTTAGACACTACAACATAAATGAGCTAATGTAACACCCAAAAAGTGTTACATATAGACTAAAATATGTTACTATAGACTTTAGGTAACACTTTATTGGTGCTACATTTGCCGGTGCTACCTAAAGTCTAATGTAACACTTTTAATAAGTGTTACATTAGATTTTAAATTGTAACACTTTATGGTAACACTAAAAAATGTTACATATAACCCCCCTTTATGTAACACTTTTAATTGAAGAAAAAAAATTAAAAATTTGTCATTGCTGGGTTTCGAACCCAGGTTGCTAGGTTGCAGGAGTTTAAGCACAATGTCTTAACCACTAGGCTACAATAACTTTTTTAGTTATTTTTTTAAGAAAAACAATATATACACAAGATTTTATTGTAACATCAATAAAATATACTCACAATTAAGTTCTCATCAAACTACAATCAAACTTAATTATATTTAGGTTATCCATATCAATTTGACACAAAGTTTTCATTAATTGTTTTTTCCATTTTCATTCACTCATATTTATATATATATAAAACTTATTTTATATCACATTAATTTTATACATCTAATTATTGTATATAAATCTTAAGACACTATCATTACCTTTAATTACCATAATTTTATGTATAAGACACCTTAAATATTGTGTTTTATAGATTTTAAATAAAAAAATAAACTTACGAGCATGAAGAGACATGACCAAATGTCCAAAGTCTAGGTTCCCACACTTAAGAAATGTATTCAAATTGTTAAAGCTACAAGTCTATTTTGTTATTGTTTAGTAAAAATATAATGTGTGTATATATATGTACATACACACAAATAAGTCATAAATAAAATTTAATGTATTTTTTATAACGAAATAAGTAAATCTTTAGGTGCTTTAATAAATTGTTATTTTTGTAGGTCTGAGTCTATCGTTTTTACCACTTATGTTACAGATATTCTATTGTGGTAATTAAGATGTAACATATGTGACCAATAAAAATAAAAGTCACGTGAGAAAAATAAATCCACAAATATTTAATTAGTTTAAAATAAAATAAATAATTTTATTAATTACAAGTGTTATTTATTTATAAGTGTTACATAAAAGTGTTACTTATTCAAAAGTGTTGCATAAAAAGTGTTACTTATTTAAAAGTGTTACCTAAATGTGTTACAATTTAAAAGTATTACGTTCAAAGCGTTACATATTCCAAAAGTGTTACACGAAAGTGTTACATATTCGCAGATGTTACAAAAGTGTTACATAAAAGTGTTACATATTCATAGGTGTTACAAAAGTGTTACATATATGTCAAAATTTTAAAAGTGTTACAAACGAAGTGTTACATAAAGCCATTTATGTTGTAGTGAGAGAGGATATCACAATATTATGCCTAAGTATTTTTATAATATTTCTATGATCGACTTTATTTGATTAATTGAATTTTGTATCATGCCTCTTCAATGATAGTACTATGCTCTGAAAGATAATATAATTATTTGTCTAATATTGTCAATTTAAAAAATACTGTGTATTAGAAGTTAGTCTTTAAGTAACATATCAACCGTAAAAAAAGTAAGAGAAAGTTAGAGAGGATATCACAATATTATTCTTACAATATCACTATGATAAACTTTGGTTGATTAATTGAATTGTGTATCATGCCGACAATGATAGTACTATGCTCTGAAAGATAATATAATCATTTGTTTGATATTGTCAATTTTAAAAATACGTATATTAGAAGTTAGTCATTTAACTAACATATTAATTGTCAAAAAGATAAAATTAGAGAGGATAGCACAAGATTAAGCCTAAATATTTTATAGTACATCTTGATCAACGGCATTAAGCAGATACTCAATTGCAATCATAATGGTATGTTACTTGTTTCACAACTAGATTCTTTTCTTATAAATCAATTCTTTATTCATATTTTATTGTTTAGCAAATGAGTTGAGCATAACAATTGATATCTAAATAGAAAAAATATAATGTCATTCAAAGAAATCTTGCAATCATAATTTCATTAACATTGCCCACCTCACACTTCATCACTGCTTCACGTCTCTACTTAGGAAAAAAAGGAAAGGGAAAAAACATGTTTAGTTCCATAAACATGATTACCTTGCACTTTTACTCCCACTCAATCTGGGTTTTATAATTAAGGGCCTGATTGGTTACAAATCACCAATGAATATGAATGAAGGATCAATCATACTATGAAATTAAATGAAGAAAATTATTAATAAAAGGGAGTAAAGATTAACTTATTTATTATGTACCAAGCACCGTAAATAAAAATGAGTCTCTATTCATTCTCATTCCTTATCCCTAAACCCTCCAATCAAGCGGATCCTAAGTTTCCTAACTTGACAAATGAGCAATTCTAGTCTCATTTTGGTCGAAAAATAAAATGCCGAAAACTCTCAAATTATGAATTTTCGTCCATTTGGTACGCATACCGTTATTTTGAAGCAACTCACAAGTCACTACTAAAAAAAATGTCTTTTGTCACATATTTATTTTTTAGATAATTATGTCCACTAATAATTAGTTATGTGTGACCACTTCTTGTCACAAAATTCTTTACAAATTATTTGAGTTGATATTAAGGCTACTTGTAAGGAACATCTAATTATTGCAAAAAATATTAGTGATGCATTTGAAGCTACTTTTGTCATATCAAATATATTATTTGCTTCTGAATTTTTGAGACGACTAATTACTGAAGATATGTTGTCTCTATTAATAAAGTTGTGACAAATAGTTCTTATTTGAGATAATTTTTTATTATCTCAAAATATCATTTTTCTTATCGTGTGTGACTAGGGTTACTTTTTCAAAGTCATCATATATTACTAAAAAATTAAGAAAATACAAAACAAACCCAAGAAGAAGAAAAAGAAAAATCAAGGAATTTTTATTTTTTTTTATGGGGAATACATAAAATAAAAATAAAAATTCAAAATATTGTTTAGATCTCCTCCTCCTCATTTTCTCATCCTCCAATCATAGAAGGATGGAGAAATATTTCTAACATATTTTTATTATTTACTAGAATTTGACACATGCGTTGCACGTGCAACATTAATATATTAATTTTAAAAATTATTATTTGGTACTTTTGCATTTTTTTTTTTTTTACTTTTAGCAATTTCGAAATATTTTCCGGGGAAGTATTCATAGAATAAATCATTTTCGCGGAGGATTGTGTAAGAGAATCGTAATGTTATTACAAGTCTGCTTCTTTCTCGTATAATTATGTAAAATAAGATCTACAACATTTTTACTAAATTAACTAATAATAAATAATATAAGTAACTTAAGGAAAATTGTAACATCACAAATTTGTCCTAGTACGTATAGATAAATTGCTTCAAATTGGTTATATGAAACTATTCATCTATTTTAATTAAAAAAAAAAGAAAAAGAAAAAAGAAAAATCTATTTATCTTGGGAATTATTTTAAAATGGCGTAATTCCTTCTTTTTACGGATGCACTTGTTTCTATTTTTTCTCCTCCTTGATCTTCTTTGTTGGCGAGGCCATTTTTGTGATTTGTTAAAAAATTGTGTGAGTGTTTGTTCATCATCGCTATCTATTTGAATGTTGTCTTCTATTTTTCTCTTTATTTTTTTCATTTCTTCTCTTCCGTTGTGGCAGTTTATTCATGTTATTTTTTCTTCGATATTATTCTTCTTCTTCTTCTTTTTTTTTTTTTTTTTTTTTTTTTACTTCAAATTCTGTAGGTTTATCCTCCTAAATTGAAGTATTTTTCTCTCCCTCTACTTGTTCATTTGTCATCTCTATGACCTCATTATCGGTTCTACTTTTGCGCAAATTTAATTGCAGCAAAATTCTAATTTTTTCGTCTCCAATTTTATATAATGATCAACGACATATTGTTGGGTCAGCCTTCCTGATAATAAAACTTATGATTCCCTTGAATTTCTCATTTGCAATTTGTAATTGTAATATCCTTTGCATGACTTTTTTGTCACTCCTTTTCTCAACAACTGTGAGGATCAATAATTTTATAAGTAGAAGATTTTATATTATATGTTACTCCAATTTTTTAGAAAAAAAATAATATTTTAGAAAATAATGTATTGAACTCATATTGCAAGAAAAATTATTAACTACTTGAAAAAGTCATACGGTGTAATCTTTGGCAAACCACCCATAAACATATTAATATTTATAATGGATATGATGTTATTACATTATTTCATAATCTTATGTTTCCACTTGTTAGTATTACTTGCTTAAAATAAAATATTCATTTAGAAACCACACATTGTGGAAGTGGAGTACGAAATATTATACATTTTTGAAATATAAAATGCATTTAATAGGCAAATTAGTTAGATTTACTGGACTTATCATATTTTTTTCATTTAAAATTTAGTCTATAATTTAGAAAAAATTATTTTTTAGAAAATTAAATTTAATCCTTATTGGTTAAACAATATTGAGTAAATGAACATGATATTTGCAGATTATTATGTCGCTACTATAAAGACGATTTTAAGTTCATAAAAATACTTAAAATGTACAATCATGAAGCAATTAATGTAGGAAAAATGGAAAACACAACATACATATCTTCCTACTCTTGACAAATAATATCCTCAGCAGAAGTACCATTATTTGTTTGGGAATGATATGGAAGTAATTGATTTATTGTAAAAATTAGATGGGAGATGATGAAATTTCTATATTGTTACATTAAACAACACAACTGGATATAATTACATACTTTTGTGTGATTCATTTATTATTCATACTCTAGAATATGGAGAAATCCCCTTTTAAGGCAAAATGATTAAAACCATCTATATCAACAATTAAACTAAATAAATAACATATGTTCAACATATGAGTGTCGTATCAGTTTTTAAGTTTTTTTGGTGATTTGACATGACATGTATATACTCATAAATCAATAGAAAGAAAAAGATAAACTCAAGATAAATAACTAAAAAATAATGAAAAAAGAGAGAAGCACAAGATTTACCTTGTTGATCGTTAGATGAGACTTTTTTAATATTTTTATGCCATCTTGTTTTCCCTCAAGGTAGAATAAGCGGGTATTGCAATAGATCATAACACTCAAAGTAATGCCATTTTATTTTGCCCTCCTGAACCTGCATGAACTAAAATTTCTCGCATATATGCATATTGGCATTATTACCTTCTATTCAAATAGCGCTGCAACTTGATCTGATGTAGAAGAATTATACAACCATTGATCTAAATTGACATTTTCTCAAAATTTAAAGCTGAACATTCCCCATTGTACTATATTCTTCTAATCTTCGAAAAATTCTTGGATATAAATTGACTTCAAGGATCCGTATGAGTTTCTTCACAAGTTCTTCTTACAGAGACAAATTTTGTAATACATTAAGCCTATTCTCAAGCTCTGTAGATGTCAGTTCAATGTCATCAAGTGATCATAGTTTGTAGTAGAGGATTTGAGGAGTCAGGAACCGGTTCAGTATGTGGAAAACCGGGCTAGAAAACCGGGTTTTAGCCAAATCAGTTATAAGGGTTAAAAAGGAACCGGAGTCAAGGCGGTTATAACTGTCATGTGCAACGGATTAGAACCGTTGTGAGTAAAACCGTTGTTGAAAGCCCGTCTAATAGTTTTGTGTAGTTGGACACATAATTGGTTACAACTGCTGCTACTTCCTGATTCGAGCTCCATTCGTTATATACATTAAAACCACTTGAAGATGCGAGTTGATACACGTTATTTTCCCTCTGAAAACACTGCTCAATCATTAGAATTAGTTAGCTAGGGTTCTTAAGCTCAATTCAGTCTGTGAATTGGGGGTTTCTAGTTTTCTGGAATAATTCTTGTAATTGATTGTTCAGTGGAGTGAATTGAGGTGTATAGAGCCTCCGTGGATGTAGATCTCATTGATCGAACCACGTAAAATCCTTGTGTTCTTGATTTTATGTTTCTGTTCTGTGTTCGGTTTCATCTGACTAAATTCTTTGATTGTTTTCATTCTCTCTTGATTTGAGTATTGTTTGTGTGTGTGATAAGAGTTGATTTCCCAACAAGCTCTTTATGTGTGTTAAAAAAAATACAATTGAAAATATTTTGGACAATCTATATATAGTTGCTTTCAATCCTGGAAGATTATGATAAGTCATGTACTGTGCTCTAAAATTATAAACTTCATGCTTTCCAGATACAGGTTCTTTTACATATTTAACTCCAAATGAAGTAAAAGAGAATATATCATTGTACAATCTAATATTTTCTCTGAATTCAACATTATTCTGAATTTAAAGTAAACAAATTATATAATTCATCAGGAATTTCAATATAGAAAAGCTAAATCTTACATCATCACAACAAAAGGTTGGAGGTTCGTACTCAAATCTTTCAGCACCACAATAAATGCAATTTAGATTATTTTTTTCATTCATGTTTCTCTGTGCACTTGGATTCATAGATTCTTGGTCCTAGAGCAATATAAATTTCATAATAGATAAATTAGAGTTATAAATAAATATAAAAAATATTTACTTTTTAATACACTATTTTTCTTTAAAAATGTAAAGTGGCTTACCATTTGATTGACATGGAATTTTTGTGACACATGCTCTTTTTTTTCCCTTACATCTTTCTTTTGTCGATATACATCCGTTGATGTTGGACTTGTTAACATCTGATTATACAAAACAAATTATATACATATAAGAGGTATTGTGTTGATATGTGCATGGTATTTTTACTAATTTTCCCTTATAGGAAATATTTCAATATTCGATTTATTGAAATCATTATTTCACAGTTCAATTTCTCTTAACAATAATGCATAAATTGTTATTTTATTAATGTTTAATAACCAATTTTGATAAAATTGTTTGTAAAATTTTAAAATACTGAAATAATTATCAAAAGAAACACCAAAACTACTAAGAAGTAATTCGAACATAAAAGACAATTTCTTACTTGATGTTGCAAATCGGCAGTATACGGTCGAAATATCCTTGGGATGTACTTTAGTGTTCTCAAAAAACCTCTCATTTCTTCGATTGTTCCTAAGTACTCCAAAGTACAAGTTTCAATATCCTCTCCCGAGAATTCTCAAACGATACTAACCCGTAAAAGAGATGAATGTCTGATTACTGAAATTTGGTTATTTTCATGTGTTTTCAGCAATAAAAACATTTTGAATGTCAAACTGTTACACTTCCTTAGAAAATACTAAATTTAAAAAAGAAGTGACCGGATAGAAATTAAAATTCATGCAGAAGAAAAACTCCACCAAAACTTAAATAGGTGTTCATAAAATTACCGTAAAATCTAAGAGATTACTCGAAAGACTTAATAGTTCCTACTGAGATTTATGATGACCACCAACATCATGTGAGACAACTTTTAACTTTTAAAAGTCATCATATATAACAAAAAAATTAAGAAAATACAAACAAAATAAGAAGAAAATTTAAGGAAAACAAGAAAATTCTTGAAAAATACAAAAAATAGACACTACAACAAAAGGTCTTTTGTATAACACTTTTTGACACCATAATTGGTCGTTAATAATAAGTTATTTGTGACCACTTGATGTCATAAATCTCTCTACAAATCATTTGAGACAATTTTAAGACTACTTTTAGGGACAACTAGTTGTTGCAAAACATATTTAAGACGCATTTGAGACCATTTTTGTGGTCACAAATATATTATTTGCATCCGAGTTATTGAGACGACAATAAAATTATGACAAAATACTCATTATTTGAAACCACTTTACTTAAGTTGTGACAAATACTCATTATGTGAGACCACTTCACTTAAGTTGTGATAAATGCTCATTATTTGAGACCATTTTTTGTAGTTTCAAAAGATTTCTTTTCTTGTAGTGATAAATGAAATCCAAAAAAAATATGAAAATTAAAACTTAAAAATTCCAGAATATTTGTGTGTGTGTGTGTGTTTTTTAATATACTAAGAGGAATTCAGGAACAGACCTTCGGGGGTTTTTCCTGGATTTACTTCTCTTCTGTTTTGGGAATTTTTTCTTTAATACTCTTTTTATTTTCTTTGAACTTTTTCTTAGTTTCTTGGGGAAAGTTGTATTGTCTTCTCGAATTTTCTCTTTTTTCTAGGTTTTTGGAATATTTTTTGTGAATTATGAAAAAATTATTTTTGGAACTTTACCCTTTCGCCTTATTTTCTCGTTTTCTGTATTTCTGGAAATTTTATATAGCATTTGGATAGTGTTTTCTTTCTCATTCTCTAATTCTTTTGTTCTTTATATTTTCTAATTATAATAAGGTGGAAAAACTTATTCTTAGTAATTCCCAATTACGTACGGTATAACAAAAGAGATCTTTTGTGTAATTTTTCTGAGACGACAATTATGGTCACTTAATTATAATAAGTTATTTGTGACCACTTGTGAAAAATCAATTTTCAAATAATTTGAGACCCTGTTAAAACTAATTTTACAGACAACTAGTTGCAAAAAATAGTTGAGACACATTTGAGACAACTTTTGTTGTCACAAATATATTATTTGCATTCGTGTTATTGAGATGATTAATTAGTGACGACATGCTATTTCTAATAATAATGTTGTGACAAATGCTCCTAAATTGTAATAAATGCGTTTTATTTGAGACCACTTTTTATTATCTTAGATTATTTTTTAGTACATTTTGAATCTTTTATTTCACGTCATGTAGACCAAACAGAGAAGGATCCTCAATGCAAGATTTTATTTTTTTCGAATTTTTAGTTTTCGGCCAAATCAGGCTGAAATTGTTCATTTTTTAAGATACGAAACTTAATTGCAGACAGCTCTTATCAATTGGGAGTAAAAATACGAGGTACTTATGAGACTCAAATTATAAATTTTCCAAAAAAAATGTTGATTTCGCCTAGGAACGTAGTCGTTTGTGGGTTGTTAGGGGCTCGATTTGACAAAATCCAACTTATCATAAAGTGAGTCTTGTGTGACGGTCTCACGTGTGACGGAACACATTTCACAAGAAAAATTGATACTTTTATAAATAAAAGTTATATTTTTACTACAAAAAGTTATACCCTTTTTTGTTAAATAAAAGTATTACTTTTACAGATAAACATAATACTTTTACTAAAAAATAATATTTTTTTTCCTGTCACACCATGTGACACCGCCTTAATTATATTACCAAATTTGCTAAAGTAGCAGACCGAAATTGAAGCTTGAAAAATAAACGCCTCATGAGTTCATCAACAAATTCGAAACTGAGCTCGTAAAAGAACTCGTAAAATTTTATTCCACATGCTAAAATATTAAATTAGAGACAATTTTTAACATGAATTTACGTGTAAAAATATTTTTCAGAAAATATAATTTAATATTATTATGAATTGATAAATAGTTTAATTAAATTATATTTATGAAGCATGATTTACGGATTAATTTATTAAGGTCATCTATGGTAGACAAAATTTGTGTAATCGCGTAAACCTTAAAATAGTTGGTACGTAGAATTAAGTTTAAACTTGGCATGGTGATTAAAAAAGCTAAACTCAAACTACTTGAAGCTGAATTAGACTCGATTCAATTCGATGACACCTCTAATGATTTTTTTCCAAGTCAGCTACAAAAGACTATATATAATTGATTGAAAATTGAAGAATATACTTTGATTTCTGCAATAATAAACCACTGAAGTTGTGAGGATAACCAAGATCTCCTACAAACTTGAAATCCACCACTCATGCTCAATCAAATGAATTGATGTTTCTTTAAGCATTTGGTTATATTTATTATTGTTATAAGTTGTCCCACTGAGAATGTGTCCCTTTTGTTGTTTGTATAAATGGGATTTAAGTGCTCAGTTTTTACATACAAAAATTACTGATGGCTCTGCCTTTGCTCTTGTAAATTCATGGATTATGTTCATCTCTTATTTCAACTACTCTCTATCAGTGCATGTTAGATATTTATTTATAATAACTTCTCCTTATTTATATATACACGTACACCTAGCAAGTACCCATACCCACTTCGATACCCCCTCTTCAAGAATGGGTAGTGCTCAATATCCAATGTTTCTCCTCTACTGTTTAGCGCTTCTGCTTCAGATGATGCCTCATAAATCCTATTGTTCCCAAATTCCAGACAATGATTGGAACCACCATAACCATCTTCGAACGAGAGTAATGGATATGGATCATACATCGTCATCGGACAGAGAACATGACTTGACTGTGTTCTTCCATTACAAAGACCTCAGAGTTGGTTACAAAATGGCAATCCACTTCCCTGTACAACACCCTTTAACAACTCCCCATCTCCTTTCCAGACAGCAATCCCATTCCATTCCTTTCTCTCCCTCTCAATTCACACAAATCCTCACATTCTTCTCCTTCTCCCCTGCTTCTAGACAAGCTGATGCCATCAAAACCACACTCAACGCCTGCCACCTCCCACCAATCAAAGACGGAGCCAAGTTCTGCGCTACTTCCTGGGAATCCATGCTTGACTCTGTTGCTGAAATTCTGGGGCCGGGCTCCGAATTCGAGGCAGTGAAGACAAGCTACTTGTCCGATTCAATACCCTTGCTACAGAACTACACGATATTCGAGGCTCCAACCTTGATGGCGGCCCCAATGTCGGTTGCTTGCCACATGTTGCCTTATCCTTACGTGGTTTACTTCTGTCACGGCCAGTACAGTGATCTTAACAAGATTTACAAGGTTATGTTGGTGGGGGAAGACGGAGGAAGAGTTGAAGCTGCTGTTGTTTGCCACCTCGACACTTCAGACTGGAATCCTAGTAATCCTGCATTTGCTGTTCTGGATACTGTCCCTGGTGCTACACCCGTTTGCCATTTCTTCCCCCCGGACAATCTTGTTTGGATTCCTCTATCTTAATCCACACAAATTAATAACACATACCACCTGCTCTTATCTGTGAGATCGTGTCTTAATTAATTTGGGTGATTGTAAATATTAAGTTTGTATCTTCGTTTCAAAGTAATTATATTTGACGTTGTTAAAAACCTCAGATTTACAATATCGAATATTGAAGATCGGATACATCATTGTAGGATCTATGTATTGCTATATGTTTTACATATTAATTAATCTATACAAGAAGGGTTTATGAAATATTTTTATAACTTGCTTTTGTATTACGCTGCAAACCTCTAAGCCTTCTCCAATATTCTCACGAGCTACACTACAAGTCCTCCAAACCTTTTTCGGTGTTCTCACGACATCTCCTTGGAATACTGATTGCGCGCTTTTATTATCCTACGGGGAAGAATTGAATATGTATCTTATATATATCACAATATCCTTTGTCTCCAAGGAACATATCTCATAAGTATAGAAAATACTGGATACCTTCATCTTCTATAATATCATAATCCAATTTAATTGTAGTAATAAATTATGATGTGCCACCGAAGGGACCTGGTCGGACCCAATTAAATCAAGCTCCAATAAATTAAAGATGGTCCGATCAACTCTTGACTTATTATATTAATTTATTAATTACATTCCGCTAAAATAATATAATTCTACTCTTAATTTAATTGACATTACTAAAGTAACATCCTCACTAATTATAATCCTCTGATGGATCCAATATTTTTAGTTTTCATCTAAAGGATAGGAAAAGAGTTGATAAATACTAATCAAAGAACTAAGCTAAGTATTGTTGTTGTTAGTTCTATCTATGCTTCTATAACCAAACTAAAAGTAGTAAAAAATTGTAGCTACTTTACCGCTGTATAATGATCTCTGATGACATATCATTCTATTAAAATACGTAATCGATGAGTCTTACATGTGTGCTACCTTGGCATTGGTGCCACTGCTACATTTCAGCCTATGAATCAGAGAAGGTTTCAAAAAGGAAAAGATGAATGGAATGGTTGGGCCAATTGGGAATTCGTACAAGCGACTTGACTTTAGTTGTGCTAAGGAAGGTTAGACGTTTAACTACGCATAGGCAGGTAATGCCAGTACAGGATTTAGGATATGTGAGTTGTGAGGGGTCAATTATGCTCCAAAGAAGAGCATCAACACCCTTCAAGAGTCGGCTAGCTACAAAGGCCAGATTCTGGAAGATAGTTGGTTGATCGGCTTCGGAAGGAACATAACTACAAATTTGAAGCTCCTACAGATCCTAGTAGAACGATGACTGGAAATGGGAGGTTTTTGTTGTTTGGGAATGTTAATACGCAATCCGGTATCCACACAATCTAAGCAACAATTGACGTAGACAGTATAAAAGCACACAAGAATTACGTGGTTCGATCCGGAGATCTACGTCCACGGGCAGAAAACGGCAATCGCCGAGGTGTTTCTTTTTACTAGAACGTTGAGTTTACAGAGCGTATTCCAAAGTACAAAGTGCGAACCCTAATTCCGAGTTCTTTTCACTTATTTATACTACTAAACCAAAACCCTAACTAAATCCCTATAATCTTGCCCACCAAATCTGCATGGCAGTTGGGAAAAGATCATGGCCTTGATTCGCGGAACAGACTTGATTCGCTGAACAGAATGCGTATTGCCAGGCCTGTTGGGCCTGGGCCTTCGCGCTCGCTGGCGTGTTTGCTGGGCTAGTAAATGGGCTCAGGATTAACCCGACCCGAAGTAACCGGGTTATCCCTATCAGATGCCCCCCCCCCCCCCCCAAGCCGAAGCGAGGTAGGAGCTTCGGTTGTCACCGGGGTGGAACCGTAAGGAAGGAAAACCGGGGTCTCTGGCAGGCCGAAGTGTTTATGCGTGACTGAGTCTGTCCGCGTCCCAGGGACTCTGCGGAGCAGTCAATGGACGTAGTGCCGAGTTGGGCCGAAGTGCACGGGACGTATGATGAGATATCGAATTCTCCAGACGCAAAAAACGCGTTGGACGTATATGCCAGTCTGGCCGAGGTGGAAGGTACACCGGAGTGAGAAGTTTGGCCGAAATGGGAGGAGCACTGGAGTGTGGTAGCATGACCGAGGTGGAAGGTACACCGGAGTGTATCGTGAATCTTCCTGAGGAAGGGTGAGGCTGATGTGATTGGCGGCGCCATAATAAGAGAGAGAGACGTGAAGTGACACGCTCTGCGAGTTCCAAGGCAGCTGTTCCCCACGCGCCTCGGTAACTGTAAAGCGCGTGAAGAGCACGCCTAAATCTCTATCACTGAATTTGAATAGGCTGCATCAGAGCCGTCGGTTTTTTTGCATTTATATTGGGAATAACTGCACAGTAACTTTTCATCTTCTCCATTGCGATTCATCTGTTTAGAAAGCGGGAAAAAGAGGAAATCTGCGCTTGTGATTCATCAGAGATAAAAAATTTCTCAAATCCACACTTTCGAATTCAAACCAAGTAAGTATGTCATCCTCTTCATCTTCTTCATCTTCTGCCCCATCTTCGGCCTCGATCAAAGTAGTAGGAGGCTCGGATAAACCGTTAGATATCCCCCCCTATCATATATCATCCCGGAGAGGGATGATATTAGAACCATAGACAGAGTTGATGGTTTAGAGTGCAACACTATGATGGTATAGTTTTATGAATGCCCGGTGGTGGAGCTTGAGGTGTCGTCCATAGCGTTACAGATGTCGCGGGAGCAACTTGAGAGGGAACTCCCATCATTTTATCTTCCCTTCGACCTTGATTACATAATTCCTACCCCCGTGGATAGGGCCTGTTGCCCCCCGCAGGGGTTTATGACCGTATATATCGACTCCCTTAGAGTAGGGTTGAGATTGCCGCTGTGGGGCATAGTCGTAGAGTTGTTAAAATACTACGGTATTGCCCTCTGCCAGTTAGCGCCGAACGCGGTGAGGCAGCTGGTAGGATTCACTGTAGTTAGTAAACAGGCCGGAATAGAGCCAACTGTAGAGCTTTTTAGGTTTTTCTACTAGTTAAAGAACTTCGGGAAGTCCAAGGGGTGGTATTCCTTTAGTCCCCGAGCCCGAGGAGGGTTCAAGGTTCAAAACCCGAGCAAAGTAGAGGGGTGGAAGGAGAGGTTCATATTTGTCAGGAATAAGATAGCTCTCCCGAAGTGGAGGAGTGACGAGGTGCAGGATACCGCCCCTGTGGAGAATCCGGGGGCCGAAGTGAGGCACATATTCCTGCAAGTGGGGACTTTCCAAACCCTCTGTTCCGAGGAGGAACTGGAGAAGGCTGGGCTTAGCCCATATTATTCAGGAAATGGAGATGCCGAAGAGGGTAGGAGTTCTTGTGTCCTGTTATTTAATTTTGCCGTTTTGCGCAGAACTGACCATAGATATATATTTGCAGTGGGACGCTTCGGAAAGCAGCCAGCATCAGGAAGCCCTGCAGCGTCGGCGGCGGCAAAGAAGAAGGGGAAAGCCACCGAGGTGTCTCCCCGAGAGAAGATGCCACAGAGTGCGCGACCGTCGACGGGGTCAGAGGAGAGGGCTGCGCCGGCGGGGTCTCCGGCGTTATCAAAGAAGAGGCCGGAGCCTACTGGGACTCCGCAAGCACCATCCAAAAGACCCCAGGTTGGGGCAAGTACGGAGGTAATATTCAAAAACGCTGATCATTAGTTTAACTTACGCGAGGTGTGTAACAGAGGCCTGAGCCATGTGTTATGTTGTGTTTAATTCGTCCAGGGAGAGCAGGCGACCCTTAGTAGGCTGGGGTTTGACAGCGCGGACGCCGAGAAGATTCTGCAGCTGGCCCGAGGGATCATAGAGGTCGGCCTGAAGGGCGAGGTGAAGGCCCGGGAAGGACTAGCTGCGACAGCGCGGGACCTCCGCGCGCGAAACGACAAACTAGCGCATGACTTGATCCAGGCACGCAAGAGGGCTGCCTCGATCGAGTCCGAGGTCGCGCGTTTGCGCGGTGTGGAGACGGAGAACCATGGTCTCCGAGGTGAGCTGATGCAGCTGCGGGCGGAGATGGAGGCGAGGGAAGCGGCCGTGGTTGGAGGGCAGGGATCCTTGCTGAGGGTGTTCGCCGAGAAGTTATTACACTCCAGCACATTCCTTGACTTCCAGACAAAGTTTGTGGCAATAGGGGATAAAGCCACACGGGCCATGGTGTTGGAGGAGGTTAAGGAGGCGTACCCAGATGTGGACATCAATCGTCCAGAATTTGGGTATGACCCTGAGGCGGCGGCCGAGGTGGAGAAGGCTTATTACGCCGCTCTAGCGGAGCTGCCGGAGTGGCCCTTGGTGAGTGCGCTCGGGGGGAAGAGGCAACTTCTGACTGCCGCAGAAGTTGCCAGCTGCGAAGTGGACCAGGATGAAGAATTCCTGGCATTCTGCCGAGGTGAACCGATCACCGCTCCCCCGAGCACCGATCCCCCCCCACAGATGGAGGCTGAGACCCCAGCTGCGATCGAGGCCGTCGCAGCAAATGAAGAAGCTGAGGGGTTGCCCGAAGAACCCGAGGCAGTTGAGCGGGAGGTCAGTCGATCCCCGCAGATTTAAAATTGTAAATTTGTAGAAATGTTAGGGGTGATGTACTGGAACAGTTGTACTCCTGCAATTTGAAATACAATTCCCTTTTCTTTTACTCTTACTTTCTGGTTACTTGCATGAGCAATTTAATGTCTGTTGCCGAACTGAATGTAACTCCTTACATATTTGAGAGTAATTGATCTGGTTGTCTTCGTTGTCTGTTTAGAACATCGCTGAGCTACATGAGACAATAAAGAAGCTGATGGAATCACTGGATTGGTTCCGCGGTGAGAAGAGTCGTCTGGAAATGCATGTAGTTCCCAAGCTGAAGAAGCAAATAGCCTCGGCAGAGAAGAAGGTGGTCGAAGCCAATGAAAGGGCCAAAGACTTCGAGATGCAGTACCGAACCACAGCTGCCGAGATGAGCCGCGTCCGCGTTCATCATAAGGAGTATGAGCGGATTCTGTCCGAGTTCGGTCTTCTAACTTTTGAAGAAGTAGAAGAGCGGACCGTTGAAATCCGAAGTGACATCGCGGCGTTGATGTCGAGGAGCTCGGTTGAGTCCGCGGAGCTTGTGAGGAAAAGAGAAGTCCTGGAACTGCTGCTCAGTATGTACGAAGGGCTGAAGGGCCGAATCAGGCGAAGGCCTTCTGCTGAAGAGTTCATTGCGAGCACAAGCCAGGGCCGGAGTACGCAGAAAGCTCCTCGGAAGGACAAGAAGACCAAAGGCAGGAAGAAACCCTCCGAGCAGAGCAAAGGCATAGTCGTCCGAGAGCCAGCTCCGGTGACCACAATTGAAGAAGAACTCCCGGTGGTTGCTGAGGAGGTGGTCGAGGAGCTGGCCCGGGAAATCGAGGTGATGGCTCCGGCAGAGTGGGACCCTGAGCAGTGGGCTCAAACATCGAGGTCGGCCCCACAGTCCAGTAACCGAACACAGTCCAGAGATGAAGCCCCTAGGCCAGTGCCCAGAGAAAGTCCTCGGCGGAGGGAGACTCGAAGGGATGACCGAGCCGGAGCCCGAAGGGGTAACAGAGCCGGAGCCCGAGGTCGAGGATCGTCAAGATCCCGGAGGACCCAACGCAGACCGAGAAGTGGGTCCCAGCACCGGAGCGCTGAATATTGGCTAGGGGGCCGTAGACATTAGCTTATATACTTGTTGTTTTTGTTGTTTTGTTTTGTTTTGTTTTTTTTTTTTTTTTTTTTATGGTTGAAGTCTTATGTAAGAAACCATTTGATGTGTAATATTCAAAAGATGATAATAAAACTGTTGTAATGTGTACAAACTGGTGTAATGAAAGTAACTTGTTACAAATCACTTTAACCGGGTGTTCGGGAACACAATAGAAAACTTGTTAATTGTTTTAAATAGGTGTTCGGGAACACGGTATGGATAGATCCAATCTCCCCGGACGGATCAGGCGAGAATAAAAACTCCCCGGACGGATCAGGCGGGAGTAAATTACCTCCCCGGACGGATCAGGCGGGAGTAAACATTTCTCCGGTTAAACAGACGAGAAAGTGATGTGAGTCCGGGGACTAATATGCAAACCTCCTCGGACGGACCGAGAGAGAGGTTTAATTGTCCGGAGACTAATAATGATAGTATGATTGTGTTAGGGCGTCCCCGTAACATAAAGAATAACACAGTAAGTTATGCAAGCAAAGAATTTTTATTCAATGATAAGTGCCGGAGCAAACTCGAAAGTACAAAGTGAAATAACAACTATAAAGGAAATTAAAGGAAAGATAGTACTTGCAATGTGGCCTTCACAAATAGAAACGCCTCAAATTTGTGACGTGCCAACTTCGGGGGATCGGGGTCCCGTTGATATGTTCAAGCTGATAGGATCCAGAGTCATGTACAGCAACGACTCGGTAGGGGCCTTCCCAAGAAGCATGCAGTTTGCCCTCGGGGGCAGCTTTGCTGGCCGAGTTGAGCCGAAGGACTAAGTCCCCGACATTGAATTGTGTACCTCGAACCCGGAGGTTATAATACTGGGCAGCTCGCTGTTTGCACTTAGCCTGCTGAATGAACGATTGTTCCCAGCGATTCTCAAGCTCATCCAAATTTGCGCGAAGAGCCTCGTCATTATCATCCGGAACTAATGTGAGGAGGCGAGGACTCGGCACACTGATTTCAGCGGGGATAACGGCTTCGGAGCCGTAAGTAAGGCTGTAAGGAGTCTCCCCGGTGGAGGTGTGCGGCGTTGTGCGAATAGCCCATAAGACTTGTGGCAGGTTTTCAGCCCAGAGGCCCTTGGCATTGTCTAGGCGCTTCTTTATGCTAGTGAGCAGTGTCCGATTGGTGACCTCAACCTGCCCGTTGGCTTGAGGGTGAGCCACCGAAGTGAAAATTTGCTTGATGTGTAGTTCTTCACACCATGATCGGAATGGATCATTGGCAAACTGTTTACCGTTGTCCGAGATAATAGTGCTCGGGATGCCGAAGCGGCAAACGATATTGCGCCACACAAATTTCAAAATATTCTGGCCGGTAATAGCGGTAAGTGGTTCGGCTTCGACCCACTTAGTGAAGTAGTCTATGGCAACGACCAAGAACTTCAACCCTCCCGGAGCAACGGGGAAGGGTCCAACAATATCAATACCCCACTGAATAAATGGCCAAGCACTCTGGATGCCCGTGAGTTCGGTTTGTGGCAGGTGCTTTACACGGGAGTGTAGTTGGCACTTGCTGCATTTAGACACTAAGTCATGAGCATCATTGAACAGGGTAGGCCAATAGTATCCCCAGCGCAGAACTTTCTTTGCTAAAGTCCGGGAACCGATATAGCTTGCGCAGGCCCCTTCGTGAACCTCCCGCAGAACTTGAATGGCCTCGGCAGGGGCGAGGCACCGGAGATTCGGTTGTAGGTACGATTGTCGATATAGAACTCCATTATGAAGGGAGTATTTGGGAGCTTTGAGTACAACTTGCCGAGCTCGTAGCTTGTCAGTGGGCAGAATCCCATCTCGGAGATACTGAATGATCGGAGTCATCTAGTTCGGATCACCGTCGGTCAGTACCGAAAATGTAGCCTCATGAATTGCTGGATGGGAGAGGTCTTCGACCATGATATCCGGAGATATATTAGTTTGGACCGCGGAGGCCAACTTGCTGAGTGCGTCTGCCCTGGAATTCTGAGCTCGCGGGATTTTCCGGATAACAACTGCATCAAAAGTTGACATGAGTTTGAGTGCTAGAGAGCGATACCTGACCATTGTTTCTTCCTTGGCGAGATAAGTCCCCTGAATTTGCTTGGACACGATCTCGGAGTCCGTGAAGAGCTCTAGGTGACGAGCACCTAAAGATTGAGCGAGCCAGAGCCCGGCGAGGACGGCCTCGTATTCCGCTTCATTGTTAGTCACCTTAAATTTAAATCTGATGACATATTTAACCTCAACCCCCTCAGGGTCGATGAGAAGTAGTCCGGCGCCACTTCCTCGGACCGTGGATGCTCCATCCACGAACAGTTGCCACTTCCGAGGTGAAGGAGCATGGGTGACGTGGTGCTGTGTGTCATTGTCTGCGGGGGACTCGTGATTGTCTGTCGGGGCTTCGGCCAGGAAGTCGGCAAGTGCTTGACCCTTAATTGCTCGGCGGGGGAGAAACTGGATATCATATTCGCCCAACTCAATGGCCCACTTGGCGAGGCGCCCAGACACCTCGGGTTTCACAAGGATTTGGCGTATAGGGTGATTAGTCAAGACTCGTATTTCACGTCCTTGGAAGTATGGCCGAAGACGCCGAGCCGCCATAACAAGGGCCAAGGCGGTTTTTTCTAGTACGGAATATCGCGTCTCCGCTCCATGAAGCACCCGGCTTGCAAAATACACGGGGTGTTGAACCCCCTCCACTTCTCGCACAAGAGCGGCGCTAACAGCCTCCTCGGCGGAAGCCAGATATAAGTACAGCGGCTCTCCGGGGAGAGGAACTGACAAAGTAGGCAGCTGCTGTATATGACGTTTCAAGGCCTCGAAGGCCTCAGTGCACTCCGGAGTCCACTCAAAGGACTTCGCTTGTCTCAGGATTCTGAAAAACGGGAGCTGGCGCTCTGCTGCTTTCGATAAGAATCTGTTTAAGGCCGCTAAACCACCTGTGAGGCGTTGAACATCCCTGAATGTCTTAGGTGGCTGTAGATCTAGCACATCACGGAGTTTAGCCGGATTGGCCTGCAGGCCGTTTTGTGAAACCATGTACCCGAGAAACTTCCCGGAGCCAACACCGAAGTTGCATTTTGCTGGATTGAGCCGCAGGTTATAGCGCCGCAGGGTGCGCAATGTTTCGGTAATGTCCTGCACACATGAAGGATGGGAGGAGCTTTTGATGACCAAGTCATCGACGTAGACCTCAACATTACGACTTATCTGGTCGCGGAAGACAAAGTCCATTAGACGCTGGTAAGTGGCTCCAGCATTCTTGAGCCCGAAGGGCAATTTCTTAAAAGCGTAGCACCCAAAGGCAGTGATAAATGCCGTTTTGAGGGCATCTTGCGGATCCATAAAGATTTGATGGTATCCCTTGTACAGATCGAGGAAGCAAAGTGCCACGTACCCCGTAATGGCTTCGGCCTTTTGGTCGATGGAGGGCAGAGGATAGCAGTCTTTCGGACAGTGCTTATTGAGATCGGAAAAATCAACACACATCCGCCATGCCCCACTGGTTTTCGTTACCATTACCGGGTTAGATAACCAAGAGGGGTAGAATACCTCGAACAAGATGTCCGCATCCAGGAGTTGTTTCACCTCAACTCGAATGGCTTCATTTCGCTCCGGAGCGAATTTTCTCTGCTTTTGTTGGATTGGTTTTACGCTGGGGTCGATGTTCAGCTTGTGAGTAATCACCTCGGGAGAAACCCCAGGCATATCTAGAGGAGACCATGCAAAAACATCGGAATATTCTCGCAGGGTCTGAATAATGGCCTGATGCAGCCATGGTACATCCACAGCGCCTACAGTGACTGTCTGGTCCGGCTTAGACGGATCTAGCGGGACTTGAGCAGTAGCATCCCCCAATGGGGCACTTCCCCGAGGTTCTGGGGCCGGTGATGTCACCTGGAGCTGCTGTTTGGGAGGGACCTTAGCAGTCTTTTTGAGTGCTACGTACATACACTCCTTTGAGACCCTTTGACTTCCGCGGATAGCCACTTCACCATGCGAAGTAGGAAACTTGAGCGCGAGGTGATACGTGGAGCATATGGCCTTTGCCGGGGTGAGCCAGTCTCGGCCCAATATCATGTTATATGGTGATGGAGAATTCACCACGTAAAAGTCCACGAAGATAGTTTTTATCTTCGGATAAGTCCCCAAAGACGCTGGGAGAGTGATGATACCTTCCGGCTTCACCCTGAGTGAAAGTCTGTAGTGGCCCGGGGGCCGGTCGAAGTTGGTCTCGGGAAATCCCCATCCTCTCGAAACAGTCTGCAAATATAACACTTACCGCGGCCCCGTTATCCACGAAGACTCGCCGTACTATTATGTTGGCTACAGTCATGTCGATGACAATAGCGTCTGTGTGAGGTGTTATCTCTGGAACCGGGTCCCTGTCCGTAAAGCTGACAGTTTCGGACTGATGGAGGCGTTTATGACGTGGCTCCTCGGGAGGAGGACGTCGAGCTTCTGCCTTTAGGGCATGTCGGGAAGCCCCGGTGGGCAAGGCTCCATATATCACGTTTATCACGTGAGGAGGTGCGTTGTCTTCGGGTCCCCCCGGAGGAGGAGGTGGTAGTGGGAGACGTGGTTGCTGGCGATTGCCAGAATCTTGCCGTGCGTAGTTATTTGGCCCCGGCCGATTGTTCTGCCATGGTGGCCGATTTTGTTGAGCGCCTCGGTCGTGATAACCTCCGCGGTTGTGGGACGAACCCCCATTGTGGTTTGTCCGAGGTTGGTCTCCGGTTCGCGCGACGTATTGCCGCAAGAGACCCTTCTTGAGGCATTCCTCAATCTCCTTGCTAAGTTCCCGGCACTCCTCTGTCTCGTGCCCATGATCTCGGTGGTACGAGCACCACTTTCCACGGTTCCTCTTCTCTGGCGGTGCAGTCATCCGCGGACAAGGTCGCAGATCGTTCTTGTGGATTGAAAGGATCTCAGCTCGTGACTTCGTCAACGGAGTCAATTGTGGAATTTCACTTCGGGTTTCTAAACGCCCCGGTGTCAGGCGGGAAAATGCACTAGGTCGAGTACTAGGCCCGGCTTGTGCCTTGTCGAATTGCCGCTTGCTGGCGTGTTTCTCACGCTTCTGACGAGTCTGCTCCTCGGCCTTAGCAAATTTGCATACTGTTTTGAACAGTGCTCGAGTTGTGACCGGAGTGTTCCGAGCTAATTCGGTGTGGAGTGCTCCGGGGCGGAGTCCATTCATGAAAGCGTTGATGGCCACATCATCAGGGCAATTTCCGACCTTGAGGCTTACCGCTGTAAAACGGTCCAGAAATTGGGTAACGGTTTCACCGTCCCGCTGTTCCATATTCATGACGTCGGCCAGGGTGGCCATGGGCTTCGCCCGTGCTTCGAACCGCGCCCAAAAGTGCTCGGCGAGCTCTCTGACGGAGGATACGCTGCCACGCGGGAGTGAATCAAACCAAACCCGAGCTTCATCCTGCAAGTACTCAGGGAAAATTTTGCAATACTGGAGAGATGTGATGCTATCATGGCTGAGCATGCTGTGCCGAAAAGCCCCAAGAAAATTGGCCGGATCTCCTGTGCCATTGTAAGGAGGTATGGCTGGCCGTTTAAACCCTTCGGGAAGGGAAGTGGCAATGATTTCCTGGGAGAACGGCGTGATGATCTCTCCATTGGCGTCAAGGCCCAGGATTCTATCCAGTTCAACGTTGCGTTGAACTCGCTCATACTCTTGAAGATCCAGAGCATGAGGATTTGCATAGCGAACTCTCTTGGTCGCATTAAGTGGACGGCGGCGATCCACATCAGCGGGTTCCTCATTGCGAGGTCGTGATTCAGTAGAACTCCCCTGGTCCTCGGAAGAACCAGGTCGTTCCCGTCGTCGATCCTGGCGACCGCGGTGTCCCGGGTCCTGCTGATCGCCTGAGCGGGGTGGAGGCACCACGGGATTAGCATTATGGCCGGCAGGCCCCGCGGCAGGCCCCGCGGGACGTAAGCGATTAACTGCCCAATCTTGAAGGACATGTGCATGCTCTTGCAAGAAATCTTGAAGCAGTTCTGGGGTGATTTGAATGTTTACCGGTGGTTGAGCAGCAGCAATATTAGGGTTTTGCTGGTCTTGAGGGGGTGGAGGATTTTGATTACCCTGATGATTGGATGTACTCCCTGCCGGCAATTGCCTTGGCGGCACAACTTGATCCACGGGTGGATCTTGGTCGGATTGATCCCCGCGGCGAGCTTGATTCAAACGAGTCGTCACCATGATTAAGAATTACGTAAAAAATTGTTGGTTAGCGCGTTCAAAAAACTGCCTTGTCGTTCCCACAGACGGCGCCAATTGTTAATACGCAATCCGGTATCCACACAATCTAAGCAACAATTGACGTAGACAGTATAAAAGCACACAAGAATTACGTGGTTCGATCCGGAGATCTACGTCCACGGGCAGAAAACGGCAATCGCCGAGGTGTTTCTTTTTACTAGAACGTTGAGTTTACAGAGCGTATTCCAAAGTACAAAGTGCGAACCCTAATTCCGAGTTCTTTTCACTTATTTATACTACTAAACCAAAACCCTAACTAAATCCCTATAATCTTGCCCACCAAATCTGCATGGCAGTTGGGAAAAGATCATGGCCTTGATTCGCGGAACAGACTTGATTCGCTGAACAGAATGCGTATTGCCAGGCCTGTTGGGCCTGGGCCTTCGCGCTTGCTGGCGTGTTTGCTGGGCTAGTAAGTGGGCTCAGGATTAACCCGACCCGAAGTAACCGGGTTATCCCTATCAGGGAAGTCGCAGGCTGACCCGGCCGTTGACTTCGTATTTATGGATCCGTTTTCGAAGATTAGCTCTCGAGTGCTCGTCAACGGTATCCAACCTCTTCGGTAAACCATACAAAGATTCCATTACTTATTTTACAAGTTTACTTATGGGATTCATCTTAAGCTGATGGTAGAAGGGATCTGTATATTACTGTATCCTTACTTCATTTGTTAATAGAATGTTCCGGGGAAGATCATCGTGTTTTAAAGAATTTATGCCTCGGATTTGAACGATGTTGTACAAGGTGTTGCAACACGTTATACAAAAACTTGAATGTAACAAAGTTGAGACAGAAATTTGCACAAAACTTTTAAATCAACACAGTGAAAATTCAATAAAAAAACTCAAACCAAACAAAATTTGAGTCATCATTCCCTTAAGCACAATAGTTTTCAACGTGTTGTACAATGAAACTCTCGAGATTGAATTGAATGACAAAGACAATATTTCAATTCAATATTCTCTCGACTAACCTAACACACATCTAAAATGTTGGGGATTAGACCCATACACAACCACGAAACGACAAGATGAACGAAAGGAGAAAAGAATAATTGATCATACAAGAACACACGAATTTGGTAACCTAGTTCTTTACGAAGCGTAACTACGTTTGGAGGCGATACCAAGCCAGGATATGCACTAAATATGATATTTTTTTTAATACAATGAGTGGAGAATGACACAACTATTTATAATAATCAAAATAACTCTAAAACTTATCCCCCAAGTTTCAGCCGCCGCTATGGGTCGCGGCCGCAAGGCGTATTGTCAAAACCGACGTTCGCGTCCGCGACTGGTTTTTCAACCAAGGCCTCTGCTTCTCGCTCTCTTCGTTGCGGAAGCGATAGGGTGCTCCCATTCTCGAACCCCTTTTGCGCACCTTTGGTCGCGGCCGTGACATCCCCTGCGCCACTTTAGGCTCCATATCCAACAATCTCCCAGTTGGAGAATAAAACATCCTCTCCATTCAACTCCTCTTGAGCTCGTCTTCCTGTTTGCGCTCAGTATCACCATCTCCTCTTCTTCTTCAAGTTCCAAAGCTAATTGAAGTTATGCATAACTTCAATTTCTCTAAGGTACCACCTTAGTAAACATGTCAACTAGATTTTCACTCCCGAGAGTTTTCACAAGTCGCAAGACTTTCTTTTCCAACAGGTGCCATATGAAATGATACTTCAATTCAATGTGCTTCGTGCTCGAATGAAAAGCCGGATTACTAGCCAAGAAAATTGCACTCTGACTATCACTGTAGAGTACACTATTTTCATGATCCTTCCCAAGTTCACCTAAAAAACTTTGCAACCACACCATATCTTTGCTCGCCTCCGTCGCGACTATGCACTCCGCCTCCGTGGTGGATAGTGTAACCACCTTTTGCAACTTCGATGTCCAAGAAATCGTCGTACTACCGTAAGTAAAGACATACCAGGTCGTACTTTTTCTCCCATCAAGATCGTTCGATGCTAGGTCTGCATCAACGTAACCAACCAACTCGGAATTTCTTCCGTCAAAGCACAATTCTTTATTTGTGGTACCTCGCAAGTACCTTAGAATCCACTTCACTGCCTCCCAATGTTGTTTCCTCGGATCACCCATGAACCGGCTCACTACTCCCACTACATGTGCAAAATCTGGACGAGTACAAACCATGGCATACATGATACTACCAATTGCCGATGCATATGGAACATTCATCATTTGGGTACGTTGCTCTTTAGTACTCGGCGACTCCTTCTTCGACAGCTTAAAGTGACCCCCCAATGGTACATTAATCAATTTCGAATCCTCCATGTTAAACCTTTCCAGGACCTTCTGGACATAATCCGCCTGCGAAAGATACAACAAATTTGTTGCTCTATTCCTCTCGATTCTCATACCTAAAATTTGCTTTGCTTCTCCAAGATCCTTCATGGAGAACCTCTCAGACAATTGCTTCTTCAACCTCTCCAACTCCCTCAGATCGACATCTACAATCAACATGTCATCAACGTACAGTAGTAGGATAAGATAGCTTTTGTCAAACCTCTTGTAGTAACAACAGTGGTTGGCGTGGCATCTATGGTAACCAATCTCCATCATGAAATTGTCGAACTTCATTTACCACTGCTTCGGAGCTTGCTTCAACCCATACAAGCTCTTCTTCAACTTGCACGCAAGATTTTCCCTTCCATCTACCACGAATCCCTCCGGCTGTACCATGTACAACTTCTCCACTAGATCACCATGAGGAATGCCGTCTTCACATCCATCTGATGTAATAACAGGTTCTCCGCAACCACCATACTCAACACCATGCGAATCGTCGTCAACTTCACAACAGGTGTAAATATGTCCATAATTAGTACCGTACCGTTGCTCGAACCCTTTCACAACTAGCCTCACCTTGTAGCGATTGCTACCATCAACCTCATTCTTAATTCGGTAGACCCACTTGCTGTGCAATGCCTTCATGCCCTTGAGAAGCTCAGTCAATTCCCAAGTGCCATTCATATAAAGAGATGCCATTTCATCTTCCATGGCAACCTTCCATCTTCGTCTATCACCAACTTGCTCTGCTTCTGGTCTTTGAGTTTTTAAAAAACATCACAAATTATGCTAAAAGTAATTTCAAATTAAAAGAAAACGATTTCATTGTTGCTTATGTGTCTGATCGCCAAATTAGCGAGATGATCAGCGACACAATTTCCTTCCCGGTGGATGTGCGAGATTCTCAATTCGAGTGATCTTGAGAGCCTCGCAAAGTATACAAACATACTATGACGCTTCCACGCCCCCACATAATTGTTCCGAAGCAACATGACAATAACGAGTGCATCCACCTCGAGCCATACCCTCAAAATCCCTAGCTTGATAAAAAGTTTTAACCCTTTAATAATGCCCACAAGTTCCGGTAAGATAGTATCCGCAATACCCAGGTATATCCAGTATCCGGCCGCAAAGTGAGAATTTCTGTCTCGAATGAGGCCTCCTGCCCCAGTGTCACGGGAAGCCCCTTGTTATCCTCGGGCCGCCGGGATAACTTATCACACTTCGGGCCGTCGGCAGATTGTCCTGCAACCTTCACTAACGGATGCAAGTCTTTAGGTGTAGGGCTTTGTAACATTTGTAAATATTTGTAGTAGGGTCCCTTTTCAATTTTTGCCAGCGTCTTCGACTTTTCAATGTCTACTGCTGTCAGTAAGCTATTTTTGTTTTTAGCTATTATGGGGCGGGGGGGGGGAGAAAAACTGAAGCTTTCGTGAGATCGAGTGTTGTCGGAGGCCCCCTTCTCCACAAGCTCAAGCTGTAATCATGTTGAGTTTATTAATACAAACAAGCTTTCAAGCTTTCCAATTTGTTGTGCCACTAAAGCACTTCAGGTGTGATTGTGTCGCAATAGCCGAGCTGTCCAACATGTGTGATCGAGAGGCGGGAGTAATCGAGAAGTTGATTGCTTGCCACACGGTGCGCGAGTTATTTAATATCACAACAAGCACCACATGACAGGTGGTATCAGAGCCTCGGCCTGAACACTGAGACCAAGGTGGGATGACAGATGAATCTAAACGGGGTGAGGCCCCAATGTGAACGAACGATTGAAATCGGTGGAGGATATGTGTGGGGATCTTCGAGAATTAAACGGTATCCTCCAAGAGCGGGTTGTAGAACTAGAAGCTTTTGCCTCGGAGCAAAAGGCCGAACTCAATGAGTGTCGACAGGCATGCACGATATTAGCCGAGGCCGTAAGCATAGCCAGTGCGATCGATGTGCATCGTCAGTTGGATGACGTGAATCGTCAGTTGGAAGAGTCACAAATTCAAATCGGGTTGCTGCAGCGGGCGGTGAGCAATACCCCCGTTGCTACTGAAAGAGGATCACGCTCTCGGGTACCTAATCCGAGAGCCTATAATGGTGTGAGGGATGCGAAGGAGGTCGAGAACTTCCTCTTCGATATGGAGCAATACTTCCTAGCTATCGATATCGAAGATGAGGCACGACGTGTATCCACTGCTACCATGTATCTGATGGGAGATTCCAAGCTATGGTGGTGAGGCAAGTATAAGGAGATTCAGGCTGGTCGGGTTGAGCTGATCTTCAAGTGGTAGCTACGCTTTCCTCAAGCACGGTCACCACCCACTTGCGGGACCAGATACGTGAGCATACGAAGGCGGATGCAATGACTGAGTCTCTGGTGCATCTTGTCGGGGAAGGTAAAACCCGACAGTTCTGGCAGGAGGATGGGATGGAGAGGACCAAGGGAAACCGCCTATATGGTTCAAGAGGCAGGGACCCGTGGAAATCAAAATTGCGGAGTGCCATGACACGTTGTGGGCTAGACACCCGGGAGAAGAGCGAACAATGGCGCTAGTCCAACGGGCGTACTATTGGCCGTAGATGTGCGACGACATCGCAACTTTTGTGCAGACCTGCTTGGATTGTTAGCAGGACAAGGCAGATCGACAAAAGAAGGCGGGCTTGTTGGAGCCTCTACAAGTCCCTACTCGTCCATGGGAGAGTGTCTCTATGGACTACATCACTGGTCTGCCTAAGGCTGGGAGCTCGACGCTATCATTGTCGTGGTAGACCGATTTTCTAAATATGCCACATTCATGGCAGCCCCTAAAAGCGTTACGGCGGAAGAGACAGCTCAGCTCTTCTTTAAACATATTTTCAAACATTGGGGATTTCCAAGGGATATCGTCAGTGATGGGGACTCCCGATTCATTGACAACTTTTGGACTGAGCTCTTCAAACCACTCGGCTCCAAACTGAACATGAGCTCAAGCTACCACACACAATCCAACGGGTAGATGGAGCGCTTCAATTCGATGCTGGAGAAGTATCTTCGACACTTTGTAAGCGCTAATCAGAAGGACTGGGTGAAGCTCTTGGATGCTGCTCAGTTGTGCTTTAACGCTCAAAAGTGCTCTACCACAAATAGCAACCCTTTCGAGATTTGCGCCGGGCAGCAGCCGCTACTCCCACACATGATTGACTCCCCATGTGGTGCCATAGTTTCTCCTACATAAAATTTCTCTATTGAATGGAAGCAGAATCTTGATCTGGCCTGTGGTTGCCTCGAGAAAGCTCAGAAGCGGATGAAGAAGTATGTGGATCTTAAACGCCTCTTTGTTGAGTATCGTGTTGGGGATAAGGTATTGGTAAAGGTCCCAGATCAAAGGCTTTGCAAATCATCGCGAGCGGGAGATCCTCGTTTAATGTAAAAATACATCGGGCCTGTACTGAACCTTCAAAGGATAGGGAAGGTAGCCTACCGGCTAGCGTTGCCTCCCTGGTGGCGAATCCACAACGTTCTTCATGTCAGCCAACTCAAGCCATCTCAGGCTGACACGGAAGATTCCCCCCGCAACCTATTGCGTTGAACTAAAATGACACTATCGTGCAACATAGAGAAACGGGCGACTGAAGCCATTCTTGTCACCGAGATACAGGTAAGAGGAAGAAGATTCACATGGAGTACTTGGTGAAGTGGCTTGGTTGTAGTTCTGAAGACGCTACTTGGGAGCGGGCGACGAAACTTAAGGTGTTCCAACCTCTCATTGACGCTTATCTGGCCTCAGTGGCGCCGGGGACGTCGCCATCTCAAGTGGGGGAGAGCTGTCACGGGATGCCCCTTGTTATCCCCGGGCTGCCGGGATAACTTATCACACTTTGGACCTTCGATAGATTGCCCTGCAACCTTCACCAATGGATGCAAGTCTTTAGGTGTAGGGCTTTGTAACATTTGTAAATATTTGTTGTAGGGACCCTTTTCAATTTTTGCCAGCGTGTTCGGCTTTTCAATGTCTACTACTGTTAGTAGGCTATTTCTTGATACTTTCATATATATGTTGAAAAGTTTCAATTAAATTATACATTTGTATTAGAAATAGTAGATTCATTTAAAGCTACACATTGGTTAATGTAAAAAAATTACCTAGGTTTCAAAATGTGGGGAAAAAAAGACATAATCGAGATTGATTAATGTGAAAAAAAGACATAATCAAGTTGGTTAATTTTTCTTATTTAAAAGAAATTTTAGTTGCAACTTGTATAATATCATAGTTCAGGATGCAAAGTGTAGTTATTTATAGAGAACTAACATTAATATATGTAAAACATAAAAAAAAAAAAATTAAGATTAATTATCATATATGATAATTATTATAACAAATAAACATTGACAAATTTAATAATTTAATATGTTGATTATAAATCAAATATTAACTAATATCACTTTTAATTCGATAAAGTATGTGTTCAATTATATATACATTGATTTTACTCTCAATGTAATAAATGATGAAAACTTGAGACAATTCATGTAAGAGAAAACAAATTATTTAGTTGCTATTTTAATGAAATAATTATGTAAAAGAGAATTATTTGAATGATTTTTAATCGTATTCCAAACCAATACTATATTTACTGTATAACCCACAATACACACTGAAATCTTACTCAAATAATCAATGAACAAATAATACAATATTTTAAATAGAATATCTTATTATATATTTACCATATGGATGTCAAATCAAACATCATCTAAAGATTATTAGTTTGATATAGTATACTACCATCGTTTTTTTAGATGTTCTTTTAAACTTGGATTAGAAAATTAAGGAGTAGGGGGAGTGGACAAATAAGCCCCTTTCTAAATTTTTCTTTCTCCCCTTAAATCCCTTATTTTTCTTCATATTTCCTTATTATTGTTATCTAATATTCTAATTCTATGGTAGGTTACATAATGAGAGAATTTTTTAGGGATAATAAAATGCGTAGTATAGGAAAAATTATGGAAAAAAAGCTAAACATTTAATTATAAACAAAACACAAAAGTTAAAAGAACATCTAAAAAACAGAGGTAGTACATAATAAATAGATTAGAAATGAAAAAATATATTTGCAACTTTAGAAAGTAAAATAAATTTTGATTCTTATCAAATGTGACAACTTACCAATCACAATTTAAAATTTAGGTTGGAAAGTGTGTACATACTGTGGCTTATATTTATAAAATATATAGATTTTTTTTTATTTATAAAAAAAATTAAATTCTAACTATAAATAATTAAAAATAACCATGAAATATATAATAAAAGGAATAATGATATGTTATTTTGATATTTCATATGTAATGTAAAGTTTAATATTTTTTTTTTTGTCTCTGCGTTTATTTTATATTTTTTTAATTTATCTAAATAAACTTTCAAGTTCTAATTATAGATATTTAATTTTCTCTTTCTAAGGTTAGATTTTCATTGCAACTTTTAACATTTCATTTGGTAATTTCAAATATGCTTAAATATTTTTTATTTAATAAGTTCTTATTTTAACAAAATAAATTCAAAAGTTATTTAATAATTTGAATAACAAATTAAATTCTATGAGTTCTTCAAAATATTTGAATATTTTCTTATTTTATTTGGTATTGTAAATTATTTATATAAATGTTATATTTTTTTAGTTATTTATTGAAGATAAAAATTGATTAATGCGGACAAAGTAATTTAACTTGTTAAGAGTAAAAAATAAATTTGATGTTGATTATTGCGTCAAAGTATTATTTAGCTTACAAAGTGTTAAAACATATAACTGAAGTTTTAGTAAAAGCAAAAAAATTAAATAGATTGCAAAATGTAACAAATGTCATAATTTAGGCTGCAAAGAATAAATTTACTTAAAAGAGTTATTTTAACAAAATACACATTATTAAAAACATAAATAGGTAATTAAAAATAATTTCAATAATAATTTTAATATATAATTGTACATATGCTCAAAGCTTCTGTACTTTCGTGATAAAAATATATATTAGCAAATTTGATGATTTAATAAGTTGATTATAAAATAGATATTGATTCTTTTGCCTTTGATTTAATAAATAAGGACTTTCATTATTTAAACAATGAATTTTCTCCATGCATAAATTAAATAAAAAGAATATTTAAAAAATCACGTTAATTAAAATAAATTGATTAGTTGTACTTTTATAAAAAGAATACTCATATTTTTAATAAAAGAAATTATTTTAGTAATTTTAGTTGCAACTCAAACCAAAATATTATAGTCCAATTCACAATAAACATCAATTTTAACATAAATAATTAATCAACAAACACTCCGTTCATTCAAATCAAATATCTCATTGTAATGTACTCCCTCTGTCCCAGCCTAATTTTCACATTTTCTTTTTCGATCCATCCCCCACTAATTTGCACATCCTTAAAAAGAAAATTTCTCTTACAATCCCCACTCTTAAAATCTCCACCCTTAATGTCTACCTTTGAAAAAGTCAACTGAAAAGCAAAAAACAATTTTTTCTTAATATACGCGTTGGAGCAGGTGTGTAAATTAGGCCGGGACGGAGGCAGTATGTAATATGGATGTCAAATCGAAGATCGTGAAAAGATGAATAATTTGGTATATTATGCATAAAAATCGGATTAAAAATAAATAAAGAAGTTATTTGTATTTAAAAAAACAAATAAAAGAAAGTTATGAACTTACCAAAAATAAGAAAAAGTTAACAATTGTATGGTGTAAAAATTTTGGAGGAAAAGCTAAAATGACATTAATATTCTCCATTTTACTTATATATAAATTATCGCTATTTTTCATAAATTAAATACACTTTTTAAAAAGCATTAATAAGTTATACTTTCTAGGAACGTTAATAAAAAGATGTAAATAAAATAGTGTAAGTAGATTTTATGACGCAAAATTTAGAGCTTCCCTGATTTCATGACACAAGAATGTAAAACGTTAATGTCCCAAATGCAATATATATATATATAAGTAACATAATTTCATGATACAAAATGTAACGTGTCATATGGCTTATGATTTTAATTGTAAAATGCCACTGATTTCATGACACAAAATAAAAAGTGTCATTGACCTTGTAACACAAAATGTAAAAGCATCAATGACTATACGACTAAACAAAGAGCGTCATCGGTATTATGACGCAAAATTTATTTGTCGCTGATTTTTAGGACACATAAAGAGTCATATCAAGGGGTAATTCTGTTGTGCAATGGTTGCATAAGTGCAATCATGGGGCATTTTTGTCTTTTGGCATATATAGTAGGACCTCCTTCATTTTTAATATTGTTTTTACTTATTTTGTTTAATGAGAAATATTATTTTGTCGTTTTATGTTGAAGTTGAATGATTTTTCTTTCCCTACCATTATTCTCTCTCTTCACTCTTCATCACTGTTTTCCTTTCTTCAAGTTCTCCATTTTTTTTACCTTTCTCTTCAAGCTCTCAAGCTCTCAATCTCTTCATCTGTTCTTAGCATAAAGTTTATAAAAAAAAAAATCATTTCCGTATATATCAGGTACATATATTCAATTGACGCCTCACGGTTGTGGAACTTTTAAATGCTACAATAAACATTATTTTCGTAGTTGTGCTGCCTACTGAATAGGTTTAGCCTTTCGAGATTTAATGAACCAGGAGACTTCCAAACGTTATCAACTGTTTGCTTTTTTAATTTAAATGATGAAGAACGACATGGATCCTCTGGAATTGCCGATGGTGAAGTTAGGTAAATTTGGCAGAATTCCCACCATCCATTTGGATTATTGGATCTTGGTGTGCCACATAATCGGATGTAGAGCCTCTGGAGTTTCATTTCGGTGGAGTTCATGAATTTCACTCTGGCATTTCTTCCCAAAAAATATGATACTTTAGCAAAAACTCAAATAAGTACTGAAAATTAAAAACCTTCTCCAAATCTCAAACACACTAGATTAAAGACAAAATCAAGATCTAATTTCAAAAATAGAAAGGATAGCAAGGCATAGTAAATCGTATGACACAATTGATGAAAACTTCACCCAGGAAGAAGAAGGAAAATTAATGAAAACTCCACCAAGGAAAAATAAGGGAAAAATATATCTAGAAAGAAAAAGATGTAAGATTGGAAGAATTTGGTTGAATTCCGATCATAACTTCCGTTTTTTTGTCGAAGAAATTTAATACCACTATTTCCTTTTCACTGCCATGTTTCTGCTAATTCCAACAATTTCGATGGAGAAGAAAGTGAGATTTGCAGGAATTTATTTTTTGGTAAGTGATGCCTTATTCAGGTAATTGATGTGGCAGCTTTACATTCATTGGATCAAATTGTTGGTTGTGATCCTCCGAAATTTACAAACTCCACCGAAGTGAAATTCCAGAGGATCCTCATCCTTTATAGGAAGAGGAAATAGTAAATATCATTTATACCCTTTCTATTTTTTTAATATTTTTAAATGAACTAGTGATCAGGATTGTATTTCATAAGATCTAACGATCGAAAACTGTTGGTTGTACCGGTGCAATCGTTGCACCGAAGTTGGACTCCATATCAAGACATAAAACTTCACTAAATTTATAACACAAAATTTATGCATCGCACAATATCACACAAGACCTAGAGTGTCATAGATTTTGTGACACAAAATTTAAAATATAATTAAAGTTGTGACACTTTATATTGATAAATATATTGATATTTTTTTGTAAGTGTCGCTTATTTTCTATAAATTAAATACACTTTCTAAAAAGCGTCATTAAGTAAGATTTTTTCATGACACTCTTAAAAAAGTGTCATTGAGTTATATTTTCTAGTAACACACTTTAGAAGGAGTCAATAACTTACTGTCACTAAAAGACCTTTTTCTTGTATTGTCTAATAACCTCATACATCATATTTTGAAACTTATAACCAAAGTCATCGTTTTTTTAGGATGTAGTTGATTGTCTAATCCAAATTCATCAAATTAGAAAAATAAAATACCAAGAGTATTAATTAATTCATTACAATATCACTTATGTCATATTGAATTTTCAAAATTTAAAAGTACAACTACAAATGACTCCACTTTGAGCATTTAAGAACCCCATGAAGTGTATTTTAAAAAGTTTACAATTTCTTAACTAAAGTAATCATAGTATTTAGATGATCCTGTGATACAAATTTGTTAGGAATTGTGTCTTGAATCGATTTGGGTTGGTTCGACGTTCATATCAAGGTGGAAAACACCTCGAAGATATGTATTTGTGCATGGAAAGCAATGCGGCCGAGACAAGGAATGTTGCGGCCACGACAAATTGTTGCTGTTTTGTTGAATTTGAAGCTGTGGACCAGTCGCGATAAAATAAGCTAGTTTGGTCGCGGTCGCGGTCGCGACAAGTGTTGGTCGTGACTGCGATTGTCTTATTCGGTCAGTTTTTGGACTTACACATTTTAGGCCCAAATCAGGTCTATTTTGAGTCTAGGTCAATTTGGGGGCTTATAAATAGTCTCATTGGTATCTTTTTAGAATAAGACTAGAATTGATTAGTCTTTGATTTCGATTTGGTCATTAGAGAGTGGAGAGTTTGTTTTGGTCAAGTATCAATCAATTGGTACTCAATTTGTCTTTGTTTGATAGGATAGAGTAGTCCTATATTGTAACACTCTCTTTGATATTGAATTGAGATCCTCTCGTTTGGCCGTGGACATAGATAACAAGTTGTTAGCAAACCACATTAAATTTGGTGTGTTTTGTATTGTCGATTTTCTCTTTTATCGCTTGTTTGTTTGTGTTGTTTGTTCTTTCCCAATAACTGATATCAAGAGATTGGTTCGAGTTTTCGCAATTTGGTGGGAAAGATGTCTAGGATGAACGTGAAGATCGAAAAATTCACAGGGAGGAATACGTTTAGCATATGGAAAATTAAGATGTGAGCCTTGTTGAAGCAACAAGGGTTGTGGGCACCGCTGATGTCGAAGCTGAAGAAGGACAAGGGCAAAGCGGTGGAAAAGGAAGAGGCCGAGGCCCCGGTGTTTGCTGAGATGGGCATTCTGGAGGAAAAAGGGCACTCAACGATCATGTTGTGTCTAAAAAACTTCAACATTACCGAGGTAGCAGAAGAAGAAACTACACAAGGGTTATGGTCGAAACTAGAGAATTTATACATGACGAAGTCGCTTACTAATAACTTTCTTTTCAAGCAACGTTTCTTCGGGCTGCGTATGCACGAATGACAGTCTCTTCGTGAACACTTAGATCAATTGAACACAATCTTATTAGAATTGCGTAACATTGATGTTAAAATAAAAGATGAGGATGTTGCTTTGATCTTGTTGGTTTCTCTGTCACAGTTGTATGAGAATTTTGTGCAGTCATTTGTTATTGGAAAAGATTATGTGTCTCTAGAAGAGGTGAGATCATCGCTGCATTCTAGAGAGTTGCGCCATCTGGCAACTGTTGCAAATACGGGAGATCGGGTTGTTGTACTAGGACTCAGTGGTAATCGGGGTTCGATAAAATTGGGGAAGAAGAAGTTCAAGAAGAATTCAGGCCTCAAAGGACCTAAACCAGGATTCATTTGTAACTACTGCAAGGAGATAGAGCATTGAAAGTATGCATGTTCGAAGTTGAAGCAGAAGCAGAAAAGCACTGTTGATGTTGTTGAAGGAGTTGACGCCGAATCCTATGATGATTTGGTCCTAGTTGCTGAGAAACAAACAAATAAATCTGATGTGTGATTTCTCGACTCTGGGGCGTCTTACCATATATGTCCGCTTAGGGAGTGATTCACAACCTATAAGCAGGTGGAAGGTGGCAATATCTCTTTGGCCAATGGTTCCAAATGCAAGACGGTTGGAATAGGCTCAATCAAGGTTAGAACACATGATAGTAGACTGTACACGTTGAACAATGTCAGGCATGTTCCTTTTATGACGCGAAATCTAATTTCACTAAGTCGATTACACAGTAGGGGTTTCAGCTTCAAAGGTGAAGGTGGAGTTTTGAATGTCTCCAAGGGTTCGAATGTGATTTTGAAGGGCATTAAAGGGGAGCTTTGTATTTAATGCAAGGTTCAATTTTGTTTGGTTATGCTTCTGTTAGAAGTTGTTAGTATCCCATTGTTTGGGATAATGTGGGTACAAGGAGTCACTCGTACGTTTGGGTATTTAAGGCGCATCTGGTACATTAGGTACATTTAGCGCATTTGGATTGTTTGGGAACACTCTTTTTGAATTTGTGAGAGGATTTTGAATTGAGGTGGAGCTTAGAGAAGTTGCACCGTTTGTGGATTCAAGTTAAGGTGGAGATCATTAGGAATTGTGCCTTGAATCGATTTAGTTTGGCTCGACGTTCAAATCAAGTTGGAGAACACCTCAAAGATATGTATTTGCGCGTGGAAAGCCATGTCGCGGCCACGAAAAATTGTCGTTTCTTGGTTAAATTTGAAGTTGTGGACCAGTGGCAGTCGCGACATATTGAGCGAGTTTGGTCGCGGTTGCGACGAGTGTTGGTTACGGCAGCGACAGTCTAAGGCGGTCAGTTTCTGGGTTTACGCATTTTAGGCCCAAATCCGATCTATTTTGAGTCTAGTAGATAGTCTCATTGGTGTCTTTTGAGAATTAGATTAGTCTTTGATTTTGGTTTGGCCATTAGAGTGTGGAGAGTTTATTTTGGTCGAATATCAATCAATTGATACTCAATTTATCTTCGTTTGATAGGATAGAGTAGTCCTATATTGTAACACTCTCTTTGATATTGAATTGGGATCCTCTCGTTTGGCCGTAGACGTGGCTAACAAGTTGTAAGTGAACCATGTTAAATTCGGTGTGTTTTGTATTGTCGATTTTCTTGTTTATCGCTTGTTTGTTTGTGTTGTTTGTCCTTTCACAACAAAATTCACAAAATTAGGGAAAAAAATCCCAACATAAACTGTTTTCATATCACTTCTATTTTAGTGAAATTTAAAAAATTTAAAAGTACATCTACAAATTACTCTAGTTTCAGCACTTAGTAACTTCTTAGAGCATATTTTGAAAATTTTAACTAAGGTAATCATATTTTTATAATTTATTCGTATAGTCCGAATTCACCAAATTATCACGAAATCACAAGTTAATTAATTAATTGATTATTATATCACCTATATTATATTGAAATTCTAAAAAGTTAAAATTAGATCACAACATAAATCATTAATTACTTTAAATATCACAGGTTGGTTAATCAAATATTTCAAGATATTGGATTATACATAATCAAATTTAACAAGATTGGCCCTTCACTCCAAACTACACTGAGGCACTTCCCCAGCAATTTTCATCTTCGACACCCTATAGTGCAACCTTCCGTACGCAGTAGCAACCAATTTTGGGGCTTAATATGGTATTTCCATTTCTAATCCCCATGCAAATTTGATGAAACTCACAAGGGTGACATTGTGAACCTAAAGAATCCCCAAAAGTCATGCAAATCTTGATGGTATCACCAAACCATCGACACTCGACACCAAAGAGTTCCCATAACTACAACCAATTTCTTCACTATTTTATTCATTAAGATCCATTCATTTATTCTAAGATAGAAATGCACAAAATGATGAGATTTTCTTTTGCGATTGGAGTCATGCTAGTTTTGATTTCACGATTCCTGGGGGCTTTATCAGCCGACTGCACCACCGTTAATGCCCTGGTCTCCTCCTGCTCTAACTTCATCGCTAACGGGTCACCCGATCCCCTTCCCGGATCCCCCTGCTGCGTAGCCATGACAACCTTGAACAACCTCGCTAATCCCGGCGAGAACCGTAGGATCGTCTGTCGTTGCTTGATGGATTTAATTATTTCATCCACCTGCCCTAACGCCACCGCCATCGCCACCTTGCCTGGCTTTTGCGGAGTTTCTCTTGGATTCACCATCGATCCTAATACTGACTGTGATTAGTAATAATTAATTACCTCTCTCTCTCTCTCTCTCTCTCTCTCTCTCTCTCTCTCTCTCTCTCTCTCTCTCTCTCTCACTCCCTCCTACATAATTGATTATTGACATGAGGTTAAAATTTGATGCAGCATTGACCAATACGCTAAGCTGGAAGGAAGGTGAATCAATGATGTTATGCTGAACAGTCTCCACCATTTCTAAAGGGGCCACTTCCATGTTTATTTCTTCCTAGTGATGGAACCTTTGGAGACCTTTTTTAAAATAGAAGTTTTCAGTTAAAAAAATTCATTCGATCAAACAGCGGAGCAAGAATAGAGTATATTGCTTCGAGATAATATTGAATGGATCATTTTCATATTTCCCGGTGTTCTTGAGTTTTATTTTTTAACTTACATTTTTTTTTTCCGGTTTCTTTTTACAAAAGATGAGAAGTATTTTATTTTTAATGATAGGAAAGGAATCGAAGCTCATCTCCACTGGCAGAGGCCTACTATCACCACACCTAGATTTAGTTGATACAAGACAAAACTCATACTAAATTTCACACATATTAAAAAAATTACTTACTACATGTATACTTATTAAATATTGTGAATCAAATTATGCTAAGTATAGTTGTTAACGTCAATGAACATCTAGTAGTCGTATATTAGCAAAGGAAGCATCTAATACTATCTTTAATATGAAAATTGTGACTATTTTTATGAGGAGTAGTTCTTTTATCACTAGTTGCAAGAATCTTAGATTTGTGCAGTTTTACATGAAAAAGTATCAGTATTTATGCTGAAATGTATTAGTTGCTCTGAAGAAAGGTGTCATGATGAAAATGTGTTAATGATTATGTTAAAAAATATTATTTGTTCTAAAAATACTATACTAAAATATAATATCTTTCTTTTGAACAAATAATACATTTCAGTATAAATAGTGATATATTTTCGTGGATGTGCCATTAAACCCGATCCATGCACCTAGTGTACATGAGAACTTAGAGTTTTATAAGACCTCAAAAAAATGTGACTATCTTTTGAGATGGAGCTAATAAGTTTAAATTCACCATAGCAAATGTGGTGTTTGGTTTAAGCTGTGAGGGGTTTGTGAGATAATGGGTTGTTGAACTTGATGTGGTAAGTAGGCTATCATTAAAAAAAGCTAGTGTTTGTTATGGGTGGTGGCGGCGTAGATTATTGTAGAGTTTACATAATTTAATTGGAAAATTGATGGATATGTGGTGTAGGTTGTTATTGATGATTAGTTAATGATTAAAGTAGGTGTTAGGAGAGTTGATTGATTCATGATATATGTGACTGATGTTTGGTTGTTCGTTTGATATTTTAATGAAAAAAATAAATTATTTTGTTATATTTGCACAATTATGAACAAAATATTTTCCCGTTTTCATTGTAATATTTATAAAATAATTTGAAAAAAAATAATACATAAAAAATTGAAGAAAATATAATACAAAAAAATTTGAAAATGATTTGATACATAAAAAAACGAAATCGTTTTCAAGAATTATTTAGGCCAAAAAAATATAAATAAATATATTTCTTTACCATGATTTTGAAAAACAAATCAAATTCCTTATATATATAAAATATTTGAATATAATAAATAAATAAATAATAAAGTAGACTAACTCTTATTTATTAATTAATTTCGTAAATTATTAAACTTCTTTTATTCCAATTGATTGGAGTTCTTAAATCGTCGGAGAGGATAAAAGTTTGTTACCATCGACAAACATAGTTAACTATAGGAAACTATTACAAACCTATCTAATAAATTTGGATTACATGCATCAAATCAATCGTCAATGAAGCAAGTACGCTATAATAAATAAAAATTCTAGAATTCGTAATGGAAGAAAAAAAAAGCCAATTATGCAAATATAATCTTAAGGAAGGCCGCAATAGCAAGGACGTGCAAGAGAATGATAAGCAGTGGAATAGGATTAGGAGACATGATCGAGCCTTTAGATGTAGCTAATGGGCTACTTTGAGTGGTTGGCAAAGTAGCATCTGCACAGAAATCGGATGGTGGACGAACCCTACCACTGAAGTGGGTTGTCCCATCAACATGTGTGAATGACCTATGGCATGATTTGGCACGTGATGGATGTGCACTACTTGCTCTATATCTAACCCCAAGCATCCACCCAAATAAATCTAACACTATGATCAACGCTAAGAGGGGGTGTGAAAAATCATCTCCCCATGTTCGAAATGTTTTTAGCCTCTAGAATGATCATCTGGACACCACGACAAGCATACATCGAGTGTTCTGGTTCCATTTTCTATTGTTTGTTATATGGTGCAGACATTGCTAGAGGACATTCAATAGTATAATAATCAATCCATAAACAAACGATTCAATACCTTCCACAAATCATTGCAACTAGAACATTTTAACTTAGAAAATGAAAATATTACAACCAAGTGATACTAAACCAAAACAAATCCAAACATCGTAAAAAGCGTTCACAAAATACACGAGAATATCAAAGGATCTTAAACATTATAACTCACGGTTGATTGATTGCTTGATAATAAAGCATGATGAGCTTCTCACATTGCATTTGCAATTTCATCTCTCAATTGGCCTTGTGTTAATACTTGTGGTTGATTCGGGAATATCCTCTCAGAGGATAGCATTGTATCATCCTTGACATGAGCATGATTATTGTCTAACAGTTTAGCTGCAAAACTTGTTTGCCTAGTAAAGTTATGCAGCACACAGCAAACGACAACAATCTAGCTCTAGTTTAGATGCAACACAAGGCATTATGTGGCTGAGAATCGAGAACGTACTCCTCATACCCCCAAAAGCATGTTCTACCATGTTCCTCAATTGATAATGACGGTGATTATTCAGTTCTGCCAAAAAACTCGGTTGGATCCCTCCAATATTGAACTCTAGTAGATTGTAACATGTGTTTTCATATGGGGACAAGAAGCATGCATAGTTTGTGTATCCAGCATCGCCTAGATAATATCGTCCTATTAAGTATTAATTGTTGAGGATGTTAACAAACCTACATTTTGATAATATAATGCACAATATATATCAATATAATTTCGTTGCACTTACCATCCAGAGGTCATGGGAAAGAATGTTCCTTATCAAGGACCTTCATCAGCACACGTGCATCATATGCACTACCCTCCCACCTGACATAAACATGTTTGAAGCACATGCTAAAGTCCACGATCACGGATGTTTTGACATTTTATCCCCTTTTGGGATCTGTATGTATTAAACCAATGAGTTGGTACGAACGCGGGTATAAGTGTTCCATCTAGGGTGCCTACAACATTCTGTTTTCAGCAAATTCCATACAATCACATTTGAGGCATTTGTTTATTTAGATTCTAGATCAAAATTACACATAAGACATTAATAATTGAATAAAATCTTACCCCAAAATAATGAAAGAACTAGTGACAATTGAGATTGGTTGGTGGGACACGCGTATAGTCGGGAGGGGAGGGGGGTCTATGTAATCCGGGGCTAACAAGATAAATAAGGCATGACTTTATGAAAAGGGTGATTGATAGTCTCGGGGGAGTGTTGGAGGCATTCATCTTGTTCTCGATGTCGATGATGCATGCACATAGTTCGGATAAATAACATAATAGACTCGATTATTAAAACTCTAGTATGTTCACATTCAGTCAAGAAACCCCGAGATCTTAACATCTGCATCAACGAGTAGAAAAAGTCCCTTGACATGCGCACATTTGAATAAAATTGTGCGTCCATCCCCTTAAGTATTTCCTACACCAATCTGACCTTGAAGCTTTGAAGTGATCTTCATTTAGGCCCACTGGTAGCATGGTTCAGTAGGACGGCATGTAAGAAAAAATCCATGACACTTTCCTCTTCCAAATTGGAGCGTACCTATGAAATATTCCCATATGAGTTTGATATAATACCTAAAAACTAGATAATAAGTACGTGAAAGCACAACATAATCCTTCTTGTGAAGCATCTACCATTTCTTTGTAAATATAATTAGACAAATTTTATATCTGAGAAAATAACATTGAAAAGTCGAAAGAAAGCATATCTCGGAGTAAACATGTAAATAAAGCTCAACAAAAAAATATGGGACGCTAATAAACATGAATAAGATAAACAAATAGATTAAAATCCATTATGGAAGGAAAAGAAAATAGAATAAACAATTAGTTCATGTTAAACATCCATCAATAAAAGTGAAACTAAACCAAAGACGCTAAACTGAGAAATGAACTATTGGGCAAGGGAATAGAGCCTGCAAACTTTGCACTTCTCGTCGAACTTCTGGAACGATTCTGTTGTCCACCTCCCTCAAAGATTTACCGGCCGAAACCTCAATCTTGGCCAAGATATTGAGGACCTTCACCTAGGCAAAGCCAACTTTGTATTCCTCCCTTTGAGATTTGTGCTCCTTCCTTTCATCAACCTAGTCATCAAATCGCATGAAAGAGTGCGTGCAACTTTAGTGGGCCCCCTTCCTCTCCTCCCGCTACTGCCCTATCTAGAGTTGGGCCCATTATCGCCCAAGAACTGGAAAAGGTCATAACTATAATCCTTGGATCCTCCTGCTATACCAAGCGGTGTCTGTAGACATCCCCATACCCAATGACATTTTCCTTTCTCTAGATGTAGTGTTTGTCTCCCACAATCCTATGCACAAATCCTAGTGAAGACACCCACGCTTTATGAAGTTATTGTAGACCATACTTCTCTACAATAATTTGAGTTTGGCCTTTAGTACAAGTATTAATAATTCAGAAAATCTAAAAGGATAAGGAATAAAGGTATATATTCTTAATGTAGTCATCATGGGCAGTGATCGTCTTCATATCAGGATCCCAACGAACACTGGAGCTTCCTTTGTGCTCCTTCATGAGCCTCCAACATTGTTTATAATTCTTCAGCTTATGCTGAATGTTGGTCACAGTGTAACGCACCCCCTCACCAGATTGCGCATTTATATCTCGGATACGTTCCAACATGGGACTAGAGAAAGACTGGGCAAGGTAGTTCCCATCCAAATACTCTGTGTGACAGAGGCCAATGAGATCTTTCTCATTCAATCTATTCCAGACAGCCTTGTCCTCGACTAGGGTTTCCCTAAACCTTCCCTTACTCCTATGTCCATGATTCGGTATCTAACGAGTTCTTCAAAATATTAGATTGAATTAGTTATCTAGAAGTATTGATAAATGAATGAAGCAGAAAAAGGATTTTGAGTCAACTATGCTTTTACACATGAGTTATCTCAAGTTAGAGTAGATCTCTTGTATGATCCGTGCAATTCGGGTTACGGGCAAATTTTCATGAAAATGTATTAAAATTTAAAGGTATTACTTGTTTAGAAGTAATGTATCATGCTGAAGAGGTATTAATTTCAATATAAATTGTGATACCTGTAAGTTTTACTGCGTATATATGATTGAGATTATAAATTTAAACATGTATCTTGGAACTACATCATTTTCAAATTCCATTGAGATATAAAATTAGGGCAGTGACCTTAAGACATCAGTGATTGATTTCTTGATTGACTCCTTGATGAAAGAAATCGATTTATCTCTCCTGACCTTCTTTTTAGAACATAGCACTGTATGTGGATCAATTGGTGATAGAAATAATGTAACTCATTTTTCTTTTATAGGTGGAGAGAGGATCAGTTTTTTTATAGGATTACCATTAGAATTTCTATCCGTTCATGGTCCATCAACATGAAAATCATCTTATCAGATATACACTGACCAAAATTTATTTGGAAGATTATTTATTTAAACCATAAATATATCTAAAATATCTCAATAACTTAATTTGGAGGCATGTGGGCCACAAAAATCTTACATTCTCCTACTTAGGCAATGTGACAGAACTGATCTTTCATGGTGTAAATAATGACATAATTTGCGCAACATAAAAGATAAGTTTGAAGTTCATTGGTCAGATTATAATGTCGATATCAAGTATAGACTAACACGAGCCAAGGCGGTTCTACGACATTCACTCAACATAGTTCCTTCAATGTACAATAATACTAATTTCTGCTTAAGATGACTCATAATATCAGTAATGATCCACATTAACGTCCCGATTAGAGACTGAATCCTGTTAAACTTGATCTCACCATTTATATATACACCAATGACAAAAAAAGATATCATATAGTTTTAGAAACAACACATAAGAGAGCTCAAAGTATCAACTGCACGCCATAAGTTTATTAAGACTTTTCAATAATGTCCACATGTCCAATAAATATCTTTGAATGCAACCCTTTAGTCAATGGATCTAACCATCAGATTGGTGCAAATATGTTTAATCGACACTTTTGTTTCTGAACTTCTTCTTTAAATCAAGATACTTCTATTCCATATGTTTGGTACCTTTGGAATACTTGTCGATTTTAGAGAAGAATATTGTTGTGAAATTATCAGAATAAATTATCAGTGGCTTGACAATAATGTCGACATCATCCAAGTCTTGAAATAAAGTTCTAAACCAATTACCTTGAATTGTATCCTTACATCATGCCACAAATTCAACTTTCATAGTGGATGCAACAATTACGAACTGTTTCACACTCTTTCATCATATTGCTCCTCTAGTTAATAGGAACAAGTAGCCAAATGTTGATTTTCGAGAATTATCATATCTAGCATAATTTGAATATGAATATCTAATCACTTCTAAATGACCAGGTTTTAAATGGTTGAGCATGTGATCTTTTGTTCCTTGCAAGCACCTTACTGCTTTCTTTAGAACTTTCCAGTGGTCCATTCTTGGATTGCTTTAGTAACGGCAAGCATTCTGTCCTCGTACAAGTTTGTGTATACATTATGCTACCAACTATTAATGCATAAAGAATATCTTTCATTTGCTCACGTTCCAATTCATTATTTGGACATTGCATAACGCTAAATTTATCTCCCTTCTAGATTGGAACACACTTGCATCCTAAATCTCTTTAGAACTTTATTGGTATATGTTTTATGAGACAACACTAACCTCCCTTGCTATTTTTTATGAAATATTTCTATTCCAATCACATAAATTGTCTCACCCATATCTTTCATTTCAGAATTCTCAAAGGGGAGTTTCTTAGTTTCAAATAATAAGCCAATATCATTCGTCGCAAGAAAGATCTCATCAATAATATAGGATTAGAATAATAAGCTCACCTACACTGACTTTTGAATATATACACTGATCAATAGTGTTTTCCTTAAATCCCAAAGAAGTAATGGTATCCTTGAACTTAAGATACCTATTGGCAAGAAGCTTGCTTAAATCCGTATATTAATTTCTTGGGTTTACACACCATATGTTCATTTCCTTCACTGGAGAAGCTTTCGGGTGGATTCATATAGACTTCTTCCACTAAATTCCCTTTCAAAAAAGTAATCTTAACATTCATTTGGTGTAACTCTAAATTGTAATGAGCTACCAAAGCCATAATAACTACAAATGATTCTTTCCATGACACTGGAAAAATGTCTCTTTCTAGTTTCATTTTATGAGTATAAAATTTGACAACTAATCTAGCTTTATGTCTTCGATATTGCCATTTGAGTCGAGGTTTGCCTTGATGACCCATTTTCACCTAACTCTTTTACATCCTTCTGGTAATTCTACAAAATCCAGACTTTATAAAGAGCCATTAATTTCAACTCGTCTTTCATAGCATCCAACCACTTAGTAGAATTATGTTTTTCATGGCTTGAAAATTGGATCTTCATCAACTCTAATATGACTAATATAGATAAACCGCGTGATCATAAAAAAATACCAGATTATCTTGGCTGTATAGATTTTCTTACTATTTGTCATTGTGGTTCACCTATCACAAGTTCACCAATAACGGGTTCATTATTGGGAATTTATTCATTTATATGTTGTTCTTATAAGTTGTTTGATTGTTTAACAAATGTAGGAGCAACAACTTGAGATGAAGTTTTAGGTAGAGGAATCTCCACCCTACTTCTTCATTATTCATTATTCTGGTCCTACATTCCCACTGATTTCATAATTTTTTAATGGACCTAGATTTTCTAGTTTCAACAATTCTCATATAGTGATTAGGACAGTAAAACATATACCCTTTAAACTTTTCTTGATAATCAATGAAGTATCCACTAATTATTCGTAAGTCCAGTTTCTTTCTTATGGATTATAAATTCTACTCTCTGTCGGGCAACCCCAAACATGCAGGTGCCTTAAACTAGGTTCACTATCCGTCCGCGGTTCAAAAGGCAATTTAGGAATTGCTTTGTTGGGAACCATGTTTAACAAATACATAACAATTTAGTGCACACTCCACAATGAGGTAGGTGTAGATGAATCAATTAACACACGCCTAACCATATTCATAAAAGTATGATTTTGCCTTTATACTACACCATTTTGTTGTGGTGTACCTGGCATAGTGTTTTGAACACATGTCATGCTTTTCAAGGACTCTAGCAAATGGGTTTGGGCATTGTCTTGTTTTATCATTATTTTTCATAATTTTCACCACTTCTATCAAACCTAAAGATATTCACTTTTCTATCCAATTTTTTTTCAACCTCATTAATAAACACTTATAGTGCATTTATTGAATGAATTCTTCCTTCAAATGGATAGACATAACCATAACATAAATAATCATAATAAAAGTGATAAACTATCTTTCTTTTTCGAAAGAAGAAACATCAACAGGCCCACAAATATCGATGTGTATTATTTTAGGAAGTTGTAATGTGCTCTTGACTCCCTTCTTTGTGTGTTTGTTTTCTTATATACAATCCACATAAATAACAAGACAGATAAAATTCAAATCATGAAGGATTCATTAGTTACCAACCTATGTAATCTTTCTTTAGAAATGTACTCCAAACATTTATGCAACAAGTAACTACAACTTTTATAGGCTAAACCATGTGTAGTTCCAAAATTGTGATGCAGGATAAAGTCACTAAGTATTATAAGGAACATTGACTAAATTTGACTCGAAACATACTAGAAAATTTAGTATACTTTTCATTTCGAGTTTACGTTTCTAAAAAACCCTTTTTGAAATGTCCAACCTTCTTACAAAACCTACACTTAGAACTATCATGTTCCTTTATTTGGATTTGGACAGATGACTCATTCACTTTATAGAGTCCTTGTTTGCCCTTTTCTTTCCTTCCGGCTTTCTTTCCAGCTCCTTGATTCATTGTGAGATGAGTAGAATTAGACCCCCTATTCTTAAGCCATATTTCCTCATGAACAAACATTATGTGAAGTTCGTTCATGTTCCACACACACACATATATATATCATGACATTATAGTTCATTCGGAATTGTCTATTCTCAGGGACAATGAGTTTATAATAAACTGCAGAAGTAAATTATCATCCGCTTTCATCCCCAATGTCTTAAGCCTTGTTGCAATTTTTTCCATCCCAATGACATGTCATGCATACTATGAGAACAATCAAACTTCATGGTGGTTAAAGTAGCCATTAATATCCCAGTGGAAGACTCATTAGCAGTGTTGGAACGCCATTCACAAGTTTTATAAATTCCTTAACACTTTCAGTTTGAGTTGTGGTAGACTTGATATTGTCTGCTGCATTCGTTCGCATAAAACATTAACCTTAATATGTTCGTTCTTAATCAGGCATCATGGGCTGATTATTTGGTGTCACTTTTTTAGTCAGTAATAGAAATTATTTTCACTTGGAGTGAATAATCAAGATTCAAAACACTGAGGTGAAATGAAGAGCAACAGGAATGGACACCACAAGGATGTATAATTATTCACATTAATACTTTGATTAACTTAAACATAGAATCACGATCATTAATCGATAAATGTATATTTATTTTCTCCTTTGGGTCACAATAATATAAATCATAATGATGCTTGTAAAATTTACATAATTTGATAATAGAATACACTTACTGAACTATTTTTTTATCGTTGGATATACAAAACAGTTAATATATTATATCAATTATTACATTATATTCACAATTTATAAGAACTAATGATTCACCCTTGGGTGATCTTAAACGTCTTATAATTATGAATTTTGATTATTCATAAATTTAAAAGATTAATAAAATCTAAAGCATCTCATTCTTATGGATAATCAAATATTTATTATATGATTTAAAATTTATTAAACATTCTGGTCAGACTCCTTTGGTGAATAGCAGGCCATCATTAGATAATTTAAACCATATAATAGTATTCACTAATTAAGCCTAAAAAAATTTAATTGTAACCAGATACATAATTTATCGAATAATTGAATATTCATTACATGATTTAAAATTTATTAAACTTTTTGGTCAGATAACTTCGGTGATTAACACACCAACATTAGATATATTTAAATCATATAGTAGTAATCATCAATTAAGGCATAAATCCTTCTATCATAATTTTGATTATGAATCAAACATAATCTCATATACATCATAACACAAATCACTAGTCAAAAAATTCAAGTCATAATCATTAGTTGACAACTTCGACAAAATCATAATATGTCACTAAACGAAATTTTGAGTTTACTATACCAACAACATGTGTTGAAAATTTATAAGGATAATTAATAAACCTTTTATCATTCTGTGATAATGAATTAGCACAATCATAATAACTGCATATCCATGTATCTTTTTACGGAATCAATGACGCGATCAAATGGATTGAACGAAAAATCACATATCTATTATAATGTTTATAACTTATATATACATGCAATATTAATTTATTACTGAGACGGAAACTTAGCACAATCATCCAATTGTGCAACATGCACACTCGAAGCCACGTCATTGTGGTCCATAAATTTGTTTTGATTCTTGATCAATTTCGTTTAGTGTAATGTTAGGCAGCGGTAATATTACATGTAAAACCATTTACAAATTCTTAACATGGATGATCTTTACAGAAAAATTACAACTTCAATTACACCAAAATATCTTTATATGGCGGCAATAATTTTATACGGGGATACACAATTAAATTCTAGGGTTCATAAAATTAACAAACGAGAAATCATGAATTCCATAACCATGTTCTAATGCGACATGCAAGTTTTATTATATATACATAATCGAGATTATAAATTTAAATATGGATCTTGAAACTGCATGGCATTCCATTGTGATATAAAATTATGGCACTAACATTGAGACGTCATTGATTGATTTCTTGATTGACTCCTTGATGGAAGAAATTGATTTCTCTCTCCTAACCTTTATTTTAGAAAGGAGCACTATATGTGGATCAATTAGGTGATGGAAATAATGTATCTCTGTTTTCTTTTATAGGTGGAAAGAGGACCAATTTCTGATAGGATTATGATTATAATGCAATTAAGATTGCTATCCATTCACGGTCTATCAAAGTAAAAATCATATTTTATAAGATATGCACTGACCAAAACTTATTTGAAAGATTATTTATTTAAACTATAAAGATAACAAAATATCTCAGTAACTTAATTTGATGGCACGCGGACCAAAAAAATCTTACAATACCTTATTGAGTTTGCACAGTGTACCTGGTATATAGGAGACTTTACACTCAAGTTATTACCTAAGTGCTTCAAATCGTTTTCAATTAGTAATATATCAAATTTGCACCACATTTATACTAATTGACATAAAATTATTATATTAATTCTGCTAATAGACTAAATCAGGAATATTGTCACATTATATAAATAAGGTGGTGAGATTTTTCACATTTGTGGTCACTGTGGGCACATATTGTTTTTTAATAAAAAATTTGACAAAAATGGAATTATGTGTTGCAGGAGAAACAGAAATAAACAACAAAGAGAGACTCGGAATAATTAGGGCTATCCATTCATCAGATCTCCTTTATATAGGGTGTCAAAAAACAAGGATTTCATAGCTACATATTTTTTTGTGAATACCTAAATTGCTCTTCAATAGTTACTTTTGACGAAGGCACACTAATTATATTTTTCCTTCAACACTCCCCCATGTGCCAAGTCAAAGGGTGAATGGTACCTAACTCGTTGCCCCATTAAAACCTTATATAGGGTGTCAAAAACAAGGATTTCATAGCTACATAATATTTTATGAATACCTAAATTACCCTTCAATAGTTATTTTGGACGAAGACACACTAATTATGTTTTTCCTTCAACAATCCCTCCTGTGCCAAGTCAAAGGGTGAATGGTTCCTAACTTGTTGCCCCATTAAAACCTTGTCAAGTAATAAAACCTAGTGTGAGAAATAAACCTTGGTCGAAGGGAAAAAAGTGCAATGCACCTTTGTTGAGACTCCCCCCCTGAAGTCTACATCTCTCTCTTGATATGTATCAAGAGAGCTTTGAAAATCTCAATCTCCTCAATTTCATATAAATCATGAGGATATTATGTGATTGCTGGTTCTAGAAAGACTTTTATTATCAACTCCATGTAATCTAGTTCCGTCTCTTCATAGTAAATTGCATGTCTTCATAAATATCAGTAGGTCTTTAGTGGTATAACTCAAAATTGCTACATGTAGGATAATGATATCCAAATGATTTGATGAAGTAGCTATGGGAGTTTGTATGATTGATCTCCAAGATGTCGTTGTGTTCCACATGGTAGTACATAACCATTTCAGTAATGACCTTTACATGGGCCAATAAGGTAACCACATAAATTAGGACCAACTAAAGTAATATTTGTTATTACAAAGCAGGGGGTAGTTTCAACATTATTTTAGGATTTACAGTTTCATTTGTACTCCTTTCTGTTTATGTATATGAGAGCATTTGATATTTTCCTTTGGAAGTTATAGTTACATTTGTAATCTCCCATGTATGAAAAGAACAAATTCATGTCAATAGTTTCTTTTAAATATCAGAATACTTTTCTATATCATTCAATCGATACAATATTGTCTTGAGTAAAATATATCTAATAAGTTCTTTGAGAAAGTAATATCTGGTTAAGTGCATTGCGCTCGGTACAATAATATGCACATTACTTAAGTAGGGGATATCAGCTTCCAATAGGTCTTTGTCATTTCCTTTAGACGTAAATGGATCATTTCTTATGTCCACTCTTCAATCATAGGAGTGCTAGCACATTGCACTTTATCCATATTAAATTTTTCGATCATCTTTTGGATTTATGCAAATTGAGGAATTTGTATTACACAAACTCGGTCTCCTAGTTCAAGGCATAGATAGTCCGAGTTTTTCCATGATCTTTAATCTCAAATTCAAATATCAAATATCTCACAGTTTCTCTTATTTTTTTAAGAGTATCTATTATGTCCTTCACATCGACATAAATTGCTACAATTGCAAATATAGCACTTTTTTCTTTATAAATGAATAGGGCCAATGTTACTTGTTCTTTCCCTTCCCAGTCAAATAGTCACTCAGACGGGTATAACATTTTTGTCTGGATTGTTTCAATCAAAATGAGGATTTCAATCTAATATTTTAAATTCACTCTGTGGTCTAGAGCCACTCTAGTTGGGAAATAAAATTCCATCAGACACTTTCATATATCTCTATTGCAAGATGCCCAAATAGATATGTTGCATCACATTAGTATTTTGTCTTCCCAGTCCTTTAGAAGCTTATTCTTAGAGAAACTTATTCATAGTCAATCCCAGGGTGTTATGAGAAGACCTTGTGCTTCAAGGTGGGCTTTATGTCTCAGGACATTATTCTTCTCATTATGTTTATCGACAAAACATATATTATGTCTGACAGGCTTTACACTTGGTGAGGCTGGCACTTCCAAACTAATTACCTGTCGTTTTGTCATAGAAACAAGTTGTACCTGGATTGATTATTTTCATTTAGGCCAATATTTTTGTGTTGACATATTTCAACAAAGCGAGGTTCGATATCATCGTGCTTTATGATTCTTTGAGCAACTATATATATCATCAATGTATGGAAAATCTTTCCATCAACTCATATGCAATTTCATGATCTATTCAGAGTTCTTTGTTCCTAGGAATCACATTAAATTTTGGAGCATCATCCAGTAATGATTTATGGATATAATTAACCATTCATGAGATTAATTATTTTCATTGATGATTTGAGTTGTGCCATACCTGCCCCCTTCCCTGGGCAAGTATTTATCAAACTTCGTGGCGTCCCCCATTGTCTTTTGGGAGCCACAGTCTCAACCACACCTTCACTAAGTGTAGTTACAACACCTTTATATGCAGGTATTGTGCCCCAAAATAGGGACTTGTAACCTTACAACACATCTGCAGTTGGTATATATGATCTTGTCACTTTAGTCATTTTTTAAACTGCATCAACAGTCAAATCTTCTATACTTGGAAGATCGATAATTTTACTTACTTCACTTTTACATTATGAAATGTGGGGATCTTAATGAGACATATTGGGAAACACTTCCTGCCATTCCCTTGGAAAATCTTTTTCTTATCTCTCCTAACGATGGGAAGACTGTGTTATTAAAGTGACAATCCGCAAATCTAGCGATAAACAAATCTTGCATGTCAAAGGTTTCAAATAGCAGGTGATAGTAAGAAATCAATATCCAACAAAAAATACTTAGCTGTATTTAAAGACCCATTTAGTGCATCGTGGGGTGCGCAATCGACACATATATTGTGTAACGAAATATGTGTATGTAAAAATATCAAGTTAAATCCAGTTACCAACTGGTATCTATAAATTATTGATTAGCAGTGGGTCCGACGGTTGCAGCAATATTGCATAAGCCCATGTTGGATATGTATTTTGGTTCACATTTTCAATGACCTGGCCTCCATTTATATCCTTTGATGGTAGCTTTTATAAGACCATTTTTTAGTATGCACATGGGTTAAAGGGTGCTCTACATTGTTCCTGATGGATATGCAATAATCATCAAATCCTTGTTATGTGAACTCCCTAGAGCTAATAAGCAAGGTAGACTTTATGGAGTGAGGGTGGTGAGCCCTTATATAATCTTTTCTAGGAGTTTTTCACACGCAACGTTTGTTGTGGACAATAATATGACAACCAATTATTGTGTCAAAAGCATTTACCAGAACCATAGATACTTTATTGACCTGCTTTCTGGTTTGATAGCTCAACATATATTATATTGTGTTCTTTTGTAAGAATGGAATATCTTGCTTATATATTTGGCATAAGAAGGACTCGGTCTTATCTTTTAAATAATAAGCTTGGTTGAACAAGTGAAGTGTCTTTAAAATAGTTAATGAGACAGAGTGAGATGTTGATCATGCTCCTAGTACTTTAAAAAGCATTGACTGCATTATAATAGAATTAGCACTGATATTGTACAACGTATCAAATTTTCATCCTTTTTGTATTTCGCTTGAAAGAAAGGATATCCATATAATTTCTTAAATACAGACCATCATGTGATGACTTGAATGTCTAAAGTGCTTGTACCAAATCCTATATGAGCCAATGTCCCAAAGTCATTGTTGATAATAACATATGAGTCTGCTTCCCAAAGTTCATCGTGTGTGACAACATATTAGTTTGTGTCCCAAAGTTCATTTTAGGTAATATATGATTACGTGTTCCGGAGTTCATTTTGCTGACAACATTTAATCCAACAATCAGAATAGTAGTGTTGTAGATGCCACTAGATTGGCTCATTCATTTCTCTAAAATGTACAACCTACCACATACATTATATGTATCATATGTTCAATTCTATTCTCACAGTTAGTTACTAAAATTTGACACAAATTTCGTTAACATAGTTCAGATAGCTCCTAATGCATACAAAGATTTTGTGACTTTAACCATTCAGCATCTAGAATTTGGCAGTTCCTCGCCCTTTTGGTACTTGTGATGCAATTATGGTCTAATCATTATAGTCATAAATGAATTTATATATGAATAAACTTCAAGGCCTAATGCAATGGTCTAATTAGAGTGATATAACATATGTTCACATCTTTCTTGGAACATTCACTTACTAAGCAAAGTCATTCTTGCTTTTGTAAGATTGCATAATGATTCCCTCGTGTAAATCCTGGCAATGTTTGGTTGGGGTTGGCCCAACCCCTAATGGTTTGGCCCAACCCCTTCCTGTGTTTGTTATACAACCTGGCCCAACCACTAGAAACCACCACAAATTCTAATACCAATTTAATTATTAAATTAATCATTATTAACAAACTATTACACACATCACATCATATTTTAAAATTAAAAATTATATCCTACACTATAACCACTACCCCAACCATCCAAACAAACATCACTTTTTTACTCTCCCAGCCCCTATCCCCAGTCAACAGTACCCCAGCCACCCCCAGTCCCAACCAAACATTGCCTTTGTTCTTTGAAATTACTATATCTCTTATAGTTAACTTCTCTAACAGTGCGTAGTATTTTAACACTTATAGCAGAATTCATTACCACTATTTCCCTTTTATTGATAGGATTCTACAGTGTCTTTTGTACCTTAGTGTCATTACCACTATATCCATTTGAGATAGACACAAGGAAATGTTCTCTAGAGCCTCTACATCTTTTACCTTGTGATGCATTATTATTTCTATGTCTGTAGGTATTGATACTTCCCGCCCCCTTTATTTTGGGGTTCTTTCTACTATTCAATTTACCAGATTTAGGCACGAGAATTTTCTTTGTCCCAACACAACTTATTGAATGTTACAATTTATGTTGTCGTCATACTCCGACTTATCTATATTGGTTCATTAGTATAAGCATTGAAATAGAAAAAATGGAGAATATTTATGTATCATCTCATCTTCTATGATTTCCTTTGCATAGAAAGTAAGATTTTTTTTTAGGCATATCATGCCCTTATTGAAGTTATTGACCATTTTTGTAATCTAGTAAGTGAATTTCTTTCCACTAAAAAACTCGTTAGGAAGTTGAGCGTCATCTATTTTTTCAAAATTCCCTTTATAGAATCCCACCGTTCATCGGGTATCTTTTAATTAAATAATACACCCAGTGTAAGCTGGGAGTAATGTGTCGTCTCAAGCTCATTAGAGCATTCATTATCACTTCGTCAGATAATACTTTGTCATTAAGGTCGATGGATGGTATGATTGTGGATATGTAGTCTTTCTTTATGAAAGTAGTTCCCACTTAAAAACCCAATTTTGATACTCAATGCCTTTTGAGTTTGTCCAGAAATTCAAATACGAGCTAAGTTGGTTTAGTCCTTTTTTCTTATGAATTAGATTTTGAGGCCATCAATCACATACTTTTTTAGGCTTTTATGGAAATTCCTTATCTCAGAATTGGTTTTGTCCATGAATTTCCTTTATAATGGAAATAAACAATTTATTGAGTTTAACTAAACTCATTGGCAAAACATACATCAAATTCTCATATAATCATGCAAATAAACTTATTTCCAATTTCTAATTGTAAAATCCTCTAAGGCATTAATAATTGACTCATAACTTTTAATTTCATGAGAAATTAGAATCAAACTAAACATGATTGAACTTAATGAAATATCATTTAAAAATCCAGCAAAATTTCATCATTGCCAAAATTGTACATAAAAGTCAAATGCAATATTAATCCATTTTCAATTTACTCAAAACTATAGCTACATACATAGGAGAAATATATATTCTTACCAATTCTCATGTTTAATAGACAAAATTATTTAAATAATCAAGCATGAATGTATTTTAGCACATACATCATGCAACTGTAAACATATATTAGTTATTTGCAGTTGATTCACCAAATATGAAATTTCGATTTACCTTGCAGAAAATACACGATTATTTCCTACAGTACTTCCAACCTTTGGAGAGTATAAATAGACAATTTTTGAAATCTTAACCCTCCAATCCATCCTTGATGCCATAGAAATGAGTTGACATTCAAAAATACCGATAAAATTCATACGATAAAGAATATTTTTCAACAAAGTTATAGAAAAAAAAAGCATACATATGAGTAAATGGCATCACTGCTCAATAAACAGTAAGGAGAGCATGAATGCTCACAAAACGTAAAATAAATAATCTCAAAATGACTATTCAAAGTATTGAGGTAACACGAGAATCATTATTCCATACAATAAATTCACCGTGAAGGCGAGAATAACATATATATATACATATATGTATATATATTCTAAATCCTCATGATTTTATTCAAATTTTGTTGTAACACAATCACACCAACTCGTTTATTTACAATTATATTCATGGAGACTGAAGAAATCAAACGTCTTATCCAATTAGTGTAAAGGAAAAGATACTAAAAAGGAAAAAAAAAACACAAATATAATAGGCTACCTTGATTAAGAGAAGAGGATGTTGTTTATTATGTAAATAATCATTAACAAAAGGTGCTCCATAATCAGGTATGAAAATTCTAAAGTCTATACATATTGTGCTTCTAATTAATAACAAAAGTTGGTATTGAATGCGCGTGACTTCGACTCACAATATTTCAGAGTAGCAGAATTTAATAACAGAACAATCTAGTAATCGATCTAACACATATTTTTTTGTCATTCAATATTTTACAATAATCGCTTCTTTTTGCTGAAATCACTTTCATTGGTTTCTTTTTGCACAAGAAAGTTATGAGTGTGTAAGAAATGGGAAAATATATGTTAAAACATCAATAAAATATAGTTTTATTATGTTTAAACAAAGAAAATATAAAAATTTATTAGTACACAATTTTCATAATCAAAACATAAAGAATGCACAATAATCCAAGTACATTCTCATAGTACAATCTATATTTTCTTTTTCAAAAACACATATCTAAATATATTTTCAATTTCCACACAAAACCCAAATGCATACCCCAATTCTCATTTGAAAAGGAGAATTTTCCAAAATCTTATTGAAATCATATCCAAACAACCCCATAGCTTCCACATTTTCACAATACCAACAGCAAAGGCATTTTTTTAAAGAACACTTGTGTAAGACCAACTATCGGAGAGATGGTTTGTTAAAAATGATAGAGAAAAAACGATATATTTATGTGATGGTATCACTCTAAAAAATTGATATTTTTTTACAAGAAAAAAATATACTTTATATAAAACATACGACTCAAATGTGGCTAAGGAAAGACAATTTTACACGAGAATGCCTTTCTTTTTTCTTTTTCCAATAACAGTATCAATTTGAAAACAACTTTTTCTTAAGGTGCGATTATTCTCATTTACTTTTATTTTGCCCCTTAACCTTTTATTTAGGATCAACCATTCCTTTAACTGTTTATTTTGAGGTCTGTCACACAATTATTATGTGGTAAAAATGCTTGGTGTAAATAGTCATTAATTTGGTATATATTGTCTTCTTATAATGTACATTAACTATATGATGAGGAGTAAGTAATCACGAATCAAAATGTCAAGTATTAATTAGTCCAAACTAGAATATTAGAAGGATAATTTTGATACAGAATAAAAAGTTAGGGGATAATAGTAGATGAATTGTCGCCTTTACCATTATTTTTTCCACAGAAATGAAATTTGTGACACCTCCATTGTGATCAAGGTTTTAGCTTTTATACTCATTAAGACTATTCAAATTAGGCAAAAACTCGACAATCTTATGGTTGGACGAGAAGTTATATCTGATAAATATGGTCAACTATATATGTTGACCTTGTTGATCATATTTAACATATATTTGATTATTTGATCATCTGTCTTACCCTCGTCTTACAGAAGATTATATCTTCTTATTATCTTCCTGGAATAATAGATTACATATTTAATTATTTAGTAAGGGGTTTTCATTACTCTCATTATTCTTGCGTCACTGGGGCTGTTTTTACTTGAAGTGAAGTATTTTTAATTATTAAATAAAATATGTCATTTTTTAATATATTATTTTGATTTATTTACTATTCAATTTGCAGTTTTCTCAAACTTTAATTTGTTTATGAAAAAAATCACATAGCGTCTTCAATCTTATGATGCAAAACATAAAGCCTTTGATTTTATGACGCAAAATAGAAAGCATCATTTATTTGATGATGCAAACAAAAAGATGTCGATAAATTTAACAAATGTTATGACCCTTAAGAAAAGTGTAAGTGGTTTTATAAAATTAATGATACGTCTATAAAAGTGTCACTCATTTGACAAATATGATGATACTCTTCCGTAAGTGTCACTAGGTAAATACACTTTCTGAAAAGCATCATTAAGCATCGTTTATTGTTAGCATTCAAACAAAGTATCCAAAACAAGGTCCAAACCAACTTAAATACATATTCAAGGCCCAATAAGGGTAGACCCATCAACTAGTCAATTGGGTTGATATTTGATCCAACGAGCAAACCCTACCCGATTATAGTCAACTTTTGATCAATAGTACGAAACTATACAACGAGTGCCACATGTCATCCTATATCAACTGTCTATGAGTGCCATGTGTTGACCATCCGTGGAGCACACGTGTCACAAGACTCCATAAATATCCTTCAGAAATTAATTTAGGTAACTTATTCTCACATACTTCATTCATTATTATAATTTGTCTAATGTCAACAACTATTCCAAATATATCGATCCGACTTAAACACCGGAGGATTTTAGCTAGGGTCGGGGTCACCTAGCAAGCCTAACAATCTATTTTGCAGGTTACGTCAAACCTTGTTACTCAACCATCCAACGTTCGGTGTAGAGTAAAATTACAAACGGTTGACTTAAACCGACCTGAAGATTTGCTTATGGAGTATGGAGAAACTTCTCCAAGAAATACACACACACACACATATATATATAGTTTTACCTATTGGGTGTGGAGAAATTGACAGAGATTTGGGAGGTAAGCAATTGAAGAACTCATAATGAAGCAAAATAAAAAGTTAATGATAGCATTATTTATATAATTATAATTGTACAACAAGTATGTGTCAAATCATATGAAATTTGTAGGTGGAAATGGTGCATGTATCATGTTAGAGGGTCTCTACCATTTCTTTTTTTTTTTTTTTTTTTTTTTTTTTTTTTTTTTTTGCCAGTTTAACTTTTTTCCTAACAAAATACCTATATTATGTTTTTTGCCCCTATTTTAGCGGGATGCCAACTAATGTGGAGACTTAATTTGAATCACCCAATATATTATCGTGTACATGATAATATATCGTGTACCCGATAATTTTATATCGTGTACACAATAATATTATATCGAGTATCGGATAAAATGTTATTGTGTATATGTACTAGGATCTCGTGTATCGTGTACATGTACCAGAAAATAATATTTTTATGTACACAATAATTTTATATTATGTATCCGATATGTCGATATCATGTACAAATACACAATACCACTACAAGAAAATTAAGGTTTACCTACACATTATAAATGTGGGTAAAAGATACATATATGTGTAGCTAAAACATATTTCCCCACACATTTTATAAGTGTAAGGATGTGTGGCTATCAAACCGTAGAAAAAACCATTTACTTACACACTACTTTTCCCTACACATAAATGTGTGGGCAAATAGTTGAGATATGTGTAAGTAAATATGTCTCTCAATTATGCAATGATGACATAGATGATGACATGGACAATTAGGTGGAGAATGATATGTCATTATTTTAATTAATTTCATATGATGTGGATTTGACATGTCATGCAGGTATAATATTTCGGGTAAATTGTTATTTATATGCTGGTAAGGCTTTTTTTTTTTTTTTTCTTTTTTTTGGTGCTGAAAATTAATATTTATGAGTAATGTTATATGTCATATACTTTGGTAATGAGACATTTATTTTTAAGGTGAATCAATTTTTAATGACAACCACAAAGCGCGTTAAAATGAATTTTATTCAAAATAAAAATCCATGAGAAATGTAAAAACCTAATGAAACAAATCTGAACATTACAATGCATTATGTACAATACAAAAACTATTGTGATTATTACACAAGTGATTTACTATCAAAATACTACTGGTGAAGATAAAATTTACAATTATACGTATACAAAGAAACGCCTACATTTCTTCCTCTTTAGCAGGAAAATCACAGCTTTCAATTCCTCGTCAGCTGCGAAAGAAACACCCTAAAATATCAAACAATGAATTCAAATAGATATGAGAATATGGTCTGATGATGCATCACCACCCCAAAAGAGAAGATAATTAATACCAAAGACTAAAGGCATTGTATCAACAATTCAAAATAATTCAGGTACACATTATTTCAAAGCGTTTACAAAAGCTTCACAGACACAAAGGTCCATATACATACATATATATATTTATATATATATATATATATATATTAGCCCACTTTATAATTAAGGGAACAAAGATTAAAAAATTATATTAAAATTACATGTACTCAAGATACACAAGAAATGGAGAACGGGATATTAATATTATTCTAATTTATAATTAAGGTAGATCAAACCACATAATATACATTAATATATATGAACTTATTTTCTTAAAGTTAACTTTTATTGTAAATAACAAATTATTGAAAAATACAAATACTCTAAAGTACGAACTTATTTCAGTGGAAGCAAATAATGGAAGCCTAAATAATTAACTTTTAATTCCATGTTCCCTAATTTTCTTTTTCAGAAACACTCATTCAAGTCCATAAGATCTTTCATGTACAAAGTTCAAAGTAACTCTATCCCTATGTTTAGATAACTACTAGGATTTCTTGGAAATAAAATTTCTAAACAATCTTGGGTGTTATTGCTTGAACTACTTCAAATGCCCCTACAACAACCCCAAGACTTGGCAACTCATATTCCAATTCCTACTCAGTCCGGATTACCACTGCTCATTAAAGAGTAAGCAATTTCCTCAGTGGTCTCATTATGTTTGTTAGTTACTTCTAAGTTCTAACAAGAAGAACAACAAACTAAGACTTCAAACAAAAATTCAGATTAGACTATTGAGGAATATATGCTTTGGTAGTAACAAGTAGCTCAATAAGAGACTTTTGCCACCCCTTGCAGTAAAGTGAAACTGACCATTCACCTAGATGCTAAAAATGCTCTTCTAGATGGTGATATAGGAAGATTTACCTAAACCTAATTACTCAACTCAAAAAATTAATTATACAAAAAAATTCAAAATTTTCATTTTGATCAAGGAAGTCTATGCACTACAAAACTTAGAGAAGCATATGCACTACTCTACAATTTTTTCTGCTAATCTAATTTCTTAGTAATCTTTAACTAGTCTCATACAACCCCTACCAAAACCCAATAATATCAAGCAAAAGTCATGAGATATTTCAATACCTTTGGCTTCCCTTATCTATTATATTATAATAAAAGTAATTATTTCTTCACTATTTCTTTCTGAATTAAGAAATTTCCCAAACCATATAAGAAAATCATTATCTATCAAAATAGAGAGAATGATTAGAAACAACAATAAATGAATAATAAAACAACTCATCTGAGTTGGCCCATAAGATAAGTTATTACCAAACAAAATCACAAGGTATTTGGACAAACTATCGGATACAAAATCTAGTATTGATATTTGAAATTCATCAATAGAGAAGATAAATTACCAAGTAATGTACAAATATTAAAAAATCTTTTGCAAATTATACTGAAAGAACAAACTATCTGAAACTAAAAAAAATATATATATATATACTTGTAACAACAAATTTCGTGTATAAAATGTATAAACACAAAAAGATGTACAAAATAAATTATTTGGATCAAAGAGTAAAACACTACAAGAAAACTGTCAAATTCCAACCAAAAAAATTCCAACGGCATAAAAACCGTTGGAATTTTTCAAAATTCCAACGGTAAAAAGTCCGTTGGAATTGCCGTTGGAATCATTTTTTCTGTTGGAATTTAATTGTTGGAAAAAAAAATTCCAACAGCCACTTTTCCAACGGCATAAAAACCGTTGGAATTGCCGTTGGAATTAAAATTCCAACGGTAATTTACCAAAAACCGTTGGAATATGGTAAATCTCCGTTGGAATTTTAATTCCAACGGCAATTCCAACGGTTTTTATGCCGTTGGAAAAGTGGCTGTTGGAATTTTTTTTTTCAACAATTAAATTCCAACGGAAAAAATGATTCCAACGGCAATTCCAACGGACTTTTTACCGTTGGAATTTTTTTTCCAACGGCTTCTGCCGTTGGAATTTTTTTCCAACAGCTATTCCAACGGCCTTTTGCCGTTGGAATTTTGGAAAAAATTCCAACAACTCATTTGCCGTTGGAATTACCGTTGGAATTTTGAAAAATTCCAACGGCTTTTATGCCGTTGGAATTTGGCAGTTTTCTTGTAGTGAAATTTACAACTTTATGGATCCTATCTCTATTTTCCCTCTGATTCTTCTCTTCATATATGTCTTCAAATTTGTTGACTTGAACAACGCTAATCCAAAGTTTGTAAACTTAATTTTGGATTAAACGCCGTTTGTTGCCGATTTTCTCGAAGAACGTCGAAATTCCTTTGTGCCGGAATTCTTTGCTTGATATTCCTTTGTACTGGAATTCTTCACTTGATTATTGACTTGTGTTGTTATGATTTTTGGTGGAGAATGAGACCCTATTTATAGTTGTAGGATGGGAAAAACCTAATGGGCTTGAGTTTGAATGGAGCGATATGATTGGTCCTTCACAATATCATTATACATAAGATAATTATTAAATTAATTATATTTAATTTAATAATTACTGCAACAACTTGACACATGGAGAATTCTGATTGGTCCACCATGACTTGATGTTTATCCTCATCTTCTTGGATAATTACTAAATTAATTTAATTTAATTTAGTAATATCTGCATCATCTTAACACGTGGCGGCTTCTCATTAGTCAATAAAATATATAGTATATCACCAATTAAGTTGACTATTTAACTTAGGAATTTTATTTACCCAATTCCTAATATTAAAAATAATCAATATAAAATTGATATTCAACATATATTTTATTACGTGGCGCATTTTAATTGGATACGAAATTTGCGTATCAACAAATGCCCCCTCGAGTCTTGTTCACGGACGATGTGTCTTGGAGTGGATAAGTCTCGAACTGACTTTCGGAATTTCGATGGACATATCGATATTTTTATACTCGCATCAAAGAGTTCTTGAATTTGGACATGGATTTGGACTCGTAGATAGTTTATACTCATATCAAGGAGTTCTTCATTTGGACTTGAATTTGGATTCATAGATAGTTCATACTCGTATCAAGGAGTTCTTGAATTTGAACTTGAATTTTGAAGACCTTTTAAACTCGTGTCAAGGAGCCTTGAGTTGGATTTGAATTTGATTTAAAGACCTTTTAAACTCGTGTCAAAGAGCCTTGAACTTGAACTTGAACTTGAACTTGAAATTTGTTGTTAGTTTATACTCATACCAATGAGTTCTTGAATTTGGAAGTTGAATCTTCAACATAATAGATTTGGACGGATTTGACATACTGGACTTGGAGGAGTGAATTTATCTGAAGTTGAGTTTGACAACCCAATTTGACGAAATCAGATAACGTAATACCCTTGGAGCTTGGATCCATAAACTCAGAGCAACTTAGAAGAGGGAAACACAATATATGTATGACTGAACTTAGAATATTTATAAGCTGCCTACGTACCCCGGTGAGAGGGATCAAGTCATAACGTAGTTCAAATTTCCACTTTGTGTTTTGTTTTTTGGGGGAGTGTCGTGCACAGTTTATACTCATGCGGTGCAGGAGTGACTATTTTTTAACCACGTTAGCCAAAGTGGGGTAAGTTAGCATTTTAACCACATACTTTACTTTGGTGGTCGACGTGCACAGTTTATCCTCATGCGGGCCAGGAGTTCTTTCTTATATATATATATTTTTTTTTTCTTTGCATCAGGCTCAAGTGAATTTCAAGAACTCCCGTTTAAGGGACCCATTCGTATACCATGTTCAAGTTCAAGTAGGGTCTTTTCAACATCTTCCTCTTCTACATGTCTATCTTCGTATTTGCTTCCTTGTTTGTCCATTATGTAGCTTGGGGTGTCGCCAAGGCCATTATCTTCCAAGATAGTTGTAAGATTTGTTGTTGCATTGCCTTCATCTAACACTATTTTTCCTTGTCGGGCTAACTGCATGACCTTGTCCTTGAATATGAAGCAATCATGGATTGGATGCCCTACCAAGCGATGGAACCTGCAGTATTTTGGGACATCAGTTTGCCTAGCTTCTTCAGGACGCTTTATTTCTGGCAACTCGATGAGATCTTCTTTGATCAAATCATCGAATATTCCAGAGACATCCGAGTCCAAGAACGGATAAGTCCTTTGTTGCTTCTCCTTCAAAGTTGATTTCCTTTGCTCCCTGTCTTGAGGGACATTCTTTCCCATGGCATCATTGCTTCTTCAGAATTTGATGGGCATTGCACTAACAATCATGGAGTCTCCATTTTGATTTTTGGCGAAAGACTTGCCCCCACTGTTGAACTTATGAGACTCGTGAATCGGGGTCCATCGACTCCAATTTCAGTCATACTCAGCTCCATATCATGAGCTCTACTTGCTAGTTCTTCAAATGTCCTCGGCCTAATCCCTTGAAGGATATATCGGAGGCCCCATCGCATGTCTTGGATGCACATTTCGATTACTGAACTTTCAGATAGTCGATCTTTGCAATTGAGGCTCAAGTTTCTCCATCAATTGATATAGTCAATAACAGACTCATCTTTCCACTGGCGGGAGTTTGTCAACTAGATCATGCTCACAGTCCTTCTTGTGGTAAAAAATCAATTGAGAAACTCATGCTCCATTTGCCCCCAGCTATCAATTGAGTTCGCCTCTAAGTCTATATACCAGTCGAATGCATTTCCCTTCAAAGAGCGGACAAATTGTTTCGCCAAATGATCGCCATACATCCCGGCGTCGTTGCATGTCTCAACGAAATGAGCGATATATTGTTTTGGGCTACCTTTACCATCGAAGAGTTGAAACTTCGGGGGTTGGTAACCGGAAGGCATCTACAAGTTGTCAATTCTCTGTGAATATCGTTTGGTGTAAGTCAAAGATGACTTAGGCATTCCGTCAAGCTTGTCCTTAAGGGTTCCTATGATGATCTCTTTTAGTTGGTCAACATGGACCATACCATCGGAGGAGACTTGCAGTTTATCCATGGTTCTTTCCTTCTCGTTTGGTTGATATTGATGCCCCGCAGACTCTTCAGCCTCGTCTTGATCCTCAACAGGTTCTTTTCTAGGAGCATGACTTGTAGTACCGCTATCAGCCTTGCTTATCAGTTTTGCGATCAAGGAGTCTTGCTCTTGTGCATGTCTCATAAGCCCTTCAATAGCTTTGGTCAAGCTCACAAGTTGTTCTTCAAGAGTTGAAGCATTTGTTGTCATGATCGGAGCTGCTTCTGAACTTGATGAAGAACGAGGAGTAGAAGATGCAGAGTGGTCATTTTCATCTCTATTGCTATCAACAATGTCTCGCAAATTCTTCTTAGTGGCCCCGGACGAAGTATTTCCTTCTGAAGATGTCAACGATTGCGAGTTGCTTGGCATACTCCTTGTGACGACATTGACAACTGCAGCTGGATGATCTGTTGCAGCGACTTTCGTAATTATGATCTTGTGAGGTGTCATAGTGATGTCTTCAATTTTGTTGAAGAGAAGAGATGAGAGATAGAGATGGTCCCACCGGGCGTGCTAAATTTGTAACAACAAATTTTGTGTATAAAATGTATAAACACGAAAAGATGTACAAAATAAATTATTTGGATCAAAGAGTAAAATTTACAACTGTATGGATCCTATCTCTATTTTCCCTCTGATTCTTCTCTTCTCTTCATATATGTCTTCAAATTTGTTGTCTTGAACAACGATAATCCAAAGTTTGTAAGCTTAACTTTGGATTAAACACCGTTTGTTGCCGATTTTCTCGAAGAACGTCGAAATTCCTTTGTGCCGGAATTCTTCACTTGAATATTGACTTGTGTTGTTGTGATTTTTGGTGGATAATGAGGCCCTATTTATATTTGTAAGATGGAAAAAACCTAATGGGCTTGAGTCTGAATGAAACGATATGATTGGTCCTTCACAATATCATTATCCATAAGATAATTATTAAATTAATTATATTTAAATTAATAATTACTGCAACAACTTGACACATGGAGCATTATGATTGGTCCACCATGACTTGATGTTTATCCTCATCTTCTTGGATAATTACTAAATTTATTTAGTAATATCTGCATCATCTTGACACGTGGCGGCTTCCCATTAGTCAATAAAATATATAGTAAATCACCAATTAAATTGACTATTTAACTTAGGAATTTTATTTACCCAATTCCTAATATTAAAAATAATCAATATAAAATTGATATTCAACAAATATTTTACTACGGGGCGCATTTTAATTGGATACAAAATTTGCGTATCAACAATACTAAATCTTACAAGAGAAGAATTTCAAATTTCAAATGTTATTCCCCCAAATCAAAAACTCGCTTTTCCATGAAATTGAATAATAAAATAATAAACGAAAAATATCCAGAATAAGATATGTGTTTTCATAACTGATTCACTCATCTATAATCCATAGAATTAGGAATCGGTAACAAATGTCCATGAGGTAACTCAAAGGAGCCTGAATTTACCTATAATTCCAGTGCAAATTTGTCGTACTCCTCTTTAAGAAGAGAAGATAACTGCAAAATAAGAAAAAAAAATATAAGAGAAACACGAATCAAGGAAGAATAAAGGGGAAAAAGAAGAAGAGATCTCGGATGTGAAGAACCAGAAATAAACGACGGATGTAGATGTTTTAGAGAAAACAAGGGTTTGCAATTGTCTTTGTAGAATATGAGATTAGTTGTACACTTTAAGTAAGTAAAAATAAGAATAGAAGATATGTCTTTAAAACGTCATTTTGTAGATGAGAAAAGATAATATTGATTATTTATTATCCACACAATTTCAACACCTAAAATTATGTGTGGTTAATTTAATAGTTTTGTCCACACATTTCTAACAATGATAAATTTGTGTGGGTAGCACTAATAATAAAAAAATAACACATCAGCAAAATGAGGAAAGTATAACCGCCCGCTGATTATAAGAGTAGCGGATCTTTTCGGTCTAAATGTAAAATGGTGCAAAAAGACTTTTAACTACACATAATGAATGTCACAAAAGAAGTTAATTACACTAATTTTATTTCCCCACACATTTTGGAAGTATATGTAGCTAAACACTCACACATTTTTATCTGTGGCTAAATTATGTATGGGTAAAATCTTAGTTTCTTGTAGTGATATCGTGTAAGTTACACGAAGCGGGTGAGGGTGAGGGTGAGGGTAAGAGTAATTAAACGAAGGGGAAAATAGGTTTCAACACATCGTATTATGGGTATTTTCTATGTAAAAAAATGAAAGTGGTGAAAAATAGGGTAATGACCCTCTAATAGGGGTACAGTACCGGCGAGCCCTTTGTAGTGCCAAATAGAGAGCATCCGAAGAGAGTTTTATTCGAAGAGGGATACTTTGAAGAAAGTGCAAGTCACACGGCGGCTACTTTAACGTTTTAATAAATTACTATAATCACATAAGGAAAATGTTGTGATGGAACGAAGGAAGGACCGCATTTAGAAAAGTGAAAAGGAAAGATATTTGTGACCTCATAATTGGCTTCCATTTCCTTGTGGGAAGCCCATTGGGATGGAGATATAAAATTTAAAAACAGGATTTGATGGCATAATGTGCATCATAGATAACAAATTAATATATTAGTGAATCATGGTTTATTGTACTCTTTCCATCCTTAAAGAAAATGTCTAGTGTTCATTTTTTGTCTATCTCAAATTATAGTCACTTTCCTTATATAAATAGTACAATTTCTCTAAAATGCCAATTTATGGTGTAAGTGGCTTGTGGATCATGAACTCCATGCACCCCGAATATAATAAGGGTATTAAAGGAAAATAGTGGGTTACAATTATTTTTCTAATTACAATAATGATAGTTTCTTAATATGTCAGTAAAATCAATTGTGACTATCTTTTTGTGATAGAAGGAGTATTATATCATGAGAAATGATAGATGATGATAAAAGTGTTGTTGGGGACTTGGGGTTGGTGAGTTTTCATTGTTATATTGTAAAATTAGTATGGATAGTGATTAATTGATTATGTTATAATTAAAGGTTATTGAGATTGGTTGATGAGGGTAGGATTTTGGATGGTAGATGTGCCACGTTTGGACGGGCAGATCCTGTCACATCCTTGTACAAACATACCCTTAGTGGATGTTTGGACAAGGATGGATACATCCAGATGGGAGATATACCCATCCAATAATAGAGATGTCTGAATTAGCAAGGCCACCGCCCATCCTCCAGAATAGGTGGGATGTGCCACATGTATTTAAGGTCACTAAGTGGTGAGCCGAAATGAGCTGGCCTATGGGGTGGGCTAACCTGCCAACTTCTTTGTTTTTTTATAATGTTTATGTCATACATTTCATTGAAATTTAATCTCAACCCTAACCCTATTGTGAATAGAATAAGGATCCACCTTGATTGTGGTCTTCGTATTCCATTGATTTATATAAGTACAAGAAGGTGTCAAAAATACAATAATATTACAATGTATTATTAAAGATATACAATATACAAGGAAAGTCTAAATTAATCCGGAGATTTGATTTGAGGAGCAGATATATCACTAACACCTATTCCTAATTTTTACTTATCGATTGCCACAAACACATCATTTAAGAAAAATTGCTTCACACCCGCAGAAACAGAGTTAGTCGGCAGAGAAGGAAGAGTGACAGACTCTTAGTTCTCTCACCGGTGATTGGGCGAATGCAAAATTATTGTAGCAATTTCGCCATTTGCTATTTTGGTTCGATATACCGACTTGCCTACAATCCTAATTAATTTCAATGTATTGATTAATGAATGATGGATTATAGATTCTAACTAGTCCAATTGTTGCGTTAAGTAGTAAATTATTTTTTAAGAATTTCACTATTTTAGTTTTACATTGTATAGATAAGCAATTATAGAACATGGTTTCTGAAGAAACAATTTATCGCCCATAATTTCTTATAATGTGTGTGTGTATACATGTTTGTGTATATATATATAGTGGGTTGACCCACCCCAACCTGTGGCTTCAGGTAGGCTAGGGTAGCCCGTCAATTATACGGTCCGTCCCGCCCCCACCCCGCCAAATGGTGGGCTCTAGTAGGTTTTGACTTGCTCAGTCCCGTAACCCGTTCTAACAGCTCTATCCGAAATGCATATTTAGTATTGAGATTGAGTATGGTATTGTGAGTATTGTAAACGTCAAATCAATTGGCAGATAATGTTTTATATTATTATATTATGGAAAATTACCGGTAATTCTTTTTTTTAATTATGAATTTAACAGTTTAAGATACTATTGTTGTTTTGGGATTTTATAAATGACTTTGGTAATTAGTAATGATGTAAAATATTTATAATGAATAATTTTCACAAATAATAGATAAACTATAGATATATTTATCAATTAATATACATGTTTATAAATTATATATATTACAGTATAAATGACATAGTTTAAATTCAACTCTCTATTTTTTAGTCCAATCAATAAAATTTATTGTTATATATAATAGTTAATTATACTACATATAAAGGTAGAAATCCTTGACCTAAATTGTACTGCATACATATGCTATACTACACAAAGATTCTATCCCATGATAGCTCGTTGCTCGTTTGCTCTTTGATTCTCCATTTCTCTCAAGAAATCCCTAATTTGGTCAGTTTGGATTCCAATGTGATTAGTCATATTAATCTTACTTATTCATTTTAATAATCTATATTCCTCGTATTTTTTGCATCTATTTATAATTGCAGAGACGTGAATCCCTAGCTATATGAGGTAAATCTTATCAAAATGTATACGAATAGATCTTTATAGAGTTTGAAGAAAGAATCGATAAAATGACCAACGAGGTGTATCGTAAGCTGATAGCTTTATAATTTCGTGTTATCATTTTTAGATGAGGCATCTACTTTAGTAAATTACAAAATTTATTTATTTAAGTTCGAGTTTGAGACTTGTTTCAACTATATAACTTTTAAGTTGTTCCATATTGAACTATTTTATGAGGATATGATATTATCTTAAATACTGGATTATAATTATTCCGTACATTTTGTTTGATATCAATATGGGCTTTAAATTTAAGATCAAATGAAAAGTTTCGAATACCCGAGAAACCGAATAAATAAGTGGAGGGATGCTGGAGTTTTATTTTTGAAATCTCCAAATATCTTCGTATTTCAAAAATTTCTAAATATTTGAACCGTGGTGGATCATCCTCACCTGAACAATTTGGAATTAGGTTTTAATGGGCAAAATTTTTCAATAATTGACAATCCCCTACCTAGAAAAGTGTGGGTGTTTCTTACAAAATAATGTATGGACACAAATATCCCTACATCTATAACTATAAGTTAAGGTTAAATAAGTAAACTGTTATATAATTAAGTTGCACTAATTAATTCCAATTTCAAGATAATAATGGTGGAAAGATAACCTATATCAATTACTATTATAAAATTCTCATAAAAACAAAAACAAAAGGAATTACCTATTTATTTATATTTAAGTTTTAAGTTACATGCCGTAATATGATATATTTATATTTATTAGTATCAGTTCAGTTGGATTTTTATAAATGAGTAAGTGGGTGAAATTTTATTTAATTTAAGTTTATTTGGTTTTTTCCTAGATTAAGTTTATAGAGTAGCATCTTTCAATTTTTTGAAATTATTTTCCAAATCATTGATGCAGGTATTGTAATTTTCATGACCAATAACTTTTACACTTTAAATTATGTTTGAATCATGCAACCTTCTCTTAATGAATTAAATGAGAAATGTGATATTTCACCACTAAAGTACTGGATAGTTAAGATGCCTATCATAACAATCCTGAATAAGAATTCAAATATATTAAGAAAGGTAAACGAGAGTTCAATAATTTTGATTTATAACTTAAATGTTTTTCAAAATTTTAATAACGTCAATTCCATATTAAATTATATCATAAGAGCTTGCTAACCGTATATAAATCATAAGCATATACTTAGTTGATGTGATTTATTTTTATTATTTTAATTTTATTTTTATTATTTTAAGCAAAGGATTATGAAGAATTTAACATTTTTACCTTTTCAATTTTAACAATGCAAGTAAAAATTATATCATTTTAGAGAAAATTAAGAATAAATTTATTGATGAATCTTCAAGCTAATTGTTCTAATCAATCCCTCAAGATCAACCAAAACAATACACAAAACAATTGAAAACAAAAACCAAGAAACCAAAGAAGAATGAAAAATCTGAAAAACAGAAACGAAGAATGAAAACCAGCCAAGATTTTACGTGGTTCGGTTTTGCAACCTACATCCACGGATAGAGATGATTCCTCTATCAATTCACTATATTTGAATCAGAATTACACCCTCTTAGAGCTTCCAAGAACTCATGTAGAATAAAAGAAACACTCCTTCTAATCCTTCTACAAATCCTCTCTCTAAGAATAAATCTGAAACTGAAAAACTGGAATACAATGCTTGATGTGTAAACTAATGAGTATAAAAGACGATTCCTGGCAGCAGAAGCAAAAACTGATTGAAGCAGTTGAAACAGATTAACAGAAAAACTTCCAGAAGTGTGCAACGGTTTCTTCAGTAAACGACAACGCTTTTGGCTGAACGACAACGGTTTTAACAGAATAACCGTTTTCTTGACAGCAACTCTTCCAGCTCGTTTTTAAACGTTTTCTTCTGCTTCCAAACTGATTTTTCCTTCTTCCACACTTGTTGTAACAGTATTGTGAAGCCACACACACTCTTATATACTCACAATCTCCACCTTGGCTTCTCAATCAAAACCAAATCATACCCCTTGTCTCATTCCCTTAACATGAATTGATATCAGAAATCACTCCACCTTTTCCCATGCTTCTTTCAAACAGTTTGAATCCTCACTAACTGAAGACAATACAGGAATTTGTCTCGAGTTAATGCTTTTGTCAGCATATCAGCTGCATTCTCCTCTGTTCTAACCTTTTCCAAACACACTGATCCTTTATCAATAATATCTCTCACAAAGTGTAATTTAACATCTATGTGTTTACACCTTTCATGGAACACATGATGTTTGGCTAAATGTAGAGCACTCTGTGAGTCACATTTTACCTTGACTGACTCTTGCTTGATACCAAACTCGGACAATATGCCTTTAATCCATACTGCCTCTTTCACTGCTTCTGTGAGTGCAATAAATTCTGCTTCAGTGGTTGACAAAGCCACTACAGACTGAAGCATAGACTTCCAACTCACTGCAGAGCCATACAATGTAAAAATGTACCCAGTCTGAGACTTCCTGGAATCAAGATTTGCTGCAAAATCTGAATCTACAAATCTTACCACAGCATCTCTATCTCTGTCCTCCTCTTTTCTGAACAAAATTCCATAATTTCCAGCTCCTTTCAGATACCTCATGACATACTTCAATGCTTCCCAATGAGCTTTCCCAGGATTAGACATATATCTGCTCACTACACTAATAGCATGAGATACATCTGGTCTTGTACAGACCATAATATACATAATGCTTCCAACAGCATTTGAATATGGAACTCTGCTCATTTCTGATTCTTCATCCTCATTCCTTGGCTTTTGATGTTCAGAAAGTTTAAATTGTTGTCCTAAAGGGACTGTAACAGGCCTACACTCATGCATATTAAATTTCTTTAATACTTTCTGCACATAATCAGTTTGATGCAGCAGCAAATACCCCTGAGACCTATCCCTCAGTATATCCATTCCCAGAATTCTTCTAGCCTGTCCAAGCTCCTTCATTTCAAACTCAGCTTTCAACTGCTCTTTTACCATTGTAATTTCTGCTTTGCTTTTACTTGCAACTAGCATGTCATCTACATATAAGAGTAGAAACACACTAACTCCATTCTCACCAAACTTCAGATATACACAACTGTCATACCTTGATCTTTCAAAACCAATGACTCTCATGTAGCTGTCAAACTTCAAATACCACTGTCTTGGACTTTGTTTAAGACCATATAACGATTTTTGTAACAAACAACACTTATCTTCATTTCCTGGAACTATGAAACCATCAGGCTGAGTCATATATATCTTTTCCTTCAGTTCTCCATGAAGGAATGCAGTTTTGACATCCAGCTGCTCCAATTCAAAATCAAACTGAGCCACTAAGGCTAATAGAATTCTGATGGATGTGTGTTTTACTACTGGGGAGAAGATCTCATTAAAATCTACTCCTTCTTTTTGAGTAAAACCTCTGGCAACCAACCTAGCTTTGAACCTGATTTTCTCCACTTCTGTGACCTCAGTTTTCCTCTTGAAAATCCACTTGCAGCTTACTAGCTTCTGGTTTTTAGGTTTCTGAACAAGCACCCAGGTTTGATTCTTTTCAAGTGATTCAATCTCCTCTTGCATTGCCATGAGCCATTTTTCTTTGTCTGATCCCTGAATTGCCTCTGAATAAGTTCTTGGTTCTAGGAATTCAATCTCTTCTTCAGCTGTCACAAGTGCATATGTTGTTAAATAATCCTCAGCATATTTTGTAGAGGGTTTCCTTATTCTTCTTTCTCTATCCCTGACTAGCTGATAATTCTGAATATCTGATTCTTCTTCTTGAGTTTGCTCTTCATCAGCTGAATCTTCTGATTCTGAGTCAATTTTCTTTCTAGACTTATTCACCTCAGTCATAGTATCATTTCCATTTTGCAATATTACCTCTCTTTCATTTTGCACTGTCTTGTAAGGCAATATTTCTTCACAAAACACTACATCTCTGCTGATAACAATTTTCTTCTGTCCTTCTTCTGTACACCAAAGCCTATATCCCTTTACTCCATTTGGGTATCCAATCATGATGCATTTTACTGCTCTTGCATCAAGTTTGTCTTGCTTGATATGAGCATATGCCCTGCATCCAAATACCCTTAAATGAGTATAGCTAGGTAGCTTTCCAGTCCATATCTCCTCTGGTGTCTTATTGTTCAAGGCAGCTGAAGGACTTCTGTTGATTAGATAGGCTGTTGTAGAAGCAGCTTCCCCCCAGAACCTTTTCCCAAGCCCTGAACTTAGCAACATGCACCTCACTCTTTCTAACACTGTCCTGTTCATCCTCTCAATGACTCCATTCTGTTGGGGATTGCCTGGGACAGTGTTGTGCCTCTTTATTCCTTTTGTTTTACAGAACCTGTTAAACTCATCAGACATGAATTCCAACCCATTATCTGTTCTAAGACACTTAAGCTTGCTCCCTTTTTTTGTCTCAACTTCAGCACACCAGTCTTTGAACTTTTCAAAACATTCTGATTTAGCTTTCAAGACATATAACCATAGCTTCCTACTGAAATCATCCATAATGCTCAGAAAAAATCTTCCTCCACCTAGAGTTTGAGTTCTAGATGGTCCCCAAAGATCAGCATACACATAATCCAAAACATTTTTGGAGGAATGTTTTCCAACAGGGTAAGGTAGTTTCTTTGTTTTCCCTAGTATACATTCTTCACATGTTCTATGTGCTTTTAGACTTCCAGTGTGGTTTATCAGTCCTTGCTTTGCTAGTTGAGCTATACTAGATTCTCCCACATGCCCCAGTCTTGAATGCCACAGGTCATAATCAGTATGAGAGACATTAGCAGATTCACCATGTATCACTTTTCCATCAAGATAGTACAAGCTATTTCTCTTGATTCCTTTCATGACTATCTTGTTTTCTTTTAAGACATACAGGCATCCCCTTTCTGATTTGAAATTACACCCTCTGGATTCTAAAGTCCCCAGACTAATTAAGTTTCTTCTCAAGTTTGGAATGTACCTGACTTCTTTTAAGACTTTGATTGTGCCATCATGGATCTTCAGCTTTATGTCTCCTGTTCCTTTCACTGGACATACTTCATCATTCCCCAGCATGACATTTCCTGAATCTTGTTCCTTGAGATTCTCAAACCAAGATAGAATTGGACACATGTGAAAGGAGCACCCAGAATCAAGAATCCATTGCATTTCTGGACTAGATTCTGTAATGTTTAGAACTTCTGGATCTTCAGATAGAGCTTCAACAGCATCTGCATTATTAGTTGAGAGAGTACTTGACTTTTGAGATTGTTTCTTCTTATACTCAAAGCAATTCTTCTTGAGGTGACCAGGCTTCTTACAGAAAAAGCATTTCCTTGTTTCTTTTCCTTCAGTGTTCTTTGGCTTTGAATCAGGGAATTTCTTTGGCTGCTCTGAATTTGGGCCCTTCTTGGCTTTCTGAAACCTTCCCTTTTTCACAAATAACCCTTCTCCTGCAGTTTCCTTCGTGTCTTGATTTAGTCTTTGCATCTCCTTAGATCTTAGAGCTGATTGAACTGCAGCAAAAGAAACTGTGGTAGTTCCACCATACATCATTGCATCCTTCAATTGATCATAAGAAGGAGGCAATGAATTTAGAAGTAGGATTGCCTTATCTTCATCTCCCATGGTCACTTCTACAGACTCTAGATCATCTAGAGTTTTATTGAACTCTTCCAGTTGATCTTCTACTGACCTTTCTTCTGAGAATTTGAATGAGTACAGCTTCTTCTTCAGGAAGAGCCTATTGGTCATGGATTTCTCCATGTACAATTCATCCAGCTTCTTAATTACCCCTGCAGCGGTGCTCTCCTTTGAAACCAGTCTCAAAACTTTATCAGACAGACACAGAATAATCAAACTGTGTGCCTTCTCCTGGATTTCAATCTTCTTGTCCTGAATTTCAAGTTTCTTTTCCGGATCACTTATCTCAGGATCATCTCTTCCATCCTTCAGAGCTGCAGATAAACCCTGTTGGACGAGTAATGCTTTTAGCTTCAGTTTCCAGAGCCCATAATCATTCTTTCCTGTGAATTTCTCTGTTTCCAACTTGGAGAGTGACATCTTTCAGATCTTGATTGCGTGCGGGTTGTGTTTCCCACAGACGGCGCCAATTGTTCTAATCAATCCCTCAAGATCAACCAAAACAATACACAAAACAATTGAAAACAAAAACCAAGAAACCAAAGAAGAATGAAAAATCTGAAAAACAGAAACGAAGAATGAAAACCAGCCAAGATTTTACGTGGTTCGGTTTTGCAAGCTACATCCACGGATAGAGATGATTCCTCTATCAATTCACTATATTTGAATCAGAATTACACCCTCTTAGAGCTTCCAAGAACTCATGTAGAATAAAAGAAACACTCCTTCTAATCCTTCTACAAATCCTCTCTCTAAGAATAAATATGAAACTGAAAAACTGGAATACAATGCTTGATGTGTAAACTAATGAGTATAAAAGACGATTCCTGGCAGCAGAAGCAAAAACTGATTGAAGCAGTTGAAACAGATTAACAGAAAAACTTCCAGAAGTGTGCAACGGTTTCTTCAGTAAACGACAACGCTTTTGGCTGAACGACAATGGTTTTAACAGAATAACCGTTTTCTTGACAGCAACTCTTCCAGCTCGTTTTTAACCGTTTTCTTCTGCTTCCAAACTGATTTTTCCTTCTTCCACACTTGTTGTAACAGTATTGTGAAGCCACACACACTCTTATATACTCACACTAATAAAGTGAGTTACAATAATAGAGGTGGTAATAAATATTTATAGTAATTTATTATTTTAGTTGTGCCATATGTTTTAGATGAAAAGTTTAAAAGAGTTCTCATAAGCACTTATATTTATTTGATATTATTTTCATTATTTTTAAGTTAAGGATTATCGACATTTCATATATATATATATATATATATATATATATATATATATATATACACATATATATATATATATATAAATATATATATGCCATTTTTAATTAACTATGGGTGTAAAATATATTTCAATTCTCTAAGGAAGAGACGAAAAATTATAGACTAATGAGGAGATTTTATAATTAAAATTATTTAATATTGGTGGTTAATAAAATTATAAGCAAACTTGACAAATATTTTAATGTACTAAATTATTGTTTTCTTTTTTTGTTGGATGATTTAAATTAATTACTTAGTTGTGTCATCTCTTATTCTGGAAAGTTTAATAAGAGTTTCATGTGATGGAAAAAAAGTAAAAGAAACATTATCTCTGATTTTTAATAAATCTAGATAAAAGAAATATATATATATATATATATGATGAAAAATTCACTTCAAAAACGAATTTCATATTTGCAAAGAAAGAGGAAGGAGAAACAACAAAATAATTTTGTTATTAGTCAAAGAAAAAGTGAAAAAAATCACAATAGAAATAAGTAGGTCACCAAGAACCATTCAAGAATTTTAGAAGGCCTTTAGTTTGAGTAAAAAAAATTAATCACTTAAAATTATTACATAAATATGTATCTTTGTGGCTTATTAGCTTTGATATCTAAAATTTATGGTCGTAACTCAAAATATAGTCCTCTAATTATAAAGTCCATTAACTTTTTTTGTTACGTGCATTTCACCATTTTTATAGCAAACATTAACAATCCACCTATGATGAAATTATATATATATATATATATATATATATATATATATATATCGAAGAAAGCATAAATAAGTGCTTACACATATAGAGTGATAATAAATCACGCAAAGAACTATTTTGTGTTGATGGAAAAAAGGGTACCGAAAGTATTCTAAATATATTTAATCATCTAATTAATTCTTTAGTCATGGAACTCCATGGATTTTTCTAGCCTATTTAATCAAAGTATTAAAAAAATATAATTTTGAAATTCATGTGTACAATGGACAACGCAGTGAACATAGAAAACTACAAGTCTAAAAAAAAAAAAAAAAGTAAAAGCGAAGAAAAAAGTCATGCATACACAAAAATAAGACCATTTACACTGCATGGTCATATATCAAGGAAAAAATTCTTTAGTTTTGATGTTTTTTAAAAGAAAATTTCCCTAATTATTAATGAATCTAAACTAAAGAAATATACTCTCTTCATTCATAAATAAGTGTTATTTTAGACTTTCAAGTGGAATTTAAGAAATTATGGGATAGACAACAACCCCTCCAATTTCCTCTCCATCATTTTCTTTATTACCATAAATTTCTCCAAACTTCCTTTATTTGATATTATAAATATTTGTATGGAAATTTCCTTAGATTTAGCTAAGGAGAATATTGGAATAAATATGCAAAACAATTATAGAATGACAATCTTATGGAAAAATGGGTTTTCCTGTAATGACACTTATTTGTGAACGGAGGGAGTGTGTGTGTATATATATATTCAAAATAGGTATGAAAATAAAGATATAATAAATTAAAGGAGCTTCATGTAACATTAAGTATAATTAATTTAAAAGATAAAGGATTATTGGGAACAAAAATTATTTTGATTATAAATTATGGTTTTCAGCATATATCTTTAGGATAAAAAGTATACTTAAAAAATTATTTTTAAATTTACAAAGAAAGAGGAATAAGAACAATAAAAATTATTTTTTTATTACTCTAAAGAAAAATGAAAATTTTCAAAATAGAAATAAGTAGGTTTATAAGTAAATCTCCAAGAGTCATTCATAGATATTAGAACGTCCTTAGTTGAAATAAATAAAAATTAGGCAATATACATCTTAAAGTCCTTAAAGTATTGATATTTGTTTTAAATAGTCCTTAAAGTATCATTTTGTTTTAATTGGTCCTTAAAGTTCTAATTTTTTTATTCAATTAGTTCCCTGAAGTATTTTTTATTTTAATTAGTCCCTTATGTTTTGGAATTATTTCAATTGGTCCTTAAACTATTACAAAAATCTATTTAATTCATAATGATGCTTTCCCCCTGAAACGAAGGTGATTTATACAAACATATCGATTTGAATAAAACTCCGAGATTATATTTTTTCAAGAATTTCATCCAAACTTTGAGAAAATACTATGTGCTACTTTATTTTAGTTAGAAACGTACTAATTTGATCTAGATATTTTGAACTCTAAATATCTTGAATTTAAAGTAAAATTGAACATTATCAACGAAATAACTTTAATTTTTTTAAATATTGTAAAGACCTTCAAACATAAAAATTCAAAGTCCTTTCGTTAATAATGTTTAGTTTTACATTAAATTCAAGATAGATAGAGTTCAAAATATCTCAACTAAATTATCACTAAAATTAAAGTACCACAAAGTATTTCTCAAAATTTGAATAAAATTATTGAGAAATTATAATCTCGAACTTTTGTTCAAATCCTATTATAGTATAATTCACCTCATTTGATGGTAAAAGTATCAAAATAAAAATATACAATATTTATTTAATAAACGATATGTTATAATATTATTTTGAATTAAATCGGCGATTTCACATATTTTATGTATCTTTTTTTTCTTTTAGGGGGCCTTAAGCTAGAATTTCGTAATAGTTTAATGATCAATTGAAATAATTGTAAAACATAAGGGACCAATTGAAACAAAAAATACTTCAGGGACTAATTGATTTAAAAATTTATAACTTCAAGGACCAATTAAAACAAAATGATACTTTAAGGACCATTTAAAACAAACATTAATACTTTAAGGACCTTAAGATGTATTATGCCTAAAAATTAATCATGTAGGAGATAAATATGTATATATATATGTGGCTTATTAGCTCCGACATCTAAAATTATTTGTTGAAATTCAAAATTTAGTCATCTAACAATAAAGCTCAGTAACTTTTTTATTATGTACATTTAATCATTTTTACTAGAAATCATGACAACAAATACATAAAATAAAATATTTCAAAAAACAAAGAAAATCCAAGATAACATAAAATAAGAGCTTACATATATAAAGCGATAATAGATCAAGCAAAACTAACCTCTTTTGTATTGATACGAAAAAATAGAATTGAAAGTATTCAAAGTATATTTAATCATCAATTAAATCCTTTAGTCATAGAGTACCAAGAGTTGTTCTAGAAAGTTCTAAAACTATAATTATGAAAGTTCATGTATACCATATGCAACATAATGAACTTTACAACCTAGAAGTCTAAATTAAAAATAAAAATAAAAAGAAAAAATTTTATAATAATCCATGCAAGCACAATTTTAAGACCTTACATGCTGCATGATCATAAATCAAGCAAAAAAAAAAAAAAATTAAGTGTTTATATATTTTTCTTAAAATATATATATATATATATAATTCTTAGTTTATTTAATCATCTATCTATTTCTTTTTCTATGGTGCACCTTAATTCTTTTAGCTAATTCAATTTAATTAGACTATTATATATTTATTTTTATAAATTCACGTGTACCACGTGTAACGCACGTGAGACTTTACTAGTATGAGATAAAAAGGTAAAATTTTAGCTACTTCGGAAATGTTGGAGGGATGGGGGGTAGGAGAGGACTGCACATGCACTTCCCCTCCACCTAAAATTCATCTATTGCATATTTGATGTGTATATAATTTTTTATATTTTAGGCCTAATCTAGATTGTTAATTAGTTGATGTATGTTTTTCAGTAAATGGCAGAAACCACCCTAATGTATTCAACCAAGTAATAAATTGGGTGAGGTAGTAATGGATATGACGTCAAATCATTTTCGCTTATGCTATTTGGTCTTTTAGAGTTATTACTTAAGATCTGGTTTTTCCACAAATAGTTAGGTGAAATTTGAAAGGAAATTATTTACTTAATTGCCCTATGTTCGTATGATATCTTCATTATATATCCCCAGATTTTGTCGACACAAAAGGAAGTAATGATTGTACATTCTAGGGTTCAAGTAATTGCACTACCCATCAAAGTCGCCACAACCTTTCTTACTCCGATATGTGTTTCTCCTAAAATAATTACAGAACAAAATTAAACCAAAAAATTATAACTTTGTGAATGTTGTTACGAACTATAGGAAAAAATATTATATAAAATACAATTTCTTTCCTCTTTCTGGCAATTAATTGCAGATGTACTACGACTATAGTTAGATCTGTTTTAATTAGATTGTTTTGGATCTATCATTTATTTTGTCATCTACCAATACCCTAAGCGGAAGGTAGAAGGCGTCACAGTCCTAACTTCCACCCATAATTTATTACTGATGCAGCACTGGATGGTGAAACAAGTGAAGAATTTAAGACAACCTCGTCGAGATGCATTCATATACGGAGTGGCGTCGGAATTAGATAGAGATGACAAATCGTGCAATTCGAGAGGTTATCGGTCAACCCAATAAGGCCTTAACTGATAATGTTAACCCCAATCCGCCCAGTAAATTTATTGGGTTGAAAATAACAAATCAAACCTGGCAATTAATAACCCGATCGATCATATAACCCTTTTAACACTAGTGCAATGCTCGTGAAAAAATCTGACGAGTTTATTAAATTCCTTTTTCTTGAAAAAATTATTAAATAGATAAACACTTTTTTTATTTTATTTTGAGGAACTTATGTTTTTTTCGCAAATATATATTATAAAGTTATCTAAACGTTGTAGTTATGTAATAATAATAATAGTTTTGTTGTTTTTCAGTATATTATAAAAATTATCTAAAGAAAAAAATGAAAGGGAGCAAAAAAAGGGAAAATATTTCATATTGGCAATTTTTTAAACATAAAATTAGGGATTCAAATTGGTTAATGTTTTAATAATTTAAATTGATTTTAGGGTTAATTATAAAAAAAAATCACAACTTTTGGTCCAATTTTCAATTACAACATGATTTTTAAAACTTATCAATGTTGGTCACCAACTATAATTTTTTTTCAATTATAACATCAGCTAAATTTTTTTACACTTGATTGTGTCTCCATCACCATCATTAGATGTGCATGGACACGATCTTCATTTGCCCTCGATCAATTTCACAATCCGTCAATTCTCCTGTCATTAATTGAGAGTCGAAGAAGTGACATAATAAATTCAATCCGATTAACGACAATGAAAATGATGAATTGTAAAATTGATCAAGGGTAAATGATGGTCTTGTCATGTGCATCTAATGGTGGTGATGTCGACACAATCAGGTGTTAAAAAAATTAGCCGATGTTGTAATTGAAAAAAAAGTTACAGTTAGTGACGAACATTAATAAGTTTTAAAAGTCATATTGCAATTGAAAATTGGACCAAAGGTCGTGATTTTTTTGGTATTTCAAAATCCCTTTCAAGCTTTTCAAGGTATTTGAAGCAAACAAGTGATTAAACACCCCAAACTTAAGGCATGTTTGATTGGGGTTAGGGTGGCTGGAGTACTGTTGGCTGGAGATAATGACTAGGAGAGTAAAAAACATGATGTTTATTTGGATAGTTGAATAGTGGTTGTAGTGTCGGATATAATTTTTAATTGTAAAATGTGTTGTTATATGTGTAAAAAAATGTTAATTATGATTAATTTAATTATTAAAGTGGTATTAAAATTTATGATGATTTGAGATGGCTGAGTCAACCTGTATAAACAAACATAGGAAGGGGTAGAGCCAACCCCAACCAAACATAGCCTTAGTTTTTACATTAAATTTTGATACTGGTTATTGTATTAAAATATTCTCAAATACAAATCAAGGAGCTACAACACACAAAATGAAAAAAGGAAAAAATCAACATATGCAAAAATATTTATTATGCTTAAAGCTCTTCTGAATAGAGAGACAAATCTTAACTAAGGCAGCTGTTCAACTATCGTCAAAACATCTTAGACACAAATGAGTGATCAGAAAGACAACATACAAAGAAAAAGTATACAAGAAAATCTTGGAACTTTTTCCGCAAACTTCTTCTAACCATAACTCTAACAACATCATTCGAGACTCGAGAGGGATCGTCGAAAAAGTACAGCGCAAATCTTCTTCAGAGTTGCAGACCAATTTTTACATTCACTATTGAAGATAAATTACCACAGTAAGAAATCCATCCCTAGAGCCTACGCCCGTAGACAGAGCTAAAGCCTATACCTGCATCGCGTGTAGTATTCACTTGCCTCTTCACTTGACCAGGGTAGACATAAGTGTTGCTCTTCCGGTCAGCCTGAAAAGCAAAACCCTTTTCAGAAATAGTGTCAGAATCCCATATATCACGACCAAACTTGGTGCTCAAGCCCAGCTCCTCCAACTGCATTCTCTGCTTGGGTGCACTGTGGGACCGCACTTTAGCCCGGGATGATTCTGTGTTCGCCATGTAACCAGGGTGACCAAGGTAATCACCGAACACACTTCTAGAACATTCACTTCTAGCAGGAGTGAACGGGCCTCTTAGGTTGCCCGTTGGTCTAGATGAAGCGGAATGCACTCTTGGGCTGTTGTCAGCAGTCCATGCTGCAACTTGATCTCCTTCAGGAGGAAACTTTGAAGATATTACAGATGAGACTTCCTCAGACGATATACTAGGATTCGGTTTTTGAAGCTTCGAGGAAAGTCTAGAGGGGCCAATTTTTGAATAGTCATGTCCCATGTCATTCCATGCTGAGAAATAGTGGGAGGTAGGGACCGTTCTGTCATTTCGCCTGGTGTTCTCGTGAGGCTTCCATGTATCTATTTCTAATATCTTGTCATTTCTCTCATCATCACAGTGAATGTTTTCGAGGGATGTGGCGTGAACGTTATTCCAAGAGCATTCTTCCATCCAATGACTTAACCATCTGGAAGCTACATGTGAGGTTTCCATATTGACATTGTTGCCACTATTTGTCCTTGAATGATTTTGCTGCATTTTCAGGAATGCCCACACGAAATTAGACACAAACTCATTCTTTTGTCATACTATAGTAAAAAATCCAAAAATTAGTAATTTACTGTTGTTTCTTCTTTTGAGGAACTTATCACCAGTATATCTACTTACCTTAAGCAAAGATCCACCGTGTTTACCACTATTTGATCTGTCTTCATATTTCCTGAGATTTGTGCTTCCCTGCAACTAAATTCCCAGAAGATCAGTAATTTTGCAGATTCAAATTTTTATTGGGTCTCGAGAAAAATCGTACTTATTGCCACCAAAGAGAAGTGGGCGCACCTGATGATGGGAATTAAAGAACTTGATTTTGGCATTGGAAGACTCTGAGTGAGATCGATGTGCAGAGGCTCGAGCCTGGATTCGAGCCATAGCTTGCATGCGATAAAGCATATCTGTACTTTGCTTTCTCACAATATGGCCTCTCACCAAGGCTTGAAGTTTAACCAGTCCCTTGAGGGCCCTTAAAGCCCTCCTAGCCTACACCACACACATTAGCTATCATAACTTCTTCTTATCGTCTGTAGAGCTTTTCAGTTTAAAATCCCCCCAACAATATAAATTAAATACTTAGTTAACTCACTAAGTGGAATTAACTGTTTTGATCTAGGGTCATTGAAAGTGAGAGGCCATTAGGCAAATACCAAGCCCGTCCTTATCTGAAATCTTGGTCACTAAATTACACCTAGAATCACACCACCAAAAAGTTTCATTGGTAGGAAAATTTGTCATTCAAAATAGTGTTATCATTGTAGCAGTGTAGAAAAAAATTTCATCCAAAAAAGGTGGTCCCCGATTGCTAGCACATGATGCAAAAGCGAGAGATGAAGAAAGAATTTGAACCAAATCAGTGTAACCCTTGGTGTATGGGCTCAAAACAGTTCAATCTCACATGTGACATATGCACATGGCCTTTATCCTAAAGACCACGCTCCCATGTTCCACTCAAATGTCAGAAAGTTCTACACCATCATGTAACAATACTAAGCATCCTTGAAAGATATATAAACATCAACTAATTTCCCGTTAGACTAATCAAGAAGACCCTACTCTGATCTCAGATTAAAAAAAGACATATGTAAACTTTATCATGAAAAGGGAAAGTACAGTAGGGGTTCCTTTACATTATGTAGATAAGCCACTGATAAAGGATGTATCCTTTACAAATAGAGAATAGAACAAAGTGGTTTAGCGAAGACAAGGGAATCTGATTGTGAGTTGTCACAGCCACTAGCTTGATGGACTTGAGTCCCACTCCCTTTGGACATCTCCTATTACTTTTCCCAAAAATCGAACTATTCTTTTAGTTGGAGATAATATTTGTACAGCGACTGGTAATAAGGAAACATTGTCTGCATATGTGATCAAACTAGTGAGATGTGAATTAATAGTCTACAATTGATCCTCTACATTTGCTTTCTGTGAAGTTCAAAGAGAAGTATGTGGTCCTCTACGTTTCTATTTTTTATGTCTCTCCTCAGTCAATCCTCATATGCCTAAAGAAATAAATATGCATGACAAAGACTTCCTCATATAGTCCAAGAAAGAACAGATGAGATCTCATCTTCAAGGATAAATTTCTTCACCCAAACTTTCTGGTGACGAAATTAAGTACAAAAATCATTAATTTTGCTTGTATATACATAGTAACGGAGGAAAATGAAGTGAGAAAAATATGAGGCAACAAAAAGTTGACAAATAAAGTTTGAAAAAGGAGACAATATTATGTGGTTGATATTTCAGAATGAATTACAAAATGTTTTACCCAAGACAGTAAAATTTATTTATTGAAGTGAAAAAGGGGAATAACGTTTCCAAAATTACTAACCAAATAAGCTCGGAAAGCCGACTGAATCTTGACCGCAGCCCAAACTGACCTCCGATCAGGTTTATTGTACGGCGCACCCCTCCCACTCCCGCCGCCGCTGGTTAATCGAACCACTTGGGCAGCGGCTTGGGCAGCCGCGAGAGCCGCCTCAGCGACCGCCGCCGTGGCGGCAGCCACCGCTATTGCATGCTTGTTAGCATCCAGGCCATCAGCGTAGGGACTGGCGAGAGGGTCTTCGGCATGATTATTGAACTTATGTGAGGAATTCTTCTTCTTTGCCTCCGGCGACTTCTTGGAGCTTAGAAGAGAACGGAACCACCTAATGGCCTTACCCATGTCTCATTATAGCAAGTGGAGTTGAAGAGTTAAATTTTTGTTGAGATTGATTTAGCATTTTGTTGATGATGGAGAGGATTTAGTGGGAGTATATTTAATGGGAGTGTTGGGGAAGGTTCAAAGTTTTAAGAAGACAGAGGGAGCGTCGATATGACGCGCGGTGCTGGTGTAGTGGTGGTTACGAGTTGGGACCCGGGAGTTTAATGGCAGGAGACAATTTACAGGTAAGACTTAGGTCCAAATTTATAATGGAAAATATTTGAATTTAAGTAACCTTTCATTGCTCATAGTCTTATCAAATTATGGGATTTTTTGCGATCAAAGGCGATTGTGAAAAACTTATTTAAATTGAATTTTTGTATAAAACCAAAATTTAGTAATGTTTAAGAAAAAAAAATTATATTAATCATAAGTTCTTTTTAGTATTGGAGTTTTCAAAAGAAAATCACTTGTATTACACCAATATGGTAAAAGAATTATAAAAAAGTTAATCGAAATTACAAAAGTGACATTAGAATCACAAAATCTTGTGAAAGACCGATTCTAAAAAAATGCTTTTAAAGCTTTTTAGAAATTATTTTGGGGTCTTTTATAAGATTGCAAACACTCCTATTTGAAAAAATAGATTTTACAAAGTGAAGTTTGGATTTGAAATGAGTTTGCAAACTCATATATATACCTCTAATACCCTATATATATATTTATAAATTAAATACATTTAGTTGATTCATTATAAATAACGACATATATTCATTAGGGGCAAACATTTTTAATATAGTAAATGACATATTTTTTATGGGATGAAGGGAGTATAAATTTACAAATTAGAATTTTTTATATTTAAAAATAATAATAATAATAATCATAATAATAATAATAATAATTTTATATGATTGTTTTAGACCAATATTATTATGTTGATTTGAAATAATAGTGGTTTCAGAGAAAAAAAAATATATTATATTCTAATGTCAACCTTAAAATACGTTGATATTTATAGTTGGTATCGCTCGTGTCTAATTGCAATTTTCAAGAAAAATAAATCACTATTTTTACTCATATTGCAAGACAAATTTTCGATACATTTTCTGTTGATCAAAGTTCACGTGTCCTAGTGATATGTCATTTGTCACACATTCGTCAACATTAACAAAAAAATAATAATAATAATAAAAAAAAATAAAAAAATAATAAAAAAGAATAATAATAATAATAATAATAATAATAATAATAATAATAATAATAATAATAATAATAATAATAATAATAATAATAATAATAATAATAATAATAAGTGAAAAAAAAAAATTGTAAATTAACCAGAAAAATCAAACTTTTTAAAAAAGAATTGCAATTTAAACCTAAAATTTTGAACTTTACATAACAAATCACAACTTTTGAAAAATTGCAATTTCCAGAGTTTGCGAAAAAGTAATCTCAACCTCTTAAATCATTATAATCTAAATCTAAACTATTTTGAAATTTCCAATAATAATAATAATAATAAAAAATAAAAACAATAAAAATTATCATCAATCAATTCGTACTTGTATTGCATTTTGGTACCAACAAGGTTAATGTCATTCTCTCTTTTAAGTTTTACCCTCATCTGTGTTATTTTTGTAATTGTATTGTATTTGAGTCAGGGTTGTGTATGAAACTCGGTATTTATCGAACTGTATCGAAAATATATTGAATCGAAAAAGAACCGTTAACTTTTGACTTTTCCCGAACCGAACTGTACCGAAAAAAATTATGGTACGGTTTTGAATATTCAGTAATATATGTACTGAGAACCGTACCAAACTATACTGAACTGACCTGAACTGTCCCATACCGAAAATCGAGATTACAAAAATATATAAATATATTAATAATTTCAGACATAGAGTAGTTCACAATATTGTGCATAATTTTCATACATTATTACTTTTAGACGATCTTACCTGAAAGATTTACTTATGACTTGGTGTTATCCCAACATAAATAATAATTTTAGTTGCAATTCTAAAGAGGTATCTTGATTTTTTTTTCTAGATTTATATATTAAAAATATTTTTAAAAAAACCTCTAAATAACCGAGTATGTCATACTGGACCTAATCGTCTCACTAGATCCGTTCGATCCAAAATATCATCCCGACTTGTCTCGAATTTTGGAAAGGTTCAATATGGATCTTTTTTAAGTTTTGGTTTGATTCTAGTTCTTAAATTTTGGAAGAAACGAACTTTGGAACGGTTCTAAATTTTTTAAATTCTCGAATCATACTGTCCCGTACACACTCCTAATTTGAGTTGTGTATTATAACGTGTCAAAATATTATCACATTAACTATCAGGAACACGCGTTTCTAGCTTTAAGTGGAAATTAAAATTATCTTTTATCTACAGTCAAAATCAACGTAACATATAACTAATGACTAAAGGCTACTTAATTATATAATAGACCTAAGTGTTTGATTCCTCGATATTGGTTTGCTATTTCACATCCATCGTGGTGTGATTAAGAGATGTTAAAACTGATCCGATTTTAAGGTTGGGCATAAAGGTTGGGTCTTACTTTGATAGGTCCTTGTAACTTCAGGATTTTTAGTTCGACTCTACTTGATTCTTGGGTCTATTAGGACTTTGGATGGATTGGGTTAGAATAGGGTTGGTTCTAAGGATCTTATATATATTTTTTTTATATTATATACATTATTTATATAATGTCACATAATTATATAAATAAATTCAGGGTTCTGTTTAAAAAAAAAAAAAGGAAATCGATAGTTATTGTCTCTCAAGGAGAATCAAATGTTGCAGTCGAAGATGAAGCAATGAGAAACAAGTAAATAACGTATTTACTCGTTTGATAATTTTATCAGTGATCAGTTTTATCGTTTTTCTTAATGTTTTGAAGGAATCATACATCGCTACTTAACGTTTGTTATTTTTTTCATGTTAATAATTAGGAATTGGGATGTTAATATTTTGAAATGCTTTAATTATTCCATTTTTGTTTGAAACTTAAAAATGTTGATTTTAGTTTTTTGAGACAAAGACGAAAAGAAAAAGAAAAAAAAAAAAAGAAGCTTATAGGGCTTTACCCGACCCTAACCCTTTAAGTCTAAGACTCCGTCTGTATTTTTAAGACTTATGGCATCACGATTTTTAGCCCTATCATTTAAGAACTGGGTTTTTTTGGACTTCCTTAATTGCCCTCTCTCAGTAACTGAAACATTTGTAAAACATAATTATGCATATTTTGAATTTTGAATTTACAAAGTGAACAAACTTTTCATTGGACTTTTGGAAAAAGAAAAGTGCAAAATATAAGAAAAATCATTAAAAGTTATCATTATCAATACAACAATGATATGGTATATTTTAATATAGATAACTTCATGTATCTTCAGATTTTTGCAAATTACGAATATTTCAGTTTTCATTTGCAATTATTTAGGAGGTTAAATTATATTTATTTTTGGCAAATTCCAGCAGCAAGGTTTAAATTGCAGTTTCTAACAAAGTTATCATTTGTTATGCAAATTTCATAACCTGAGACTCAAATTTCAAATTTTAAAGATGTTAGGACTTTCTTCTTTCAACTTTACCAATTATTTTTATTTTTACATGAAATGATGTGGCAAATAATGTGTTATATGCCATGTCAATTTTTCCAAACATGTGGCCTCTGGCCACCAAAAGATATTTTTTTTTTCACATTGTTTTGTCGTAAAAATATATTGGTAAAATTGATCCAAATTTATTCGATTTACATTAATGCCGGCGATGAGGGATAATTCCGTAATTATACATGTTGACACGTGGCAACATAAGATTGCGACACATAAACTACAAGTAGACAGAATATGGAGATATCATCCGAGGTGTTGGGACAGTCCAAGGTCTCCTAGTCTAGACCCTGGGGCGGAGGTGTTGGCCCAGGGCTGAGGTCCAAGGTCTCTCATATATAGACATCGGCTAACGTAAGGTAGGGGTAAGTAACAAATAGCAGACGTGATATGCTTTCTATCCTACCTTACGTAGGGGTAAGTAACAAATAGCAGACGTGATATGCTTTCTATCCTACCCTCACTAAATCGCCGTCAGAGACTAACTTAAACATCGGAGGATCTACCCCGGGGTTCTGTTTTGCAGGTTGATACAAACGATCGGCCGACCTCCAAAATCTTAAGCGTCGCCAGACCTCGGATCCGACCGTTTCGGTTCCTGACATCATCAGTTTAGCGCCCACGGTGGGGCCGGTGATCTGATTTGAGCAATGGCACCACAGAGGAGAAAAAATACCGATGCCAGCCGAAATACCCGTGGTGAAGATCGAAGGGTAAACCCTAACCCCAACCCTAGTAACGGAAACACCCACAACTCCCATCCTTCAAAGCGGTGATAAGGCAATGGAGGAGGAGCGAAGCTTAGGAAACCAGGGTAATGCTGCCCAGGCCATCGATGTCCAACGTATGAATAAGATGGAGGCCGATCTTCAACAGTTGAAACTTCTATTGAAGGAACTCATCGAGAGAAAGACATATGCAACGAGTCCAACAACAAAAGAGACGTCAGTCGTGCCCAAGTGTCCAGGGCAATGAATGACGAAGTCAGGGGCCACAATCGTTATCGAAGGAGATAGCCAAGATAACCTACAAATGAAGTCGGCAGAGATGGATCAAAGGTTGGGGGTGGTCTGGGGTTAAGAGGTCGGGCTCTGACCTCTTCGCTCCTATGGAATCCCTTTTTGTGGAGAGCATCATGAGGGAGGAAGTCCAACAGAACTTTAAGATGTTTCAGATAGAGAACTACGATGGAACCTCGGACCCCCGTGATCATCTTGAGAATTTCCAAGCTCTCATGATACTTCATGGGGAGACCGACGCCATTAAATGTCGAGCCTTCTCTGCCACCCTAAGGAAGAGTGCAAGGGTTTGCTTTCCCTCATTGTCGGCCACGTCAATCGGTTCTTTCAAGCAACTGGCTTAGGAGTTTCTCAGTCACTTTGCTAGTAGTAAGAGGTATAAGAAGGCCTCAGCATACCTAATGGGTGTTCGTCAAAGGACGAACGAGTCCTTAAGAGATTTCATCCAACGGTTCAACAGAGAAGCTTGATAACACGTTATTTATGCATGTATTTAGGTCGATTTAGGATCATATTTTATAGCATATACGTGTATATTTGACCAGCACTTATTGACATTTATAATATTTGGGCAATTTGACGTGTTTCGACTTGTTTTGAAGATAATTAGGTATTTTTATGCCATTTGGATGAAGTTCGAAGGAGAAACAAGTCAAATAGAGTGAAAACCGGTCCAAAGGAGTGAAAACCGGCCCAAAGGAGTGAAAACCGTCCAAGAACCGGTCCAAACCGGTCTGAACCGGCCTGAACCGGTCCAGTAGCAAAACGACGGAAGAACCGACACGGCCGCGTCAGACCTTCAACACGGCCGTGTCAAAAGTGGTCCACAATGTGCTGTTGAATCTGGAATAGAACACGGCCGTGTCACTCAAGCAACACGGCCGTGTCAAATTGTTGCTAGAAAAGTGAATTTTGCAAATCAACACGGCCGTGTCACTTAAGCAACACGGCCGTGTCAGAAGTGTTTTCCTGCGATAATTACCTAATTTTAATAGGATTTTGATCCTATCTTCCCCAAAATTCGTCCCCAACTCTATAAAAAGGACTCCAAGCTTTAGGAAAAGAAGAGGAATCATCAAGAACATAAATTACATCATCTTGGAGGACAAAGAAGACGAAGATCGTCGAGACGGAGTCATCCGGGTTTATTTATTCGTTTCTTAGTTTTAATTCTTACAATGTTTTTATTAGAATTTTGTATGGGATTATTACTAGGCATGAGTAGCTAAGCTATTCGTGTCCTAGGGTTAGAAAGTAGGGATTTTTATAACAATGTTTTGATTTATGATTTAATCTATTAATTCCGTTCTTTATGTGTTTTATCTCTATGTTTGTGCTTAAAACTGAATTTAGCTTGATCACCTAGATTTAGTAATTTAGTTTAGCGATTCCGCTTCGAGAGGAGGGAATCGTTATCAGACCTATAACATAGAGCGCAGTTGTCTATGACTGTGTAGGCTGTGGCTTAGGATCGTTTGGGAGTTATTAGGTTTAATTGACTCGAGAGGGTAATTAGCTTAATCAATCAATGGTTTAATCGCTTCGAGAGAAGGGTTAGATTATTGTCATGCCGCCTAATAAACACTAGAATTGGTAAATTAATAGGTTAATCATATTTAACATTGAAGTAATATCCTGAAATCGAAGCCCTAGGATACCTTTTTTCTTTGATTGTTAGTTTTCGTGTGTCCTAAGTTTGAAGTTATATTTAATTGAGTATTTTAATTAGTAAAATCAACCTTTAAAACTTAGTATCTAGTTAGGACATTCTTAGAGCATTAGGGTATCAAACTACCTAAAACTATTCCTTGTGGGATCGACCTTGACAATAGTACTACACCTACATCCGTACACTTGCGGAACACTAGGTTAGAAACCGACGTGTCAAGTTTATGACGCCGTTGCCGGGGAATAGGATTTAGCGCTTAGTTTTTATCTTGAAAAATAGGAGGAAACTAGACTAGATTTTATTCTTTCGTAATTTTAATTTTAATTTTAATTTTCGTTTTTATTTTTTTGGGTTAATTTTAGTGTTACGCGGTAGTTCTTGTTTTTGGTGTTTTCAGGCTTCGTATGCACACCAGATCAAAAGGGAAAGAAACCCTTCTTCCTTTCGATCCAGAAATTGAAGCGACAGCTCGCAGACACCGAACGAGAAGAAACTTCACAGCTGAGATGGAGAACCCACCACAGCAACCGAATGATGAAGCATTAAATAGAGTGCTAACAGCCTTAGCACGATTGGACGATCGCGTCACTACTATACAGCAGCAGATACCTGTACAGCAGCAACAGTTGCCACAACAGCACGGACAGATTCCAATAGAGCCAGATGCGGGAGAAGAAGACAATACACCTATTAGTGACTGTTTAAGGCCGAATCCTAATCAACAGTCAGGAGGAGTACAACTCCCGCCTCTGAATGCAAATAGTTTCGAGCTGAAGCCTGCACTGATCAACATAGTGCAGCAGAACCAGTATGGAGGAAGTGCAATGGAGGATCCGAATGCTCACCTGATAAAGTTCCGAAGATTGGCGGACACAATCAAGATCAATCATGTGCCGCACGAGCAAGTCAAGATGAGACTGTTCCCTTTCTCACTGAAGGACAGAGCGTTACAGTGGTTTAATTCACTAGAAGACATCAGAGATTGGGAAGACTTGAGTACTTCTTTCCTGTTGAAGTACTTTCCACCAAGCAAGATGCTCAACCTGCAGAACCAGATCAATCAGTTCAAGCAATTGGACCAAGAGCCATTCGGAGAGGCTTGGGAGCGATTCTGGGATCTTATCCGGAGTTGCCCTCAACATGGGTTCACCAAGAAGCAGCAAGTATGCAAGTTCTACAATGGTCTACTTGCACCGACTAGAAATCAAGTGGATGCAGCTGCGGGTGGAAGTTTGATGGAGAAGTCAGTGAGGATGACATTCTCAATCCTGGACGCAATGGCCAGAACGAGCTACCAATGGTCGAATGAGAGGAACATACCAAAGAGGGTAGCAAGTGCCCAGAGAGTCGAGCCCGTCAATAATGAGCCAATTGAAAAGCTCACAGCACAAGTAACAGCATTGACGAGCCAGGTGAATTTGCTAACTAATCTAACGTTAGCACAACAGCCAGGGGGTCCGGAAGAAGTTGAAGAAGTCAAATTTGTGAATCAACGAAACTTCAACAATTTCCAGAACCATCAGCCTCGGTACAATCAGTACCCTCAGAATCAGAACCATCAGAACTTTTCATATGGGAACGCGCAAAATACACTTAATCCGCCACCCGGATTTGCTGTTACAAATGGCATGATCCATGACGGTAAGAAGCCATCACAAGAAGAAATTGCGCAATCACAATTTGAAAAGTATGATGAAAAGTTAGCTCAGTTGGAGAAGAAAGTGGATGGGAAATTCATGGAGCTAAACAAGCATATCACCGGGCAAGGGGCAGACATCAAGAGGCTCGAGAACACGTTGGTGTAGACTCAAGCTAGCATTGGAGAATTGACATCAAACATGAGTCAGCTGATAAAGATAGTAGGAGCTCAACACAAGCAAGGCCAATATCCGAGTGATACAGTGGTTAATCCTAAGGAGCACTGCAATATTGTGGAGCTAGAGGAGCATGAAGAGAGCATGAAGGACCAAGAAGCGAAGGAATCAAGCGAGGAAGTCAAAAACATCAAGAAGGAGGAGGTCAATACAATCATAGATAAGAAAACTCCACCTCCTATTCTTGATGAGTCTTTTGATTTTTGTTTTAAAAATTCATTCTTCGCTAACCTTGTTCCTTTAGAGCAATCTAGAGTTGTTGTTGTGAAACAGGAACCACTAAAGGATAGAATCCAAGATAAAGAGGAAATCAGGAAGAGGAAGGATGAAAAAAAGACGACGAAGAAGACACCGAGTGGGCCCAAGAAGAACGCAACAACAAGCATGAAACCGAGAAGAGCAACAAAAGCAAAAGATCCAGGGAGTTTTACTATTTCTTGCTCAATTGGTAGTCATGAGTTTCATAATGTCATGTGTGACTTGGGGTCTAGTATAAATTTAATGTCTCTTAAGCAGTATAGACAATTAGGATTAAGGGAAATTAAACGGTCCTTTACTACTATCAAATTGGCGGATGGATCTTCATTAACGCCGTTGGGAGTAGCAGAGGATGTAGTGGTAAAAGTGCTAAATTTTGAATTCCCTAGTGATTTCTTAGTTGTTGACATGAAAGGGAATGATGAATTCCCTTTTATCTTAGGAAGACCCTTCTTGGCGACTAGCCAAGCACTAATAGATGTACCTAAAGGGGAGTTGGTTTTTCGGGTTCAAAACGAAATAATCACACTCAAAATACATAAGTCGGGTCTAAGGGGTAGGCACAATTGTAGCATTATTTACACTACCCTAGCTGCTGTAGAAAATCCTCATGTCCCAAATAGCTCTTTAATTGGTCAGAAAACATCCGACTCGGGGTGGCTAGAAAATGGTTGATAGAAAAAGGACGTCTGGCTGATGACGTGAAACAAAGCGCTTGTCGGGAGGCAACCCGATGTTTATCGTTTTATTTTTATTATTATTTCGTTAATTTTATATTTTTACTTGTGTTTTAGTGTTTTTTTTTTTGTTTTAGGAATCAACATGGACGAGTGTTGCAAGAAACGGGGGTCGAAAAGATGGAAAAATCGCGTTAAAAGGAGCAGAAGATGCAACACGGCCGTGTCACACTATGGACACGGCCGCGTCAAAAGGCACCTAGAAAGTGTTTTTAGCACTGGAATGCAACACGGCCGTGTCACATGGTGAACGCGGCCGCATTAAGGTAGTACAAACGCAACACGGCCGTGTCACACCATTGACACGGCCGCGTCAAAAGTCTCCTCAAAACGTGAATCCACACTGAAATGCAACACGGCCGTGTCACACAAACAACACGGCCGTGTCAAAATCATCCCAGAAACATCAACTTTGGTTCAAATGTAACACGGCCGTGTCACAGCCTTCAACACAGCCGTGTCATTACTTCAGCAGAAAAAAATGTAAAAATTCAAAGCGCGATGCAGAGACGGCCGAACCAAGATTCAGTAGGAGCAAAATGGCACGATTTCGGAGCTCATAGGGGTTTCAAAACGCCATCGTCGAAACGATTTGTAAGTTAGCACCAAGGCGTACCACGTTTTTCCTCCAAACATTGGCTTTCAGCCAAGTTTGGGGGAGGGGGTAGACCGTGGAATGTCTTGGCAGCTAGATTTCTAGTTTTGATTTATTCTTTTTTCGTTCGAGAGTCTTGCTGTTGATTGTGGGTCCGTGTGCCCATTGTGCTGAGTTTTATTGTTTCGATTGGTGTTATCGGGTCGGTGAGCCCATGTATCTGCTTTATTAGTGCTGATGGGTCTGTGAGCCCAAGTTTGATTGCATATCATTTCCATGTTGAGTCTTAGGAGTTTAGAGTCGTATTAGTTTTTTAGTTTTGTGAGTCATAAGAATAATAAAACCCGGAAATAGGCAACAAGTGAAAAAAATAAAAAAGAGAATAATAGGGAAAGATGGATGATGAATAGTTAATGATGAGATGATTTAGATGAAAAAATGGCACATAATAGAGCATGAGAGGTGTTTTGAGACGAAATTGAGCTTGAACTTAGAATATTCAATCAAAATTAACCTTGTGAGAATTTGAGCCTAATTAGACTCCAATTTTTGGAGTCATATACTTTCTTTCGGTGTGAATTTGATTGAATATGTGTACTAGTCTCTAGAACTTGCCTTGAGTCTTTACTAAGAATGTGTCAAGTATGTGTCGTGATTTAGGAAATGATCTTAGGCAACTCTTTGTTTAAAGCCTATTTCTTTGAACCATGAAAATTACCTTTGAACCATAATGAAAAAAATTGTCCCTAGTTAGCCCAATTGAGCCTTATAGCTTTATTTATTCATAACCTAACAATGTCAGCCGAAACCTTTTGATTTATCTCTTTTGGCCCTAATTGGATTAATCAAGTTAGAGGGAGGAGAATTGGAAGGAATTTTCGGGTGAACAAATTGTGGGAAGGAATGGGAAGTAGGGATATTTCCAAAAGATGAAGGAAATAAGAGAAAAGTGATAGGTGAAAAACGAAGAATGGCCTCTCCTAAAAAAAAAAAAAAGTGAAAAAAAAAAAAAGTTGTATTATAGAGGAGAGGCTAGAAAATAAAGTGCTTAAATTGTGAATTTGCTTAGAACATTCGGGTAGTCCCAAAAATGTGGTACCCACAGAATTGAAAAGCACTTAAGTTGTATGGACTTGGGAAGGTGAAGAAGTCAACTTGCGGGGTGATTTGCTGAAATTTGAAGAGTGAGGTTGAGTGATTGTATTGAGGGGTAGTCGGGTTAGACGTAACTTGATTAGTCCAATGAATAGTCACTTATATCCAAATGTATCCCACCTTACCTTAAGCCCACATTACAACCAAAATAAAGACCTTTTTGATCCTTTGTCGCACATATCAAGTACGAGGTCTAGTTTAGACGATTGGCAAGCATATGGTAGACTTTGCATATAATTCAATATGAGTGGAAATTATTCTAGCTTAAACACTTGAGAGATGAGAGAAACACTTACCCGGTGAGGGTTGAATAATTCGAAAGTCCAAAGTCTCGAAATTAGTTGATTTACGCGTATCACATATGCTCAAATGAATTGTGTTGCCTAGTTATTTTAAGAAAAATCGGACTGAAACTGAATTCATCATCTAGTCGCCCTAAACAAATGCATAATCACTTGTCTTCTTTGTGTCTTTTTGTATGATGTTCGGGACGAACAACAGTTTAAGTTTGGGGGAGTTTGATAACACGTTATTTATGCATGTATTTAGGTCGATTTAGGATCATATTTTATAGCATATACGTGTATATTTGACCAGCACTTATTGACATTTATAATATTTGGGCAATTTGACGTGTTTCGACTTGTTTTGAAGATAATTAGGTATTTTTATGCCATTTGGATGAAGTTCGAAGGAGAAACAAGTCAAATAGAGTGAAAACCGGTCCAAAGGAGTGAATACCGGCCCAAAGGAGTGAAAACCGTCCAAGAACCGGTCCGAATCGGCCTGAACCGGTCCAGTAGCAAAACGACGGAAGAACCGACACGGCCGCGTCAGACCTTCAACACGGCCGTGTCAAAAGTGGTCCACAATGTGCTGTTGAATCTGGAATAGAACACGGCCGTGTCACTCAAGCAACACGGCCGTGTCACTCAAGCAACACGGTCGTGTCAAATTGTTGCTAGAAAAGTGAATTTTGCAAATCAACACGGCCGTGTCACTTAAGCAACACGGCCGTGTCAGAAGTGTTTTCCTGCGATAATTACCTAATTTTAATAGGATTTTGATCCTATCTTCCCCAAAATTCGTCCCCAACTCTATAAAAAGGACTCCAAGCTTTAGGAAAAGAAGAGGAATCATCAAGAACATAAATTACATCATCTTGGAGGACAAAGAAGACGAAGATCGTCGAGACGGAGTCATCCGGGTTTATTTATTCGTTTCTTAGTTTTAATTCTTACAATGTTTTTATTAGAATTTTGTATGGGATTATTACTAGGCATGAGTAGCTAAGCTATTCGTGTCCTAGGGTTAGAAAGTAGGGATTTTTATAACAATGTTTTGATTTATGATTTAATCTATTAATTCCGTTCTTTATGTGTTTTATCTCTATGTTTGTGCTTAAAACTGAATTTAGCTTGATCACCTAGATTTAGTAATTTAGTTTAGCGATTCCGCTTCGAGAGGAGGGAATCGTTATCAGACCTATAACATAGAGCGCAGTTGTCTATGACTGTGTAGGCTGTGGCTTAGGATCGTTTGGGAGTTATTAGGTTTAATTGACTCGAGAGGGTAGTTAGCTTAATCAATCAATGGTTTAATCGCTTCGAGAGAAGGGTTAGATTATTGTCGTGCCGCCTAATAAACACTAGAATTGGTAAATTAATAGGTTAATCATATTTAACATTGAAGTAATATCCTGAAATCAAAGCCCTAGGATACCTTTTCTCTTTGATTGTTAGTTTTCGTGTGTCCTAAGTTTGAAGTTATATTTAATTGAGTATTTTAATTAGTAAAATCAACCTTTAAAACTTAGTATCTAGTTAGGACATTCCTAGAGTATTAGGGTATCAAACTACCTAAAACTATTCCTTGTGGGATCGACCTTGACAATAGTACTACACCTACATCCGTACACTTGCGGAACACTAGGTTAGAAACCGATGTGTCAAGAGAAGCTCTTGAGGTCGAAGATCTTGATCAATCAGTGGCCTTAGCGGCAGTAATGAATGGAGTGCAGAAGTCTTCTAGATTTGCTTTCTCTCTAGCGAAGAAGCCTCTGCTAAGCTTGGGGGACCTCTTCAATAGGGCAGAAAAGTACATTAATGCCGAGGAGATGTCCAAGGCAGGGATTGAAGCTGAGCGCGAGTTCTCGGACAGAAAGCGCAAGAAAGATGATAACAATGATGGTCCAGATAAGAAGAAGAAGGTTTGGGATCGATTGTCGGTGACCACTGGTTCGTCTAAGAATCAGAAGAGCCCACAGACGTTCGACAGTTATATACCATTGAACGCCTCTAAGAATGAAATTCTTATGTACATTCAAGATAAGGAATATGTGAAGTGGCCTGGGAAAATGCGGACCCCTACAAACAACAAGAATTGTAGTAAGTATTGCCAATACCATCGCGACCATGTCACAATACTAAGGACTGCGAACTCCTCAAGAACGAAATTGAGGACCTAATCCGAAGAAGGTACCTCGCAAGATTTGTGGACGACAAACATAAAAACCTTAGCAGGGGCGTAGAGGACGAACCAAACCACCAAAATCCTCGGGGTAGGAGTCCTCGAAGGAGAGATGATTCCCCTCCACCGGCAGGTGTCATTGTTGTCATAGCTGGAGGGCCATCCGGTGGAGAGAGTCGATCAGCCAGGAAAAAGTATGCTCGGTAACCTCAGACTGGAGTAACATTGGGAAAGAGACTACGGTCGGAGGATTCGATTACCTTTATAGACGAGGATATGGGTGAGATTATCAACCCACATGATGATCTTATGGTTGTGACTTTGGCAATAGCTGGTTACACAGTGCATAGGATTCTTGTTGACAATGGAAGCTCTGCTAATATTTTGTTCTATGATGCCTTCGAACGAATGAACATCAGCAAGGATCGACTGAGGCTCGTGAAGACTTCTTTGGCTGGTTTTGCAGGAGTGGTAGAGCCAGGGGGTATGATCTCCCTCTTTATGGTCGCAGGGGACAAACCTCAACAGACCAGCGTCATGGTCGATTTTCTTGTGGTAAAGGTACCATTTAGCTATAATATCATCTTGGGACGACCAAGGTTGAATGCTCTTAAGGCAATTGTCTCAACATATCATCTACTAATGAAATTTCCCACGGAGCATGGAACTGGACAAGTTCGAGGAGACCAGGGAGTAAGACAATGCTATGTTGCTTCTCTTAAACGGAAGCAGCAGATTTCAAAAATGTTGGCTACTGATAGTATAGAAACCGATGATCAATGGGAGAAGTCAGTAGAACTGTTGGAGGACCTCATCTCTATTCAACTCCGCGAAGGAGATGGGGACAAGATTGTTAAGATAAGATCATTGTTTCCGGAGGAGTTAAAGGATGCTTTGGTCCGATTCTTAAGGGAAAAGGACGATGTCTTTGCTTGGAGTCCTTCGGATATGTCAGACATTGATCCCAAGGTCATTGTCCATAGACTCAATGTGGATATCGATTTTAGACCTGTCAGACAGAAGAAGAGAAGCTTCGCACCAGAAAGAATTCAAGCTATGAACGCAGAGGTTGACAAACTCTTGGAAGCTGATTATGTGAGAGATTGACTATCCAGACTGGTTGTCAAATGTTGTTCTCGTCCTAAAAGCCAACGGCATGTGGAGAATGTGTGTTGATTTCAAGGATTTGAATAAGGCGTGACCAAAGGATAGCTTCCCTCTCCCAAGGATTGACCAACTAGCAAATGCTACGGCTGGGTGTTAGTTGCTTAGTTTCATGGTTGCATTCCAAGGGGATCACCATATCAGAATGCACCCTAATGATGAAGCTAAGACAGCGTTCATGACTGAGAGGGGATTATATTGTTACAGGGTCATGCCCTTTGGTCTGAAGAACGCAGGTGCAACATACCAACGATTGGTCAATAAAATCTTCAAAAATCAGATTGGGCGAAACATGGAGGTGTACGTCCATGATATGTTGGTAAAGAGCACACATGCAAATCAACATATAGATGACCTTAGTGAAGCATTCGCAGTCTTGAGGCACTTCATAATGAAGCTAAATCCTCACGAGTGCACCTTTGGAGTGACCTCTGGAAAGTTCTTGGGCTCTATGGTTACACAACGAGGGATTGAAGCTAATCCAAACAAAATTAAAGCACTCTTAGAGATGAAATCTCCTCAGATTGTAAGTGATATACAAAAGCTCACTAAGAGGGTTGCAGCCCTTAGTCATTTTTTGCCCAGGTCCTCGGAGAAGAGCTTGTCATTCTTCAAAATCCTAAGGAATGCGAAGAATTTATCATAGACAGGGGATTGCCAAAAAGCCAATGATGATCTTAATTCTTACTTGGGTTCTCCATCACTCTTGACTAAACCTCGGTCGGGAGAGGTGCTCTACCTCTACCTTGGAGTCTCGAATACAACAGTGAGCTTAGTGCTGGTTAGAGAAGAGGATGGTGTTCAACGACCAATCTATTATGTAAGTCGAGTCCTTAGAGGTGCTGAGAGACGCTACTCTAAGGTAGAAAAATTGACTTTCATAATAGTAGTCTCAACTCTTAAGTTGAGATCTTATTTCTAGGCACACACTATAGCTGTACTCACTGACCAGCCTTTGAAGCAAATACTATAGAAACCGCAGACGTCGAGAAGGTTGGTAAAGTGGTCTATAGAGCTTAGTGAATTTGATATTCACTATCAACCTCGGCCAACCATTAAAGCTCAGGTTTTAGCTGAGTTTCTAGTTGAGTGCATTGCTGAGGAGGGAGCCCAAGTTCCCATAGAAGAGGTCGTATCAGAAGCAAATAGGCCAATGGAAGATCAGTTATGGATCTTGTATGTTAACGGTGCCTCCAACCTTGGTGGAAGTGGCGCTGGTCTAACCTTGACCAGTCCTGAGGGAAATACCCTTGAATATGCATTGAGGTTTGACTTCAAGGTATCAAACAATGAAGCTAGTATGAAGCTCTTATCACAGGGCTGAGGATTGTGGCAGAGGTCGGCCTAAGCAGGTGGCAACCTATAGTGACTCACAATTGGTGGTTCACCAGGTTAAAGGGAAATATGAAGCTTAGGGTTCCATTATGGCTCAATACCTTGGTAAGGTCCGCAACTTGATTATCAAGCTCGAATACTTTGAAATTAATCATATATCCTGAGCAGAGAACATTAAGGCCGATGCATTGTCTAAGCTCGCAACCTCACCCTTCCACAAACTCATTAAGCGAGTCCCAGTGGAGGTTCTTCCTCGGCGTAGCATAGAGGAAACTGATGTCATGTGCCTGGCACAAGAGTCTAGTTTAATGGATTCTATCAAGGGATACTTGAGGGATGGGACGTTACCTCAGGATAAACTAGGAGCAAGAAGAATTGTCTATCGGTCTGCCCGATACACACTGGTGGGTGACAATTTGTACAGACGTTCTTACACATTGCCGTACCTTAAGTGTCTTAAACCGAGTGAAGCTGATTATGCTCTAAGAGAGGTCCATGAAGGGGTGTGTGGTAATCACTTGGGGGGCAGAGCTTTAGCACAAAAGGTCTTGCGTCAAGGGTACTATTGGCCAACAATGAAAGAAGATGCTATAAGCTTGGTCAGAGAGTGTGAGAAGTGTCAAATGCATGCTAACATCCTTCACTCACCGGCATTCCCAATGTCCTCAGTCTCCACACTTGTTGTCTGGGGAATGGATATTCTTGGACCATTTTCTCAGGCCAAGGGGCAAAGAAAGTTCTTGATTGTTGCTATTAACTATTTCACCAAGTGGATCGAGGCTGAACCTTTAGCCAACATTACGGAGAAGAAATTTGAAGCTTTGTATAGAAGTCTATTGTGCGTCACTTTGGAGTTCTAAAGGCTCTTGTCACAGACAACGGGAAGCAGTTTGATAACGTGCACTTTAGAGAGTTCTGCTTAGGCCTCAGTATTGACCTTAGAACGACCTCCGTCACTTACCCGTAGTCTAATGGTCAAGCCGAGGTCACCAACAGAACAATCTTGCAGGCTCTGAAAATAAGATTAGACGATGCTAAAGGTGTTTGGGCCGATATCCTACTCGAGGTCTTGTGAGCTTACCAAACGACGTCGAGGACTGCAACAGATGAGACGCCTTTCAGCATGACCTTTGGTTCAGAAGCATTCATTCCCATGGAGATTGGAACTCCAAGCCTGCGGGTTGAAAACTTTAACATAAAAGAGAATGAAGAAGGGCTCTGTGCCAATCTTGACCTCATTGACGAACAAAGAGAAAAGTCTATGGTGAAGATGGCTGCTTATAAACAAAGGGTGGCCAAGTATTAGAACACCTGCGTTAAGTCGCGGTACTTCCGACTAGGGGAGCTAGTCCTTAGAAAAGCTCAATTCAACTACCACGAAAGACGTAATAAATTATCTCCTAATTGGGATGGTCCTTATCGTGTTCGTGAAGTGGTGAAAGAAGGCACCTAGAAGCTTGAAAATCTCGATGGCAAGCCAATTCTGAGGTCTTGAAATGCTGAGCATCTTAGGAAGTGCTACCAATAGGTTATTTTAGTCCTTGAACCTTAGACCTTGGACATTTATTTTTATTTTTTGCTTTATTTGATTCGTAGTAATTTTATTTTGTTTGGTCCGTAGTTAAGGCCAGTTTTTGTTTCTAAGTTAGTTTGAACATTGCAATGGAATTTAAGTTCTTATTTCTTTCAAATTGTACAACTGTTTGACTCTTGGAAAGGATAGGATTGCAATGGCTTACCATTGCCACTATCATTTTTGATAGGATTGCAGTGGAGTACCACTGCCACTATCAAAAGGTCCTAACTTTGTTGGGTCCTAAGCAGAGGTGGTGACGCCTGGATTTATCAACCAACTAGCAACCATCCAAGAAACTCCTTAGGAAATTATTAGGAACTCCGTAGCTCCAGCAATTCATCCTTTGACATGATCTTCAAGGATAGAATAGCCGAGGCCTCCTAAGGCTGAGGGTTGAGATGACCCTACTCATAGAGAGAAAGGGATCTTCTACCTCAATTTATGATAGATATGAAAACATTGATGGGGAATAATCTCAAATAAGAATCATATAGAAAGTCATAAATTAGAAACTCAAATCATAAAATGACTCTTGGGAAAGAGCCGGTGAAGAAGTCTTAGTACAGAAAATAAGGACAATGCGGGGTTATGGCCAATACAGTTTAACAACAACAAAATGATAAACGACAAAGGTCAAGGGAGAAATCACACAGAAGCTCTATCTAGGAAGTGGGGGATAAGACGGTGTCCTCTGCAGGGGCATCATCAGCCCTCTCAACCTCCATGTCCATATCAAAGGTGAAGTCTGTAGGAGGGACCAAACGACTGATGTCAAATGTAGGAACTAAGCTTTGCACCTTATCCTTGCAGACACTAAAGTCGTATAGCCAATGGCCCAACAGTGCATCCTCCATGGCCTCCTTGTCCTTCAAGGCCTTATCGGCCCGCAAGTTGGCTTCCATAATCTGCTGAGAACCTTCTCCCAGCTCACACTCAAGATATGCAATCTTGTCGGTCATTGAGGAGGTCTCCGCTCGTAGGCGATCCACTTCAGCCATTTTGGAGTCGAATTTGATCTATGTCTGCATTTTCTCCTCAGTCTCCTTAGCTAAATTCTCCACGAGCTCCTTAATCCTCCTTGACCCATAGTTGATCTTCCAAACCATCCCGTGGTGGTTAAGGAGTTGCTGAAAATAGAGGAACATGAAGACATGCGGTGTTGTTAAAAATAAAAATGAGAATGACTTATGAATAAACAAGTTACCTTGGCTAGTAACTTGTAGCCATCAAGGCATAACGCCTCTGAGGTTGCCTCACTAACCACAGTCATATCACTAGCAGCTATGAGTTGAGACATCATCTCAACTGCCGTCTCTCGGGTAAACATGGATTCAGAGACCTTCACATCCCAATTCGGGCAGTACTTATACGCTGCACGAGTGGTCATACTCCCAGATGCATGATCCCCAAGGTCAGGTGCTCCAGAGTGGTGCTCAAGGACACCATTGTCCTCTGTTGCGATGGACTCTAGAATAGAACTAAGGGTTGGGGGTCTCGATAAAGATCGGGGTCTTTCAAAAGAGTGAGGTTGCAATGGTCTCTTCTGATGAGGGCGTGAGGATTGCCTCTGGGCAACTCGAGCTTAAATCTTACCTCTGTCAACCTTCCTGGCGTTTCCAATCTCCCTATCAACCTTCTTGGCGTTTCCAAACTCCCAGTCAACCTTCTTGGAGTTTCCAACCTCCATGACTATCAACAAGAAACAATTGATTAGCGCAATTGAAATCATAGAGAAAATAAGTGAATACAAGTGTAAAGATGCATACTAAGGTCCATGGGTCTAGACGGAGGTATGTAGTTTAGCTTCGCAAAAATTAAGTTATCTTCCGTAAGGAGGTCTTTCAAGCTCACGGGACCTTGCATAATAATCGCCAACAATGCTTGGCAGTCGTCCGTGGAAAGCTTGGGTTTGGACGGAGGAGAACCTGCAAAGTTCCACTCGAAGGAAAATCCCAAGGTTCATCTTGAGAGACATAGAGAAACCTTGACGTCCAACCTTTAGCGTCTCACGTAATATCGACGAGGGGTTTGGTCTTATTCATAGACACGAAGTACCACAAACTATCACCCGTGGGATGTTTTTGAAGTCTATAGATAGAAGCGAAGACTCTGGCAACTGTGGAGATGGTCGAAATAGAAGATGCCACGATAGTGAATCCGGCAATAACCCTCTAAGCATTGGGGGCTAACTGAGTTGGGCAGACTTGAAAAAACTCAAGAATTTTGACAATTGTGGGGTGCGATGGGAACCTAAGCCCCGTATCAAACATATCCCCATATAGGCAAAGCCACTCCGGTGGAAAAATACTCAAACCCTCGCTCCCGGGCTCGGGAATACTATAATCCCAATGACTAGAAAAATGCATCCTATGCTTAAATCCTAAGACGTCGGCCTCCGTAAGGTTAGAAATCACATCTTCAGGCCTAAGATTAGTTCTACAACTACAAATCATGTCTAGGGATGGACAGAGCTCGGCTATTGGAATATCATCAATATACTCGTCCGACATTGCAACAAAATGGAGGAGAAAATGTTAGAAATCTTACTCGAGTGTCTTGGGAGAGAATAACTCAAATAGTTCTTTCCGAGGTGTTCCAAACTCTCAATCTGCGGAAGAAATAAATACCAAGTAAGCAAATTTTAATTACTTGAGATATAAAAAAATGAAAAGAAAAAGAAGAAAGAAGCTGACCTAAGATCTCACCTGTCGAGAATGGATGTGATCCACACCCTTTGGGAACAAAATATATATTTTCTTAAAGAGAAATAAGGGAAAAGAGGCACTAGTTACATGAGTTAACCATGGAAGAGTTTTGGGCCATTAATTATCCAAATGTGGAAAATCTTCCACTTTGATTTCTTACTGATGCCATATGGTAAAAGTTGTGAAGGAATAGTACTTTGATGCTTTGAAAAAGTCAAAGCCTACCTATGTCTTGTCAAAGCTGCGGATGGGGTAGGAGGAAAGTACCGAATCACTTGTCCAGGATCTCCCTTTGTTAGATGTTGTCCAAGGACTATTCCAAAGGTCTTTCTAAAGGTCTAAGGACTCTTCCAGAGGTCCAAGGTCTCAAGTTGTGCTTAAAATTTTGGAGGATTTTCCAAAGGTCTTTTCAAGGGTCTAAGGACTATTCCAAGGGTCTCCGAGGTCTTACTAAATGTGCTCAAAATTCCTACGGACCAACCCCAAGGACTCCTAAGGTGTAATAAAAATTCCTAAGAACTATTCTATGGGACACCTAAGGTGTGTCAAGAGCTCTAATAATTTTTTGACACTAAATTCTCCAAAGGTCTATCCAAAGGACTTTCCAACGGACTCCTAAAGTTAGCTAAAGATTTCCAAGGACCCCCAGGGTGTCTCCAAAGGACTCTTAATGTATGTCAATAGTTACTAAGGATTATCCTAAGAATTCTCAAGGTCTTATGAGGATGCACATATGTAATAGAAATATTATCTCTCTACAAGGGAGTAAAGAGAGATACCTTAGGTCCGAGGTGCAGAGGACTTGCTTCAACTGAGGTCCGGGGAGCAGAGGTGTCTCAAGACACTTTCTAAGGACTCCACTCAGGTGATTGAATCTCCATTTTTTTTTTTACCTCACTACTAGTTGAAATGGAGGATGGTAAAATGATGAAGTTTTTACTAGACAAAGCACTTTATAAGGGGATGAAAAATTATTAAAGAATAAATATTCTAAAGTATGATACGAGATGTGATACTGTAATAGTTTCTTCTTGACCCGTGTCCGATACTTCTTAAGTGCATCATGACTTCTGCACTCAAGAAGTGGGGGGCAAATGATGAGGATAATTCCGTACTTATGCATGTTGACACAAGGCAACATAAGATTGTGACACATGGACTACAAGTGGACATAATATGGAGATACCACCCGAGGTGTTGAGCCAGGCCCTAGGTCCAAGGTCTCCTAGTCCAGACCCTGGGACCGAGGTGTTGGCCCAGGGTCGAGGTCCAAGGTCTCTCATATAGACCTCAGCCAAGGTAAGGTAGGGGTAAGTAACAAATAGAAGACGTGATATGCTTTCTATCCTACCCTCACTAAACTGCCATCAGAGACTAACTTAAGCATTGGAGGGTCTACCCCTGGGGATGATCCCGGGGTTCTGTTTTGCAGGTTGATACCGAAGATCGGCTGACCTCGAAATCTCAAGCATCGCCAGACCTCGGATCCGACTGTTCTGGTTCCTGACATCATCAGCTGGTAATATTAGATTTATTAGTCAAAATAATTTACGATTGAATATGTTTTTTCTTTTAATTTTATGAAACGAAAAATACCCCTTAACATAAAGCATAACAGTCTTTGGACATGTGTGTTGCTTCTGGTGAATCTAGGTTATTATTCTTTGAAAAAAATATTAAGTTATTACAAACAAAGGTCTTTCAAGAATGCGGACACATGTTAGATTAAGGAGTCGATTTTTTATTTTTTTATTTTTAAAAGAGAAAAATAACATTTTAACCATCACGATTTAAACTAAAATTTTGGATAATGGGTTAGGTTGCTTAAACCTTTTTTTAAATAATTACCATTATAATGTTATTTTTTATTTAATTTTATCTTATACTTTACAGCATCTTAATTTACAAATTGAAATTGATATTAATAGTTATATTACAAAATATTTAAAAAACTGCAATTACATACCTCTTAACATAAAATCATGAATCTTAGGGCACGTGTTTGCTTCTGGTGAATCCGGGTTATACTTTTTTGGAAAAAATATTGTTCTTTTTACAAAAAGGTCTTTCAAGAATGCGGACACATGTTGAAAAATGGCGTTGATTTTTTCTACATTTTTTTTTTTTTTTAAAAAGGAAAAACTTAAATTGTAACCATCACAGTCAGTTGAACTAAAATTTCGGATGAACTAATTTATTTATACGTGTTTTTGAAAAAATAATTATCATTATATTTATAATTATAATTTTAAAAATAAAAAATAGCACTCTTTTCTATCCTATATTTTCCAGCTTCTGAATTTACAAATTGGAATTAATATTAATAGTTATATTACAAAATATTTTTGGAACTTCTTATTACATATATATATAACCTACTTATTATCACAAAAAACAAATGGCATTAATGTTAATGTTGTAAGTAGAGTCTTTCGTAATTTATAAAATTTTGAGCATTACTATGCACATTATCACCAAAATTCAATATTATGTTGTATAATAATTATTTGTTTGGCACATATTATTGCAAAGAGTTTACTATCATGTACATCGCACTAGGGAAAATCTAGTTTACGATAAAATTGTTAGAAGAATTAGAAACCGATAAACCAAAAATAATTCCAGTATCCATTTTGATACAATTTGGAATTGGGGAGGTCTCCTGTGCACCAGTTAAGATCCATGCAATACGGGTCATGGGTAAAAAGTTATTACTATTTATGCCAACATGTATTACATAATCTGGGTAAGTGTATCATAGTTAAAATGTATCACAAATTATGTTTAAAGGTTCCACTTGTTCTAGGTAAAGATATTATAATACCTTTACTCAAAACATATAATACATTAAGTATAAATCGTGATACTCACCCTGAATTGCACCATGCAACTGGTGCGCATGAGACTTCGTCTTTCGAATTTGATATTTAACTTGATTTCAGAGGTTAGTTTAACAGCCATTTATAAATAATAAAAAATAGAATTTCCCATCACATGTTGCACAATTTGAGAAATATTTATTTACAAAAAATTATTAAAATAGATTAATCGAATAAAATAAATTGAATAACTTAATTTTTGTTTCATAAAGAAAATTAAATATCTAATAACTTTTATCTCCTCAATTAAAAAATATTTAATTTATTTTTTTAGCAGCCCATATCTAATATAAATAGTTAAAACAATAATAAATATTCAAATCTAAGCATAATAATCAACAAATTAACAATTGATTATTTCAAATTTAACATATTATATCACAATAGTCAGTACCAACATAAAATTAAATACTAAGAAAAGATGATTGATGTTTATCAATTGAAAATAAAAAAATGCACAAATAAAAAAGTTATGGGTGCCTTTAAAATGTTAAAAAAACTCAAAACGTTTGAGACAAAGTCAAAGAGAATTCCAAAAAATGAGGATCTCTATTTCTTTTTCATACCTAATGCGGCGCATATGTTTCTCCACTAATTTTTTCCTTAAAAATTTCAAATGTTATCTCTGAATTTGAAAACTAAAAAATTATTTATTTTTTACAATTTCTAAAATTTTTGTATGATAAAATTAAGGTTTTAAGAAATAAATAAAGTTAACTAATTTAAAAAAAAGATTTGTTAACAAATATTTATTAAAAAGAAAATATCTTTCAAAAATTTTATTTAATTTTATTTGCAACTCAATCCCAATACAAGTATTTCAAATCTTATTACATACGCAAATCTAACCTAAACAATGTACAAACAACTGTAACTTATTTTAAAATATTAAATAGAGCTCTCAAAATAAAGATCATGAGAAAAAGATTAATTTCATATGTTTACATAAATGAACATAAAAGAATCAAAAAAATGATTTCATATTTTTTTATAAAATAAATCAATCGAGCATCTTCATTCTTTATAGCATTCTACTTTTTTAAATTTCCAGTTCAGTTCAGTTCAGTTCAGTTCGCTTGCGTCTGCCGTCGAAGGGGGAGATTTTCCCAACCTTCCCCAAACTCAAGTCCCTAACGTTAAATCCCTAAATTCGACTAGGCATTAAACCTCATATCTTGCGGTCGCACAGTAATTGGCGGCGGAGAAGTTGGAAGGTCGTGCGGTGAAGAAGTTATTCGATCCAACGGCGGCAGAAGGCTTTGGCTGCACTAGAATATATAGAGACACGTCGATTGTTCAGTTCTCGGAGGATGAGATAGATCTACTGGCGAGCCTAGTGTAGATTTGTCCTAATCGGAAAATTTTCGCAAGGTAGTCCTCCCTTTAAGTCTATCAAATCTAACTTATCGGGGTTTGGATTTGTGGATTCTGTCTTTATAGGTGCTGTGAATATTAAAAACATATTATGCTTAAATTCAGTAGCGAAGATGATTATCAAAGGTTTTGGGCTAAACAGATTGTGCATGTTGGGGGTTTTCCCATGAGAGTTTTCAAATGGCCCAAGGATTTTGACACTAAATCTGAGTCTCATGTTGTTTCTGCATGGATTTCTTTTCCTGAACTGCCCATTCATCTTTTTGATAAAAAAAAATAAAAATAAAAAAGCTTTGTTTAAAAATGCCTCACTGATGGGGAAACCCTTGAGAATTGATGAAGCCGCTGCTGATCGCACCAGGCCTAGTGTGGCCGGAGTGTGTGTCGAACTGGACCTTACAAAACCTAGGGCTGAGGAAATTTTCATAGGGTGTGGAGATAATTTGATAACTCAGAAAGTTGTTTTTGACAAAACTCCACACTACTGTTCTACATGAAAACATTTAGGACACATTGCTTTAGATTGTCTCAATGATGCTTATAAAAACAAAATTGTCTTGAAAACTGATGCTACTAAAAAAAAGCCTATTGCTCAAACCATTAAGAAACATTGGGTCCCTAAAGCTAGTAATGTAGAATCTGCTAACCCCAATGATGTGACTAATAATGAAAAAAGGCAAACTGGGAGTGGGAAGGATAGAGATGAATCAGGGGTGGATATTGGTGACCCTATTGTGGAGAAGGGCCCAACTGCTGAGGAATTTCTGGAAAGGAATGTACTCAATAGGAAGGCTCTGGACAAAGGCAGAGGAGTTTCCTCCACTCCTCTCAATCAAATCAATCCTCCACCTGTGAGACTGGCTTTGTTGGTACCTCAAGAGGGGAGGATTCCTTGGTTAAGGATGTTGCTGAGGGGACTAAGAGGATCATCTTTGATCCCTTGGAGGACATCCAAGTGCATGAGAACTCTTTCTCAAGACTCTCTTTGCACTCTGCTGATGAGAATGGTTTATTAAATGATCATGTTATCATTGCTGATGAAACTAACTCTTGTGTTCATATGTCACCATTACATGATCTGCTTGATGAGGAAGATGATGCAAAGCTGGAAACTTTCTCCTGTTATGAAGGATTTAATACAGAACAGCGGAGAAAACATGGTAAGAAAAGAAATAAGAAAAAAAAAAAAAAAGAAGTCAGTAGGCCCACTTGTGATGCAAACAAGAAGGGGAACTGTCTTTACCAAAGGTAATCTTCCTGATTTATCATGATAGTGCTTACATGGAATGCAAGAGGTCTGGGGAACACTAAAACCAAAACCTGTCTTAAGAACTTAATTAGGAAGAAGAAACCAGATGTGTGTGCTATTTTGGAAACTAAATGTGATGATATTGATTATTTTTTAGTTCATACTTTGGGTTTTAGAAATGTGATAGCTAATACTAATGGGAAAATTTGGGTGATGTGGAATGATCCTGTTTCTATTGACTTGAAATTTTCTTCTGATCGGATGATTGATGTGCTTGTATACAACTCTGCGCTTGATTGTAAGTTCTTTTGCTCATTTGTGTATGCATCTTGCTCTAGAGCTGTTAGAGTTAATCTGTGGGACAGTTTGAGATCATGTGGTCATGGATGAGCCATGGATTGTGAGTAGGGATTTTAATGTTATTCTTTTTGCTGATGAAAAAAAGGGAGGGGGGTTCCTCAAAAGTAAATCTATGGATGAATTCAATAAGGCTTTAGTGGATATTGGGCTTGAGGATGCTGGCTTTACAGGTCTCCCATACACATGGCATGCAAACCATGTGTTTGAGAGATTGGATAGAGCTTTAATTTCGTCTAAGTGGTGTGAATTGTTTAATAAATTTGAGGTTAAGCATCTTGCTAAAGGTCCTTCAGATCATTGCCCTTTGCTTATGTCCCTTTCTTCTTAATTCTTCCTTTAGATTCCTTAATGCTTGGACTCATCATCAAACCTTTATGAAAACAGTGGAAGATTCATGGAATCAGCCACTTTTTCAAAAGGGTATGATCAGAATTAAGCAATGTCTGAAAAGTTGGAATAAAGAGGTATTTAGGAATATCTTTGATAGGATTGCTCAAGCAGAGCAGCACCTGCTAGATCAGGAAGTTGCCTACGTGAATGATCCCTCAGATTCCCAATTGATTGCTCTTAAGTAAAAGCAAGCAGAATTGACTTTTTCCCTTGCTTTAGAGGAATCATTTTGGAAACAAAAATCTGCCTGTAAATAGCTTAGAGAGGGAGAGAAAAACACTGCCTATTTCCATGCTATAGTTAAAAAAAAAAAAAAAAAAAAAAAAAAAGAAAAAGAGAGAGATTTAAAAGCAAAATCAATGAAATTCGGATTGATGGTGTTTGTATTAAGGAGCTTGATCAAATTAATAAAACTGCTTGTGAATTCTTTGAGAAAATGTTCACTTATGAACCATGTGATTTGGATAGTGCCATTTTCAGTACTGTAAAACCTGTAGTTAATGAAGCTCAATCTGCTAAGCTTTGTTGCCCACCTAGTATGGATGAATTGCATGAGGTAATTAATAGCATTGATAATGATAGTATGGCTAGGCCTGATGGGTTCTCAGCACTTTTGTTTCAGTTCTGTTGGAACATCATAAAGGATGATATGCTAGATGCAGTGCAAGAATTCTTACTAGGTGTGCACATGCCTAGGAGTTTTACTTGCACTTCCATAGCTCTCATTCCTAAGAAATCTCATCCATATGGTTGGGCAGATTTCAGGCCTATAAGTCTTTGTAATGTCAACAATAAGATCATGACTAAGCTGGTCAATAATAGGTTAGCATCTCTCCTCCCTACATTAATCCCTAATGCTGAAAGTGGCTTTGTTCCCACTAGAGACATTGCTGATAATATTATTCTTGCCCAAGAAATGGTTCATGAGCTTCATAACAAGAGCAAAAATGGTAAGATGATTCTGAAACTTGACTTACAGAAGGCTTATGATCGTATTGAATGGCCTGCTTTATATAAAATTCTGGGGTTAATGGGTTTTCCTGAGCTTTTTGTTACTTATATTGCAAATGTTATCAATAACTCTTGGTTCTCTCTTGTGATAAATGGTTCTCTTTTGTGATAAATGGCTCTCTTTCTGGTTTTTTCAAGTCTAGCAGAGGAACAAGATCAGGGGATCCACTTTCCCCAAGTCTGTTTGCCATTTTCTCAAATATTCTTTTTCTAGGTTTCATGGATCTCTTTGATCTTTATCCTGATTTAAGATTTAATAAAAGAGGTTTGAGGGTGCCTTCATTGTCTTTTGCTGGTGATCCAGTTGTATTCTCTTCTGCTAAAGTTTCTGCTTTCAAAAAACTGTTGAAGTTTCTTAACTGTTTTGAAAAAGCTTCTGGTCAGAAAATCAATTACTCTAAGAGTACTGTTATTTTTGGAAGGCATGTATCCAGTTATAATAAGAACCAAATCCTTTCTCTTTCTATGTTTGTGGAAGAAAAGCTCCCCTTTAAATACTTGGGCGTTCCACTCTTTACAGGTAGACTGAAAAATGTACTTTTTCAAGATCTTTTTGAAAAAATCAATGATAGGATTAGAGGCTGGACAAGCTGTTTTTAAGTATAGGGGGGAGATTAGAACTCATTAAAAGTGTTTTAAACTCCATCCTTATGGACACTCTTAGAGTGATTGGAGCCACTAAGTTTGTTATTAACAGATTCCACAGACTGTTTAATGGATTTCTTTGGGGATCAAATTCTGAACATAAACAGATCCATTGGGCTTCTTGGGATAAGCTTTGCTATCCCAAGCAAGAGGGTGGTCTTGGGGTTAGAAACCTCTTTGATACAAATAGAGCATTTCTATTATATGCATGGTGGAAATTAAGAACAGAAATGCCCTATGGTGTCAATATCTTTGTAGTAAATACTTGAAATAGGCTCATCCTTCTTATGTTGAGACAGGTTGCAATCAATCACAACTTTGGAAAAGATTGTTGAAAGTCCAGGACTTTACTAGCTAGAATATATTCTGGAGAATTGGTAAAGGTAACATCTCTTTCTTGTTAGATAGATGGTGTACATTATCCCCTCTATGTCAGTACGTGGGGGTTTTTAACTGTGAGGACAAAGTTTTTGACTATTAGAATAATGGTACTTGGGATATCATCAACCTGAGAGCTTTCTTTCCTAATATTATTGTTGATGATATATGTTCTATTGCGATTAATATGAACATGCATGACATAACTGTATGGAAATTGTGCTCAAATGGTCTCTTCACCTTTGTTTCTGCTTGGAATTCCCTGAGACTGGCCAAGTCCTTAACGGCTTGGCAATCAATGATGTGGCCCAAAACCATTCTCAGCTCCCAATCTATATTTGTTTGGAGATTATTCAATAAATTTCTGTCCCTTGATTATAATCGCTAAAAAAGGTTTTGTGGCTATTTCTTGGTGCCATCTTTGACACTCATCTTGTGAAGAGACTAACCATACATTTGTGCATTGCCCTGTCTCTTGGCAAGTGTGGACATACTTTGCTACTCTATTCCACCTTATTGTGCCTTCTGATGTTTCAGAGGCCAATCTAATATCCTTCTAGTTTTCTAAAAAATAGTTTGTCGAACACATTTGCATCACTCTACCCTTCCTTGTGTTCTGGTATATCTGGTGTGCGCGGAATAATGTCAAATTTCAGGGTAAGGCTCCATCTGCTTCCCAGATTCAGCAGCAAGTAGTGAATAACCTTAGAGAATTATCTAATGCTAATTTACTACCTGTTGGATTTTGGAGAGGCTATTGGTACCTAGCTGAAACTTGGAAATTTCCAGTTTTGATGAAAAAAGGAAAAAAAAAAAAAAAAAACCTCTTTTGGTCCGTTGAAAACTCCCAGGTGATGATTATTTCAAAATTAATACTGATGAAGCGTCTAAAGGAAACCCCGGCTTGCCGGGGCTGGTGGAATTGTAAGAAATTCTGAGGCTCATTTGGTGTATGCATTTTACAAATATTTGGGTACCATGGATTCTATGTCAGCTAAATTGAGTGCAATTGTTGAGGCACTTGAAATATGTACTAGAAAGGGCTGGACTGAAATATGGCTTGAAATCGATTCTCTCTCGATCTACCATATGTTGCGGGTTGGAGCGATAGGGCACTGGTCATACCAAGCAAAATTGGCAGCCATTTGGAAACTTACAAGGGGGATGGAGCTAAAAGTGTCGCATATTCATCGAGAAGGAAACGGGGCTGCAGACCACTAGGCTAATCTAGCCGTGAGATTGAAGGCTTCAGCAGAATTTTGTAATAGCATAGATTGTACAAGCCTTCGAGGCCATTTGTTATTAGATGCTCGGGGTTACCCAAACTTTAGATTTTCAAAATAGGCCCTCTATTTGTTGCTTTCAGCTTTTGTAAAATCACTTGGTATTAGTTAATATATAGGTTGGGGGTCGACCATTACCCCTCCATCTTACAGATGGATTTTTACTGAACAAAAATAAAAAGAAAAGGAAAATCAGAAATAATTCTAGCCTGATGTTACGAAATAATTCTAGCCTGATTTAACTATATTATTGACTTAAACCTACCTATTTTTAGAAGGTGGAATGAGCGAAATATGTCTGATTCCCTTGGGTGGATAGTTGTCTTTTATTATACAGTAAGATTTTCCTAATGCTACTTCACTTTTTTATATTTTCGGACAATTTGATGACGCTACACTTTTCTAAAAATAATAAATTTGTATTTGCATAACTTCTTTTATTCGTCGATTCTTCTTATTCAAGTATATGTAACTTAATCATAAAATTGGAATATTAAAATTTTATTTGACTGATAAAACAAGACATTCACTTTAAAAACCAATCTTTTTTCTTGCTACAAAATGTAACACCCACAAAATATTGTTATGAGTGAGTCTTGTGTGTGACGGTATTTTATTTTATATGATTTTTATACTACCTCAGTGCCAAATCTGAAAAATCTCTCTATTCTGATTTATGAAATCGAAATAAATATTTAAAGTTTTTAAAAATTATGATTTTTGGATATGTATTTATATACATGTCTGCTATCTTTTTGTAAAATTTCGAAGGGATCCAACTGATAGTTTTCGATTTATAATTTTCTACAAATTCAGTTTAAAAAATTTAAAACCTATAGTAAAGATTCTTGAAATATTATGAAAGTTTAGTATGATACTACCATGTGAGTCTGTTTGCTACAGTAAAATTTTTAAAGTTTTATTCCTTACCGTTTATGACAAATAAAATATCTATTCGCTATTCTGCGACAAATCCATTCCTACGCGTACAAATTCTCCATTTCTTTCAAAATTTCCTAAAGTCTACCAAACCCTAAATTCCCAATTTCAAAATCTCATATATATTTAAGAACAAGATAGGTTCATGCATGTCTAAGTGGAAAGGAGAACGAGCCTATCGAAGGCTATGGACATCTACATGCGAAGTTTCATCCATTTTCAAGGTGATGATTATTTCTATAGGTAAATGCTATGATTGTGATGTTAATGTCTAAGCACAACATTCTATTGGAAACGGGCTATGTTATGCTATGCTATGCTAACATCTATTTTACAGTGTGTTGTTTGCATTCGTTAATTATTACATGATTTATTTATATGGTTAACAAACGAGTGGGAATTTCTATGGGTTTGTTTGTCTATTTTAAATGTTTTCATTGTGATGTTAATGTCTAAGTGCAACATTTCATAGGAAACAGGCAACATGTTACATATTATGTTATGTTTTGTGTTGTGATATGCTAGTCAGCAGGCAACAAGTTACACTCAATGCTATGCTAGGCTATGTTATGTGTTGTGCTATGTTATGCTCAATAGGCAATATGCTATATGTTATGCTATGCTATGTGTTATGCTAACATCTATTTTTTCACAGTGTGTTGTATGCATTCATTGATTATTGCATGTTTGTATTTAAAGTCGACAGGCATGCTCCCACTGAGCTTGTGGCTTGCTCACTCCATTCTACATTTCAGTTTCTTCAGGTCATTGGAGCTTGGTCGTGGTACTAGGAGGCGGTGGATGTTATGGTCAAAAGGTTCTCAAAATTCTATTCGCTTAAAAGTTGTATTTCTATAATTATGCCTCCATCAAAATATTCTATTCTATGATGTTTCAAATTGGGTAAAAAAATAAATTTAAAACATGACTTTTTTATAGGACATAGAATAACATCTTTTCTGAATATATAAAAGACCAACATTTGTAATAGAAAAATGCTTAAATGCATGAAAAATCACCTCTTTTTCTAAAGTTGCAATTTAAACCTCACTTTTGGAGTTTAGGAAAATAATCACCACTTTTACTCATAATTTAATTTATATCTAAAAATTAGTATTTCATATATGCATATAAGCGATGTGGATGTCAACTTGAAGATCGTGAAAAGATGATTAATTTGATATATTTTTCATAAAAAACAGTGTTGAGATGAAAACATTATAAGTGTTCAATTTTCAAGTGAAACGGTAAAAAAATAAAAATATCAAACAAAATTATCTGATGTTAATGTAAAGGTTGAAAAGTTAACTCCATATGTTGGGTTATGAAGCCTGATTGACCACTTCACGGCCCCCTAACACGGCGGTCCAACTTGACGATGAGTTGGTGGGGGTTGAGAAAACATTTTGCTCCTTTAAAAGTAATATTCGAGTTGAATGGACTTTAAGGGCTAGGGCTCAGCATGGGTTATAAATAACCCTTTGATTCATTGTATTTTTTATCACCCAAAATTTCATAAATTTTCTAGCTTGGTAGTTCTCCAGATGTAGTCATTCTTGACGAACTGGGTTTATAAATTTGTGTCTTGTATTTTTCGTCCTATTAAACTCTCAATTAATTGTGCCATATTCCTAAAAACTGGTATCTAGAGCATCGGGAGAGGATCTTGTGGGAGCAATTATGATAGTTGAAAGGAAATCGCTGGTTAAGAAGTTAAAGATTTCAGGTCTTAAAAGTTGTAGATCGAAGATTACTTGTATGGTAAAGATAGACATCAACCTTTGAGTACGAAGCCCGAAACCATGAAGGATGATGATTGGAAGTTACTAGATAGGAAGGCGATGAGTATGGTACGTCTGACACTTTCTAGGAACGTCGCCCTCCATGCAGTGAAGGCAAAAACCACCAAGCAAATGTTCGAGATCTTAACGGAGATGTACGAAAAGCCATCAGCCGCGAGCAAGGTTCATCTGGTGCAGCGGTTATTCAACCTACGGATGGCAGAAAATACTACTGTGGCGATTTATCTAAATAAGTTCAGTATGATCATAGCCCAATTGAGCTTGGTGGAGATTACTTTCGATGATGAGGTACAAGCCCTAATTTTGTTATCCTCCTTACTAGATAATTGTGGTGGGAGGGTGACGGACGTCAGTGCTTAGGCATAACTCAAGTTTAATGAAGTCACAAACCTGATCACTAGCGAAGAAATTTGCAGGAGATAATGGGTGTGGCCACAGGATCAGCCTTGAGTACAGGAAACAAAGGCGGATCAGAATCTAGGTCAAACTCAAATCAAAGTAGATTGAAGTCGAGGAGCAAAAGTAGGCCTAAGAAGGGCAAAAGTCAGATTGAGTGCTACAATTGTCATGAACCTGGTCATTATAAAATTCAGTACAAGGCACCAACAAAGAATAACAAATCAGCAAATGCAACCACTGAAGAGACCATAGATGCATTAATCTTGAGCACAAGCAGACCATTGGAATCTTGGGTGTTAGATTTGGGAGCATTATTTTATTCGTGCAGCAGGGCTGACGTAATGGACCACTGCACCTTTGGAGATTTTTGGAAGGTTTATCTTGCTGATGATGAGCTTCTAGAAATTGTGGTGAAGGGATCAAGTCGCCGAATGGAAATGTTTTGCAGTTTCGAGATATGAGGCATATTCCTAGATTGAAGAGGAACTTACTTTTTGTAGGGCAGCTTGATGAAGAAGGATACTTTGTAACTTTTGGTTGTAATACGTGGAAGATATCCAAAGGAGCCATTGTAGTGGCTCGAGTCAATAAGGAGGGAACGTTGTATATGACAAGCAATGCCCAGGATAGTACTGCTTCTGTAGGTGCAAAGAACAATGCAAATTTGTGGAATTGTCGTCTTGGACACATGAGGAGAAGGGGATGAAAGTATTGTGTTCAAAGGGTAAGTTGTCAGGCCTCAAGATAGCTCAGGTTGTGTAAGGACTGTGTATTCGGAAAACATAAAATGGTGAGTTTTTCAAAAGGAGTCAAAACCTTGAAGCAGCAAATGTTAGAGTTGGTTTACAACGACTTGTAGGGTCCAGCACTAGTGACATCTCTTGGTGGAGCGTCATACTACATGACTTTCATTGACGACTCTACAAGAAAGCTATGGGTTATTTTTTGAAAAATAAGCCTGATGCCTTTGATTCTTTCAGGAAGTAAAAGGTTTTTGTAGAAATCGAGACGGCTCACAAAGTGAAGTGTTTGAGACCTGATAATGGTAGAGAGTACGAGCTCCGCGAGTTCAAAGAGTTTTGTTCAGCGAATATAATTCGCATGGAGAAAATTGTTAAAGGAATCCCTGGCATAACATATGAACGGAACCTTGTGTGGACATGCTAGAAGTGTGAGATTGAAGTGTGGGGTACCGAATATGTTTTAGGCAGATTCAGTGTTACTTGATAAACATAGGACCCTCAACTCCCTTGGATAATTGCATACTAGAGGAGGCTTGGACTGGTAAGGGGTCTTTGTTTAAAGTATTTGTTGTGTCTCATATGTTCATATTGATGTTGCTAATATAAGTAAGTTGGATGCTAAATCTGTAAGTTTACGTTTATTGGATATGGTGGTGATCAATTTGGCTATCGGTTTTGGGATGAACAAAACCATAAGGTAATTCGTAGTTGAGATGTCATATTTAATGAGCAGATTTTGTACAAAGATAGGTTAGGTGCATCTGAATCTCTTGGTTATGAGAAACAGGTCATCGAGTTAGACAATTTAAATTCGGGTGGGACCAAGGTGGCCATGATAACCAAGTGGTTGTTGACGAAGAACCACATACACCACATCTAACAATTTCGCTGTGGTGATCCACAAGAATGCCTAGATCACCTAATAGGTATTCTCCCTCCCTTTGTTACTTATTGTTGACTGTTGGTGGTGAGTCTGATTATTATGCAAAGGCTACACGTAGTGAGCAAGTGGACTGAGATGAATCCATTGAAGGCTAACGAAACTTGGGAACTAGTTGAGCTCCCAAAAGGGAAAAAGGCACTGGATAACAAATGGTTTATAGAATTAAAGAGGAGGCAGATGGAAGCACGCGATACAAGGTAAGATTGGTTGTGAAAGATTTGAGCAGAAATACGGTAATGATTATATGATATTTTTACTCCCGTTGTGAAATAAACCACCATTCTATTAGTGTTGAGTATAGTGGTTGCGGCGAACTTGATGTTAGAGTAGATGGATGTGATAACAACATTTCTTTATGGTAGCTTAGTAGAGACTATTGACATGGAGCAACCAGAGGGATACTTGTCGGATGAGAACTATAAGTTTGTTTGCAAATTAAAGAAGATCTTGTATGGTCATAAACAATCTCCATTACAGTGGTACAAGAAGTTTAACAGATTCATGCATGAGGTGGAGTTCAATAGATGCGTGGCTGACCACTGTTGTTTACCCGGATTACCCATAATTTTGGGTATTTAGTCACGTAGTTCTACTATTCGGTTGATTTACTCACAAATCTCGAGTTCGATATCGGTCAATTCCTTCTTGACCATGAGCATTTTTAGTTTAGGACATGTTAATCTTGACATTTTAGGATCTTATGTTAATAGCTTTATTGGAGAGACCCCATAAGTATACTCGTAACCCATGTCTATTTCGAGTTGCTCTGATCACTCATACTGGGGCTAGCTAGCAGGGATGGACTGAGAGGTGGACCCTAGGGTCATTGGGCCCCTTAATTTTCAAGTTTTTTTAATAATCAGTTTTTAGAAAAATAATGAACATCATTTAATATGAATCCTCTAACTTCATGAGGAACCTCATCAATTCAAAATTACAAATAATTTTAAAGTAAGTTAAACAATGAGCCCCTTTGTTCGCCATCGAGGAGTAAACTCAAACGCAATCGGAATGCTTCAGAAGTAGCTAGAATATCCCCCACAATAGTTCCGTCGTCTACGTCTGTTATACTTTGACCAAGGAGTCAATCATTCAGTGTTTTGCTATCCGTCTGCACAATTATATAAAAAATACCTCCTTCCAATGTCGCCTTCGTTGCAAACAACATCGACATTATTTCTCAACCGCACTACCCCCATACAGTTGTGTACGTTTAGCGCCGGCTAACAGCACCTCTACCTTATCATTTCGAAAAATAAAACCAAATCCAATCGTCCCCTATGAATAGACCCCATATCAGTATTAAGGCATGCTTTCTCGGGTCTGGAGATTTCCATGTCTTACAGGTGATCGTGCAACTGATGTGCCATTCGCATGGAGTGAGGCCATCTCATAATAAATCACTTGGGCCTGTTGAAGAAGGATGCCATTTTCCAGTATCTTCTCTTAAATAACAAAATGATTTTTTACTTTCCAAATATTCCACAAGATTACATATATAAACACTATCCTAGACACAAGCACATAACTGATATAGTTCCATAAGCAGATACAAACATTTTTACATTGCGAACGCTAAAAATCAAATGTACCGAACTCTGTCCCCATACTTCACGATACGTTGGGCATTGCAACAAAAAATGGGCCAGCGATTCATATCCCTCACTGCACAACATACACACAAGATCTACATCAGTTCCTCTTCGCACAATATTCGCTTTTGTTGGTAGAGAATCTGTAAGAGCACGCCAAAGAAAATGCTTGATTTGGGGATATCAAACAAAGACCCCACATTTTCTTCCATACCGAATTCTTTTGGCTCGAATCAGATAAGCCAATGTGTAAAATTTCTAAATCGCTAGCTGATACACCGATCATACCGTGAACGTGTCATTTTCATATAATTCCAAATTCTCATACTTGAGATAGCTCAAAAACTCAAGGGGGTCTTAATGATCATACTTACATCATCAAAGGCAAACACCTCCCATATCAACAGAATATTCCACTACCAGGTTTCTATATCAATGAATCGGGCAACTCAGGTTTCATCATCTACTACTTGGTTCAGGCTGCTTGAAGTCCTAGTTAGATTTCTGCCAACCCATTTATCCTTCTTCACCATAATATCCTCCCCCGTTCCATTATCCATGTTGTTCCCTCATCAATCAATGACAGAACTGCTAGCAAGCTACGCCACATGTAGGTTGGCTGGAAGCCACTACTCGTTGTCATAATGTTGGCCCTGGGAAGTATTTCTACTTGAGAATCTGCATAGATAAGGACTGTGGATTTTGAGATAGTCTCCCCAATTATTTCGCAAGCATAGCTCGATTAAAAGAGGCCATCTCCTTAAATTCCAGCCCTCCTTGTTCCTTTCCACGAGTCAATTAAGACCATGATGCCCAATGTATCTTTCGGTTCCCTTGCTCATAACCCCACTAAAATTGCCTCACAATTCTGTCAATATCTCGACACGTACTCTCGGAGAGCATAAAACAACTCATCAAGTATGTTGCTACTGCTTGGATGACCTCTTTAATCAACACTTTGTTGCCTCCTTTAGATAAAGCATTTTCTTTCCAGCCTTTCATTTTATTAACGACCCTTTCTACAATAATTTCAAAACTCGCCTTTTTATCGTCCAATAAGTGTTTGGAGGCCAAGATATTTCTCATGCTTATCCACTTGACACACACCAAGTTGTCTACACAACTCAGCTCTCCTCTCAATATTTACATTTCCACTAGCCGTCAGCTCTGATTTATCCAAATTTATCTTTTGTCCTGACGCCTTCTCGTATATTCTCAATATATCCGCTATCCTCCCCGCCGCCTCCATAGTGGATCGAAAAAACAGTATAATGTCATCTGCAAAGAACAAATGAGAGATGGTCGGGGCATTCCATGTAATACGGAAGCCATGAATATGTCGTCTCTCCTTACCGTCTCTTAGAATAGCAGTAAGACCTTCAGCACACAACAAAAACAAATATGGGGATAGAGGATCACCTTGACGAAGGCCTCTTTCCGGATTAAAAAAAAAAAAAAAAAAAAAAAAAAAAAAAAAAAAAAAAAACATCAGTTGGTGTGCTATTCAATAACATAGAATAAGACACCGTCATCACACACCACATGAAAATATTGATAAAAATTGAATCAAAACCCAATCTAGACATAATAGCTCTCAAGAAAACCCATTCCACCTGATCGTATGCTTTACTCATATCTAATTTCAAAGTTGCATGTCCCTCCCTACCCCTCGCCTTCCTTTTCATAGCATGGAAAATTTCAAAAGCCACAATCGCATTATCCATAACTAAATGGCCCGGAACAAAAGCACTTTGGGATAAAGAAATAATCTTTTCCAACACACCTTTAAGACGATTAGCAATTACTTTAGTGAGAATCCAAAATATAACATTACAAAGACTGATTGGTCTATACTTCCTCAAATCTTAGGATTGACTTAGGATTCTCCACTTTTAGAATTACAATATGGGTATGATTTAAGGGGATGGGGTCCTGACACTTGATTCAAAACTGATAAGACACAATTTGTAACAACAGATAATGTAATATGCCAATATTTTTGGTAGAAGAATGGAGACAAACCATCTGGTCCGGGTTCCTGGTTTGGATGCATTTTCTACAAGGCTTTGTAAATCTCCTCGACATGGTGATGTAAGTAATGCATTCATCTTCGATGTAACTCGATTATCAGCAGAGGCAAGGACCTCGGAGATATTTTCAGGCGGTTTTGATCGAAACAAATTCATATAATACTCCACCCTCACCCTTTGTATATCCTCCTCCATTTCATACCGTCTACCGCCCTCATCTCTAATCCAATCAATCTGATTTTGTTGTCTTCTTTGTGATGCTTTTGTATGAAAAAATGATGTATTATGATCTTCTCCCGTAGCCGCAGAATCCGAGATCTTTGTGCCTAACTCATATCTTCTAGTTTCAAGAGACCATCTGATTCCTCCTTTTTTCACTCACATGCATCCATGTTTCGGTTGTTTGAGGCCCCATTTATAAGTCACTAATTTCAGTGCCAAGTCTCTTAACTTTTCTCTGGACATCGCCAAATTCCTTATTACCCCCATTTTGTCAACATGTTGCCACATTTATGTGTCCTATCCGAAAAGGAAGTATCAACATCGCAGCTATTCCATGCCATGCCTACCGTCTGTGTGCAGTCATCGTGCTGGACCCACATGTTCTCAAAATAAAATAATTTTGCTCAACGTCGTCTATTCTGTGTTGACCATGGTGGCTTTAGCGGCTTCCTATCAAAGTGAACAATTATTGGATGATGATCAGATTTGTAGTGATTATGATATATCACCCATACATAAGGAATAATGTCTTCCATTAGTAATTAACCAAAGCTCGGTCTAGTTGCTCATGTATATTATCCTTACCCCATTAGCCATTTATCAATGTGAAGTGGTAACCACCATGAAAACCAACATCTGCCATTTCACATTCTTCCATAATTTCATGAAACTAACATATTGAAATATTATGCCGAAAAGAGCCGCCTTCTTTCTCGGCCAACCATAAGATTTCATTATAATCTCCAACGCACATCCAAGGTCTATTAGACCCGAGATTTATTTGCCGAATTAACTCCCATGTTAGCCATTTATTAATTTGTTGGGGTCATCCCTAGATCCCAGAAGACCACCACTCTCTATGTAAAGTATCCAGAACAACAACTGCAATATAAATATTGTTGAATGAAAAAATATCTAAGTTAGTATCATCCTGCTATAGAAGACAGAGACCGCCACTACGCGTTCTCCTTGTCCCGAGTAGTCAACTGCGAAACTGTCGTAATACCCTTGTAATTTTCGTGTAACCTTCTCCATCTCACACTTTATTAACTATGTCTCCATAAAAATAACATCAAGCTTGGAGACTCCTCAAATAAGACCCTCTTTAGTGCGCGAACCGTCGCCCAGCTCCTAACTCCGTGTAGTTCTACCTAAGAATGATCATGGCGATCGGTGGGGCTGTGTAACATCCCTCGTTGTTAGTTGCATAGAGAAATCCAATGTAACTGCATCACTCTTGCTTGTTTTTGTATTCATATCAGGTGAAACCTCTCATGTGCATTTAAGCACATCATAAACCTGATTATGTATGCCCCCTGTTGCTTTTCTATGAGGTTTTCACTTTATCTTCTTCTTATATAATATGTCGAAACCTTATCTGATGTTTCATAGTGCACACTGGTTTCAGGTGTAAGGTGTGTAGGTATTTGGGTTAGAATAGAGGTAAGTCGGTGGGTTTTATGGATTTGGGTGTGTTTTTAGGTTGGTTGGTTTTCTTGGTTACGATAGCTTATGGTGGGTACGAACATGATGGTTCGGATCGAGCTGTATAGGAAAAGAGCATAACGTGATGATTTTATTTGTATCTATAAGATTGTATGTTTCAAGTATTATTGGTATAGAAATTTTGGATTTTTGAGATTTGAGTTCTTCCTTAACAAGATGTGGAGAATATGGGTGTTGACACTAGGTATAGAAGTTGGTTAATATAAGGGTTTGGAAGGGGTTTTAGCTTCCACTGAGTGTATGTGGGTGTGGCTTGAAATAAGTTGTAGTTTTTTAGTATCATAATAGTATTGATGATGTACCTTGAGTGAGGCGTATGTTCCATCAGAAGGAGTATTGCTGCTTGAGATCCATTCTTCAAAGCCCAATTTCATTGCATTTGGGTTTATGAACAAGATCAACCTGAATTCTTTCCCCCTCAACTTTCACAGACATTATCTCGTTCATGATATCCACGAGGCCCTCAATATCATGTTCTCCATCCTTCTCCTCATCAACTCTATGCGACGTCGAATGTTTAAGTTCTTTGGTTGTTTCTCCACCGTAACATTGGTCATGCTGCGAGCCAATCTCCAAATGGTAATTACCCGACCTTCAACGCTGCATATTCGTCTCTATTATTAATGACCTCACAGTCATGCATAGCATGACCACAATGGCCACATATATAACAGTAAGTTGCAATTTTCTCATATTTGAATCGAATCTACACTGTACAACCCCTCAATGCAAACTTCGTTCCCTTCTGAAGGGAGTTTCCCAAATCCAGCATTATCTTTTGATGGACGTCGAAATGTTCACTTTTCTTATATTTTCCACGTTTATGTTTATTTGGGAAAGGTGATTGTTTATTATGTTTAAGTGCAAATTCGTGTTAAATTGCATTTTTGGGTTGGTGGAATAATGGACGCTTGATTGACATTGTTGGGTTGATTGTTAATAAATGAGGGAAAGGAATTGGAAGTGTCCCATGTCTTGAAAACTCAAAACGAATTCTCTCAAAAGATGAGCATAAAAGAAACTTGGGGATTCCTTGCCTAAATCAAGAAAATTGATAGGTTGATTCGAATTACATGTGAGGAAACACTTTGGCATAATAAATTGGATTGGAAGTGTACATAAAATAATTTATCCTGAAGTTGTGTCACTTGTAAGCATTACTTTGATTCCAAAACACACACGAAACGATTGAAGACGATCTCGTGATAAAATAGAATGAATTAGCTATGGGTGGTTAAAAAAATAAAGGAGATGTAGAAAAGAGTTATAAGGTGATTAAGATCGCAAGGAGAAGTCATTAAAATCATTGCTTGTACGTTATATTCTAGTTGATAATTGTAAATTCTATTCATCGAATCAAGCTTGCAAATAAAGGAAATATGTGTTGTATGAAACTAGAAAAAGCTCAATTAGAATCAAGTGGTCTAATAGTTGAAGATCTTGCATGTAACTTGAAAAAGAGTAGTGGGGTCTTAAGAGCAAAATCTAGAATTCTAGCATAAATTTCTTGCCTAACCCGGTGGAAAAAAGAGAAATTGTGAGATAAAATCAAGACAGTTGGCTCGAGGGAGAAAAGAGTGGCATCACCCACACCGGGTGAGTGCTTGGCATATTCCTAAAAAGAATCAAGCCGAGGCCATATATGGTCAAGGATTTGGAAAAATAATGGGTCGTCTTAAGTCATTCACATTGAGCACGTTTTGGGATTGAAATGAGGGTTTTTAGTGTGCATAGCCTAGGGCACTGAGTGAAATAAAATACCACTTACTTTCATAAGTAGTAGGCCTCTTTATTTCCTTGCTTGTATATCAAGTTCCTTGAGATCAAATAATAAAGGCAAGTGTGGAGAATCCAAAAGTTAACAAACCAAAAGGAAAAATTTAAACATTGTGGAATTTCAATGGCTTTCTGATTTCCTTTTTTTGTGTGCTTTATTGTTAAATTTACTCGGATACGAGCAAAGCTCAAGTTTGTGGGGATGATGAACATCGAAATGTTCACTTTTCTTGCACTATCCATGTGCATGTTTGATTGAGAAATGCGATTGTTTATTACTTTTAAGTGCAAATTCATGTTAAATTGCATTTTCGGGTTGAATTTCCTTTTTGATAAGATTTGATGCATCCTTTAGTTTTTTTTAGTTGTGTTTTGAAGGTTAGGAAAACTTGGGAGCTCAAGAAGGTAGTTTGCACTCAAATCCCCGGTTTGGCCAGTAAACCGAGGCAAAATAGGTTCAGGTGAGGCCTGAATTGAATTTCATCAAGTCCCGAGCAAAATTTGTGAAGGAGTCGATCAAAAAATAGATGGAAAAGCCTCAACATGGCGATGCACAAAGATAGCAAGCGCGAAAGGATTCGGGGAAGCCTAGCAATCAAATGTCGAGCTAAAAGACCTCAATCTTGACCCAATACCGCACCCGGTAATGGTGGTGGTACTCATTCCCGTGTAACCCTTGTTTTTCTCCAAGCACATTGCAGTTTTGTATTTTGGCCACAACATCTTTATGTTAAGTTGGATTCGGGTGATTCAAGTTGCTACAAATATTTAAGACATGGATATACAACTTTATAGTTCAAGTAAAGAGATGATTCTTAACGGATAAGTCCAAGTATTTCTGAGAAGATGACCCAAGCTACTCTTTAATGCCTCGACTCAACTTGAACTTAAATCGAGCACTCCCCTCTAATCTTTTACATTCTACCCTTACAAAAAGGGCATTTTCAGATATTTTTAGGTCGTTTCATTTTTTTCAGGGTTTTGGTTCTATAAATACCAATTCCCCCCATATTTGTAAACAACTAGCTAACTATTATATATCACTTTCTCTAGAATTTTAGCTTAGGTTTCATATTTTTAGATTCTTAGTTCTTAAGAGTTAGGGTTTTCCTTCCTCATCTTTTGAGAACAACTTGGAGACTATTCATGGGCTTGTGACACCCTTCAAGATTATTGAAGTTCTACAAGGATTCTTCACGCATTGAGTATTTTCTTCTTCATTCTCTTTCTTTTCGATTTTTATTATTTTCTTGCTTGATGTTGTTGATTCTTGTTTATTCTTTGATGGTTTGTGAGTACTTCCTTTGTTTCCCGAGGGTGTTAATTTGGGTTTGATTGATGAATGAAACTGACAATATGGGTTTGTATGACTTATACCTTAGGAGTACCAGCGGTATATTGGTCCTCTACAGTTGGCCCATGGGAGACGACAAGAGGACCCGAATCATATTTTTCAATCTTGTAGAATGTCTTAAGGCATCGACCCTTATGCAAGATTAGCACGGGTGAAAATTTGATATGCTAATTTAATGTTTTGACGTGCTGCATGATTCGTCTTAATTGGTTGCTTTCACTGGTCTTTAGTGTTAGGAATCGAGGTGCATCTCATTGTTAGCCAATTAGCATGTTAATCCCTCTTGTTGGACTATTTAGATTTCTAATCTAGACACATGATCTTCCTTCATTGTACATCATTAGCTCGTATTTTACTTGATTTACTTTCATAACTTGTGTGAAACCAAACCTCGGGAACTCCCATCTATTAGTTCCCTCCTTGTTTATATTTTTTTTTATGTTGTTTAGCTTAACTTCCACTCTTCGTCTGATCTAACTTACTCAAAAGTGTTTAAGGGAAAATGCAGTATTGGCCCTTTAAGTTTTACCTACTTGTGATTTTGCTCCACTCTGTTCAGCCTTTTGCACATTAAGTCCCCTAATTTATTTATTTTTTACAATTTTAGGACATAATTTGGCTAGATTTTTTAAGTGGTCGGAGTTAAGTGCGTGAGACACATGTGACTCGTCAAATTGGGGAACTCCGTTCATTTATACCAAGTGGTTGCATCTAGGGCTTTGGATGCTGACAAGGATATATCTTGACAAATCATCCATGTGTTTTCATTAATAAAAGACACATCATAATTTAATCCCATCTGGAAATTGCCTACATAGAATCCCGATTTTCCAATTAACCTACCCAACTTGTAAGGGGCTTATTGTCCAATCTCCCAAAGCAAAGAAAGCAAAAAAATCCCAATTCCAACTTTTTTAGAACCCTAAATCCGGCCAATACAGTTGTCGTCTCTCGACGAATGCTAAAAATCGTGAAGGTTAGTCTGGGTTCAATGAATTTTTATTCGATTATGTAGTTATTCAATGATCAAGAGCCAAAATACATCAGACGTGTACCGACATACTTGGATTTGCCTCCTCCAAGAGGTATGTTGCGATTCTACATATTTCTTCTGAAATGGTTAATCTATTGTTAGTAGAGGTTATAGTATTCGTTAACTAGGGGCAGAGTTAGTTTAGTGTACAATTGATATGTAATGGAGCACTTTTTTTTTAAAGTTGGTATGGTGTAGTGTCAGTTTGACATGTAATGGACAGTTGTTTGAAAAAATATTTTGTGTATGTCGATCACAGTCATACTATCTATGCAAATCCTTGCGCGTTATTATGTTTGGTGATAGTTTGATATTAATTTGTGTCAATTGGTATTAATGTATAATTGTAACACTTGAATTCCAACAAATTTCATATGTCAAACCCACCAGCGCCCCCAATTCCATAATTTGAATTGATTTTATATATCAAATTGGTTTTGATGTATAATTATAATAATTAATTTTGATTTAATTTTTGTGCATTATTGTAATTTGCCTATAGTATAAGGCATTAATAGGCATGTTAGTCCGTGATTCATGCGGCTGTCAGATGATGTTCAATCTTCATAATTGCCTGAATTTTTTTATGTGATAATATTCGATCTTGTTTTAAGTCTTTAATGTTTAATTTGTTTGTCGCGAATAATATGTGATACTATGACTTTGAACAAATTAAGTATTGATGAATTTATATGTGCACTTGAATACTATTATGTATAATTTTGGCAAAGATGAAATTTTACTTGGTTTTAAATGATACTCATGGAGCCCACTAGTGTTTTGGTTTGATTAAAGACTTTATTATGAAATTGAAAGTTGTCACTTGAATTATTTGCTCATAGAGATTTGGTAATTATCAGTCAATATCAAACTTATTTGCATGATTATAATGAAATTTGATAATTGCTTTGTATATTAGTATAGCCATGCTTGATAAATTATACATTCCATGATAATGAAAATTCATGGGCATTACCAATCAATACAAATCAAATTTCGTGATAAAGTATTTTCACAAAGTATCAACAAAGAATAAATATGTGACATATGATCTCAAAATCTAATTCAAAAGGAAATGATTAAACCAATTCGATCCAAATTTTGAATTAGTAGACTCAAAAGGATTGAGTTACTACAATTGATATTCTTAATAGGAAACTATTTTCATGGAAAAAGACCATATTTATCATGCCATCCACCGACCCTAAGGACAAAGAACCATTTAACAAAGTCAAAGTCTATGCCCTAATGAAATTGAGGCGACACAGTAATCCTAACTCACCTTGAAAGTATTATTAAGTTAAAGGATACCCCGATGAACTGTGGGTTACCATAAAAGAAATTTTGGCTGTGGAAAGAAATCCACTTACTAAACTACAAAATGGTCAATGACTTTAATAACGACGTGTTGTGTCTAATAACAAAACTCTCTTTATGTAGAGAAATAACGGAAGTTGGTATGTTAGAGAAAAATCTCTTTATTTTCCTACCCCCAATGTTTATACTAGATAACATGTATAGGCCAGAGTATGAAATAAAAGAATTACAATATTCAATTAGCTAATCAACCAGTGCAAGTAGTTAAGAGGCATGATAAGTTTCTTCTGAAAAATAACACCAAACCCGCCGGGATAAAAAAAAAAAAAAAAAAAAAAAAAAAAAAAAAAAAAAAATTCCCTAGCCTAATTATGGTGAATTAAACAGTGGAAATAACCCCTCCCCCCTCCCCCCTCCCCCAAGGCAAAGAAAATAGGATGTGTTTATCCCTATAGACGTGGTTATTATACACAAAAATATAAGGAATATGGGAGCCGTAGAAGTTTTCCAATGCGTCTACCCAAATGGACACGGTGGTCATGACACTATGGTACAAAAGATGCCTTAAAATCTTATGAACAAAAGGAAAATAGTTGATAATTTACTTGAGAGAAGAAATACTACACATTTGTATAAAATTGCTGAGTAGTTAACATAAGAGATATAGGATGTCCAAAGAACAAAGACTCACTATAACAGACGGAGATCCTTATGTCTACCTCATGATTGTGGTTTCAAGTGGCAATAAGTACTTTGCTTAATTTATAAAAATGCATTTCTCAATGTTTCAAGAACGTTGTGAACGTACCCATATTGATCTGTAAGTATAATGATTAGACCATTATTACATCACAAGTACTAAAAAGGCAATGAACTGCCAAAGGATAGATGCCTAACAGTATAATGGGTAAAGTCACAAAAGCGTGGTATGCATCAAGAGCTATCTGAACTTTGTTAAGTAAAAAACTTTTGGGTCAAAGATTATCATTTCGAAACTAACTGTGAGATCTTAGAGAAATTAATGAGTCAATCTAGTGGTATGTAATCCACTACTATGATGATCGTTGATAAAATATTGTCACCCAAAACGGACTTTAGGACACAAAATTATATATTATTACCCACAATGGACTTTGGGACACATACTTATGCGTTGTTATCCAATATGGACTTTGGGACATAGACTAATATGTTATCACCCACAACAAACTTTGGGATGCGGTCTCATATGTTGTTACCAATAATGGACTTTGGGATACTGACTAGTGTAGACTTTGGTACAAGGACTTTAGATATTCAAGTCATGACATGATAATCCATATTTAAGAAATCATATTAACATTCTTTCTTTCGAGTGAAATACAAAAGGGATGAAAATCTAATACGATGTACAGTGTCAGTGCTAATTTTATTATAATACAGTCAATGCTTTCTATAAAGTACTAAAAGCACGATCAACATCCTACTCTGCCTCATTAACTGTTTTAGGGTGCATCACTCATTCTACCAAGCCTACTATTTAGCAATGAGTAGGATCAAGATCTTCCTATGCCCGATATATAAGCAAGACATTCTATTCTTATAAAAGAACACAATATTATATATATATATATATATATATATGGACCTATCAAACCAGAAAGCGGGTCATTAAAGTATCTATGGTTCTGGTAAATTCTTTGACACGCTAACTGATCATCACATTATTGTCCACAAGAAATGTTGCATTTGAAAAACTCCTAGAAATAATTATATAAGGGCTCACCACCCTCACTTCATAAAGTCTGTAAGACTTGTTAATGCTAGAGAGTTTCCATCAAAATGATTTGATGATTATTGCATATCTATCAAGATCGATGTAGTGCATCCCTTAACCCATGTGCCATACACAAAAAGGTCTCCTATATGCCACCATCAAAAGGATATAGATGGAGGATTAGACATTGAAATGAACACTAAAATGCCTATCAGATATGGGATTATGCAATATCGTTGCAACTTTACTTTATTTGTCTCAGACCCACTGCTAACCAATATTTTATGCGTACCAGTTGGTAACTGGATTTAGCCTGGTATTTTTTACAATTATACGTATTTGGTTATTGAGTATATGTATCTATTGCACCCCCACAATGCACCAAAATGGGCCTTTAAAGACGATTAAGTATTTATATTAGATATAGATTCCCAACTATTACCATCTATTTGGAACCTTTAACAGGCGAGATCTTTTTACAGCGAGATTGACATATAATCACTTTAATGAGACAGTTTTTTCTTCGTTAGAGGGAGATAAGAAAAAAGAATTTTCTAAGGGAACGACAGGAAGTATTTCCCAGTATGTCTCATTAGGATCCCCACACTTTATAATGTAGAGTGAAGTAAAACGAATTATCGATCTTCAAAGTATAGAAGATTTGATTGCTGATGCATTTGCTAAAATTGCTAAAGTGACAAGATCATATATACCAGCAAATGTGTCTGTAAGATTAGAAGTCCCCAGTAAGGGGCACAACATGATGTTGCAACCACACTTAGTGGAGGTGTGATTGAGGTCGTGGCTCCCAAAAGAAAATGCGGGATACCGCGTGGTTTGATAAATTCTTGCCCAAGGAAGGTGGCAGGTATGGCACAATTCGAATCATCAATAAAAAGAACACTCTCAAGTTATCTTTGATTAATTATGTTCACGAATCATCACTAGAGGACGCTCCGAAATTTAAAATGATTCTAGAGATAATGAAAGTGCATGTAAGTTAATGAAAAAATCTTTCACGTGCATTGATGATGTATACATTGTTGCTCAATGAATATAGATGACAATAATATCGAATCACGCTCTATTGTAAGATATCAAAAAAGGGCATATTGACCTATATGGAATCAATCCGGGTAGAACTTGATTCTATGACAAAATGACAGGTATTTGGTTTGGCACCAAGTGTAAAGCATGTATGACATAAAATATGTTTTGTCAGTAAGCGTAGTGAGAAGTATAAAGTCATGAGATACAAAACTTAGCTTAAAGAACAAGGTTTTCTCACAAAACCCTGAAATTGACTACGAGGAGACATATTCTCCCGCAATGGACGTCATAACGTCTTATTGATAAGTTTTCGAAGGATTGAAAATGTAGCATATTAATATGGTTACAACATATCACTTTCAGGATCTTGTTATTGAGATATGTGAAAGTGTCAGATGGACTTGCATTCCCCAACTCAAGTGACTCTAGACCACGAAGTGCATTTACAATATTAGATTGAAATGCTCACTTAGATTAAAATAAATCTGGACGAAAATGGGATACCCGTCTAAGTGACTACTTGATTGGGCAACGAAAGAACAAGTAAAATTGCCCCTATGCATTTATAAAGAAAACAAGTTATATATTTGCAACTATAGCAGCTTATGTCGATGTTAAGGACATAATAGGTACTCCTAAAGAAATAAGAGAAATCGTGATGTATTTAAAATTAGAATTGAGATAAAGGATATTGGAAAAACTCGGAACTGCCTATGCCTTGTAAAAAATAAGACCGAGTTTGTGGAATATTAATTCCTCAATTTGCTTATATCCAAAAGATTATCAGGTGATTTAACATGGATAAAGTACAATCTGTTAGCACTCCTATGATTGGTTGAAGTGTGGACATAAGGAAAGATCCATTTAAGTCTAAAGGAAATGACAACAGATTTATTGGGAGATGAAATTCCCGACTTAATTGAAATGTGCATTATTATTGTACAAAAAGCTCAATGCACTCAACCATGAGTTACTTTCTCAAAGAACTTGTTGGTTATGTTTTACTCATGACAACATAATATCAGTGGAATGATATCAAACAGTATTTTGGCATCTAAAAGAAACCGTTGACATGAATTTGTTCTTCCCATATTGGAGACATGAGAGATTACAAATGCAATTGTAACCTCTAAAGAAAATGTCAAATGCTCTCATACAGAGATAAAAGGATTACAAAAGAATATGTAACTCTGAAATAAATGTTATAGCTACCCCCCTACTACGAAATAACAATTTGGTTGATTTAGATCTTGGTTATCTTATTAGTTAATGTAAAGGTCATTACCAAATTGGTTACTTATTACCATCTGGAACATGGCGAAATCTTGAAGATCAACCACTCACAACTCCTCTAGCTACCTCATTTGATCACTCAGAAATGATTATCATGGTCCAAGTGTTGGTGACTTGAGTCCTACCCCAGAAAGCCTACATGTATTTATGAAGACGGAGTTATTCGCAACAAATAAATGAAACTACGTGGAATCAAATGTGAAAGTGCAAAACATATTTTGCCGAGCATAAAGTTTTTCTACAACCAACAACCATATGGCTTTCCTCATGATTTATATAAAATTGAGAATGATGAGACTTTTAAAATTCTCTTTATAGGTGCACATATCCAGGGAGAGGTGTAGACTTCAAGGGGGGTCTCGACATAGGTGTATTGCACTCTTTTTTCCTTCGACCAAGGTTATTTTTTTCCCACTAGGTTTTGTTACTTGGCAAGATTTTTAACGAGGCAACAAGTGCTGCAACAGTTCCCCTTTTACTTGGCACAATGGGGAGTGTAGAAGGAAAAACACAATAGTGTGTATTCATCAAAAGTAACTGATGAAGGACAATTTAGGTATTCACTAAATATATGTAATTGTAAAACTCTTGTATTTGACACCTTATATAAAGGGGATCTGATGAATAAGATAACCATAATTGTTCTGTGTCTCTCTTTCGTCTTTCTTTCTTCTTTACTTTTTGGCTTTTCCTTAAACAGTAATTGAATTATATATTTTTTCATTAATCAACTTAATTTGTTTTATTTGAGTGTTTAATCTATTATGAAAAGCTATATTTATAAAATTAATAATAACAATAATAAAAAGAACACCTAAAGACTAAATGATATCTATAAATATGGAGGGCTAAAGAAGAGAAATAAATAAGTAAAAAAGAAGAAGAAAAGATAGACTAGAAAAAGAGAAGGAAAATGAAAAATATAGTATAAGATAAGAGTACTTGGGCAGCAACTTTGGTGGTAGAATTTAGCAATTAAGCTTAGATAGTGTGTAATTAAGAGTAACGTACTGGAGATAGATTGAAGCCCCAAAATGGTGCTGGACATCCGACTGTAGATACACTCAAACACTAACATCATCTTTATTCAAATTGGTGATTTTGTGCTTCAGATCATAGCTAAAGACAAAGCTCTAATAAAAAATAGTAGAAAACAAAATAAACTGCATAAGCGGTTGTAGATTAGGTTGTTCAATCAACTCACTCCATAACTCAATCCATCATCACAATCTGCCACATGTCCTCTCTTAATTATTTATTGAATTTAGTTTAGATGATAAATAAATAACATAATTTTTATTTTAAAAAATTATCAAAATTACTATTTTTTCTCTATAAACAGATCCTAAAGTTGATATATTTTGAATTAATTCATTTTTTTTCAATTTCGTATTTTAGTTATTGCAAATTTAAATTTTTTTATTGTGTTAGTATGTTATTTTAATTGCATGATAAAAAAATCACCTTTTTATAATTGCGGAATTAAAATATTAATTTTTTATTGTAAATATATTAAAAATTGCTCCCAAAATAATATGAAATTATTAATTAGTAGCTCAAAAATATTGACTTGATTGGGAAATAGGTTTTGTGTGTGGATGAAAGAAAGTAATATTTATTAGAATGTTGAGTTGGATTAGATTGGATTGTTGATAAAGTATAAAAATGTTGGAGATAGATTGTGAATTAAATTGTATATGTGGACGAAAGAGAAGTAAATATTTTATTTGTAGGTTAGTTGTTGATAAAAAATGGTAAATAATTCCTTTCATTATTGAGATGATGGTTCATAAATTTCAACCAATGACCTAAGTGAGTATCCTAACATTCTCTCCCGTGAATGATAAAAAATATATATATATATTAATTTTAAGTGACAATTATTAAGATTGAGTCTTATTTCAGCTCTATGATGGAGGATGTTTATGGAGCAGCCATTGTTGAAGATATTCGAGTATGAACAGAGATGATTAATTTGGTAATGTGGCTTGTTGATATGGAGCGACAAACATCTACCAAAAGGTTGCATAATTTGAAAATCTCAGGGAATGGACAACGTTTATTTCTTTTTTTACTTTGGAAGGAAAAATTAAGATCAATTGTGAACAAATGCAAACAGAATAAAAGAAGGAAATAAAAGAGAAACAATACTACTATGTCATCATTCAGATCTAGGGATTTTAGTTAAAATATTAACACATACTATTCAATTTTATTGGAAAATCAGATGAAATATATTGAGTTGCATTTAAACATATTACTATTACTTTATATACACAATAAAAATATTAGCTAATTAATTTTAATTTTTTTTTAGTACAATTTCTGGTAGGGGTGAGGTTGGTAAGAATCTATCTCTAACCACTAATTTGAATTACAAGATGTTTTACTAACCAAATTACAACCAATTCCCTAATTAATATAGTATCTTATAATCAATAGATCAACCTTTTTAAAAAATTATTCATTATATATATTTTACTCGACTATTACTTAGTAATTTTTTTAATGGAAATCCTAAAACAATAGTAGTATTTTATATGATCAAAATTTATTAAATTTATAACTAATTCAACGTCACAATATAAAAAATAAATTTAATGATATATATACTACCTCGATTTCTTTTATAGATGAAACTTTAGCTTTCAATAAGAGGATTAAGAAGTAAGGAAATTGACAAACAAACCAAAACTAAAATTTATCTCTAGAGGAAAAAGCTAAAAAATATGCATTTATTTATAAATAATTCACAAAACCATCTAAATAAAAATGAATGTGGCACGTAGTTTCTCAAATTGTGGTTCCTAGTTTGGAAGAATTCGATTTGACAACAAAAAATATCAAAGCAGTCCAATTTGATTGAGAAGTCAACAAATATTTATGAATTGAGGGTAATTTTGATCCAGTTTCCAGTACACTTGTTTCTGTGAAACCCCCAATCAGCATTAATTAAATATTATGATAAGGTATTCTAAATAACTATGTTGAGGGCAATCCATTGTTGCTCAGTCTGCGCCTAAGCACTAAATTTTACCTCTAACCTGAGTCAGCATCATGAAAATCACTCATCTTTTTTATTGTGCATTACACATACGAGTGCGTGTAATGTAAATTTATGTAAATTGAGATGGACACTCTTAAAAGAAAAAGATTCATCCCAACATTTAACCTCATATCAGAAATTTGTTCCGGATAATTCAAGCCCTACTAGTTCCAAGGTGGGTCCCCCCACGATAAATGAAAGTGAAACAACAGGGACTGACAATGACAAGGCTGTTATTAACTAACAATCTCCATCCCCACCACTTCGGCAAATCTTCCTATTTCGATACCTATGACCCTCCATCTGGAGCTGCAAGATCACTCCTTTAAACACAACAAAAGATCTCCATCCAGGGACCGACACCGTACTCGCTTTCATCACCATTGTACAAAAGTCGTAACACAAAGTTGAAAATAGAACAACACAAAATTTCACTGCTATGAATCTGAAAATGTCACTGGATCTTTCCAAATTTACCCTATCATTTACAATAGATACAATAATTGCTCATGTCATTATCCCGTATGAAGATTTATGTTTCAAAAGGATTGGGCATTTCACTGAGGAGCTTTCTATTCGTGCTGCTGTCAATAATTGAAGAACTATATCATGTATCTATATTATCGAGTTAATTAGCACAACATAAGAGCTGTAGCCTGAGAACCATTCTGCAATACCACAAAGGTAGAAGATCAGACTTGCGAAAACATCGAAGCAAGTTTGTATTAAAATGTAAAAGGAAATTAGGACGGTTAGATACATTGGAAGAATCAGATTGGAACACTAAGACGGTGCCCTGGGGAGCGTACGAGCTCTTTAAAATACATTGTAAACTGTTCTAGACCTTACTAATATTCAAGTGTTCGGAGAATGTTTAAAAAATGTCTTATTTGCTTTTCTAAAACTTAAATAAGATGTTAGGACCTTATAAGCTTTTTTTATTTTTAATTTTTGGAACTTTTTTCTGAAATAGACCTTATTTTGACATACTTTAAACTCAAAACATTATAATTACAGAAATGAAATCATTAACATCTTATAAGTTCTTCTATCTTAATTTATCCAGACACTTCAACAACTAACATTTTAAGATCTCATCAACTCTCAACACAACTAAAAACATGTAACAGCTCCCAAATCACACCAATACAGGGAAAAATTGAAAGAAGCAGGAAAGGAAAAAGAGAATCAGTTTGAAAACTGAGAACAAAGCAAAGCGTAATAACAGGGCAATGAAATGAGAGAAGGAATAACCTTTTGCTACCCTGGGGAGGAGTAGATACAACCTCCTTTATTCTGAATCCCTTTTTATGACTGTTGTTTACAGCACACCAGCTCCATATACCTGTTTCACTAGGGGAGACCGGGTATAACCTTACACCTAAGTCATACTGCTATGAACTAGTGCGCAGCACCAACTCAATATCTGCCAATATACATTCTATACACCTGTAGCTCTGTATCTGTGACTATACTGCATGAATGAAGATGAATGTGGGTGCTGGCCATCATCCATCACCTATACCCGACACAATGAGGGAGCAACTTTCTTTATAAAATATCATTGCTATCAGAAATACAAGTACCACTTTAATTGTCCTAACAACCATGCATTACCTGCTTCAATTGACTTCCATTTGATATCGGATCTTGGAACTGGTTATGAATCAACGACTCCTTTACGAAAACGTACAGGATCAGGTCAGTCAACTTAAAATTTTAAGAGAAATGTGAAACATTCTGATGGTAGCTGTAGATGAACTTACTTGGAGGAATTGAGAATGGCTGGGAGAATGATGTTGGTTAGAGAAGAAGTTTGGAGACTCGTACAAGTTAGGATTGGATTGCTGGTTAATGGCTAAATTAGATGATTGGAACATGTTGTGAACCATGTGATTTGCTTCAATAGCGTATAAGCCCTACAGCAGAAATCAAAATATGCGGTGAAAATTAGGTCAAATAGAGGGTACAAGAAAAACAGCCAAGGGAAATATTTCAATATGCATCAGTCTAACCTGTGGAAGTGGACTCAGTGAAGGCGCTGGACCTGGAGATGGAATATATGAGGCGGGAGCACAAGCTACAGACAATCCCGTCTCAGTTGGAGAAGGACGAACATTTGGACCGCCATTCCCATTGCAGTTTTGATCATCACAGTGATTCAGTTGACCTTTGTCAGTTACCATACTTTCTGTTTCATCGGCTCCCCTAATGACATTAGCATCTTGACCGCCAAACTCATTTCTATCAAGACCAGCATCAGTTTGTCCATTGTCAGAAGCACAAGTGCCTTTAGCTTCCTCAATAGATTTAAAATTCAAGATTCTTTCAATCCCTTGCATCACCTCATCAAGCCGTCTTGCAGCAAATTCAAAGGCGGAGTCTGATTCAGCAGCCCTTGCAGATATCTTAATTATATTGCGAGACAGATCTTTGTAACGAGAGGCAATTATCTTTCTGTTGCCATCCGCTGTATAACCATGATTTTCTCCAACAGTTAAAATCCTTGCTTCTTTTGTCCATCTCTTCAATATGTAATAGGGTGGAACAATCTTTATATTTTGATAATCAAGCACTTTCAGAGCATGGCTGCACAGGAAACCCACATGATCAAACTTCATACAGTTGCAAGAAATGGTACCCTCAAGAGAATTATATACGACCAAAAAGTCTCTAGACTTTCCATATGTTTTAGCTTTGTAATCAAATTTCGCATCATGCTCGCCACATTTGTCAATGATGACATTTAAACACTTCTCATATTCTCGCTGAAATACTTCAAATGCCTTAGGTGTATATGTTTCACTGGGATTCTTTAACAAAATTGCATTAGCCATTAAGACTGGAGCATGTCTTCCCATGTCAAGAGTTGATTCTAGCTCTTCATACCTTTGTTCATTCACCACATTCTCAAAATGTCTGAAAAACCGAAGTACATCAACGTCAGGGTCTAAGTAGCTTCTGAGTTTATCAGACAAAAGCTCGACCAAATGTGTTCCATTTCTTTCAATAAAGAAAGTATTTCTACCATAAGCTACAGCCCACTTTTCTTTCTCCCTAAACATCCATCTCAACCATGCATTCTGACAAAGATCATGTCTCTCCAACATAGAGTCCCACGCTTGGATGAAATCTTCCTCCTGCTCATGACCAAAGATGCAACTCCTAAACTCGATTGCGAAAGAATCAAAATCCTTTACCACATGGCGAAGATGTTTAAGTGCTATTAGATACATCTGCCAGGCACATATACAGTGGCTTGTTTCCGGTAATACTGCATGAATAGCTTGGACAACTGCTGCATCCTGATCTGATAGAATAAACTTGGGCTTCTTACCAGACATCGCTTCAATAAAAGTTCGGACTAGCCATTTGAAAGAATTAGCACTATCATCATATAAAAAGGCAGCACCAAAGATGACAACCTCTCTATGATTATTCAGCCCGATGAACTGGACAAGAGGACGAGAACTTATATTTCTTGTACATGATGTATCCAGACAAACCACATCGCCAAAATGGCCATATTCCATAATCATATTGTCATCTGCCCAAAATATGTTGCTTACCTTATCATCAATATCAAGTTGTACTGAGTAAAAGAACGAAGGGTTTACAAAATGCTGTCTATGGAAGTAATACATAAGGCGTGCTGCATCTCCTTCCTTCATATCTCTTGTCCGGCTAGAGCTCAACAAAATTTCATCATGTATTAGCAGGTCATCAAAATTTTCTGGAGGGCTAAATCTTATACCTAACATCTGAAAAGATAATCTCGACTGAATCTCTGGGTTCTTCATTGATTCAGTTTCAGAAACTTCAGTAGAGTCCCATCTTCCCGACAATGGTGATTCAAGCATCTCCTCAACTTTAGATAGATCGACATCCTCATGATTGTGCTCTTCTTCAAACTGTGTGACAAGATATTTTCCATTTGGTTGACGGGTTACTACCATGTGTGCCAGACAACCTGTTCTTGTTTCCTTGCGATGCTTCTTGACATTAACATCTCTCTTGTCTTTCTTTCGGTGACCCTGTCTAGAACAAGTAAACTTTCTGGACATCACGCGACCATGGACCTTACTCCTATTGACCCAATCCTTTCTTACACTAAACCCAGCGAACTCAGCATACTTGTTGTAAAATCTATACGCTTGATCATCTGATTCAAACTCTGAACCAAGTTTGAGAACTTTCGAAGAATGACCAGATTGAATCCCATTAATATTGGATAATTTTGGGCTACGATTGACATGCTCTACATTCAAGTCCAAATTATTTGACGATCTGACCTCTACACGCTTCTCACCGGCCATAACAACCTCACTCTCATTTACATCCATGACCTTCCTTCACAACTGCAAAGGCGAGCATAAGCAATCGAAGTTATAGAATAATTGCCATGTGCTCCTTAGTTGTAATTTCCTACTCTTTCTTAAAAAGATGGTATACATTACATGGGTTTAGTCTCCAGGAGAAAAGATCACATGAAAAATGACACACCTAACAGGCTTGTATATCACAAGCAGGTGATATAATTGGATTCTTATAACAGTACATATTGAATAAGAAAGCATACTTCCTCAGCATTTCCTCAAAAGACCAGAATTTGTCATATAGGCAATATAATATATTTCCACCAACTGACTCTATTGTCATTGATAAATATAAAATGGACAAAAAGAAATTAGATACGGAGAGAACATATTTATCTAAACAAATATTTCTTGCAATACTCGAACCAATACATAAATAAACAAAGGTCAAAGGAAGAGACAGAAAATACTTGGTTTCAAGCTATATATATCTTAGCTAGTCTTGTGTGCTTGCTAATGGGCTAATACTGAACAAACTTATATCTTAACAGTTAACAAGATTTACAATGTAACAAGAAATACTGAATGAGAAAGTAAATCTTTGGCTACCAACTTAAAAATTCTTAACTCAAACGTTCCAATTAAAAGACAGTTTACGAGAAGCATCGCGTGGACCCATGATATCAGCCATTAGGAAGATAATGGGAAGCTACCTTCATGGCCAACACAAAACTCCAAGAGCTTAGGGGGGAAAATAAAAAGAAACGTAATATTCTAATTAATGATATTTTAACTAGACAAGTTGCACATGCAAAAACTTCAGTGTTACCAGTGTGTTCCTCAAGTATTGTAATTTGCATTGTTTTTAAAAGATAGTCAGAAGAAACATAGGTTAGTAAACAAGGTGTTTGAAGTAGCATCATCTACTTTTGCTCTTTTTTCATCATTTGAATATTCTAATTAATGATATTTTAATTAGCCAAGTTGCACGTGCAAAAACTTCAGTGTTACCAGTGTGTTCCTCAAGTATTTTAATTTGCATTGTTTTTTAAAGATAGTCAGAAGAAACATAGGTTAGCAAACAAGGTGTTTGAAGTCGCATCGTCTACTTTCGCTCTTTTTTCATCATTTGAATATTTAAATAGGACAAAGAGAACTTGAAAAATACAGATTAGCCAATGCTGCTTCTCTCCCCGAGGCAATAAAGATTAAACTGCAAGGAAGCATTAAAAGCAATAACCAACATGCTAATGTCGTACATATTCTAAGTTTACCCATATGTAGGACCACTTTAGAAGAGCTAAAACCTATCTTCTTCGACATTATAATTTTGATACACATTATGTGGATCTACTGTGCCTCTAAATGGTAAAAATTTTCACTTCTCTTTGCAACAAACAGTAACTGATGGGCAATAAATCCACTGAAAATATAGATAGTAATATCTTTACCTATATTCCATACATCTATGCATAGATAATGATTAGTGGAAATCAACCATTGAATTGAAACATAAAAGGCCGCAATTATAAGAATGAGGATTTCTTACAATCTATATTTCAAAAGAATTAGTTTATTTTAAAGGTACGATAGCATTTCAATTAGAAGAGCTGAGAATAGGGATTGACAATATGGCTGAAAATCAAACCTAAGCTTGCTTCCAGATCATCTGCTAAAATCTCTTTGAATTCCATTAAACAAAAATATCAAATAAATTTGAACATACTTTTACATTTGATAAAATCTAAAGCTCAGAGTGAGCTCGATAAATAAAATAAACGTTGAAATATCAATACTTGACCTTTACTCGTGCTTGGCTTGATTAAACCTCAATTCAAACTTGATTCAGTTGATAGTAAAAAGTTCAAATGTAATATTAAAAGCTCGCTACCATTTCAAACGACAATAGTACATTTGGCTCAGCTCAACTCATTGACCACCGAAGTGGCAAAGATTCAAGATAGAACAAATTTGGATCATTCTAATGCGAAAGAACAAATTAGGATCAATTACCAAGACCAGCGCAACAACAGCGTTTCAAGTAACTGCTCATATACACTTTACGCACACGCCTGAACTAATTCAAAGTTGACCCTCACCCACATGATAATTAAGTCTCTTATTATAAAGCTGAGCTTAATCTTTGGGATAATTATATGGTTACCTGTGAGAGGTAGTCAGAAGAAATGACACTTGAAACTGTACATAGCGGGGGTAGACCTGCGGATGGATTCTAGTTTGGATGGCCGGAGTAATTCACATGGAAGATGAATATTGCAGCGGAAGAGCATCGACCGATTCCCAATCCACTCGCCGCAAGTATGGTGCTCTCCCTCGAGAACGCACTTCCAGCAGCGACTTCCGGTGGCTCAATTTGAGGTTTTCACGATGAGAAGGTAGGGGATCGAGTTGACGGCAGTGGTGCTATTATGGCGAGCGGTGGCGGAAAGTCTCGCCGGAGGAGTGGGAAGTAAATTACTAGTGGATTTCCTTTGGGGGAAACGGGGGATGGGAAATGATTCGGATAATTCGCGTCCGTTCGATCAAATGAAATCCGACCGTCTAAATTCTTTTGGATAAATTAAATTAGTTTTGTGGCCTCCTTATTTAAAACCCCAATCAATAAGCAGAGGCTCCCATACGGTTGGGCGCTTTAGTTTTGGTATTTTTCGGCATGGTTCGTGGAATCGGATCGGTCCGTTCGATCTCGATCGGTTTAATAGGGAATTAGACCTGGAATCGGTCCGATAACGTTAAAAAATTGAAAATGATATAAAATTATTGAAAATCGGTGAAAACCAGTTCGACCGTCGAACCGGTAGAACTAGACTTATATTCTTTTTTATTTTTTTTAAAACAAAGTTGTGTTTGGGCTTGTTTTAAGTAAAAAAAAAGGGGATTTTCACATTTATCTTCATTTGCCCATATTTTTCCCCTCTTATTTTAAATTTGGCACTAGATTGTTATTAAAAAAATTAGAGTTAGAAGTATCTTTGGATTAATTGATATTGATATATGTTGAATTTTTTTTAACAAGTTAAACTCTAGTATCAAATTAGATTGTATTACACATAATATAAGGAACTATTGAAATCCAAAAGTCAATAAGTTGCATTTGATCGGTTAAACCGGTGGTTGAACCGGTCGAATCTTGAACCGGTAGCTTGTCCGGTTAGGTCACCGGTCCGGTCCCACAAACACTGTTTTTAAGTACTAGTAAAGTCTCACGTGCATTGCACATGGTACACATGAATTTATGAAAATAAATATATAATAGTCTAATTAAATTGAATTGGCTAAAAAAATTAAGGTGCACCATGAGCAAAGAAATAGTTAGATGATTAACTAAAGATTAGAATATATATATATATATATATATATATATATATATATATATATTATAGAAGAAAAAAAATAAACAATTAAAAAGTTTTTGCTTGATTTATGAACGTGCAACAGGTAATGTCTTATAATTGTGTTTGCATAGATTATTATAAATTTTATTCTTTTTGTTTTTGTTTTTAATATAGACTTCTAAGTTGTAAAGTTCATTGTGTTGCGTATACTTATGGTATACGTGAACTTTCATAATTATATTTTTAGAACTTTCTAGAACAACTCATGGTGTTCTATGACTATGCCTAAAAACTTAATTAGATGATTAAGTATACTTGGAATACTTTTAATTCTATTTTTTTGTATCAATACAAAGGGATAAAATTTAAAATGATCTTTCATACAACTTTTACTATAATACTAACCACCTTGTAAAAATAGTATAATTTTAGTTTATCACTATCCTTCTTGGATAATCAACAAAGTAAATCCCCTATACACATCATATCCATTATCCAATATATCTCCCTTATCCAATCTCTTCACCCCCAAATTACAACCCCAATCTACTCTACCCCACATACCCCCACCCTAACCAAGGACCCTAGCCCCAGGTCCACCCCTGCCCCCTCCACCCTCACCCACCTATCCCCCAAAAAAAGAATTTCTTTTTTTTTTACTGGATCATTCTCTGCCCCCAGCATCACCCCATCCCCCGCCACCCCACCCCACCCCCTACCCCCTCCCATGCCAAAAAATAAAAAATAAAAAAATAAAAATAAAAAAAATTATTGGATCATCCCCTGCCCTAGTCCCACCTTGCACCCCCCACCCCCAAGCCCAAAAAAAAAAAAAAATACTGGATCATCCCCTGCCCTAGTCCCACCCTGCACCCCCCACCCCCACCCCCAAGCAAAAAAAAAAAAAAATTCTCCGTTTGAGATTTTTTTTTGTCTGTTTTCTTTAAAAAAGTTACTTTACGACTAACACTTGCCGCAAAAATCATGGCATGACACACAATAACAACAAGTCCTCATTTGACATGATAGACACTTGTCGTGAATCGTCATTTAACATGATATACACTTGCCACGGATTTGTATAAGTTTATCCTTTCGTACAGTCGTGTCACTATTGCCACAGATCTGCCACATGTGCCACGGATCTGCTATATGTGCCACGACACCCACTTACCACGAATTCTAATACATTTGTGAATTGTGTCACGACACACTTGCCACGAATCATCATTTGACACGATACACAGTTGCCACGGATTTGTATAATCTTATCCTTTCTTACGGTTGTGCCACTATTGCCACGGATTTTTCATATGTGCCACGGATCTGTCACATGTGCCACGACACCCACTTACTACAAATTTTAATGCATTTACGAATTGTGCCACGACACACTTGCCACGAATCGTCATTTGACACGATACACACTTGCCACGAATGTGTATAATTTTACCCTTTCTTACGGTCGTGTCACTATTGCCACGGATTTTTCATATGTGCCACGAATCTGCCGCATGTGCCACGACACCCACTTACCACGAATTCTAATACATTTACGAATTGTGCCACGACACACTTGTCATGAATCGTTATTTGACACAATACACACTTGTCACGAATTTGTATAATTTTACCCTTTCTTACGCTCGTGTCACTATTGCCACGGATCTGCCACATGTGCCACAAATTTGCCACATGTGCCACTATACCCACTTACCATGAATTCTAATACATGTGGGGCGGGGGTGGTGCTGGGGCAGGGGATGAGATATTAAATTTTATTTTTTTTTTCTTTTTTGGGCTTAGAGGTGGGTAGTGTGGGGTTGGGGTGGGGTAGGGGGATGAGATACTAATTTTTTTTTTTTTTTTTTTGACTTGGGGATGGAGTGGGGGTGGGGTCGGGGGTGGGGCAAGGGACAGGGGATGAGATATTAAAAAAACAAAAAAAATTGACTTGGGGGTGGGGAGCAAGGGTGGGACTGGGGCAAGAAGATGAGATACTAAAAAAAAAAATTCTTTTCTTTTGGCTTGGGGGTAGGTGGGGATGATGTTGTGGGGCAGAAGATGAGATATTAAGAAAAAAAAACATGGCTTGGGATAAGTGGGTGGGGGAGCGGGGGTGATGCTGGAGGCGGGGGATGAGATATTAAATTTCTTTTTTTTTTTTTTTGGCTTGGGGTGGGTGGGTTGGGGGTGGGTGTTTGGGGGCTAGGGCCTTAGGGTGGGGGTGGTGTATATGGGGTAAGGTAGGGTGGTAATAATAATAATAAAAAATATATATATATATATATATATTAATAATTATAATAAATGTAATAAGATAATTATTTGGAGGATAAACTGGTAAAATTACATTGTTAGTTATCCTAGAAAATGATAAGGAAGACTAAAATTATAATAATTTTATAAGGTGGTTAGAATTATACTAAAAGTTATGATAATGATTATTTTTACTACTTTTGAGGTTTTTCTTGCTCTATTATCGTATTATATATATGTAAGCTCTTATTTTATGTTATCTTGGATTTTAATTGGTTTTGAAATATTCCATTTTATGTAGATATTGTCAATTATTTCTAGTAAAAATGATTAAATGTGCAGAATAAAAAAAAAGTTACTGATCTTTATAGTTAGAAGACTATATTTGACTTTCACCAATAATTTTAGTTGTCGGAGCTAATAAGCCACAAATATACATATTTATCTCTTACATGATTATTTTTATTTACTTAAACTAAGGGCGTACTAATATCTATGAATGAATCTTGGAGACTTACTTATAAACCTACTTATTTCTATTTTGAAATTTTTCACTTTTATTTAGAGTAATAAAAAATTAATTTTTATTGTTCTTCTTCATCTTTCTTTGCAAATTTAAAAATAATTTTTTAAGTATACTTTTTATCATAAAGATATATGGTGAAAACCATAATTAATAATCAAAATAATTCTTGTTCATAATATTCCTTTATCTTTTAAATTAATTATACTTAATGCTACATGAAACTCCTTTAATTTATTATATCTTTATTTTCATACATATTTTGAATATATATATATATAACTCTTTCTGTTCACAAATAAGTGTCATTACTTTTCACAAAAAGAGTGTTATTCTAGAATTTTTTGCATATTTATTTCAATATTGTCCTTAGCTAAATCTAAGGAAGTTTCCATACAAATATTTATAATATTAAATAAAGAAAGTTTGGAAAAATTTATGGTAATAAAGAAAATGATGAAAATAAAATTGGAGGGGTGTTGTTGTCTATCCTATAATTTCTTAAATTTCACTTGAAAGTCTAAAATGACACTTATTTGTGAATGGAGGGAGTATATTTCTTTAGTTTAGATTGATTTATAATTAGAGACATTTTCTTTTAAAAAAACATCAAAACTAAAGAATTGTTTCCTTGATATATGACCATGCAGTGTAAAAGGTCTTATTTTTGTGTATGCATGACTTTTTTTGTTCTCTTTTATTTTTATTTTTCCTTAGACTTCTAGTTTTCTATGGTCACTGCGTTGTCCATTGTACACATGAATTTCAAAATTATATTTGTTTTAATACTTTGATTAAATAGGCTAGAAAAATCCATGGAGTTCCATGACTAAAGAATTAATTGGATGATTAAATATATGTAAAATACTGTACCGTTTTTCCCATCAACACAAATAGATTTTTGCGTGATTTATTATCACACTATATGTATAAGCACTTATTTATGTTCTTTTCGATATATTTTTTAGTTCCATCGTACGTGAATTGTCAATGTTTTCTAGTAAAAATGACCAAATGTACGTATACGAAAAAGTTAATGGACTTTATAGTTAGTGGACTATATTTTGAGTTTCGACCATTAATTTTAGATATCAAAGCTAATAAGCCACAAAGATACATATTTATGTAATAATTTTAAGTGATTAATTTTGTTTAACCAAACTAAAGATCTTCTAAAATCCTTGAATGGTTCTTGGAGACCACTTATAAACCTACTTATTTCTATTGTGATTTTTTTTTTTCATTTTTTCTTTGACTAATTACAAAATTATTTTTGTTGTTTCTCCTTCCTCTTTCTTTGCAAATATGAAATTCATTTTTGAAGTGAACTTTTATATATATATATATATATATTTCTTTTATTTAGATTTATTTAAAATCAGAGACAAAGTTTCTTTTACTTTCTTTCCATCACATGAAACTCTTATTAAATTTTTCAGAATAAGACATGACACAATTAAGTAATTAAATTAAATCATCCAACAAAAAAAGGAAAAAAAAATAATGTAGTACAGTAAAATGTTTGTCATGGTTGCTTATAATTTTATTAAACACCAATATTAAATAAAATTAATTATAAAACCTCCTCATTAATCTATAATTTTTCTTTATCTTCCCTAGAGAATTGAAATATATTTTACATCCATAGTTAATTAAAAATCATACACAGACACACACACATGTGTGAAATGCCGATAATCGTTAACTTTAAAATGATGAAAATAATATCAAGTAAATTTTTACATAAGTGCTTATGAGGACTCTTTTAAACTTTCCATCTAAAAGATACTAGATGTCCACCCGTGCAATGCACGAATGAGTATTTTTTTAATAATAATAATAATAATAATAATAATAATAATAATAATAATAATAATAATAATAATAATAATAATAATAATAATAATAATAATAATAATAACAACAATAGTAGTAGTAGTGAAATTATCAGCCTATATATTATTTGAGAATATAAAATCGGGAGTTTTCTTGTTCAATAATCTTTCTTCCTCCTTATATATGGTTTTTTTTTTTACATGTGATATCGTTCATAATTACAAATTGAAACTACCAATTAGATTTTCATATTTTTTTTACTATTCAACTTTTTATGTTTTTACTTATAATACTTTTCATTATCACAAATAGAAACTACTAATTATATTTTCATATTTTTTGTTAATTCAATTATTTAAATGCATGATCCAATAATGTTGAATATTTAAGTAAATATTTTAAATTCACACTTGAAATTTGATTCATTTCCCTGCCTATTATTTTAGTGTGTATTACACCGGTTGTCATAATTACAGATGCATATAAGGATAAAACAATGTCAAATATTTTGAATAATTATCGTTTGAAAGTCACATATATTAAATAATATAATATTAATATAAGAAGCCACAAACATATTAGTTACATAAGTATATGAGTGGTAAACTATATTATCATGTCATATTCAAATAAAAAATAATTGACTTATTATTTTTGTAGTTAACATAATTTTTCTTTGCACAAAATAGAAAAAAATAATAAGCAAACTAATCCAATCAATAAATCTCTTTAGCAAATATATCTAAGCTTTTTTTCTATTGCAAAGTGTAAACCTAACAAATTTGTATTTTTTATGAATTTTTTTAAACCAAATAATTTAAACTATCCAAAATTTATTAAGATAAAAAATGTAAAATTAAAGTAAATAATTTTAATCTTCTAAATATTTCAATCGGTTAGGAAAAAATTATTTTTGGAATTCTATCACATTTTAATTTTATACATAAATGTTTAGAAATCAAAATATGTCATTTTTTTTAGAAAATCAAAATATATCATTAATATCCTAAAAAGGTATTTTAAACTAAAAAAATAATATTTTAATTATAATATGAATGTCAAATCGAAGATCGTCAAAAGAGGAATAATTTGATATATGTCTTATGAAAAATCAAGTTGAGACGAAAAAGTTATAAGATCTTTAAATATCGAAGGGCAAAAAAAAAAAAAAGGTTAAAAGAAAAGGAAAAGAAATGATTGGAGGAGAAGCCATAAAAGGCGGGGGCTCTCTACGTATTTAAGAACATTTTTAAAAAATTAAAACAAAACAAAAATTCGACGAAAAATTGTGGGAGCGACACATGTCTTTCCCTATTTTTATGCAAATTTCTTTTAATATTAAAGGTAGATGGCACAACTAAAATAATAAATCACTAGAAATATTTCTTACCACCTCTGTCATTGTTACTCACTTTATTAGCTTGAAGATTCATCAATAAATTTATTCTTAATTTTATCTAAAATGATATAATTTTCACTTGCATTGTTAAAATTGAAAAGGTAAAAATGTTAAAAATTTCATAATCTTTAGGTTAAAATAATAAAATAAATCACATTAACTAAGTATATTCTTATGATATATATATACGGTTAGCAAGCTCTTATGATATGATTTAATATGAAATTAGCTCTATTTAAATTTTGAAAAATATTTAAGTTATAGATTAATTATTGAACTCTCGTTTACCTTTCTTAATATATTTCAATTCTTATTCAGGATTGTTATGATAGGCATCTTAACCATTCATTTTAGTGGTGAAATATTACATTTTTCATTTAATTAATTATGAGAAGGCTGCATGATTCAAACATAATTTGAAGTGCAAAAGTTATTGGTCATGAAAATTACAATACCTGCATCAATGATTTGGAAAATAATTTCGTAAAAATTGAAAGGTGCTACTCTATAAATTTATTTGTGTCCATACATTATTTTATAAGAAACGTCCATATAGATAGGGAGATAATGTAATGTAAAGATGTAAAATAGCTATTCAGGTAAGATAAATAATTCATATGAAAACTTCAGGATAGGCCATACGAAACAACAACGAATTATGGCATAACTGAACCCTATTCTTCCTGGTGATATTACTGAGCCTTTTATTCTATGAAGCACTAATAAATAATATGGCCTCTGCCTGCGTTAGTATATACAGTAAAACAGTAAGCTACAAAATACATAAAGAAGGAAATCACTGTAATTTCATGTAATTCTAATTTTCAAAGTAAATAAAAAATGATGTACAGAGTTTAGGCAATCTTTCATTCCCATTCATTCTTCCAAAATAAAGAAAAAGAAGCTACAATTGGAATTAATAAAATGTAAGTAGTAACAGTTAAAAGTAAGGCTTAGTTGTGCAAAAGGATGTAAGAAGAAGGTTATGGTGATGCAGAAACTGGATATGTCCAATACAACTTTACTGCAAAGAGAAGCTTTTGCCTCTCTAATGGCCCATCCTCATGATCAACAATCTGACTGTCCCACTTCAGTCCATCTGCAATCCTCTTCACCTTCACCAATGTATCTACATCGTCCCGGATTATCAAACTTCCTTCCGGCCTCAATATTCTATCCATTTCTAACATTATATCCTCCATTTCACACCTATATATAAGAAACACATATTTTACTTAACCTGCCTTTTCAAAGTAAAAACTCCGAATATACAAAAATATCATTTACCTGTCCTTGTAGAGTGTGAAAATTGAATCAGCGTGAATGAGATCATATGTTCTTGGGTAAGTCGACATAGCTTCACACCTGCACCACATTGATAAACAATAATAAAGGCAAAATCTCAAAGACCCAAGTCATCGGTAATAAACAATTTGAAATAAAAACCAGACTTGACAATGTTTACCAGCTCTGATAGGTCCCGATCAATCCTCGTTCGTAAATCACACCAAGTGTGTTGAGCTCAGCCTCCACAGGGACTACGTTCATTACCCAAAGTGGGTCTTCGATCAAATTAGCAGCAAATCCACCCAAGAACGCATTCATATCAAGTATGTTACGGTACCTTCCCTTTTGGCCTAATTGGTTATTAACTGTTTTATAGTATGAGACTCTCCTGTTCCAAAGCTGCAAGTCCTCCTTAAATTTTTCAGCTGTTACTCCGTTTATAGTTCCCCTACTAATCCTAGGAGGTATGGCATTCAATCTTTTCGGCCATTTTTCTAGTTTACCACCAGCAACATCGTTTGTATCAGAAACCTCGGGCAAGGGAGTCAAACAATTTTCCAAATTCGTGTACCTACACAAAAAATAAAAAATTGAATAGCGAAAAACGCGATTAATATCTATGCGTTAATGGTGAGGATCACAAACCAAGCTTGATCAGAATTCACGGTGCTACAGAATGGAGGATTCTTGACAATTTTGCGGAACTTTCTGCAGTTGAAGTGATTGGTTGGTTTTTGCCATATAGCAATGTCATCCCTCTCGACTAACTTTTTCCAGCATAAACTTTTGGTAACATTCTCAATTTGCATTTGCTCTGCATTCAAATCCTCCCTTGACCTCGCCCAACCCTTCCAATATTTCCTCCACCGGATTGGTGGGCCCGAGAGGATCCAGAAACCGCCTGGTCTCAAAATCCTATCAACCTCAATCAAGTATGCTCCATCTACATAACAAGTTACACTATTTACAAGCCTAAACATTTATATGAACTTAACATTTAAAGGCCGAATAGTTGCAAAATTACCATATTGACCCCACGGAATGAGGCAACGGGAACAATGAGCCATGTCGAAAGCCCTGGATGGATACGGGAGCCTCTTGGAAGCGATAACACCGATCAACGCAGGAACCCCTCGCTCCAAAGCAAATTGCACTTGTGCTTCATGTGTATCCCTTGGTGCAAATGATATTGGAATGATATTTCGGGATAAAAGATAAGCTCCCCAGCTGGCAACCTACAAAAATTATTCACATCCTTTAGCTACAATATCAAATGCAGAACACAAAGTTAAATTTAATTACTTTTACCACCTTTATTTGACATGGCATTGTAGATATAGATATAATTCACTAAAATTATCCATTAGATTCGACTACTGTTTCCTCTTTACTATCGGAGAATCTTGTAATTTACAGACTAATAAGAACAAGTGCGAGATTAGGTAGGAAATTGAGAATATTGTCAGAAGAGGAAGTGAGAAATGGATGGTAAAGTCAAGTTTTGTGCAAAAAGACAACAATATTAGAGCATGAAAGCGATGTGTATAGGAAGCTTTATGCGTGGACACCTGGTCCCAGACCCAGATAAATGAAAGCTCTGAAAAGCCATACAACCAAATATGGACTAAAGCCTAATGGCGGGTAAACATTACATGCACTCTACATTCAATTTTCTGGTTTACCACAGCCCAGGTGGCCAGACCAGGGGCATATATATTTAGTACCATTTTAATTACAATAATCTTGTCTGCAATCAGCAAGTCCTTTCTTAATTACCCAAATAAATACATAAACAGAAAATCAGAGAAAAAAGCAAAGCAGTGCATGAAGAAAAGGTAACCCCGATTGAAAGCAAGTCCACATAAAAAGAATATATTAATCAATTGCAATCTGAAAAGGAGGCCTTCAATAACAAACAAAAATAAAAAGTTTGAAAGGATAATGATTTCAGAATTATTGATAAAGATGAAGAAAACAGACAAATTAAAAACCGTCTGAGCCTTATCTCAGCCAGGAGATTTTAACAAGAAATATATGGTCATTAGTTGAACTGGAAATCATAACAAACAAAGATGGTAATTACCCCACAGCCTGTATCAATGGCGGTCCTAATGGAGCCATCTTTCAAATTAATCAACTTTCCAATATCATCGATATAAGCATCAGCGCCGCGCGGAAACATGGTGCCGCCCCCTGGGAACCTGAACCGGTCTCCCTCGAACCGAATCCAATTCTGGACCGCTTTCTCGACCGTCAACTCCTTGTGCGGCACATTGGCGTACCACGCCAGATCCCTGCTCTGCGGCCATTTGAACGGATTCTTGTACCCGTACGGCGCCGGAATCCGACATTTTAGCACCTCCTTTTTCGTGGGGCAGTGTCTCTCTCTGTAGATTAACCTGTTTCTTTCGAATTTCAGTGATCTTTTTGGGTCCTCACACGGGGTATACTCGCTGTACTTACTGCTGCATGGCGGATATTCTTTGATGGCGGAAGGGAGGTTGTCACCGGCGCCGTCGTCGGCGGAGTGGTGAGTGGCGAAGTCCAGTACTTGTGTAGTGGGGGTGGATGAGGTGGTGGAGTTTTGGGTGATGGAGAAGCAAGGAATGGCGGTGGTGGTGGAGGCGGCGGAGGGGTCGTTGGAGGCGGCGGCGCCGTGTTGCCAGACGCCGAATAGGTAGGAGAGGGAACACAGAATTGTAACGATGACGAAGGAGAGAAGCTTGGGAGCTTTGAAGTAAGAGGGGGCGGCGTTGGTGGTTGGTTTGGAGAGTGGAGTGTAGTATGGTGGGCTTGGCAATGGCCCCCCCATAATTTGTGTATGCAACACAAATCCAAAAGTCTGTGTGTCACTAAACCACACCACAGTAAGTGAATGAGCTTATAAGGAAAGAGAGAGAGAGAGCTGTGAGTGAGTGTACAGTACAGAAGAAAAAGGTTAAAATATATGGGAGTTTCAAGAAGAGAAGGGAAGGGAAGGGAAGGGAAGGGATGTTGCTGTAGAGTCGACGCAAATGCAAATTAATAATATGAGACAGAGAAGCAGGGAACAACGACTTATTTCTTTTTACCATTCTTAGATAACTATTTATTTTATTCACTACATCAAAATTAAATTATATTTTCTTTTGTGTCCATAAAATTGAAGTTTTTACTAAACAAATGGTTGGGTCAAATATCACCGTTGCCCGTGTGACCTTCACTGCTTTCTCTTTCTCACCCTATTTATTTCACACTTCTTTTCATTTTCTTTTTCTATTTTTGGAAATCCATTCTTGTTTTTATCTTTCTGTTTAAGTGGTTATTAAAGTGATTACACTTGAAAATTATTATTTTTTATGACCAGTTGAAATTAATATTTTATCACCAAGATACGCACATGCACTCTTTAATTGAAATATAATTGATGAGTTTTAAATAACAAATAAAAGAAATATATGTGAGGTTTACAAGACAGACGGTAACAAATTATATGTTCCAAATTTTGGTGTTCCATTTAAAATAAATTATCATTTTTCAATTTTATCTGGATAATTTGATTCTAATATTCATAGTTAAGTTGTATGAGATCATGATAGATATTTTACAGATTCATGAGTTCATAGACTTTATAATTATATTTAATGGTTCATGCGTAATTTTAGGATGGAATATAAAGTAAAATACCAGAAAATGGAACAAATAATTTGGTGTCATGACTGACTAAGAGATCCAGAGCATTTAATTATTATTGGATTTGTTATAGTAATTGTTTACCTTAGTCAGAACAATCATAATTATTTGATTTCGTCTTCGGTGGATATTTGGAAGGTGCGTTGGGTACTAGTAGTTTGTTACAGTTGAGACTAAGAGGGAGTTTGGGTGAGCTTATAAGCTCTTGCAAAGTGTTTGGCAAAAAAAGATGTTTAGGAGCTTATAAGACACAAAAATAAGCTCTAAGAGCTTATAAGATCTAAAAAAATAAGTTGTTATACCCCATCTTATTTCCATCTTTTATTTTAAGATCTTAATTGTTACACTCAAATTTCACACACAATTCACACTTACACATACTACACACATTTCACACACTAATCAAAATGTGTGTTTAATATTAATTTTAAATTAGACCCCAAATTTATAGTTAAATCACTATACTCAATTGCAAGCTTATAAGCTTCTTTATCCAAACACTTTGTTAACTTATAAGCTCCTTAAAAATTACATCTTGTAAGCTCTTGAAACAACTTATAAGATGTTGGAGCTTATAAGATGTTTAAAATAAGCTTAGCCAAACACCCTCTAAATCTTATAAGATGTTTTTAATAGTTTATAAGCTCTTGCATATGTTTGGCAAAAAAAAGATGTTTAGGAGTTTATAAGACACAAAAATAAGTTCTAAGAGTTTATAAGATCTAAAAAAGTAAGTTGCTATATCCTATTTTATTTCCATCTTATTTTTCAAGATCTTAATTATTACACTCAAATTTCACACAATTCGCACGCTAACACACACTAAACACAATTCACACGCTACACACACATTTCACACTGCACACACATTTCACACTACACACACTATACACACTACACACATTTCACACACTACAAATTTCACACACTAATCAAAATGTGTGTTTAATATTAACTTTAAATTAGACCCAAATTTATAGCTAAATCACTATATTTAATTGCAAACTTATAAGCTCTTTTCTCCAAACACTTTGTTAACTTATAAGCTCCTTAAAAATTACAACTTATAAGATGTTTAAAATAAGCTTAGCCAAACACCCTCTAAATTGTTATACCCCATCTTATTTCCATCTTATTTTTTAAGATCTTAATTATTACACTCAAATTCCATGCACAATTCACACTTACACACACTACACACACTATACACATACTTCACACACCACACATACCACACATACTACACACATTTCACATAATATACACACTTTACACACTACATACATTTCATACACTAATCAAAATGTGTGTTTAATATTATTTTTAAATTAGACCCAAATTTATAGCTAAATCATTATATTTTTATTACAATCTTATAAGCTCTTTTATCCAAATACTTTGTTAACTTATAAGCTCCTTAAAAATTACATCTTATAAGCTCTTGAAACAACTTATAAAATATTAAAACTTATAAGATGTTCAAAATAAGTTTTGCCAAACGCCCCTAAATCGTGTTTGATGTCTAGGTCGTGTATCCTACCGACATAGGTGATCCCTGTATATTTTCTATACTCTCATTAGGATTTAATTGCAAACTACTTCACACAATTGCATTTTCAGTTTATTTTTATCACAATGCAACTCGACATCATACTATATCTAATAAATATTTAAAATAGTTACACAAATATAATTCTAACATTTTATAATGTAGACAGTATTACACAAAAAGTTCGTCGTAGCTTCATTCAGTAAACTTAACACACCTGCATAAAATCATTTGTACCGCAATTATTTTCACATTTCTTGAGTTCCATTAGTTTTTTTAAATAATTATACTTAATTTAGAAAATTAGGTTTGTGGTTCATGAATACAGATTTAGGTTTTACTGATCATGCCTCAGGCCCAACTTTAGAATCTAAAATTTAAGTTTTGAGATTATTCGTGATGCATGCGTTCAAGATTTCTGGTCTTGACTACTCTTTCTTTTCTTTTTTTTTTTTTTTTGGTGAGAAATACAAGTGAAATATGAAAAACAAATTGAAATAAATGTTTAATCTATAATGCAACCAGTATTATGCATGTATTTAGGTCGATTTAGGAACTTATTTTATATCATTTAAGTGCATATTTGGTCGAGATTTATTTGTATTCATCATATTTGGTCATTTAGCGTGTCTTAACTTGTCTTGAAGGGTTTTAAGTATTTTTAGGTTAAAAGGTCGTATTTTACAACTATGGGACAAAAGAACAAGTCAAGAAAGGAAAGGATCGGTTTGAACCGGTCTAAAACGAAGATAAACCGGAGTGGATCATCACGACCGCGTCACTATGGTAAGTTTTTGAACTAAACAAAAAGAAAATGTTATAAGCTAGTTTGAAGAAGCATGTTGCGACCGCGACATACCTTGCGTGTGGCCGCGACAGAAGGCTGGTTTTGAAGAGAAGTTCTTGTTCAAGTAGGATTTTGATCCTATTTTCCCAAGATTTATCCCCAAACTTATAAAAAGGACTTCAAGCTCGAGTTTTAACAGACAATCTCATACACTTACATACTCAAAACAACTTGGAAACAAGAATCTAAGATGAAGGAGCAACGCGACAAAGATCGACGATTGAAAATCCGGGTTTAGTTTGTTCTTACTTTTGTATTTAATTTTCAATGACTTCTGTCTATGAATGTTTCCTTGAGTTACGTTTGTGTTCTAGGGGTAGAAAATAGATTACGAAGAAGGATGTATTAACTTTTACCGTTTAATTCTAAACTCCAATTCATTGTGTTTATCTATGTGTTATTTTATTCTTATGATTTAGTTTAAATTGATCACTTAAGTTAAATCTACAAGTTTAATAGTTTCTTTTCGGGAGGAGGAAATTGTTAATAGACGTACAATACATAACGCGATTGTCTATGATCGTGTAAGCATTGCTTAAGGGTCTTTTGGGAGTCTTTATGTCTAGTCGACTCAGAAGGGTGACTAAGTATAATAGATCAACAATCTAATTGTTTCGGGAGGAGGGTTACTTGAGTGTCGTCTAATAAACACTAAAATTGGTTTAAAAGTCTAGAACTTTAGGTAAAATTATACATCAGGATCGTAATTGAAATTTATACCCCAGGATACACTTTAATCTATCTAAGTCATCCTTAATCATTAATTTTCTATTTTCCAAGTTATTCGTGGTTTATTTAGTACTTTTAGGTAAATTAATATTAAGTCTACAAACAAACTTCACTGATCTAGAGTCTAGTTAGGAGATTCTTAAAATATTCGGAGTATCGAACTACGCTTATCGTCAGTCCCTATTGATCGACCTTGACTACAACTACCTACATCTACACCATATACTTGTGGAAAATTAAGGTTTGAAAAACCTTTGTCACACAGACACATGTATGTATATTGCTACATGATAAGATCCAAGAATCAATTTAAACTTGAGTTTTGACTAATAGATGACAAAAATTATACGAATAAATATCAACTAACTCTAGCTAGTTCATCACAGTTCCAACTTGTTCCATTCAATTCATAGTAAGATTAATTAAAAAGTCATTTTAAGTCGGAGCTTGCTAAATGAGCATAATTTGTTCGGGCAGATATCTTTTTTGGTTTTTTTTTTTTTTTTTAATCATCTTTTCATTTTAATTAATATTACAAGTATAATTGATAATGACCACAAGACGAGATTTAAATGTTAACTATCATTTTGAAGCATTCCAAAAATGATTCCTTTTTGAAACTTTTTTTGACCCGTAATTGAGTGAGTTATTGTTAAAAGTTTAATTATTGTCTTCACAAATAATTTTTCATTATTAATTTATGATACATTTATAATAGAATATTGATTTTCGAAAAAATAAAATAAAAATATGTGTGGGCAAATTATGCCCAACCAACATTATCCTTTTAAGTAAGAAATTTGAACAAGAGGATGTTTGCGATTGCTTTTGCTTTTGAAAGTGTTTATAAATTAAAAAGTTTGTAAAATCACTTATGCAAAAAATAGGTAGTGTTTGCGAAAAAATGTGATTTCTAACAAAAAGTAAAAGCTGAAATATTTGGTAAAAAATCACTTATCATTTTTTAAATTATCAAAATATCCTAATTAAAAAATACTTTCACAAAATCGTTGTAACAAATAACAATCATTCTACTAATGATTGTAGACAAGAAATAAAACCTTGAGAGAAACAAAGAACAATTGAAGATTAAAAGGCAAGTACCTTGATTTCTTTTGAAAGGTCGTATTGCTATAATCAATGGAATGACAACGATGATTCAGAACTGGAGAGATCAATGAAGTGTAAAACATGAACTAGATTGTATATTGAGTAAAACTAGGGTTTATGAGAAATTGAAGAATACCTTAAGAAACTTAACGATTCTGGCTCAACGACTGTAAACTTCAACAACTCAGGCATAAAACGATGACCACGCAGCAGCAAGTTGGTTTGTGACACACACTTAGTTGTTGTAACTAAATCGAACAACCGCAAGTATACGTCGTCGAAGTAGCACTATGTGAGCACAAGGTCGATCCCACGAGGAATCGGCCCAATATCGGAAAGATGAAGTAATCCAAACATTTAAGTGGCTAACTAAACAATCGAGATTGGTTTTGGTAATTTTAAACTCTAATTAAGATCAACAAGCAATTGAAACTAATAAGATAGACTAGATGACAATTTATAGGGAAGAACCGATTAATAAGGGTAATCTAGGCTTAGATTTCGATTAGGGTAATTAGCAATTATTATCCTGATTAATTCAACCTTTAAACCGAATGCTACGTTTTAGGAAACGATCACAAATTATATGCAAGATCACCTCTCGGAGCAACTTACATGTTGATTGTATAAGATTAATCACCGTCTCCGGTCGATTAATCAAATACAACTCCCAATCGATCTTAAGATCAATGTTCCCACAATTAACTCAAACCTCTCGGTTTTATTGCCTAATCATGTCGATTAATGTGATCTCGGATCAAATTTTCCCTCTCGGTTTCAATTTAATCCTCAATAATGTTAAACAAGTGATCAAATCATTCAACAAGCATAATAAACCATTAATCAACTAATAGCATAGCACGAGATTAAATTAATCGAGTAAAATCACTAATCACCCATAATCTACTTTCTAAACCTAGATTAAGAAAATTAGCCAACCATGATCATCATAATAAATAAACACAAATATATAGACATAATCATGTTTATACAAAATTTAGATGAAGATGGAAGGATAAAACCTATTGAAGAAATAAATCTTGATCTTCAAGTAATTCCCCCAAATGTTCTCTAGCTTTCTCTCTCTAAAAAGTAAGTAAAGTGAATAGTGTCTTGTGCAAAAATCTGAAAATCTTAGTCTATACTCCCCATTTGGGGCTTTTTACAAAGTCTTGGGCTCAAAATTACATAAATGGGCTGAAATTAAGCCATTTCCGGAGTTTGTGCACGGTCATGCCCGTGCAAAGGCTGAACGGACCGTACACAACCCCTGAAATCGCCTATTCTCTGGACAGTCTTGCACGGTCCGTGCACGGTCGCACGGTCATGACCGTGCGCCCGTGTATGGTTGCCCCTGCCTTTTGCGCGCACGGGCCGTGCACGGTTTGTGAAGGCATGCACGGTTGTGACCGTGCACGGCCCAATTTTGGCCCGTTTCTTCATTCCTCGGGTTTTTTCTCGATTTCTTCTACTCCAATCTACTTGTCACCTCTTTGTATACTTTTTTACCTGCAAAATGCTTGAAAACGAGGTTTTCCATCAAGAGAAAAGAAATACGAAGAATATAACAAATGGGTGTTTAAAAACTACAAATATATGTTAAAAACTCATAGTAAAATCCTATTTTTCACTCTAAACAACCCATTTGTCAGTTTGATTATTCGCGATGGAGGAGAAGAGTGAATTTTGTTTTGTTCATCTGCAAGAATGTTTGAGAATGGATTTTAATAAATATTTAGGGATAAAAATGGAATAAAAAATACTTCCTCCGTCCCGGTTTAAGTTTCCTACTTTGACCGGGCACGGAGGTTAAGAAAAAGAAGATTTTGTGGAATCTTTGACTTTTTAAAAGGTTGAGATTGAGGGTGAAGATTGTGAGAGAAATTTGCCATTTATAGGCTGGAAAGTTAAAGTTGGGACAAACCGAAAAGGAAAGTAGAAAAGTTAGAGTAGGACGGAGGTTGTATCAAATTATTTACAAAATTGTTATCGAATGGAGAAAAATAGTAAAATTATGTTTTTAGCTTTTATCCTGAAAGCACTTATTTAAAATAAAAGTTAATTTAACATACATTATAAAATAATTTTTTTTGAATTATAAACTGAAAAATAGTTTGAAAAAACAAACGCAAACACGCATAAATGCAAAGATTGATTGCATCAATACTGATAGAAAATAATAGGCAAACGTACGTGAAAGCGAAGATCCCTATTTTTCGGAAATGATTTATTCGGCAAGTTAGATCACGCTACTTTCAAGAAAAGGTTGGAAAAAAAAAATAATCTAATTTTGAACTACTAGGTAGGCTTTCAAAATGTTGATTAATTTCAACTAGTCATTTACAAATGTTAACATAGATTAAAACAATAATTACTTGTTTGCCCGTAAAATAAGCCATGTGGCCATCATCCGATCGATGTTCCAAATTCATGATTATATGAAACAAATAGGAATTTGACTTTGTTGTTAATTTTTGACATATTATTTCAGAAACTCCTTCTCTGCAACATATCCTGTTTAAGTTGGGTCGTATGTTAATCGCCCTACTTTTGCAATCAATTTCATATTTAAATTTTTCATAATGCTGTATTAATCTGCAAACCTCATGCAATGCATTTACGCCTACTCATTCAATGAATATAAAATGTTTTTTTTTTTTCCTATATTTTATCATTTTAATGTTCAATTTTTTTTGAAGTTTTTAATAAAAACAAACATCCTCAACTTCCATCGACATAGGAGAATTTTATTTGTTTATTTTTCTTAATCTCGTTCACTTATTAGACGGGCAGAGCATTTTTCTTTGCTTTTATTTTTTTAGAACTGATTTAAATTAGAATTTGTATAAATATCACTTATAATCAAAAGTGAATAGCGTTTGAAAATCAAGTGATTTTTAGCAAAATTTTAAAATTGAACTAATGTTTAAGAAACAAACACTTATTGTCTCTTAGAGAGTGTTTGCGATTGTTTCCGCTTTAAAATAATCGTTCAAATTTATACATTGTGAGAGAAATTGCTTTTAAGCTTTAGTTGGTAGTGCTTACAATAATAAGTTATTTGTACAAAGAGTAGAAGTTGCATTGTTTGGAGAAAAAATAAAATTAATAGAGGTTGTGTGTAGAAGCAGAAAAAATCAAGTGATGACATACTCTAACTTTTATTTAAAATAAGTTATTTTGTGTTACCGGTGAAACTACAACGGATATTTAAAAATACTCAAAACTAATCTTTCAAACTAAAAGTATAAAAGCATTTTTTCCAGCAATCGCAAATGCTACCTTAATATGAGAAAAACTCGGGTTTGTTGCATTCTCACACCGATCTAGGATCTTTACATTCTGGGTCGGGTTAGTTAATTTATTGACTTGTTTGGCGTAATTGGGTCGGATATTACTTGTTTGATTAAACTAGATGTTCACCCATACAATATATGTGATGAATTTATCCTATAGTATTAATAATATGTATCGAAATTATTCCCTATATATTATTTGAAAGTATAAAATTGAAACGTTACAATCAATAAGCCTAGTAATATTTTATTGTCCATTTTCTTCCGTCCTTCATGTTGGACCCTACATGTATTTATTTATTTATTTATTCTTTTCCTTTTAATATCTTGCACTATCACAAATTGAAACTACCAGTTAGACTTTCATAATTTCTTTAATTAAGTTATTTTAAAAACTGATGGGATTGTAATATTTACAATAATATATTAATACTCATGGTAGTAGAAAAGCTGAGGGCTTCAGACTCAGCTAATCGGCTGCCGATTGGTTTCTAAAAATATTATTGGCATATTGCTAAAAAGTGGGGTGTGAGGGTTACCATGAGGAGTGAAAAAGCATGAGTGTGATTTGGGAACCTCTAACTGATGATTGGATCAAACTCAATTTTGATGGAGTGTCAAAAGACAATCCGAGTCTTGGGGGGCTGGGGGAGTGATTAGAAATGATAAAGCTGAGTTTATTGCGGGTTTTATACTTTTATTGATCATTGTGACAATGTCTTTGCTAAGGTTGAAGTTGTGGTTGAAGGGATCGGGTTTTGTTATGAGCTTGGATATTGGAAAATATGGGTTGAAGTTGATGCTTTAGCTATAATATACATGTTTAGACAGGTAAACCTGAGAACTTGGAAGTATCAAAAGTTGTTGATGAAGTTTGAAGCTCTAAAGCGATAAGGAAGCATTTTTGTTTCGCATATTCACCGCGAAGGCAATAAGGTGGCTAACGCCCTTGCAAGTGAAGCAATCACTAGAAGACAATGCTCAAGATTTACTTGTATAAATTGTTGTAAAAAGATCAAAAGAATGGTGTATGTAAATTCTTTAAGATATCCCAATTTTAGATTCGATTGAGATTTGTAACTAGTTTTTTAACCTTGTTAGATTCTTTGTACATGAACTTTTGATTGTTATATGAAAGTTGGTAATTGAGGAAAACAAACAATAATATATTGATATAATTATACGTATAAGGACGAAAGAAAATCAAATCTTCTAATAATGATTATTTAGAAGCCACATATTTTAAAGTTTAATAATATTAGCATGAGAAGTCATAATTGTATTAGTCCCTTAAGCATATGGGTGTAGTACTACAAGAAAACACAAGAATAGTAGCAAAATTTTAGTGGCAAAATCTATATTCGCCTAAAAAATATTGACTGCAGCGAAATCTTGTGATTTATCGGTAATATGCGCAACCCCTTCAGGCATTTGTCGCTATGTTTACTTCTCTACAAAAAGCAAACATATTAAACTTCGTTGCAAAAAATATATTTTTTCAAAAAATAAATAATTAATTTCATTTTTCTATAAATTATATATCAAATAGCAGCTAAATATCCATGTTTGCCGCTAAACTTTAGCGACAAACAACTTGAATGTCGTTGCAAATCCCTAAAAATTTAAAATTAATAAATAAAAATATTATCTTAGTACACAGTGACGGATCCAGAAATTTTGTCGAGGGGGCCCATCTATAGACAAATCTAGATATTCGTTTTATCGGGGTAAATTTTTCTAATTATATTCTAAAGTTTGAGGCAAATTTTATATCAGGTGGTTCACTTTGAGAATGCCACTTTCATATATTATACTCTAAATTTAATATTGGTTAAACTACATTTAAAACAAAAGTTTTAAAAAATCTAAAAGAGATGGGGTGTCTCTAAATTTATCCATGAGCTTCAACAATATTCAACTATATATATAAAATTAAAAAAATACTAATGATATTGATAAGATTAATAAATTGATTTAATTATTTTAAAATAAAAAAAGATAATCAAGATTTAATGCTTCTAAACATTTCATTCTATTTTTTGAATTTTTTTTTTATCTCTATTGCGTTCACAAAGAATACATCGATTGATTATTATCAAACAATATTCAAGTCAAACAATAGAATTATTTATTTTAATTAATTTTGTTGTATTAAAATTGACTAAAATACACTTATATAATAAAACATTTCGACTGAGGCCAGGGGGGCACTACAGCCATGTAGGTCCGTCGGTGTTAGTACATATAGTAATAATTGTAGCGACAAAGTTCTATTACATTGCTAATAAAAATATTTGCAGCGAAATATTGTATTTCTCACTAACATTAGCGACCCCTTCAGCCATTTTATCGTTATTTTTACTTTGCTATGAAAAAACTTATTTCATCACTAAATTTAGCTATTAAAATACAATATTTGTTGCAAAATTAGCGATTAACGTATGCAACTTCGTTACAAGAAGATTGTTATTTATAAAATATCTAATCCTAATTTTTCTATAAATTATATATCAAATAACGGCTAAATATATATTTTTTCCTCTAACATTCAAAGACAAATAACTCGAATATCATTGTAAATCACTAAACTTTTAAAATCAATAAATAAAATATATCTTCTAAGTAAATTTAATTGTAATAATTTTAGGGATAAATTTATATTTCTTCACTATAAGTAACGATGGCGGCGGAATTTCAGAATTGGCAGCAAATGTTAGCGACCCCATAGACATTTCATCGCTATGTTTAATTTGCTACAAAAAATCCTATATTTTGTTGCTCAAGTTAGCGAGGAAAACTTACTATTTGTTTCGAAGTTAAGAGCAAATTTATTAAATATCGTCACAAAATAGTTTTTTCAGTAAATAATTAGATTCTATTTTCTATAAATTATATATCAAATATTTGCTGCTAAAATTTAGCAATACATAATTTGGATTCGCAAATCACTAAAATTTTAAAACTAATAAAAAATCACAACACGAACAAGTGTGGTGTTGTTTTATATATATTGGTAAATATGTGTTTCAATTTTGGTGGAGATTATTGTGATATGTCTGTATTCCATTATTGCATCAATATTCATTTGTTTGAATTCAAACATATTCATTATTATGCAAATTTTATAATTGTAAGAGGAATTACTTTCTAAAAAACATGTGATCTCTCATATGTGAACTAGGGAAAAATCATAAATTTGGGGAAAATAAATTAAAATGTACATTACTTGTCCAGAAAATGAGTTAGATTTTCAAATTTATTACAAGAATACATTGTAATTAATAAAGCGATATTCATATTCAGTTCCATTACTTATATCATTATTACACCTTATAATATTATTTAATTGATGCAGATAATTCTGTTGCACCAAATCTTTAATGATATTTTAAATTTCTAATTTGTATTACAATCTATTACACGATTTACTATATATTTATCTTAACGTTTGTATGAAATCGTAAGTTGAAAATCAAGTGACAAATTGGTTCGTCGGGTTGGATTTGTGCTCGATTAAAGATCGTTTTGGTTATATTCCAAAAGTTATTAAAACATATAACAATTATATTTTAAGATAAATTATTGATTTTGGCCTGATCACGACTATAATCGGTTTAACCATGTTCGTGTTGGGTTGGATTTGACTTTCTTTCAATAAATCAGGTCGGATCGAGTTCGTGTTGTCGTGTTGGGTACTTGGGTTATGGATTACCACTCCAATTAAAAATATGTATCAATGCTAGTATTAATACTAACATTAATTTTCAAAATTTATCATGTTAGATTTCTAGTTTTTTAATAATATTTTCAATATTTTCTCAAAATTTCGAAGCATCATGCACAACCCTGACCATTGTGAGCTTTTAATAATACTAGATGAGGCCCCTGCTATGCATGGATACTTACTGGATTTTTTCTTCATAAATTTAGGCAAAACTGCTTTTATATAAGGTGTCGAAATTATTCACAATTGTTTATGTTACTATAAAAGTTTTGGAAAAGGTTTCGAATTTTATCATGAATGTTTGAAAATATCGTTACAATTACTTACCACATGTTTAAGAAGATCCCTATGAAAATGTTAGCAAAAAATACGAAGTTGGGTAGCTCAAGCTAGTGGCAGAGCATCTACTACCTAGATCTTTGGTCCTAGGTTTGAGTAACCGTGGAAGGAGAGGAGAGTTTTTTCTTTATTATAAGATTAGGAGAAAAAAAAAATGTTAAAAGGTCTCTTAATAAAACTTGCGTATATATATGGGTGTATATTAAAAGAAAACAGTTAAAGCACATACAATTTAAGGTACAAACTGCAATGAAAATAAAAAAAGATTTAAAATAGATAACTCTCAAAACTAACAAAATAATTAAGACTAATCCCACCCTAAAAATTACAAGAGATGAAAATGAGTTGATGGCAATAAGGAAAATGTAACCCTATTAAATATTATGACACAACTTCTATTCTAATTATTATGCTCAACTTGAAATAATCAAAATCTTTTCTAATGAAGCCTGCTTTTATAAACCCACATCTTTGCATAAAACCAACTCTTATAAACCCACATCTTTGAGTTAAAATCTCTAATATATGTTTAGAATATCACAAATAGAAGAAACTTCTAACTTAAAAATATTTTAAAGATACAATATTTATAACTTAAAAAATCCAATGACTTTTACTAAACTTTAAAACTATTTTAAAATACTTGCAACTTTAATTAATAAATTAAAGACTTCTATTTGGATACTTAACTTCAAATGCATTTACTTTGTTCTTTATTCTTCTTATTGGGAACTTGTCCGCGCCAGCTAAATCCCCCTGTCATCCATTGATCCTGAAAATATTTTAAGCATAACATCATGAGTTATGCGAACCTAGTGGGAGGACTCTGTAAGCAGTTGTACTAAATGAATATGCACCTTAATAAATACATCATTGATTAAGGTGTCAATCTTACGACATAAAAGACTTTGACTTAGAAGCCAATCTTATGACTCAGAAGCCATATTGCGTGACTTAGGAGTCAATCTTACGACTCAAAAGTCTAACTAGGAGTTCATCTTACGATTCGAAGTCATATTGTTAAGATCACTTAAGAGCCAATCTTACGACTCAAAAGTGTTGAATTAGGAAAAAATTATTCCCATTAATTCTTTTCTTTCATAGGCTGATTGATTAGTAATTCCTCTAATTGAGGATCTTGATCTTTTTTTCTTTTTATAGACATAGCATTGTATTATAAATGTATTGTACATTTGTTTACAGAGATATACAGAAATACAAATCAATACATTACAGAAAAATATGAACTTTCTGACTTCTTTCAACATGGTATCAAAGCAGAGTTTCGATCTTCCTTGAAGTCGAACTTTCGCTCTCATCATCTACCATGGCAAACCCGACCGAAGTACCCCTGTTACAAACTTCCGAAACCAACATTTCAACTCTTGTCCAGTATCTTCAGAAAGCTAGAATGACTCAGAACCCGACAATCGAAACATCACCATTGATGGTGAATGTGAAATTGAATGACCAGAATAATGCGATCTGGTCAAAATTGACGGGGATGTTCATCAAAGGAAGGGGATGGGGGCAACCACATTACAGGCCAACCTCTAGCCCCTTCCGTCAGTGATCCCGGATTCGCAACGTGGGATGCTGTCGACAATGCCGTAAAGGGATGGATAATCAATTCCATCGAACCGACGCTGGTACCCAACTTTTTACAATATTCGACAACACAGGAACTGTGGGAAGGGCTGGAAGCCACATACAACAATGGCACAAACTACCTGCAGATTTTCGAGTTGATGACTCAAGCAAGTCAAATAAAACAAGGGAACCAGACATTAGAACAATTCTACAACAGTCTGCAAGCAATCTGGGCCGAAATCGAGCAAAGGCAACCCAACCAATTCACAGGAGAGGAGAACATAAAACTGTGTAATCGTTTAACTCAGGAAGGGAGACTTTACCAGTTTCTAGCCGGGGTGAACGACAGGTTCGATCCCGTGAAACGTGACATCTTGAATCAAAATCCACTCCCTTCTCTGGTCGCTGCCTATGCCACCATCCGCCGAGAAGCACTCCGACTCGGAGTGATGATGTCCTCGGAAGAACATCAAAACCCAGGGGAGGCGTTCGCCGCGAGAGGTTCTTCCGGGGGTGGACGGTCAGCCCCTCAAAAGTCATCATCCCGTCCAAACGATAAAGAGAAACTTAAATGCACTCACTATGGTGGAAACAAGCACACGAGAGAGACGTGCTTCCAGCTGAACGGATATCCGGAGTGGTGGGACGAGAGTCGCCACCGACAGAGAAATACCGACGGAGGAAGGGCGGCGGAGGCCGCCACCCGCGGCAACACAGAACAGGCCACCAGCGGCGGCGGCAACACCTCTACGGCCTCGACCAGTGGGTTCGCCGCCTTCACTCATGGCGGAACCCCGGGAGAAGAAAGGGGCGAAACGGCAGCCTCAAGAAGAGAGAGAGAGATGACATGATCGATCGAGGTAAAAGGGGTGGGGGACGGGGTTTAAACCCTAATAAGGGTAATTTCCCTGTTTTGCCCTCATCCCCTTTAAAAAACCCCATTATGTCCTCATCTCCTTCTACTTCATTACATGTTAAAAGTGATATTTATAAGAGATGGATATTTTATTGTGGTACGACGAACACGATGACTTTCGATCAGAACGATCTTATTGATCCGTCAGAACCGAATAAAACTTACATTAAAAACGCTAATGGAGGTTTTTTTTCTGGTTCATGGGGCAGGGTCTGTCAAGATTTCCCCTAAAATCAAATTGTCCAATTGTCTCTATGTTCCCTCTTTATCCTGCAAACTATTATCCATCAGTCAAGTGACAAAGGAGCTTAATTGTGTTGCACTCATCTACCCTAATTTCTGTCTGTTGCAGGATATTCGTTCGAGGGAGATAACTGGGCGTGGTTCTGAGAAAAATGGACTGTACTATATTGATGAGCTGTCTGACGGAGGAAATGCTTACTTAGCTCATGGATCTCAAAACCGACAGATATGACTGTGGCATCGTCGGTTAGGCCATTCCTCAGATGATTATCTTAAACACTTGTTTCCGTCTTTTATTTTCCAAGAATGATCGTACCTTTTGTGATATTTGTCATTTGGCCAAGAGCCACCGAACTACTTTTTCTTCTGCTGATAATAAAAATGATGTGCCTTTTTCGCTTGTTCACTCTGATGTTTGGGGACCAGCCCTTGATTCGATAGCAACTGATTTCCGGTGGTTTGTCTCATTTATTGATGATTGCACTCGTATGACTTGGGTGTATTTTTTGAAACAAAAATCTGAAGTCTATAGTAGGTTCGTTGATTTTTTCAATCTTGTGCAAAATCAGTTTCATAGCACCGTTCAGGTCCTACGCTCTGATAATGGGGGGGAATATGTTAACCGTGATTTCAAAAGCTTTTTTCAGAAAAATGGAATTGTTCATCAAACCACCTGCCCATATACACCTCAACAGAATGGGGTAGCTGAACGAAAACACCGCCATATCTTAGAAACTACCCGTGCTCTGTTACTTAAATCTCAAGTACCATCCACTTATTGGTTTGAAGCTGTTGCTTCTGCTGTCTATCTCCTTAATAGATTACCTACACATATGTTGAGATTCAAGACCCCCCTCCAAGTCCTCTCCTCCAGATTTACCCTTCCTTCTATCCTTATGTTACAACCTCGGGTATTTGGGTGTTCTGTGTATGTACACATTCCGAAAATCCATCGAAATAAACTCGACCCTTATGCCGTGAAGTGTGTATTTCTTGGATATGGGATTCATAAAAAAGGGTACCGGTGTCTCAATCCTATCACCAAGAAGCTTTATGTTACGATGGATTGCGAGTTTGTTGAAACATAGTATTATTATGCATCTGTGCGGTCAGGTGTTGAGGGGGAGAGAACTGGTCAACACTCTGATTGGTTGTTTAAAGAAAACTGGGAACCGAATCCCACTGAAGAACCGAGTCCCTCCACTGAAGAAGTACAGTCCACTCCAATGAACCCCAGCCCAGCATCTCCCTCACCGAATATCTCAGAGGTACAAGTTTCTGACTCTGAGCCTGAAACTTCTGGTTATTCTCCAAATTCTGTGCCTTTTTCTAACATCACAGGTCAAAACGAGAACTCCTACTCTCTTCCACCAAGGCAGAACAGAGGAATTCCTCCTCAGAAGTATAGTCCGGAATACAAGCCTAAGAAATCCAGATATCCCATTGCTAACTTTATTTCTGGTGGAAATGGAAAAGTTCAACAGTTCAGAGATAATTTATCTACTGCGTGGATACCCAGGAATGCAGAAGAGGCACATAAATATCCAGAATGGAGAGAGGCAATGAATAATGAAATGGCAGCTCTCAGTAAAAGTGGAACATGGGACAAAAGTAAATTGCCTCCAGGGAAGAAACCAGTTGGGTGTAGATGGGTCTTCACCATCAAGTATAATCCAGACGGAGAAGTGGAACTGTATAAAGCACGACTGGTTGCAAAAGGATACACTCAAGTGTATGGAATCGACTATGCAGACCCCTGTTGCAAAGTTGGATACTGTAAGAGTGTTGCTCTCAGTAGCAGCCGAGGTTGCAGAAGTCGGAAATCGTTAGTCGGGCGGTCTCCAAGCGACTAGCGACTAGGCCGAGTAGTCGCCGAGTAGTCGCCGACTACTCCCCCCGAGTTTTTTTTTTTTTTTTTTTTTTTTTTTTTTAATTTTTAAATTTTTAAATTTTTTTGGCATGACCTATATATAATTATATATTTATATGTCCAGAAAAATCAGAAAAAGTGGAGAATACTCACAATATAATTATACTAGTCCCATCAATTCAAACGACTACATACTAACAAAAAATCTAAAATACACATCAAAAGTTCAAAACTAATACTAGATATTAATTACTATTTACTAATTAGCCAAGGAGACACTAAAACCACATAAATAAGTAATAATCAGTTTAACCACAAACTACCAAATAGGAAGATACTCAAATAGTCCATAATACATAACATAATAAATCAAATATTGAAATACCCAAGTCATAAACACATTCTTTTTATCCAAAATGACATCAAATTCATATTTCAAAAGTTATGGATTAAATTAGTAATGGTAGCTCCTTCTATCCTTGAAGAGGACCTTGAGACCCAAATACTTCTTCTCCATACTCTTCCAATACACGATCTTCATCTTCCGATTCAAACTGAACCTCAACTTCGACTTCTTCATCATCGGAAGAAAAATCATCTTCATCAAGCTCTCTAATTCTAGCACTTCTTTGCGGCATCCCCGATCCATCTGCAATATCATCACTAGCCACTTCACAATCAAGAGTTACCCCCGAGCCATCATCAACCAATCCAACCCCATCAACAAGCCATTCTTGGGCACAACTTGCATCATCCTTTTCTAGTAATACTTCAACATCTTTCTCTTTTTGCTTATTTTGCTTATTCATCAATTTTGCATTGAATTTGGACATACACAAGATTGTTCAATCGCACGATCAAGCCTATTTCTTTTCTTTGTGTGTATCTATAAAACAATTCAAAATCTTTCAATAAAGAATTTAAACTTTATAAATATTAAATAATAAAAAATTTCTACACATAAAAGAGTTTACTAACCCCTTCAAATGCACTCCAATTTCGTTCACATCCCGACGAACTAGTTGTCAAAGATAGGATCCTCATAGCTAACTTTTGTAAGTTGGGAGTCATTGAACCATAGTTCGACCACCAATTTACTACATAAATGGAAATTAGAAACAATATCCAAATTAGGCAAAAATAATAATAAATATCATGAAAAATATTCAACAAAATAAATAAATAAAGAAGATACCTGGATCAAATGTGTGAACGTTGTTTGAATTCTCCATGCATGCAACAACCGCCACTTCTTTTCCAAAAAGACCCGTCTTGTTCTTATAAATTGGGAGCTCTTCATTCATGATTTTATTCTGCATATCAATATTCCCGGGATATAGAATATCTAAGAAATCAATAACCCCAATGGAAACATCATGATCCAAATGGATTAAAGGATCCCGATACTGGTAGAATGGATTCAAGAGGTATGTTGTCAAATGAACTGGACTAGTAAGTCTGTCTTTCATCTTTGCGTCAACAATGTCAATGATAGGCTGGTAGTTCTTGGCAATGTTGTTGAGGGCAACTTTAACCTCCTCCTTTGCCTTCATAAGCTCACCATACACAAAACCCATAGACGGTTTCTTGTCACCGTCAACGATTCGGAGCACTCTCACCAGCGGCCCTATGACCTTCAAACACAAGGAAACACCATTCCAGAAACCCATGCTCAACACTGTTGTGTAACTAGCCTTCCCTTTGGCCGTCTTTGAAAATTTGCATTGTTCCCACTCAATGCTAGTAAACATCACCCTCAGTTGTGCCCTTTTCTCAGATAGGCTCTACAAAGATAGAAACGCCGATGCAAATCTAGCCACCCCCGGCCTCACTATGTCCCTCTTCTTTGTGTGCACCCTCATCATTGCTAAAGTTTTATGATGTGCATAGATGAAGATGGCCAATGCCTTAGCTTGATCAATGACCTTCTTGATCATATGTCCACTTACAAACATACTCCTTTACCCTATCTAGCCTTTCTTTGTCAATTGCCTCTTTGATGCCTTGCTCGCGCATATTCTTTTCCAAATTCAAAGTTTCTTCAGGATTGATTTGGGTAGTAAACTTATGCATCGGTCCGCTAGAATTTTGAGATTTAGACCCAACAGACTCTCTTGTTGACATGGTTCTTTCCCCATCATCAATAACCATATCATCAATGTTTACTCCTGATCTAATCTCATCATCTTCTTTCACCTTACCCATTTTCTTTCTCTTTGCCTCATTAATTGCATTCCTACACTTAATCTGATCCTCTTTGGTGGCATTCCGACATGAAGCAACATTTTCGAAAATGCCTGCTATATGTTGTTTCATCCTATGAATCCCTCCAAACATAGGTTTCTCGCAAAGGATGCATTTCACCCTATCCAACCTATTTGGATCAATTAAAATAGCATACTCCCACCCCACGTCATTTGAGTTTCGTTTAAGCGAGTCATTTGAGGTAACAGATTGAGAAACACTATCTGATGCAGTAGTTGAAGAAGCTTCCATTTTTAAGCTACAATAAAGGTATCCAACAAAGCAACAACTCAAGCAGTAAGATCATAACTATCATAGATTCATAATTACATAAATATCTTATCATGATAGTATCTCATTCTCCAAATATCAAAGACAATAACTCATTCTCCAAATATAATCAACATAATCTAAGTTTAATTTATATTTTATAGTTAAATATAGAAGTTTATACCTCAAATCATCATTATATATAATCTCAATTTATTATGGTCAAGGGAAGTGTGGCCATATATAAAATTTAAAGAAGCATGGATGCATCGACAGTAACATTTTTGTAGCAGCAGTTTCAAACTTACATGAATATATAATCTCAATTTTTGTATCCATTGAATTCTCTTCATTGGTAGATATAACATTGGCAGCAGTTTCAAACATGTCAATATAACATGAATATTTTGTAGCAGCAGTTTCAAACTTACAGTTTATAAACAAACGACGGCGAGCAACGGACTGGCGGCGGACGACGGCGAAAGACGGACTGGCGGCGAGCAATGGCGACTGATAGATGTGCAGCGGTGGCCAGCGACGAGCAGAATAAAATGAGCAGCGGCGAGCAGTGGTCAGTACCGGCAACTTCCAGACGTGCAGCTCCGGCGACGAGCAGCTCCGGCGTGCAGCGGCGAGCAGCGACAAGTAGCAGCGACGGACCCTAGTTTTCGTTTTTAGAAGTTTTCCCCCATTTTTGTTTAGTTCCAGCCCTAATTCTATATGTTAATTAAAAAAAAAAAAGGAAAAAATGCAAAAAAGGAGGGTTCTCCGACTCGGCCGAGTAGAACGATTTCGCCGACTCGGCCGAGTAGTCGGCGATTTTTTGCTCAGGCGATTTTTTTGTGCGATTTTAAAGAAATCGGGTCGGTTACCAACCTAGTAGCGACTACTCGGCGAGTACTCGGCCGAGTAGTCCGAGTTCTTCAACACTGGCAGCAAATCATGATTGGCTTCTATATCAGTTTGACGTAAAGAATGCGTTTCTTCATGGAGATCTGAACAAAGAAATATACATGGAGATTCCACCTGGATTTGAAGGAGAATTTGAAGAAGGAGAAGTTTTTCGATTGAGGAGATCGCTTTATGGGCTGAAGCAATCACCTCGGGCCTGGTTCGGAAGATTTACTTCGGCTGTGAAGAAATATGGATATACTCAGAGCAATTCAGATCACACATTGTTCCTAAAGAGGAGGTATTCTAAAATCACATGTTTAATCATTTATGTTGATGACATGATTATTTCAGGAGATGATGAAGAAGAGATCAAACTCCTTCAAAGGAATTTGTTTTCCGAGTTTGAAATGAAGAATCTTGGTGGGCTGAAGTACTTTCTCGGAATAGAAGTAATGAGGTCCAAGGAGGGCATATTTCTGTCCCAAAGGAAATACATTCTTGACCTTCTTACTGAAACAGGGCTTCTCGACTGTAAACCAGCAGAAACGCCGATAGCTGTCAATCATGGACTAAGAGGAGACTCGAGTGATAAGCCAGCAGACAAAGAACAATACCAGAGAATCGTTGGTAAACTGATCTACCTCTCACATACAAGGCCAGACATAGCATATGCAGTTGGGGTCATAAGTCAATTCATGCATAAACCGCTAGTGGAACATATGGATGCAGCCATAAGAATTTTGAGGTACCTAAAATCATCCCCGGGGAAAGGAATATTCTTTCGGAAGAACAAGCACTTGGATGTTTTTGGATACACTGATGCTGACTGGGCAGGAAATATCACAGACAGACGATCGACAGCGGGATACTTCACTTTCGTAGGAGGTAATTTGGTGACTTGGAGGAGCAAAAAACAAAAGGTGGTAGCACTCTCTAGTGCAGAAGCAGAGTTCCGAGGAGTGGTAAAGGGGATTACAGAATTATTATGGATAAAGAAGCTGATGACAGAGATGGGCCTGTTGGAAACAAGGGCTTCTAAACTCTATTGTGACAATAAAGCAGCTGTTAGTATTTCTCATAATCCTGTCCAGCGTGATCAAACCAAGCATATAGAGATTGACCGACATTTCATCAAGGATAAACTGGAGAATGAAGATATCACCCTTCCGTTTGTCAAGTCTGAAGACCAACCTGCCGATATTCTAACAAAAGCTGTCTCTGTGTGATACCCCGAACCTTTGAAACACAATAAAATACATTGTTTGTATTTTAAAATATTTTTACCCATTGTATTTTAAATTACAAAGTTATTTGATTTATGATTTTATTTTAGAAAATATGTGTGACCGCGATGTACCAGGTCGACTGCACTCCTAGCACCGAAAGGATGAAAATTAAAAATATATTAACATCGGGTATAAGAAATAAGAAACATATTTAATTTATACTATATATACATATGAAATAGTAACATAAAATAACAAGAGAATGTAATAACAAAATAATAATATAAATAATATACGCATACATACATACATATGATAATAATTAGATAATAACTATTAATACTAAACTAATGTTACAACTTGATTTACTATATTTAGTAAATCATCATGACTACTAAATTTAGCATATAAGATGCGGAATTGATAAACCAAAAGAAATAAATTTGGATCGTCCCACATCGGAAAAAAGTTGAAAAATAGTTGAAAAATTCCTTTATAAATAAGTTATAGGAAATGAACTAATAACTAAACATTTCAGTGAATGTATTAAAAGGAATTCCTTTAACTAGGAGGTCCTTATAAGTTTATTTTCGACAACGCTCGGACCGGTGTTTTGGGAAGTTGTTGAATAGTGTTAAAATCTTTTGAGGTACGTCTTCTTTAATAGTTTTTTTTTTATTTATTTTTCTTGTCATTGTCATTTATAGTTTATATAGATTTAAGAATTTAATTATTTTCTTGACTTAAGTAGATTTATAAATTTAGCTATTTTCTTAAGTTTGTATTAAATAGTTGTTGTTTGAAATGCATGGTAGTTAGTTTAAAATATTTATCAATGTTGTTAATAATTTAAATTTAATAAAATGATTAGGCCTTTTAATTTAGGACTATAATTTATTACGACTCGACTTATGTATTAGAAATTGTAAAAGATAAACATAATCCAAAGATGTTGTACCACACTTAATCACTTTGAAAATACTAAACCCGATAAGTAATACTAATTAATTAAACAACATGTGCTAGGTGTAGTGCAGGTTGGGCCTAGGACATACACGACTCAACTATTTTAAAGCAAGCAAAACAAGGTGGGTGACTGGGCTATTTGTGAGTATATTATGCTACTGAACTTGTACTTTATAAATATGTTTGCCTTCGGGCTTATGATATGATACCTCTTAAGTCGTAAGATTGGCTTTTGAGTGGGACTTGGGAGTCGTAAGATTGGCCCCTAGTCTAGCAATATGGCTTTTGAGTTGTAAGATGAACTCCTAAGTCAAGGATGTGTTTATTATTGTGCACCTTCGTTAGTATAACTGCTTACAAAGTTCCCACTGAGTTTATACTCATGCCCATAATTTATTACAAATCTTCAGGTTAGTTGAGCGAGGTGGCGGGGCTGTTGCGGCAAAGGTCACCGGATTCCTTTTCCTACCCGCAACTTTAAGATGTTTTTGCCTCTTCAATGTTTAAAAATAAGTTTACATGACACTGAGTCTGGGTGTTTTCATTTTCTGAGGAACTTTGAAACCTCCAGTGTAAATTTGTTTTGGCAGTATATTATCGTCAATAAAATTTCTACTTTTATCCGATAAACATTTTATGTCACGCTTTCGCACATTTTCTGATTTATTATTTAATCAAAAGAAAAGAAAATTTAGTAGCACTTTAATCCCGAGCTAATGGGATTGGGGCGTATCAGAGTGGTATCAGAGCGGGTCTACTTTTCTGTATACTTGATTTATAAAATAAAACCAAGGGGAACCGTGACTTTGCCAACAGACCGACACTCGCTCCAAGGTATGTATATTTTATTACGAGTTTTATATAAGTTCAAAAATGTTTTGTCCTCGAAACTTTTACTACCAATTAAGAAGCCAGATTAGAGACTGACCCATATTTCTTCTTTATGATAGGATGGTTCGAAGAAAACAAACTGCTAGAAAAACAGTAGTATATAGACGAAGAATACTCGCTAACAGAGATCTACCACCCGCGATGTCAGTCTACCGGAGGACCAGACAGGGTGAGTATCAGAATATAAGCGAGTATATAAATATATTACGGAGACGTCGGAACAACACCATACAAGAAGGACATCACATTACTGAGTACGAGGCTTCTATGCGCTTAGCAGACACTGTCCTCCCAAATTATAGAGATGTTGCCCATCGGTTATTGGACGAAATGCTTACGATAGACTCTACGGCTAGACTGACAATTAATTATGAACGTTTTAGTGTCCGCCTCGCTATGGTTATTAGAGAACGTCAAAGGTGCCTCGCAATTGCAGACCAGATGGAAATGGAGGCAGAGGAACAGAGGCAAAGGGCAAATCATTATGACGAGGTTGCCGCCAAGAAGCGCTCAGAAGCTATTGCTGATGAACGTCTTGCCGAACGCGCTAGGGATCGGGCGGAATACTGTCTCGAGTTCGCGAGATCGCAAAGGGAGGAAGCAGGTGTAGCAGAAGAGGAGGAGGACCCCTCAGAAGATACCGAACCCAACGAGTCCATAGGATCAGTCCATGATGAGAGCATACCATCTAGGGGTCGACGTATACGTACCCCACCAGCAGAGAACCAGGCGGGTCCCAGTAATTGGTTCTGATATAGTTGGAAACCTAGAGAATGTACATATAGTAATAGTAGATAGTTTTTGTATAATGATGTCTAGGTACATAACTAGACCGTAAATATCCTTTTGCTAATAGGAATGTATATAAGTCATCCTTTGATCATGCTATCTTTTTGCTCGTATAAGCATGATTAACTAATAGACATTTTGTACGGGTAAGAGTATCAAAAACCAGTGTACCTATTGTATATATATATGGATTTGTAAACCTAATATTTTCTACGTATATGATTTGTTTACAAATTATTCGGTAGGTTAAACAAGGGTATATATGCATGTAATTAAGTGTTGTTTCTCCTTCTTCCAAAAGTATGGCAGCGCGAGGAAGGCCACGTAAGCATGTACAAAATGAAAATGAGCCATTTGTCGGGCCAGCTGCTGAGAGGCAACCTCCACCTGCTGTTGGAGTACCGGGAGCGGATTTTGCTCGGGAGTTCCTGAACTCTCTGCAGGGACTCATACAACAAATACCAGCTAACCAGAATATACCAAATCCACAGAATCAGAGTATCAATACTAATGTCATTATAGAGCAATTTCGTCGTTTTTCACCACCAAAATTCAGAGGTAGCGAAGGACCTATGGTCGCTGAGGAATGGATTCTTGAGCTTGAAAGAATCTTTGACCATATGGAATCAACTGAAAATCAGAAAGTTTCGTGCGCAATATTCCAACTTGTGGAAGATGCTGGACACTGGTGGAAATCACACGAGCGAACAATGACGAATGAACAAAAGCAAAACATGACCTGGAATGATTTTAAAAACATGATGATGGATCGTTACTTTCCACAGTCTATCCGTGACCAAAAGGAAATTGAGTTTGTCAATCTGAAGCAGGGAATTCTTCCAGTGATGGAGTATGAAAGACGTTTTAATCAATTATCTAAATATGCCCCACACTTGGTTGATACAGATGAAAGAAAAGCAAGACGTTTTGAAAGAGGTTTGCGTCCAGAGATCGGAGGTATCGTGTCGGGTTTGAAACTACCTACGTACCATGAAACGTTTGAACGAGCACATATTGTATCCCTTAGCCAGAATTTAGAATACAACCAGAAACCTCAAGAGCAACCCGGAAAAAGGAAATGGGATTTTAGAGATAAGAATAAGACTAACCACTTTGTGAAGAAGGCAACCCCAAGGGGGGGACCAGGACCAAATGCAGTTCCAATATGTCCTAATTGCAATAAGCACCACTATGGAGAATGTTTGCTATAAGTGTCATCGACCAGGACATAGGTATTGGGAGTGCACTACTACGCAGACCAAGGCACCACAAAATAATAATACACCAGACAAGAAGACAAGGAAGGCACGCGTTTTTGCTCTAGGACAAGACAAAGTGACCGAGGAGAATGAAACCATGGCAGGTATACTACTTGTCTACGATCTTCCAGCATATATTTTGTTTGATACTGGTGCATCACATTCTTTTATGTCAGAAGATTTTAAAAGAAAACTGGGTTTGAAAAGTAACACAAATGGGGAGGAGTTGACAGTAAGTATCCCCTCAGGAAAGACCATTAGGACTAAGGATATCGTGTTTGGTGTTAAGCTTTTGATAGGTGATCAAGAAATGGAAACTGATCTGTACGTATTAGAGATGAAATGTTTCGATGTTATTTTGGGTATAGATTGGTTGACCAAGAATAAAGCAACAATCCGATGCTTTGAACGTGAAATAGATTTTGAAAGACCAATAGGATCCAAATTCACCTTTTACGGAGCCAAAACTAATACCAGACCGCGTATTGTGTCAGCAATGAAGGCTGTAAGAATGTTACGGAAAAAGGGAAGTGAAGGCTACCTTGTAAATATCATGGAAAATAATACTGTTAAGGTTACACCTGCTGATATATCAACGGTGAGAGATTATGTGGACGTATTTCCAGATGAGTTACCAGGAATACCTCCTGATCGACAGGTTGAATTCACAATAGATTTGGTGCCCGGAGCTGCACCTATATCTAAAGCACCTTATCGAATGGCACCTAAGGAATTACAAGAATTAAAATTACAGCTTCAAGAGTTGCTGGACAAGAAGTTCATCAGGCCAAGTGTTTCTCCATGGGGAGCCCCTGTATTGTTTGTCAAGAAGAAAGACGGATCTCTTAGAATGTGCATTGATTATCGGGAACTCAACCGCCTAACAATCAAGAATAAGTATCCCTTGCCCAGGATAGAAGATCTTTTTGACCAACTGAAGGGAGCTAGCGTGTTCTTAAAGATCGATCTCAGATCGGGTTACCACCAACTCAAGGTCAAAGAATGTGATATTTCTAAAACAGCCTTTAGAACACGATATGGTCATTACGAGTTCATAGTAATGCCTTTTGGATTGACAAATGCACCCGCAGTATTCATGGATTTGATGAATAGGGTATTCCATCCTTATCTAGATCAGTTTGTCATAGTCTTCATTGATGATATCGTAGTATACTCAAGAGATAAAGAACAACACGAGAAACATCTTAGAACTATACTAGGTACCTTACGACAGGAGAAGCTTTATGCTAAATTTAGCAAATGTGAATTTTGGCTAGATCGAGTTGTTTTTCTAGGCCATATTATCACGGCTAATGGAATCGAAGTGGATCCCGTGAAGGTTGAAGCAGTAATGAATTGGAAAGCTCCGAAGAATGTGAATGAGGTTCGAAGTTTTCTGGGTCTAGCTGGTTACTACAGAAGATTCATTCAAGATTTCTCGAAGATCGCTAGGCCTTTGACTCAATTGACAAAGAAGAGCAACCAGTTCCACTGGACTAACGAATGCGAAAATAACTTTCAAGAGCTTAAGCAGAAACTCGTAACCGCGCCAGTTCTAACTATCCCTGACGGATCAGAAGGGTTTGTCATTTACATCGATGCCTCAAAGTTAGGACTAGGATGTGTTTTGATGCAACATGGAAAAGTCGTCGCTTATGCCTCAAGACAATTGAAACCCCATGAGTTAAACTACCCTACACATGACCTAGAATTAGCTGCTGTTGTTCACGCATTAAAGATATGGCGTCATTACCTCTATGGTGGGAAATGTGAAATTTACACAGACCATAAGAGTTTAAAGTACTTTTTCACACAAAAAGAACTCAACATGCGCCAAAGAAGATGGCTGGAGCTAGTAAAGGATTATGATTGTACCATCCACTATCATCCAGGTAAGGCGAATGTCGTAGCTGATGCACTTAGCAGGAAAAATGAAGGACACATGATCGCTCTACCAACACAACAGCAGCAACTGCTGACAGAATTAGCAAAGCTGAATCTAGATTTTGTGAAGTCAGGCCATACTACAGCTATGATCGCAGCATTAACCGTACAACCTACTTTGAGAGATCGAATAAAGGTAGCACAAAGGACTGACCAATTCCTCCTCAAGATGAAAGACCGGGCAATTGCAGGAACCATCAAGGGATTCTTTGTAACACCAGATGGAACTTTAACATACGAAGGAAGATTATGTGTACCTAAGGATGATGACGTAAGGAAGGAAATTCTTGAAGAAGCTCACAATACCCCGTACACAGCTCATCCAGGAGGGACGAAAATGTTCAAGGACCTAAAAGAGATCTATTGGTGGAGGAATATGAAACGATCAATAGGGCAATTTGTTGAAAGATGTTTAACATGCCAACAAGTTAAAGCAGAACACCAACGGCCTTCAGGACTCTTACACCCTTTAGAGATTCCCGAATGGAAGTGGGAACACATAGCAATGGACTTTGTTACTGGACTGCCACGAACAGCAAGAAGGAATGAAGCTATTTGGGTGATCATTGACAGACTTACAAAGACAGCACATTTTATACCAGTAAGAATGACGCTTACCATGGATCAACTTGCTCAACGGTACGTGGACGAGATTGTTAGATTACACGGAGTACCAGTGACCATAGTTTCGGACAGAGATACTCGTTTCACCTCTAAATTCTGGAGAAGTCTACAAACGGCCCTTGGAACAAAGCTCAACTTCAGCACATCATATCATCCACAAACCGATGGACAGTCAGAAAGAACAATACAAACACTCGAGGATATGCTCAGAGCCTGTGTACTAGACTTTGGAGGAAACTGGGAAACATATTTACCACTGGTAGAGTTTTCCTATAACAACAGTTACCAGGCGACAATAAAGATGGCACCATATGAAGCACTCTACGGGAGAAGGTGTAGATCGCCGATTTACTGGGATGAAGTTGGAGAACGAAAGATTTTAGGGTCTGAAATCATCGAAAGAACCATTGGAGTGGTAACTAAGATTCGAGAAAGAATTAAGGCCGCCCAGGATCGACAGAAATCATACGCTGACACACGAAGGAAGGATCTACAATTCAATACAGGCGATAAGGTTTTTCTCAAAATGGCACCAATGAAAGGGGTAATACGCTTCGGAAAGAGAGGGAAGTTGAAACCAAGATATATTGGCCCATTTGAGATTCTAGATAGAATTGGAGACGTCGCCTATAAGTTAGCTCTACCACCAGAACTTACTAATATCCATAATGTCTTCCATGTATCAGTACTTAGAAAGTATGTCCCAGATACGAATCACGTTATTCATCATGAGAATCTGGAAGTCAATAAAAACCTCACTTATGAAGAGAACCCCATTGCTATCTTAGGAAGAAAAGTTCACACTTTGAGGAATAGAGAGATTCCCTTAGTACTAGTGCAGTGGAGTAGACATGGGAAAGAAGAAGCTACTTGGGAACGAGAAGATGAGATTTTAGCAAAATATCCGAACATCCTAAACCAAGTAAGTACAATTTCGAGGACGAAATTTTTAAAAAAGTAGGGGAGACTGTGATACCCCGAACCTTTGAAACACAATAAAATACATTGTTTGTATTTTAAAATATTTTTACCCATTGTATTTTAAATTACAAAGTTATTTGATTTATGATTTTATTTTAGAAAATATGTGTGACCGCGATGTACCAGGTCGACTGCACTCCTAGCACCGAAAGGATGAAAATTAAAAATATATTAACATCGGGTATAAGAAATAAGAAACATATTTAATTTATACTATATATACATATGAAATAGTAACATAAAATAACAAGAGAATGTAATAACAAAATAATAATATAAATAATATACGCATACATACATACATATGATAATAATTAGATAATAACTATTAATACTAAACTAATGTTACAACTTGATTTACTATATTTAGTAAATCATCATGACTACTAAATTTAGCATATAAGATGCAGGAATTGATAAACCAAAAGAAATAAATTTGGATCGTCCCACATCGGAAAAAAGTTGAAAAATAGTTGAAAAATTCCTTTATAAATAAGTTATAGGAAATGAACTAATAACTAAACATTTCAGTGAATGTATTAAAAGGAATTCCTTTAACTAGGAGGTCCTTATAAGTTTATTTTCGACAACGCTCGGACCGGTGTTTTGGGAAGTTGTTGAATAGTGTTAAAATCTTTTGAGGTACGTCTTCTTTAATAGTTTTTTTTATTTATTTATTTTTCTTGTCATTGTCATTTATAGTTTATATAGATTTAAGAATTTAATTATTTTCTTGACTTAAGTAGATTTATAAATTTAGCTATTTTCTTAAGTTTGTATTAAATAGTTGTTGTTTGAAATGCATGGTAGTTAGTTTAAAATATTTATCAATGTTGTTAATAATTTAAATTTAATAAAATGATTAGGCCTTTTAATTTAGGACTATAATTTATTACGACTCGACTTATGTATTAGAAATTGTAAAAGATAAACATAATCCAAAGATGTTGTACCACACTTAATCACTTTGAAAATACTAAACCCGATAAGTAATACTAATTAATTAAACAACATGTGCTAGGTGTAGTGCAGGTTGGGCCTAGGACATACACGACTCAACTATTTTAAAGCAAGCAAAACAAGGTGGGTGACTGGGCTATTTGTGAGTATATTATGCTACTGAACTTGTACTTTATAAATATGTTTGCCTTCGGGCTTATGATATGATACCTCTTAAGTAGTAAGATTGGCTTTTGAGTGGGACTTGGGAGTCGTAAGATTGGCCCCTAGTCTAGCAATATGGCTTTTGAGTTGTAAGATGAACTCCTAAGTCAAGGATGTGTTTATTATTGTGCACCTTCGTTAGTATAACTGCTTACAAAGTTCCCACTGAGTTTATACTCATGCCCATAATTTATTACAAATCTTCAGGTTAGTTGAGCGAGGTGGCGGGGCTGTTGCGGCAAAGGTCACCGGATTCCTTTTCCTACCCGCAACTTTAAGATGTTTTTGCCTCTTCAATGTATAAAAATAAGTTTACATGACACTGAGTCTGGGTGTTTTCATTTTCTGAGGAACTTTGAAACCTCCAGTGTAAATTTGTTTTGGCAGTATATTATCGTCAATAAAATTTCTACTTTTATCCGATAAACATTTTATGTCACGCTTTCGCACATTTTCTGATTTATTATTTAATCAAAAGAAAAGAAAATTTAGTAGCACTTTAATCCCGAGCTAATGGGATTGGGGCGTATCACTCTGGAAGAGCCTTTCATAAAGTTCTTGACAAGTTGGGCATGTGGGATCCTCCACCTACCAACTTGAGGGGGGAGTGTTGAATTAGGAAAAGATTATTCCCATTAATTCTTTTCTTTCATAGGCTGATTGATTAGTAATTCCTCTAATTGAGGATCTTGATATTTTTTTCTTTTTATAGACATAGCGTTGTATTATAAATGTATTGTACATTTGTTTACAGAGATATACAGAAATACAAATCAATACATTACAGAAAAATATGAACTTTCTGACTTCTTTCAACAAAAAGCATTAGACTTATGAGCCAATCTTACGACTCGAAAGCATTCGACTTATGAGTCAATCTTACGACTCAAAAGCCTTACTCAAAAGCCCATCTTGCAACTTGAGAGTAATCATATGCCCGAAGGCGAACATATAAATCACAATACAAATTCAATAGTATAAATGCCACGTTGATGTCGTTCCAACTTGTACTGCACTCATTGATTTGAGACATTTAGCCTTATAGCTTTCTTTATTATTCTTTCCTCATAACTTATTATATTCATCATAATATTAGCTCGTACATATAATTAGTGCACATGTATACTTTTACATTTAATCACATTTATAATATATTGACATACCACCATAGTTTGTATAGTAACATCCGTGTAACTTAACTAACTTATAAATATATTTATGTTCACATAATTCGTATAATCATAAAAATTTACATATCTATACATTATATGCTATAATTTAACATACCAAAATCGTTCATTAAGTCCAAGTGTATAAACATCTTCTATTATAGTTAAAAATAGCTAGTTTTAGGTCTCTCACTAGCCTGTCTTGTAAAATTCATTATAAATCATATATTTCACGAAAACTTCTCAAATTTTAAATAAACTCCTAAGTTCATATAATATAATATAGAAAAAACATTTTTTAAAACTTTAAAGGAAATAAATTTATAAAAATTATTTTCTAGGAGCAAATTCGAGTACTTTACACCTAAAATCAGGTTATATTGTAAAGTTCATTAAAAATCATAAACTTAACCAAACACCTTTGAATTTTAACCATAGACTCTTAACATCATAAAGTACAACATAGATTTTTCATAAAAATTAAATAAATAATTTTACATTATTTTTCAAAGTCGCATGTAGAACATGAACTTCGACGACTAGTGTAGTCTAGTAAAGTTCACATATTTAGATAATATAATCTCCATTTATATAATATTTATAATTATATTAAGCTCAAAAGTAATTAATAATACAAATATCTAAAGGTATAAAACATATTAAGTAAACATGTGTGTACCGATTTTGCATCACGTAGCAAAATTGGTAGATTGACGATTAACCATATAAGACTCTTAATTCATGTATACCACTAACAGTGAACATTTAACGTAAATTAGCAAAATAATTACATTTTTAAATCTAAATAGATTACAAAAGGAAGAAAAAGAAATTATTAAAGAATACATACCTTAAAATAGATACACTAAAACAACTCCTAAAAGCACCGAATCTCCAAACAACGTTGGACATACCGGACCTTCAAACGCCATCGAAAATAAACTATTTAGGGTCTCCTAATTAAAGGAATCCCTTTATATAATATAGCAATCTATTTATAGTAAATTGTAGCCGTCCTTTTTTTTCCTTTCGTCAATGTGGGACTAGAGAAGAAGATTTGAGGTTTTTGTATGAACTTAAATGTATGTACGTTCGTTGCTAGTGTCTCTTTGACATAGGTAATAGCTAAAATCTTAAGGACAGTACTTGAATAGCACTTGGTAATTATTCTTAACATTTAGGATAATGATGGTTGCATGGTTATGTGAGGTGACATAAATTTGGGCAATATGGTGCCTAATCTTTTAATCATATTTGTTATTTTAATTTTATATGGGGGTTGAACATAGATGTTGTTTCATGTGTTCAAAGACTGATTTGGTGTCTTTATTTGCATATAAATAGTGTGCAGGTGACGTGGATTTAGAGTTTTAATTAGATGTCCAAATATTAGCATTAATCTTATACTGGTCTAATACTAATTATGCTTTTTGTTATTTTATCAATTATATGTTTACACATTATATTAATCAACATGTAATATCATTTTTATAATATACTCCGTCCCGGTTAAATTTTCACACTTGCCCTATCGGTCCGTCACACTTAACTTAGCACACCCCTAAAATTGAAACTAATTCCCACAATGTTCACCCTCAAAATCTCAACCCTCAATTTTCACCTTTAAAAAAGTCAAAGGAAAAGCAATTTTTTTCTTAACATCCGTGCCCGGTTAACCCTGCAAATTTAACCGGGACGGAGGTCGTAACTATTATTGGAATCAAATTAATACATCAAGTAGAGACTAACTAGTTAATGCAATTTCTTTTCCTAGTATATTATGAATATTATACTGAAAATTAGAATAAGGGTTTATGAAAATATTTTGATACATTATATGCATATAAAGATTCATGTAAATTCATATAACGATAGAACATGATTTGTACTAAATTTTATTTGGATTCTTAAAATAAATTCCGCTCATATATTAAACGAAATTAAAATATCTTTTAGTGATTTCTATCTTTTGTACTTTCTTTCATATACTGGACGAGTGTACAAGTGAGCTCGGTCTCCTTGATAGATGTTCATGTACAATTAAGTAGAAACACTTTGTTTCCGGAGACTTTATTAGCCTCAATATTTGGATAAAAAATTTGACTTGAAAATCTTTAAAATAATCTTTCTGGAAAATTAATTAAAATGTCAATAAGAATGTCAGCTACTTTTCATTTTGGGGTGTAACAATCTCCCCTCCTAGATTTCGTCGCGAAAATTGGCATATATTAACTAAATACAATATGCACCACATATCTTACATGTATACTCATCTTACACATACAAGCACACACTGTCATGATTAGCGGCATGTAAATGTAGTATGTTATAGCATGTGGATAGTAGTGATATTGCATAAGACAAATTAGAGAAAGGTCATGCCTATGTTGATTATTTCTCTTTGATCATTAAACATTCTAAGGGTCTCGTTAATGTATTAACCTTATATTGTCCAATTAAAACCTTAAGTCTTTCTCCAGCTATAAGATCATATCAGTTTAGAACTCAACTTAAATCTAGGCAATAAACACAAGTTATCTAACATGTATACTTATTGTACAACACTCGTGCACATTGTGGTAATCAGTGGTCCATTGGTCCATGAATGTATAAAATCATAGCACGTTGACAAATGTGATATTGCCTAAGGTGAGTTAGAAAAGGTTATGGCTACATCAAATCCCAATGGTTCGAGTATTATTAGAGTCACTTCCTCAGCATATTAACTTTAGTTCTACAATTTGATCACAACTAAACCACGCTTCACTGCGCTACTCTGATGCTCTCTTGTTTGTGGTGTCACACCAATCTTCAGTGAATTTCGATCGTAGGACCTCAAAGTTAATTCTTTGGCTTGTACAATAAACTATAATCTCTTCCTTCACTTATCCAATCCATTCTTAATATGATATTCAAACCTTTCATTTCTATAACATGCAGTCAACCTTGAATTCATGATCACTAAAGCTCATCTCAATATTTCCTGCAAATTTTGAAATCCTTCCAAGTTCATACTATTACTGCATTCTAATGCCAATTCTTTCCAAGGTCTCATTTTCTTTAAAATACTCCAACCACAATATGATTTTCTGATTTTTCATCTTAGTACTACACATCAACTTCGACATGGTTTTAACGCTATTCATCGATGTAGACATTTCAACCATTAGTAATTTATTTGGACTTATTTGATCCTTCAAGGTAAATCCTTGTCGAAACAAGGTTCATTCGAACGTGTCGACGAAAAACATAGCCCTTAGTCCACTCATACATGCTTTACCCTGGTTACACTTAATCAACATTGACTAATATCCAAATTCCAGTTACAATAGTCTCTAGCAATTCACGGGGACATAAGTTGTAAAGAAATTACTAATATCCATATTCTAGTTACAATAGTCTCTAGGTTTGAAACATATATTTTGCAACAAATTTAGCGGTGAATACTTATTATTTTGTCGCTAAGTTATGAAATTATAAAATAACACGGAAAATTGCTAGCTAAATATTTTATGCACAACTAGTTTTGCAGCAAATTAATATTTTCATCCCTAGTTTGGAGAAAAATTTGCAATGCATTATTGAGCCTCGTTGCTATTTCGAAGAATCAGCTAAAATGATATGCTTTAGAATCATTAATAAAACTATTCTAAAATAACTATAATCAAAATAGCAATTCAAATTGGCAACAAATTCGGTACCACGAGTAGTGTTTCAAGTACTTAAAATTGAAGTTTGTTCTAAAACACAAAAACAAGGAATTACGTTTCTCATTCAAGCCCCTTCATCGAACCCATGAACCTGAAGAAAAAAAATCATTACATCATGTATCCATTTAAATTTTGCTACATATCATAGTGAAGAAAAGCTACATTAAACAATAAACTACATTTACTAGCATCAATATGTAAAAACTAATACCACAAATACCACAATAATATTTGCATCAATCTTGGATGTATTCCACATTTTGTGTGACTCAATGTCAAAACAAATATAAACTTTAGGATCAATACAAACCGGAAATTTTACAAACAAAATTATTAGAGCCCCTCAAACCATCAATAGCTATAAGTTTTCCTTAAAACTTATGTAAAGATTAGAAGCCCTGAAAGCTCCCTAAAATCTATATTCAGAGGTCTAGACTAAATACAATGATATGACATAATCTATAACATCATTTCGTTAGTCTTCCATAATCATCGCCCATCAACAGATAATAATTTTCATGCTTATATATACGTGCAAGTGCCATAAGATGATTCAAAAATGAAAGAGGGGGCACCGAGAGAAAGCGCAAAATGCTTCAAAAATAAAAATGAGTAGACTTACTTTAACACTAAAGTGGCGGGGTAGATGACGACATCTCACCCATCAGAGACTGAACTTCAGTAGGGGCTATTTTCTGAAATATTTGCATTGTCATTCTTTGATAAGCCTCTATGTTCTCCTTAAAACTTTTGATATCTTCTTGTGCTGATTGCAAGGAGGCTCGAGTACTTTCTAGTTCACCTTGAGTAGATTGAAGCTCCTGTTTAAGTTTAGCATTGGTTGCCCTTCAAGAACTGTCATCACAAGAAGCTGGTATAGGCTTAGGTCCATGTCCAAGTCCTGGTATGTATCCGGACCTCTTTCCTAGAACTTCATCATAATCAAGTTCAGAGATCTCTGTGTCATCTGGTAGTAAGTTTTCATCACCAGTCATGCTATCAGAGAATGTTTTTTTCATCTCATTAAAACGCTACACCAATTTGTTCTAATATATATATATATATATATATATATATATATATATATATATATATATAATAGCAAGAGAGTTAGCAAACAACAAAAGAATACCTTAATAAAATCTATAATTAAAGTGTTACAAGTTATGTACATATATTGCTTCAGCACCCTCAGCCCATTCATTTTTCTTAGTTCAGTGTTTTTTGCACAGTTCGATACGATTAACTCCTTTTGGCACTTCTCCCTTGTAAAGTAGAAAAAATTAAATTACACAATAATTATTATTTGATCCTTTACAGTATAAAGAAGGAAAGTTAATATACACTTACATCTTCATAACTAAAGCGCACAAATGACTTTGAGCCTCCACGATGATTGATTTTCAACGAAGCTCGGTTATTAGTATTCTTTTTGGAGTTATCTTGCAAGAAAAAAAAATTAAATAATCTATTTTTTTTTCTTCCTCATAATATATTATGCCTAAATCATATGTGCACTTGATGAACTAGAATCAATCAACTTATGTGAAATAGCAAGTGCAATTACAACTCAAACTTTCTTATCCATATTTCTATATGCAGCATCATTATATACTTACTTCAACCCCCTCAGAGACAAAATATGCAATTAAATTACATGAAAATTCAAACAGTACCTTAAGTTTTTCATCTTCGAATAAAGTGCTCATATATGTCCAATCTTCTTCACTTCTATGAATTTTTTTTGGTATTTCTCTATTCGCATATCACAAGGTAACTGCAATAATTTCTTGTACTTATTGTGCATCTTTGTCCTATTGTCACTGTATATTTTACCCATCCATGTATCTATTTCTTTCCTACCTGAATTAGGTCCTGCGCCCATGCCCATGTCGAAAAAATTCTACAAAAGAAATTGCTACAGATGAGGTTTCATATATTAAAATCAATACTTATATATTGTGAATGATAAAAAGATGATTATATTCTGAAATGGTGAAAATATGATTATATTCTGAAATGGTGAAAAGATGAAATATAAATTATCTTTGTGAGATAGAGAGAGTGTAAAATATATGGGAGACTCTAACTCAAATATATGATTATCATAGTATTATTTTACATATAGGTTTGATTTCGCTTAACTAATTAATCATATTAAAATTTTCAATTACATTTCTACTTCTATTATAAAAGTGTGAGTTGTTTCTTACAAAATTTGATTTGTCTATTATATCCTTAATAAATTTTAATTTTTAAGGTTAGTTTGGTGACTATATATCTTTGAAATTTTACTTATAAACTATATCTTTGAATTTTTTTTTTTTCTATATAGTTAGATAAAAATTGATTTGCCTATTATATCGTTAATGAATTTTAGTTTTTAAGGTTAGTTTATTAACTATATTCTCAAAGTTTTATTTATTTGGTTAGAGCCGTATATAGTTCATCTATCAATATATAGATATGACACCCTAAAAAAATTCATGGATATGATATATAATTCATCTAATGGCGTAAGTTGAACCTACATATTAATCAGATTCTATATTTTTGTTTAGTTTTAATAATATACATAACATTATTATTTTTATTTTTAAGTTTCTTTATAAATTTCTTATCCCTTTTATAATGAGATTCGTTTTATATAATTGTCAAAAAAAAAAAAAAGAAAAAAACTATAGAAAAAAGAAAAAAACCATTAATTAGTAAAATTTTAAGGCTAATTTAGTAACTTTATTTTTTAAAGTTTCATTTATTTAGTAAGATTCATTTTATAATTGAAATTCATCTCTCAAGTCTCAACTTATGAAATTTTCTATCGCATTTAACATAATGTATAGTTCAACTGATGATATAAGTTGAACCTAATTATTCATAATATCTTATATTATTATTTATTTGTGGTATAATACATTTCATTCTTTTTATTTGTCTATATTTTATTTGATTCTTCATAAATTTTTGATAATTTTTATAATTGGTTTCTTCTATAATTGAAGAGAAAAGAGAAAGACCGATTAGCACAAACGTACTTACAATAAGTAAAATTACTTTAGTATATGATTCTCAGGATATTGAATAATTGAAGTTACACAAAAGATATTTATGTATTTATAAGAAGATTATAGAAATTTAAACATATTATAGGACTTTAGTAACTCCAAAGTTTGACTTTTTTATTAGGATAATGATTCCAAGATTTTTAATTTCCAATAGTGGTACTTTAAAGTTATTTAGATATTAAATGTTTGCAAAACTATTAAGTTTTGGTGTTTTCATGGCAAAAAAAATACTAAAACGTTTTACGATTAGCAACAACAAGAAAAAACCTATACACATAAAAATTAGAACAATTAAATAATAGTGAAAGCTCTTATTTATCATTTTTCTTTCTAGAGATATTTTTTTATTTTTAGTTTACTTTTTCTTTTTAATTTAGGTACGTAGTTATAATATATATATATATATATATATATATATATATATATATACTCATTCTATTAACCATAACAAAAAAAAAAAAAAAAATTGACAGGACAACTATAGTGTATCATATTCTTTTTATTTACTCTTAAATTTTTGTGAATCGATCTTTCTTCTTTCTCTACAATTGTAAAAGAATCCAATTAGAAGAACTATATGAAATTTATGAAGATTTGAAGAAAGTATATTAAAAAATTAAAAAATAATATAATATATATTACTAAAAAGGAATAAGAATATAAGATATTATGACTATTAAAGTACTTTAGCTTATGGTTCTCAAAATATTAAATATTTGAAATGTACACAAAAGGTATTTATATATGTATAAAAAATTGTAGAAAATAAGTATAGTTTAATAGGAGTTTAATAGCTCCAAACTTTGACTTCTTTGTTAGGATAATAACCACAAGAATCTTAACTTGCAATAGTGGTATACAATAAAGGTAGTTAGCTACTGAATGTTATATTAAGTTTTTGTGTTTTCATGGCGAAAAAGTACTAATAGATTTTAGGATTAACAACAAGAAGAAAAAATCATATACATAAAAATTAGAACAATGAATAATAGTGAAAGCTCTTATTGATTTAATTTTCTGGAGATAATTCTTTAGTTTACTTTTTTTTTTTTTTTTTTTAATTTAGGTATGATACGTAGCTATAACATATACATACTCATTCCAATAACTACAAGAAAAAAAATATGTTGACAAGACAACGATAGTGTATTATATAATATTTAATTAACCACAATATATGAATGACTCAAGATTAATGATACTTATATGATAAAATATTTAAAATATGTAAAATGAAATAGTTTAATATGATTTCAATAGTTATAAGTTTGACTTCATAGTCGAAAAATAGACACAAGATTGTTGACATATGATCGTACTTATATTTTTTAACTATATATAAATGATTGAAAGTTAAATTAAAAAAATCCATAAAAGAATTTTTTGGGAAAAAAAATAGATGAGATTAAATTAAATCTTTTAGTCTATTTAAAAAATATAAACATTATATATCAGAACAATATGCAAATGATTCACAATGATTTATATTACTATGTATAAATTATTAACAAATTCTTACGTAGTGTTTGGTCATAAATAAAACAAGGGTTTTTGTCGGTCAAGGACCCGAAAGATAGGTCAACTATCAATTCAAGTCCTGAAAGATAATTTCTATAAATCCAGGGCCTAAAAGATTTGAAGCTATCAATGGAAGACCTATAAATTCAAAATCATTATAGGGCCTGTTTGGAAAAATACAAAATCCAAAAAATAAATTTATCTCGAAATGATAAGTAAGGAAATATACGTCAAAAATATTTCACTACATTGTTTTTTATACATTATTGTGATATATCTAAAATAATTAAATATTTACATTTTAAAAAAAATATACAAATTAACAAAAAAAGGTATTTACATAAGAAAAAAATATATTTTAGTGAAATATGTTTACATGAATTTAAATATTATGAACTCAAAAAGAAATTACAAACTCTTTTTAAAAAATATTTTTTTCCCCGCGTATGACTTAAAAGAGAAATTACAGATGTTTAAAAAAAAAAATTAATAAAACTAACAATTTCAAATTTGAAACTACAGAAAATTAAAAAAAAAATAATAAATTTAAAAAAATTATCATGAAAGACTTTTAACATATATTTCCACTGCTTATCACTTTGAGATAATTTTATTTTGGGTATTTTTATTTTGTGAGTTTTGCAATTTTCCAAACAGGCCCTCTAATGACTTTAGACTTATGTGTATTTCATTGATAGTTTCAAATATTTTAGGCCCTGAATTGATAGTTGACCTATCTTTCGGGTCCTTGACCGATAAAAACTCATAAAAGGGAACCAACTCTTATTATAAATATAAATTAGAATAATACTTATCTAATAGTAATAATTAATTTGTCTAAATTTGAATATTATAAATTTGCTACTTGCAATAATCTCCCTAAATTTCTAAATTATTGAAGTATCAATATTACAACATTGAGAAATAATAATGAAATTTATATAAGTTATCTAATGAAAAATAAAATTTGAATATATAATATTTAGACTAAAGTGTAAACTATTGAATTGATCAAGTGTTAGAGCTTAATGCGAATGATAACTTAAACTTCATTATAATATACACTTGAAGCAAGTACTAAAGTCAAAGAATAAAATGACTCGCATGTGAAATTGCTGAGATTATATTTTAAAATTGACTTTTGAGTGAGTAAAAAGACATGTTAGGAAATTGTATGTTTTTTTGTGTATACGACTTTATTAAAGTCCAACAATAAAAAACAATGTCAAAACAATTGAATAAGAACTATATGATGATAAAGTGAATAGAAGTGAGAAAATGTATTGTGAAGAAAGACAACACAAACTTATGAATAGACTTTATTATTAGTAGATATAACTTTATTAACATAATAAACAATATTATGAAGAAAAAAAACTAGCGTAAAAATTATAAATATTAAAGAGTCTAAGTGAATTTTCATTATAAAAAAAATTATAATAGACGAGTCTAGGTAATATAATAGAAAAATCAAAGGATAAACTAATGTGATACAGTCAGACATATTATACTATGAGAAAAGAATACAAAAACAAAAATTAAATATCTATATTATAGGTAGATGTACATACAAGTTAATTATTACGATGTAGTATTTCGAAATTTGGATTAAACTAGGCATACATTTAGCCTTACTGTTTAAATTTTGATTAAACTAGCAATATATATATGTTTACACGCTAAATTTCTTTGTATGAGCATCACTAAGTAAATATGAATCGAATTATTATGCTTGTAGGAAATAAGATTATATATTATATTTATTTTCAATGATTTAGAAGAATGAAATCGATGTACTTTCATAAGTAACATTTATAAACATTACAACAAGAGAAAATAATAATTGATTTACGAATTTTATTGAATTAAAAAAGTATACGATAAAGTCATTTATATATATATATATATATATATATATATATATATAATGAAAAAGATGGAGGAAAGCGGTAAAAATTGCTTATATATGAAATCAGTAAAAGACATATATGAAGATATAAAAACTATAAATGCATCGGTAGTGATATTGTGTAAATTTAAATACTATTGGTCTATACAATGGACCAATTTTATTCAAATAAGTCTATAAGTTGAACATCATTTTTAATCACATACCTTACACACCTACATAAATATACTCACTAATGTAATACTTTTAATATGTGATGTAATTTTAGTATACCAAAGAAAAAACTGTTATGCTAGAAAATTGGAGAGGGACATAAAAATCACAAGGTTTATAATAATTGGAGTTTAGACCGAGGTGTGAAATTTTATTGTACTAATAATAGAAATAATAAAAATGACAAACGTTAAAATTAGTGGACATGAATAGTTGCAAACTTTTAAATATTTAAGATCTAACATTAAACAAACTATTAAATCAATAAAAATATTATATATTTTTTTTAAGCATATGTAATAACTTGATAAATGAATTTACTATGCTATATAAATTATAGGGTACACTAAAGAATAAAAAATAACGATAAAGAAATAATGAACTAAGTTAAACTGTGAATGATTCAATTGTACTATGTGAATGAGTATCACATAATTAAATTAAAACATGCTGAAAAATAAAGTGTGAAATGTGAATGTTAATTAATATTAACTTAACAATAGATTAGATAAAAAATAATTACGTCGAATAGAGTACTGTATAGTCTAAACAAAAAATAAAATGAGAGAAATAAAATCGAAATGTGTGGTTTAAACATGTATATATAAGACTTTTAAATGGATGTGCAATGTTTGAAAAATTAGGAGTATTTCACTATAACTATATAAGAAATTAAAGACATTATAAATTAGTTAAAACATTTATTATATTTTATATAGATTGTAGCATGTGTCTTGATTGAAGATTGTGAGACACTATGTATATAGTCAACCTTCCATAAAAAATATTATTTATTTTGTAATTATACTATAGTAGTTTCTTTATCTTAAATCACACATAATTTTTAAATTTCGACGTTGCATTGAGAAAATAATTAAGAGAAATTGAAATAAACAATCTTAAATTGATAAGTAAATTATATTAAAGAGGGTTATACTTAATAATAAAAAAAAAAAAAAATTAAGAAACAACTTTCATATCAAAAGTTGGATATTGGACCTTAATACTAGGTTGCTGGAAGTTTTTCCTCACATTAAAATATGTAAAGAATTTCATGTGCAAATGTATATTGTAATTGAAATTATTTATTAGAGAATTATAGAAAATTACGTTAGGCCTAATATTTTGTGTGCATATAACAAATAATTGACTTATGGATGTCAGTTGATGATATAATGAGACAATTAAAAATGTGTTTTTCTTCAAATGCCAGTGATTTGGTGCAAACCATAAAATATTATGTCTCATTATTACGTATATAGTTTTTCAATAATCGTATTACTTATTCAAGATATATTAATGATGATCGAGTCTGTGTATAATAAGAAGTAAACAATTGTTTGAATAAATCAAACTTTACATGTATAACATAAAATTTTGTAAGGCTAAATATTTCTACAATATATCATGGTATTGGTATGCGTTTTTTACGTATCTTTTAACGTTAATTATTATACTTGTTTTATTAAGACTAAGGCTATTTAACTTTTCTATTTCTCTTTTGTGATTCTTATAGTTTTTAGTTGATTCAAAATTATGTTTGCTCAATGAATTCATTTTTATTACATTGAATAATCTATGAAGTTGTGTATATATATTACAGTGATCACAATGTACAATTATTTTATTTTCAACTTAAATTTGTTTATTAAATAATAGTAAAAAATTATAACCACGTGCAACGCACGTGCGTAGTGCTAGTCAAACTAAAAGAATTGCCAATCAAAGCAGACAACTATTATCGTACTAAAGGAAAACGATAATATTTAAACAAAAAAAGAAAAAAGAAAAAAAACCTTTTTGCTATATTGTTTAACTAACATGTAAAAAAACCTTTGTAACGACCCGATTTTCAATAAATATTTAAAAGCAATTTTAAATAGAAATAAGTAATTTAATTTTTTTTTCCTTATATATATCTATAAAAGATAATACTAGACAGGCCGTTAAAAGAACCAAATAACAATGCATATTTATTTAACTCGTAATATTAAATTAGAAATTAAATCCCGATTAATATCCTATGCCAACTAACATCATTACGCACTTGAAAATTCATAACTCATGTAACAACAAAACAAATATACAATTACTAGTCAAACTCATATCATTTATTAGCAAAATCTAACTTTTTAAGAAAATAATACCAAAAATAAGAATTCAATTCACAATTGGAGCATATGCTATCACCGTACCACCATCTCCTCTACGTCCAGCCCCTTGTCCTGAAATATTAAAAGTAGTGGGGGTGAGCTACATCCAGCTCGTGCTTGTCAAAACTAATTACACCCTTGATAGTATAACATGTAGTAACAATTATAAACATGACATAAAACTTGAGGGTAAGTAGTAAATACTTACATGACTTATAACTTGAGGGTGGGTAACGAGTATCCACATAACTCATAACTTAGGGGCATGTAGCAAAGTAGCATGCAAAACTTGAGGGATTGAACTAATCAATCATACTTAGGGGTGCAAAGCACAAATCATATAATAAAAGTTAAACATGTACACATATCATACAAACATAATTAATAATGACAAACAAGTAAGAACCCCCACCTTGAATTGTTATGCAACTCGGAATGTAGATGCAATTACTCTATTGTTTGTAGCACTCAGTAGTCTCGTCTCCTTCCTACTTAAGCATGCATGACTCTATCTTGATCTCCAATTAATATATGGGATTTGGAATTTAGGGTTTGGTTGATGATTTAGGAAATTTTGAAAATAGATTTGAAAGAAATAGAGAACTTCTAAGAATTGATTTGCTGCGCAGCAGCAGATAAATAATTTATTTTTCATAAACGGTAAGAGATAAAACTTTGAAAATTTTACAGAAGGAAATAAACTTTCTTGAAAGTATCATACTAAAATTTAATGATTTTAAAAGAAGTTTAACTATGGGTTTTGAATTTTTGAAACCGAATAAGTCGAAACTGTAAATTCTGCACAGTGGTTGAAAAAACTTAATAACTCGAACATTACTGAGGGGATCATTTTGAAAATTTACATAATAATAGAAGACATATATATGTAGTACATATCCAAAAATCATAATTTTTCAACATGTATAAATATATTTTTCGAATTTATCCAATCAGAAAGCAGAATATTTCAGATCATGTGTAGACGTAATAGAAAGATTATATAAAATAAAATATAAGTTGGATGGATTTGAAACTTTTATATAAAATAGATAACATACTTGAGAACAACATATTATAAAATCATAAGTTTTTAGAACTTTTTACTATATATTACGAATTTTCTAACTGAAAAACCTGAATATTTAAAATCTGGATCGGTGAAGATAGAAAATTAATATAAAATAACATACTACTCATCTGGGGTTAAAAATTTTACTGGAATTTGAAAATATGTCATGGAATAACATACTAAAAATTCATCGAAAAATAATATGTATTGGCATGAATTTCGAATTTTTAAAAAAAGATATCTTGAAAATAGAGTGAAAGAGGAAAATGAGGTTGACGGCTCTCAGAAGGGTTTCTAGGGCTTATGCACGAAATTCTTAAGAAAAATAGATGATTTGGATTACGATTTTGATTTATGACATGAATCCCTTATTTATAGATTATATTTCTAGGTTTAGAACTCCTATTTCTTGTTCCCTAAGTAAAAACCATCATGGGCTAACTTGGGCTTGACTAATGCATTGGGCTAGGATCCAAATTAAATATTTAAAAGTCTAATAACATGAAATATACTTTTAGCCATAGCTTAAAATAATTTTCATAGTTTAAGAAAAATAAATATTTCTCATTGGACAAAAATAGATATTGAAATATAATAATAATTAAATAATTTACGGGGCGTTACATTTTTGCTATATTGTTTAACTAACATGTGACCGATCAAACATAGGTATCTTTTGTTCCTCAGTTACCTTCTTCCACCGTCTTATCATTAGGGGCACAGATATTTTGATAGCAAGTCCTAGTTTAGTTGTAAACATGGCAACATAATCTCTAACTGGTCAACCATCACATTTGTGAAAGGTGATGGGTAACTTTCCTTTTTCTTGTACCAGGCGCCTCAACAGTGCATTGTGTTCTGCCCTACTGTCAATTTCTCCTTGGAACATGATACTACATTTATAGGTCAGCATACAATCTAAGTTGGAACCTTAAAGATAAACTTATACGAAAATAAAACAATGGACAAACTATTAGAATAAACTGCATTATCCATCTCCTCATCAACGATAACATCTAACAATTGTTGGTTTTCTATTCTCGTGAGTGGTATACCTATATTTAGAAATGACAAACAAGACATGATATATGTATATGAAGGCATTACGTGACGCAACTTGAGGCAAAGAATAACTACAAGAAATATATATATAATAAACATGAAGTAAACGATACAATTAAGGTAAAAGTAAACACGCGAATGTAGTACGTCTCACAAAATTACATTTTACAGGAAAAAGAAAAGTAAATTCCATATAATTGATATGAACTAGTCACTATCTTCATCAGATTGAAGTTGAAGCTCATCTTCATCACTAAGAACTTCAATATCTCCTTCTTCATCATTTAAAATATCTTATATGCTCTCAGATGTTTGCATTTGTGTATCTTCTAATGAAGATCTTCAGATACAATTAAATTGTTCTCATTGGATGAAATCTCCTGATTAGGCCCATTGATTGCACTAGATTGACAAGGTCCATCTGTATTCTCACCATCGATCTATTGATTCAAATATTCCACGATGTTGTACCTTTTTGACAACTTTCTAACTAGACCCACACTTTATATCATTCAAGTAGTACACCTGATGTGCTTGAGTTGCTAAAATTAAGGGATCATTCTCATACCATGTCCTAGATGTATCAATGAATGTAACACCAAACTCTTGTACAACAAAATTCTTTTTGGTATTACATTGGAACCAATCACACCAGAAAAACTGTAACTTGTATCCAAAATTGTAATATATTTCAACCACATCATTTAAAACTCCAAAGAAATCTGAATTCCCCCACCTCCCCCTCTCTCCCCCCCCCCCCCCCCCCCCCCCCGATGATGGTACACTAACCCCACTATTTTGAGTTGCTCGTCGAGCATCACGAGATTTGGTATGGTATCTAACACTATTTACTACGCATGCATCATAAGTTGAACTTAGAAATTAGGTCCACGTGATAAAGAATATAACTCATTTGTTGCCTCGGGATTGTTTATAGATTTTAATTTAATCATTTTCTCTCTAAACCAAATAGGAAATTCCTTCTTTTGCACCTGAATAATGGAATTTGAAGCAACTCTTTTGGAGAGTATTTCAAAGTGCTCATTACATAAAAGATGTGAATAAATTTAAAATACAAGATAGCAAAAATAGAGAAATAAAGAGGTCAGAGTCACTTACTTCCTATAGCTCTCCACTTCTCTACAATTATTAAGAATATACCATTGTGCTTTCTTTCGTAAGTTCGATGACAACATATGTTTCCTAGAAGCGCTCAACATTCTGACTTGTCGTGAAAACATACTTAATGAACACTTGTTATGTTCATCCACATCTTGGTTACGTTGTCCCCTAGTTAAAAACTTTCAAATCACAACTGGAAGTAATCTGTGCATAAGGACATGACAGTCATGGGTCTTCAACCCATACAATTTCGCATCATTGATATTCACATTCTTTGAAATAATCACGAAATTAATATTTTTCCTTAAAATTTAAAAATTATATGTTTCAAATTATTTTTAGTATATTACCCGAATCGATCCGAAAATAAAACAACAACCCGACCCAATGACACGAATTGCCACCCCTAGAAAAATTGCTTAGAATATCGTTCACTTTGACCATTTGATTAACAAATCCTTTATGTAGTTATTACTTGTAAGTTTACCAATATTGCATGTTTTGTCTTTTTACCTAGAACTAAAACTATATGTACTTAGGCCTATAAATCATAATATCCGATTGTATATACAACATTTGTAAAGCTACAAGATATTAATAAGTATCAAGCTTAAATGATATTTTAAGCAAGTGGTCAAAGATAACTGATGTTTGGTGCAATTTTGCCAGACAAATCCAAGACACATAAAAAAACGAAAATTTCATTTACATCCATACTTGGCCATCAAATAAACAAGGAAATTTCGTGCTTTATTATTCTACATGTTCATTGGTGGACATACTAATATCGATTTCTATTTCGGTAAAATTTTGAGAAAATATTGAAAATGTTATTAAGAAACGAAAAATCTAACATGATATATAGTTTCCAAAATATTACCACATAGTATACTAACGGTAATACATATTCAACTTAAGATTTTTCTCAAATGTTACACCAAATATATAGATAACATATTATATAATAAATCATGTATTGCATTATAATATAAATTTAGAATTTAAAATATCATCGAAATTTTTGTGCAATAAAATTATTAGAATTTAAATATACTAAGCAATTTATTTATTTATTACATTTTAAATTTAAGTAATTTGATATATATAATTTAGAAAAATCGAAATTTAACTATTTATTTAACAAAAAAGAAAAGGATTTTATGATAAAATTTAATATATTTGCCGCTAGCTTTGCATCGAATATTATATGTTCATGGCTAGTGGTAGCAACCATATCTAAATTTTTGTAGCAAAGTGAAAATGGCAACAAAATGTCTACATAGGTCGCTAATATTAGTGGCAAATCATCATATTTTGCAGCAAAATACATTTTTTGCGATGAAATATAACTTTGTCGCTATAACTATTACGATTTAAATATACTAGAAAACTATTTTATATTTATTAAATTTAAAATTTAGTAAAATTCAACGAATTTCAAGTAATTTGTCGCTAAACGTTAGCAGTAAAAATGAACAATTAGCCTCTATTTACTATATACTCAAGAAAAAACTATTTTGCGACGAAATTTAATATATTAGTCGCTAACTTTGCGGCGAAGATGATGTGTTCATCGCTAACGTTAGCGACAAGACATAAAATTTTCACAGCAAAGTGAAAATAGCGACAAAAGATCTGCATATGTTGCTAATATTAGCGATAAATCGTACAATTTCGCACTAAAGTTTACTTTTAGCAATGAAATACACACCTGTTGCTAAAATTATTAGAATTTAAATACACTAAGAAATTATTTTTTATTTATTAGATTTGATATTTAATAATAGGCGGCGAATTTATGTTATTCGTCGCTAAATGTTAGCGGTGAAAATGAGTAATTAGCCGCTATTTGTTTTGTAATTTAGAAAAATTGAAATTAAATATATATTTAACAAAAAAAAAAAAAAAAAAAAAAAACTATTTTGCGACGCAACATAATATATTTGTCGCTAACTTTGTAGCGAATATGATATGTTCATTGCTAACAATAGCGACAAGACATAAAATTTTTGCCGGAAAGTAAAAATCGCGGCAAAAGGTTTACATACGTCGCTAATATTAGCAATAAAACATGCAATTTCGCAACAAAAGTTACTGTAGCTATGTAACACACATTTGTCGCTAAAATTATTTTAATATAGTAAGAAAATATTTTTTATTTATTAGATTTGATATTTTAATAATTGGCGACAAATTTTAAGTTATTCACCGCTAAATGTTACGTGAAAATGGATAATTAGCCGCAATTTGTTATATAGTTTACAAAAATCAAAATTTATCTATTTATTTATATATATATATATATATATATATATATATATAGTTTGCGATAAACTTTGATATATTTGCTGCCGCTAACTTTGCAGCGAATAATATACGTTCATCGCTAAAATTAGCAATAAAAATAGTTTTTCAGAGTGAAGTAAGTATGGCGACAAAATGGTTCAAAACGTCACTAAAGTTAATGGCGAATTTCGCCACATGGCGGTTTCACACTAAAATGATTAGAATTTAAATATACTAAGAAAATAATTTTATTTACTAATCTCGATATTTTAGTGATTTGCGATGACTTTCAAGTAATATGTCGCTAAGTGTTAGCCGCAACAATAGATATTTTGCCGCTATTTTATATGCAACTAATAGGAAATTAGATTTAACTATATATTTTTTAAAAAACACCTATTTTGCGACAAAGTATAATATATTTGTCGCTAACTTTGCAGTGAATAGTGTATTTTCATTGCTAAATTAGTGATGAAATATAGGTTTTCATCGCGAAGTAAAAATAGCGACAAAAGAGCTCAATAAGTCACTAATTTTAGCAACAAAGCATGAAATTTTGCCGCTATTTATACTTTTAGCGGCGAATGTGGATTTAGTAGCTAAATTTTCGTTGCTAGTTACGCGTTTTCTTGTAGTGATAATCAGTACTTTGGTATATGTATTGAAATAAAAAAATTCTTTTTTATATACCAACATTTGAATTAACAAAATATTTGGAACGATTTTGATACATATATACTAAAGGTTTTGGTATAATATAAGTTGAAAATTTTGATATATACATATTGTATTGAACCATTCTTGTGTTTGATAATGTTTCTTATTTTTTAATTCATAAGCCAAAGAGCGAGAATAAAACTCAAAATTTGGGCTCCAACTTAAGAGACGCCAAAAAGACAGGCATCGAGTTGTGAAGTTTTAAAATTCAAGCATTTTTTGATAGATTTTTCTAAAGTTACCCTTCCAACGAAATTTAGCCCTAAATGTTACATTTTTTAGTTTAATGTTTTTCATTGGAAAGTCTTTACTGTGAGGGCTCGTTTACCTCCCATTTGGATTTTTTTGGGATATCCAGTGGGCTTTTGGGGGTTTCGTATTATTTAATCCTGCCTATGCTTGGTGTCACGGGGCGCTTGTAGTGAGATTAAATAACTCGCACTGTGTGACAAGGAATCGACTCCTTCGGTTACTCCCGCCTCTCGATCGCACACGTCGGACAACTCGTCTTCGATATCAATAGCTATGAAGTATTGCTCCATATCGAAGAGGAAATTCTCGACCTCCTTTGCATCCCTCGCACCATTATAAGCCCTCGGGTCAGGTACCCGAGAGCGTGACCCTCTTTCAGCAGCAATGGTGGTATTGCTAAGGACGAAAATATCGATTTTTACGGAGATATCGGTGTTTCAATTTACGGAGATTTCGGTGAGATATCGATTAATATCGAAATATCGGTGCAATTTTCTGAAAAATATTAAAAATCTGAAAATTTAACATGATATTTTTACAATTATTATAACAAACCCAAATACTTATACACATCTTAAATTTGATAGAAATAGATTTATTTACAACTAATTTATAAATATAAAATAATATAAACAATGAGTGGCAATATAAAACACTTTTTGACGTTTTTTCCTACAACATTACTAAAAACTAGTACGGAAATATTATATTAAAAATTCGAAAGTTTAATAAAATATTTTAAAAATATTATAACCAACTTTAATACATAAATTCATCTTAAGATTATAAACAAAACAAAAGATTTACAAAAATGTCCAATTATTATTTTATACTTAGTTTTTAAATTTCCAATTTTCATTTTGATAACTAATTATGGACCAATTATTTTTATTTTTATTTTGATAACTAATTATAGACCAAAAATGCCCAATTATTTATAATTTTCATAATTTATGGTATATATTATTGTAAGTAGAATTTTAGTAAATAGGTTATATAAATGCTATGTAGATATATTAACATGTTGTTGACTTTGCCTGGTGGTTAAAGTTTGGAGCCTCACTCAAGAGATCTTAGGTTCAAGTCCAAGGTTGGGCAAAATTTTAAATTTTTTTGCTGAAATAAGAAAAAAAAAAAAAAAAAAAAACGAATTTCGCGAGATTTAGCGAGAAACTCGCCGATATATCTCGAGATTTTGCGATTTTCCAACAAAACGCTACATCAGTAGCTTATCGTCTCGGGAAGTCCAGAAACTCGCGAGTTTTTTATCCTTGGGTATTGCTCACCGCCCGCTGTAGTTATCCGATTCGGATACGCGACTCCTCCAACTAACGATTCACGTCCTCCAACTGATGATGCACGTCGATCGCACTGGCTGCCCTTACGGTCTCTGCCAATGCTGTGCATGCCTGCCGACACTCATCGAGTTCGGCCTTTTGCTCCGAAGCAAAAGCTTCGAGTTCCACAACCTGCTCTTGGAGGATACCGTTCGTTTCCCGAAGATTCCTACACATATCCTCCACCGATTTCAATTGTTGGTTCGCATTGGGGCCTCGCTCTATTTGGGTTCATCCGTCATTCTGCCTCGGTCCCGGTGGTCAGACCGAGGCTCTAATACCAGGGCGCTTGTGGAGAAATTAAATAACTCGCGCAGCGTGTGGCAAGCTATCGACTCCTTCGATTACTCCCGCCTCTCGATCACACGCGTCGGACAACTCGATTGTTGCGATGCAATCACACCGGAGGGTGCTTTAGTGGCACAACAAATTGAAAAACTTGAAAGCTTGTTTTATATTAATAACGCAGCAACAATTACAACTTGAGCTTGTGGAGAGAGGGGCCTCCGACAACACTCGATTTCACGACAGCTTTAATTTTCTATTCCCCCTATAGTACCCAAAAATAAAAATAGCATACTGATAGTAGCATTGAAAAACCGAACATGCTAGGTAAAACTGGAAAGGTACCCTACTATAAACATTTACAAATATTACAAAGTCCTACACCTAAAGACTTGCATATGTTGGTGAAGATTGTGGGACAATCTGTCAATGGTTCGAAGTGTGATAAGTTATCCTGGCAGCCAGGACATAACGAGGGGCATTCTGTGACACTTGGGCTGATTCTTGGTTATCCATCAACAGCAGCTAATTCAGTCAAACATCTACCTAAGGCTAAATAGATATCCCTTGGTGCCGTATTTGCTGTCATGCTAAAAGATAATTGCCCTACTTCCATAAGACTTTAAAATCGGGCATTTCACCAGAGACTACACCTTCTTCTCCAATAGAGCCACCATAAAATCCTGGAATGGAGTTGTGGATTATCTGCAACAAGGTACGTCTGACAACCCATTTTAATGGTATTTAACGAGATAAACCATCTAATTCCGGTGCTAGATTAAACGAAACGTGTATCACTTGGCCTCGTATACTGAGAAATTAGGTTTCCTTGTTAAGTCAGTCAATAATTGACAAGTAGCGCTGAAATGAAATTTACAAATGCTATGAAACGAAGACATCATAATCGTTCTTCTTCCCAGGGACCCTTCGTTTAATGGAAATAACCTGTGCAAAATGGGTCCATGAATACGTACCGTTGTGGAGACGAGGAAGGTATGAACCTAACGTTTAGCCATTTTGCTGAAAAACATTTAGATCCGTTTTTAGAAGTGGGAAAGTGATCGCGTACATAGAAGAAGAAAGTGATGTTGCCAGTGGTAGAGTCGCTTCCTACTACCAAATTAATTTGTGTATGAAAAATACACTTAAACCTTACCGACTATCCTACTTAGTAGAATGGTAAATAAGCGTCGATCCCACAGGGAACGGCCGAACAGTTTTGATTACGATGTCAAGCAGTTTATGATTAAGAATGCAAGAAATAAATACTTAAGAAAGCAATAATGGGGGGTTGATGGGAAACTAACAATCTTTTAGTGACAATTAAAAGCAAATAGACACAATTAAAAGAAACAAGTACTCAAAAACACTAGAAGAGATCTTTTTCGGTTTTAGTTTTCAAATAGTAAAACAAGTCACCCTTGATCATGTTTCCCCTTGGTCTTGAACAATTGATGCAACTATTGTTAATGTCCGATTAAATTGAGATTTAAGCCCTTATCTCAAGACTATTAACAAGCTCTAATAGCCTTGTTGTCCCTTAATCTTAGTTAATCAAAATAAGCTCTTCGACTAACCCTATTCAGTTTAACCGAATCCTCGAACAAGCTCTCTTAGATTCAATCACCAAAAGCATTAAACACTAGGACAACGAGATAAGTTCAGCATAAAACTCAGAAAGCTCGGTTTTAGTGGTTGAACTTTGTGTTATCCCCAATAAATAACTATTGTTTGCTACTCGGGAATCGGAAATCCTACAATTACGGATAGTAATCTCCTATTCTAGCAACACATTCACAAATCCCTTAATGGGTGATCAAACCAATAATCAATTCATAAATGTGAGTCAACAAGAGCAAATAACACAAAACACTTAAATACACAATAATCTCGGTAACATTAACCGTAATAATCACATCAATGTCTCGACTCAAGGTTCCACAATGATCAAGGATGAACTAAGGGTGCTAGCCACCCATATTAACTAATACAATCAGAAAATAAATGGAAAAATAACGAAACATGATACTGATTTGGATGAATCCAAAGATGTCAATTGGAGAAGATGATCCTTCAATCCCTTGTCCAATCTCCTTCCTTGGTGGCTGAAATGTGCTCTCCAAGTATCCAAAAGTACTCCAAAAGTTATCCAAAGTTAGGTTAAATTCGAATGGGATGATATATATATAAAGGGAGAAAGTGTTAGACAAAAATAGGCAAAAACGTATTCAGGATTTTAAAACAGGGTAGTGAATCTCGGCCGAGACGTGAAAAAGGGTTTTCAAGAATTTTGGGTCGAAGGTCAATCTCGGCCGAGATTGGGTTGTATCTCGGCCGAGACGTGAAAAAGGGAAAACTAGGGCTTTTTAGGTTTTGACTCATCTCGGCCGAGATCAGATTGCATCTCGGCCGAGACTTTCATCTTTGACATTCTTCAGAAATTCCCTGGAGCTTCATCTCGGCCGAGATGAGATTGAATCTCGGCCGAGATCTTCAATCTTGCAAAACTTCAGAAAACCCCTGGAGGCTCATCTCGGCCGAGATTAACATCCTGTCTCGGCCGAGATCTTCAGTTGGCTCTTCCTTTCTTGCCTCGATCGATCCCTCGACTCCTCGGTCGTTTAATCTTCGATTTCGACTCCTTTTTACACCTGTCTTAATACAAAAATAGCTCAAACGCATTATTTTGCCCATTAGAATATAAAAGCACTAAATACACATAATTATGCACCTTATTGACACTAAAATGACACTAAAAGTGCCCTAAAGTGCGTGCACGGAAAACGTGTACCAAATCTCCCCAAACTTAAAACTTGTTCGTCCCGAACAATAAGAGAAAGACAAAAGAACACGTGTTTAGGGCAAAGTTTAGTGGCATTTGATTTCAGAATTTTCATGAAAAAGAGTAAGAGATCATGATAAAAGTGAGCATGTGTGATAGACTAGATCCACTACTCTCGAGACAAAACATTCTAAACTTAAGATCCTCACATGGTGAGTGTAACTCTCGACTCTCTAGTGTATCAAAAGGGAAGTTTATACGCTCACATTGAAATGCATAAAATGCCTACCATAAGCTTGCCAATCATCTAAACTTCGATGTATACCGACATGTGTGACAAAGAATCAAAAAGGTCTTTAATAGGTTGTAATGTTGGCTTGGGGTAAGGTGGGATAATTTTGGGTATAAGTGACTATAAAATGGACTAAATGAGAGAGCTAATCTCATCCACCCCTCAAACAACAATCACTTTACCTCACTCTTTACGTTCTTAGTAAACCAATCCCAAAATTAGTTTCTTCCCCTTACCACAAAGTTCACAACTTAATTGCTTTCTCAATTCTCCGTTAGAGTGTATTTTCTTTGAATTTCTACCACTTTGAGAACGTCTATCGAAAGGTATTTATATTACTAGCCTCTCCAAATCAAAAGCAACAATTGAGTATATACAACTAGCTTTTTCTTTTGTTTTTCTGATTTTTCGACTCTTTTTTTTTTTTTTTGGTGAACAAAAATTGGAGAGGACTAGTATTCTTGATTCTTTTCCTAGTGTTTCATCTCTTTTCACCTTTCAAAATTCCCCATAGATTACCCCTTTCAATCCCAAATTACCCGACTACCTTCCAACCACCTCCCTCATACTCAAATAGTCCAATTAGATTCAAAGGCTAATCGAAAGGGTTTCGGCTTGTAGAGTTGGGCTGTCAAACAAGAGGCTAAGAGCTCCAGGGGCTCAACTAGAGACAATATCAAATTAGGTAAAAAGGATGTGTTTTCAAGCTTGAAAGTAGGCTCAAATCAAGGATTGCCTAAGATCATTTTCAATGTCACACAATGCACCGACTCATGCAAAATAGAGAATCAAGGCAAGTTCTAGAGACAACTAAATGCACTCAATGAATTTCACACCGAAAGAAAATTTACATTACTCCAAAGATAGGAGTATCTTCTAAAGCTCAAAAACTCACTCGGTTGCAATTTTTGATCAAACGTTTTGAGTGTATGTTCAATTTTGTTTCAAAAGTCTATCATGCTCTACCATGTGCTTCTTTCAAAGATATTTGTCAAAAACTTTCATCATTAATCAATGCCACATTTTCTTGTCCTAAACTTCATCCAATTGCTTTCTCGAGCTGCCAATTTGTACGAATCCCACCCCCTCCCCAAACTTAGTTGCAAACTTAGTTTGTGGAAAAAGAAGAGTACAATTTGGTGGCTCGCCGAACTTAACCATTTTATTACACGTTTATTCACAAACATTAACTAGATGAACTACTTTATTAAGAATCCTACTCCTACAACAATAAAGGGAAAATGTGTGTGTACTTATCAACACAAACAAACAATTTGACTTTAAGGCACCCAATGATTATTCAAAAATCCGAAATAGCCAAATGCATATGTAATAATATTACCAACCAAGGCTAATAAAAAATGACAATGGCTCATAGGCCGGCAATATTACCAACAATAAAAATGGACACATATCACAAAAGCAATCAATATACAAATCAGATTGGCACACAGGCCATCACAAGAAATCCAACAGTAAGTTATGTCAAATGGCTCACAGGCCAACAGTAAAGATAATGAAAGAAGAAAAACGGGGGGTAGGGGGTTTCGAGCAACCGAAATGGTCTTATCTTTTTGTTTTCCCCCAAACTTAGTTTTTCAACTAAGTTTGGGACAAAAAGGTAAGACTTCTCGGTCGCTCTACTCACAGCGAGCGGGAAGGTCGGGGGCTCGAGCCGGTGAAACATCATTTTATTGACTTGAAAAGGTCGAGAATCTTGATCTGATTTTCTTGGATAGTTTCCTTGATTCCTCTCAGCTCAGCTCCAATAGATGCTCGTAGTTCCACCAATTCGGCTCTGACGCCTTTGATCTCGTCCCCCATGGCCGCCATTAAGCCCTCTTGCCGTTCCTGGAACTCAGATTGAGTTAGAATGGCAGTAGATGATCTTTTTCTTGACGGCTGCGCTGGTTGGCTACTTCCTTCCCCTTCAACCCCTACGCTCCGAACCCGTGCCATCGGACGTGGCTTTTTAGCACGCTTGAATTTGGTCATTTCTTCCCGGTTTGGCTCCAAGGAGGCATTGAGGTGTGCCTCGGAGCTCAGTTCCAAATTCAGCTTGCTTGCCAGGTGGGTGATGTAAGTCAGTCCGGGGTTGGGTAGGCGGAGGTAAGGTCCCTCGTTTTGGAGAACGTAACGGACAGCCGGACCCGATGTGCCCTCTTTGTACCCGAGCATGGCAATGCGCATGTTCTCCATCTCCTCCCAATCCAAATAATAGTCAGTAGTGATAGGTGTGTACTCTGGAAGGGGAACATTGTAGTGCTCGAGTATAGGGGTTATTAACGCCCCACAATAGATCGGGTCGGGCATTTTCGTTTCTCTTTTTCTCTCCGTCCTCAATTCTTTCACTATCTTCTGAAAACATGATGCCAAATCCTGTTGGAAGTCCCTCTTTCTCCGATCCACGATGGCCCAAAGAATTTCCATCTCGTATAATCGGGGAGAGCTGATCTCTTTCCGGCCACATATGGTGGAGCTCAACAGCTTCTGTAAATACTTCACGACGGGGTTTCGAATGGCGGTGAGCCTGGAACCCCTTGGATCATATGCTTGAGGTGCAACTATTCCGGGGGCGGCAGTGATTTGCTCCCAAAATTGTTGCACGTTGAACTCTCTCAACGCATGGTTATCACCGTAGGCTCTAGGCGTGAAGCCATATATGCTTTCCAAGTTGTCGTGGCTTAGTGTCTTCTGTTCGTTAAGAAGCTGGAATTTGAAATGATGAACTGAAGCGCCGGAAATGACCTCCTCCTCGATCTCGAGTGTGCTGAAGAACTCGAGCACAAATTTGAGGAAAGTTGGGCGGGGGGCGAGGCACTGAACTAGACCTGCTGTGTCTAGCAACTCCAGAACATTTTGCCGGATTCCCATGGCGTCCAAGATCTTGGGATCGCCAAAGCGGGTAGCTGACACCCCCCTCTTCATCAATTTATCAAACCGTTTTCGTTGCTCCTCTGTTCCCAGCACTATATCAAAATCTATGGGCTTCGTGGATTTTTCAGTGGAAGTCGGTGGGACTTCCGGTGGAGGAACCTCCGGAGTAGGCTCAACAGCCTTCTCCTTACCCTTGGCTTGGCTTCTTCGGATTTTTTGCGTGACTCTTCGGCCAGAAGTGCCTTCTTGAGTGTTGCTTTTTGTGATTTTCGGAGGTGCCATGGGTACCTAAAATCAACAATTCAATCATAAAAAACTTGTGGCAAAATAACTAGTTCAAGTGCAAGTAAGAGGTGCCTAGGTTCATTTGAATCCGACTATCTCTCTAACAAAAACAAGGCAAAATGTATCAACCATGCAATGACAACCAAATCATATTCAAATAAGGTCAACATTACGATAATATCAACAATTAGTCTTAAAAATAAGAGAATATTGTCGAATTTAGCTAACCTAGGCACAAAAGTTTAACGCCTAGCACGTATTTGATAATATGCCACAACGAATTTAGCCTTTTCAAGAACTCACAAGATTATACTCAACAATCCACCCACTCCATCATCAGGCAAACATACGAACTATCAATCAATTTTATCATTTAAATGCATAACACTTATCACATGGCAAAAAATCAATACAAGTACTTGTATGTATAACCAAGTTCAATGAAAATGCATAGAAACGTAAAATTAACTCTCAATCTCAACAATGTATACACTAATATGCAATAATAAATCGAAAAGAGGAGATAGCCGTACTTACCAGTTGAGTTTAACCGAAAAGTTTTTGAATTTGGGTTGCTCGCGCCCTTTTTGAATCGACCTCAAATGTGCTCCAAATCCAAATATTTTCGAAGGAGAGTTGGTGTGGTGATGTGAGTGAGGTGTGGTGTGAATTTTAGAGGTGGAAACCAAGTGCAAGGGTGATTATTGGAGTAGTGTGTGCGTGAGTGTGTGAAAATCACAAGTTTGGGGAAGAACTGACCTAATTTTCGCGGAGGGGGTATTTATACCTGTTTTCCGTCTCGACCGAGATTCGAATTTGGGCTCTGTGTCTCGGCCGAGATCCGTTCTACGCTTTCAGGAAAACTTGACCCGGCAAGGGAGCTCGGCCGAGATTCAGTAGTGTCTCGGCCGAGATGAAGTCTCAGCATTTTTACCCCCATTCTGGACAACCCCGTCTCGGCCGAGATGCATGTATGTCTCGGCCGAGATTTTTCTTCAGCAAATTTGCTTCCATTCTGGACAACCCCGTCTCGGCCTAGATTCGGTCCAGTCTCAGCCGAGATGCTCTTCCAGCGAAATTTGGCTCAATTTCCATTCAAACCCGTCTCGGCCGAGATGCATGTATGTCTCGGCCGAGATTTGCTTCCAGAGAAATTTCTTCATTTTGGGCCCTTCTGAATCTCGGCCGAGATAATGTAGTGTCTCGGCCGAGATTGTCTTCCAGTAAATTTTCCAGTTTTTGGCATCTTTGGATCTCGGCCGAGATGAAGCATGTGTCTCGGCCAAGATAGGCTGCCAGGGAAGTTTTGCCCTTTTCACTCACATGGAGTCTCGGCCGAGTTTTCTGCTGTGTCTTGGCCGAGATGGTCATTCCCTGCATTTTTCCACCTTTTTGGTGTTCTTCACCCCCATTCCACACCATGTCTTGGCTTCGATTTGCTTGTTTGGTACCTACACACATTTTAACAAACACAATTCAAAATATGTAAATAATAGTAAAACTACTAAGCTATGAATTTAAAATACGAGAAAACGAGTAAACGCCGGGTTGCCTCCCGACAAGCGCCTTTGTTTAACGTCGTTGGCTCGACAGACGCTTTTTCAGTTTGGTGGTGAGTCTTCCACTCGTTCTTCTTCACCGGGGCTTTCTTGAATATGCTCTAGATAAGGCTTGAGAAGATGTCCATTGACCTTGAAGATTTTTCCGGTTTTACCACTTTCAATTTCGATGGCTCCATGATCGAACACCTTAGTGACAACAAAGGGTCCTACCCATCTCGAACGGAGCTTGCCCGGAAATAACTTCAACCGAGAGTGATATAATAGCACTTTCTCCCCAACCACAAATGTTTTCCGGGTAATTCTCGAGTCATGAAAAGCCTTCGTTTTCTCCTTGTAGATCATGGCGTTTTCAAAGGCTTCATTCCGAATTTCTTCGAGCTCTTGCAATTGGAGTTTTCGGTGTACACCGGCTTCATCAAGGTTCATGTTGCATCTCCGAATAGCCCAATAGGCTCTATGTTCAAGTTCCACCGGGAGATGGCATTGCTTTCCATAAATGAGTCGAAAAGGAGACATACCAATTGGAGTTTTATAGGCAGTCCTATACGCCCATAATGCATCACTAAGCCTCAAACTCCAATCCTTGCGATTTGGTTGCACAGTCTTCTCCAATATCGACTTGATTTCCCGATTCGAAGTTTCGGCTTGCCCATTGGTTTGTGGATGATAAGGCATCGAAACTTTGTGCAATACAACATATTTCTTCAGCAACGCGTCGATTGTTCGGTTGCAAAAGTGTGTGCCTCTATCACTTATGATGGCTTTTGGTATCCCAAACCGAGCAAAAATGTTGGATTGGACGAACTCGGCCACAACTTTAGAGTCATTGGTTCGGGTTGCTTTCGCCTCCACCCACTTGGACACATAGTCAACAGCCAACAATATGTACAAATTCCCATAAGACAAGGGAAACGGTCCCATGAAGTCCATACCCCAAACATAAAAAAATTCGCAGACTACAATCGGGTTTTGGGGCATTTGATTTCTTTGAGAGACATTTCCCGTCTTTTGACAGTTGTCACAGGACTTGCAAAAAGCAAGGGCATCTCTAAATATGGTGGGCCAAAACAATCCACTCTCAAACACTTTGTATGCCGTCCTCTCCGGCCCGAAGTGGCCTCCACAAGCATGTGAGTGGCAAAAATTCAACACCGACTGCACTTCGTCTTCGGGAATGCATCTCCTGATTACTTGATCTGAACCATATTTCCACAGGTATGGATCATCCCAAACAAAATGCTTCGACTCACTCTTCAACCTATCCTTCTGCGGTTTACTCATCCCAATAGGAAATCTCTTGGACACCAAATAATTCACCATGTTGGCATACCAAGGGGCCTTCGTGCTTGTCATGGCTAGCAATTGCTCGTCTGAAAAGCTCTCCTTCAAGGGCATTTCGTCCTCCTCTTGTATCAAATGGCTTAAATGATCCGCCACCCAATTCTCCTTTCCCTTCTTGTCTTTGATTTCCAAATCAAATTCCTGAAGTAGCAAAATCCATCTGATGAGTCTTGGTTTAGCTTCCTTCTTTGATAATAGAAACCGAAGAGCTGCATGATCAGAAAAAACGATAATCTTAGTACCAAGCAGATATGACCTAAACTTTTCTAAAGCAAAAACTATGGCCAAGAGTTCTTTTTCTGTGGTGGTGTAGTTTGCTTGTGCCGGATTTGGGGTCCTTGAGGCGTAGTAGATCACATGGGCTGCTTTTTCCTTCCGTTGCCCCAATACAGCTCCCACTGCATAGTTGCTTGCATCGCACATTATCTCGAACGGCAGTGTCCAATCCGGAGGTTGGATGATGGGGGCGATGTAAGGGCCTCCTTGAGTTGATCAAAGGCCATCTTGCAATCGATTGACATCTCAAATTCAACGTCCTTTTGCAATAGCCGACACAGAGGGGCAGAGATCTTTGAAAAATCCTTAATGAAACACCTATAGAAACCTGCATGGCCAAGAAACGATCGAACTTCCCGCACAGTTGGGGGGTAAGGCAAAGCAACAATAAAATCAACTTTAGACCTATCAACCTCAATCCCTTTTGATGAAATTATATGCCCAAGAACGATGCCTTGCTCAACCATAAAATGACATTTCTCCCAATTCAAAACAAGATTTGTTTCTATGCACCTTTTCAGAATTTTAGCAAGATTATCAAGGCATTTTTCGAAAGATTCACCATACACACTAAAATCATCCATGAAAACTTCAATAATATTCCCAACATATTCGGAAAAAATACTTACCATGCACCTTTGAAAGGTGGCCGGGGCATTGCATAGCCCAAATGGCATCTTCCTCCATGCAAAAGTACCGAAGGGGCATGTGAAAGTGGTCTTCTCTTGATCTTCTGGAGAGATGGCTATTTGAAAGTATCCGGAGTATCCATCCAAGAAGCAATAGAAGGAATGCCCGGCCAATCTCTCAAGCATTTGGTCAATGAATGGCAAAGGAAAATGATCTTTGCGGGTCATGGCATTTAGCTTGCGGTAATCGATGCACACTCGCCACCCGGTTTGCAAGCGGGTGGGAACCATTTCCCCGTCTTTGTTCTCCACCACCGTCACTCCCGACTTTTTGGGCACGACCTGTGTTGGGCTCACATATTTGCTATCCGATATTGGGTAAATAATCCCAACATCGAGTAGCTTGATGATCTCCGTCTTTACCACCTCCATCATAGGTGGGTTAAGCCGCCTTTGGGGTTCCCGACTTGGTTTGGCATTATCCTCCAACAATATCCGGTGCATGCATAGGGATGGACTAATGCCTTTGATATCGGAAATAGTCCACCCTATAGCTTCTTTGTTCACCTTGAGGACCTCGATCAATGCTTGTTCTTGAGTGGATGTGAGCTTTGATGAGATAATCACCGGTAGGGTTTCGTCCTCCCCAAGATATGCGTATTTGAGATGGGGGGGAAGGGCTTTGAGCTTAATGGTTGGTGCCTTGATGGTAGAAGGTAGCAGCTTTTCTTGAGGTTCAGGCAAAGGTAAGAATTTGGGAAAGGGCTTGGTTCGGAAAGGCTTGGATGATTTCGATTGTTCCACTATCCCCACAAACTCTTTCTTGGTGTCCATTGGCTCTATCTTCTCTAGATCGGCCGCCAATTCAATTGCTTCTTCGTCCCTACAATAACACTCAAACACTTCCTCCACAAGGGGATCAATAACATCAATGACATCAATAGAATAAACACTATGCAATTCCTCAGGATATTTCATTGAATCAAAAATATTGAATTGCACCACTTGGCCAGCAAATTCCATGCTAAGAGTTCCCTCTCGCACGTCAATCTTTGTTTGGGAGGTATTCAAGAACGGCCTCCCAAGCAAGATTGGAGTGGAATCGGGCGAATTTCCATGCATGTCAAGTACATAGAAATCTGCTGGAAAGATGAGGTTATCCACCTCAACTATCACGTCCTCAATCACCCCGTCAGGAAACGAGGTGCTTCGGTCCGCTAGTTGGATGACTACCCTCGTGTCTTTCAGTGGACCCAAGTTCAAGCTATTGAAAATAGAACGGGGCATCACATTGATCGATGCCCCCAAATCAAGCATAGCTCTCTCAATCAGACAATTACCGATCTTACACGGGATGGTGAACATTCCCGGGTCCTTGCATTTCTGTGGCATCTTCTTCTGAAAAACCGCCGAGATATTTTCTCCCATGAAGACTTTCTCATTCCCATGTAGACGCCTTTTGTTGGTGCATAAATCTTTCAAAAACTTTGCGTACCGCGGAATCTGTTTTACGGCGTCCATCAAGGGAATACTGATTTCCACCTTCCTGAATACCTCCATTATCTCCTTGTCTCTATTTTTGTCGGGAATCTTCTTCATTTGACTCGGAAACGGAAGTGGGGGCATTTCAGAACTTTTGTTGGATTTCAGGGAATCTCAGCCGAGATCTTTATGTGTCTCGGCCGAGACAGGTGGGCAGAGAATTCTGTCTTCTAGACGAGGTGAGACATCTCGGCCGAGATCCTGATATGTCTCGGCCGAGATTTCATGTTTTGCACCCTCCCTTTCACTTTCAACTCTACTTGCTCCTTCATTTGACTTCCCCTTTTCAAGGACCTTCCCGCTTCTCAAAATCCCTACACTGACATTCTCAATTTCACTTTGTGGAGAGTATTTCATGGTAGGAAAAGGCAATAGGTGGTCGGGGAAGCATGCAGCTAATGCCTCCTTTTGCTTACGCAACTCCTTGGCAATCTTCCACTTAGGTGTCCGAACTTTACTTTCAACCACATGGGAGGTCTCTTCTTTCCTCGAAGCATCATCCACGTCCTCAGTCTTTCCTTGTGAAGTATACCCGGGCTTTTCAGGCTCTCCAAGTAACTCCTCATCCATAACAGCAATGGCACTCACATTTTTCGGGTTGACTTCCAGTTGAGCAGGTAATCTTTCTCCTTGTGCATTTTCTAAACGAGAAACCGCCGATGCTATTTGACTGACTTGATTTTCGATACTCTGAAACCTAGAGCTTGATTCCTTCTGTAATTGGAGCGTACTAGTGGCTAGGCTTTTCACTATATCAGAAAGGGAAGGATCACAGGGTACCTGCTCGGGTTGCTGTCTCTGCTGGAACATTCCCCTAGTAAAAGGGGGTCGGTTTTGCCCACTGTGATCACCTTGTTGATTATTGCTCGGATTCTGATTGCCGTATTTGAAATTCGGATGGTCCCTCCAACCCGGGTTGTATGATTGTGAATACGGATCATATTTCCTCCCGGATAAGTTGGGATTAAAGTTGTGAACCGCGTTGGCATGGGCCTCCATTTCTTCTCCGAGAACCGGGCAAGTATCAGTAGAGTGTTCAGTGACTTGGCAAATTCTGCAAGGCTTGGAAGTAGGTGTGCCACCCGAGATTACCTTCTTCACCAAGTCGGTGAGTTGGTCTAACCTCTCTTCAACAGTCGAGTCTATCACATCCTTGACCCGTCTCACCGGCTCTCTGCATCCAAATTGTTGAGTATTAGCAGCTATTTTGGACATCAGTGCTCGAGCCTCAGTAGGCGTCTTATCAGATAAAACCCCTCCACTCGCTAAATCAATCATATTTCGGTCTGCCAGGCAAAGTCCTTCATACCAATACTGAATCAGCAGTTGTGGAGTGATTTGATGTGGAGGGCAACTTCCAACAAGTCTTTTGAAACGTTCCCAATACTCATATAATGTTTCACCTTGCATCTGCCTCACTCCACTGATTTCCTTCCGAATGGTGGTGGCTCGAGAAGCTGGGAAGAATTTTTCGAGGAATTGGATTTTCATCTGCTCCCAGGTGGTGATTGATCCGGATGGAAGGTAGTATAGCCAATCCCGAGCAAGATCCTTCAGGGAGAACGGGAATGCTCGAAGTTTGATCTGTTCTTCCGTCACCCTTGATGGCTTCATACTTGAACAAACCACATGGAACTCCTTGAGGTGCTTATGAGGGTCCTCTCCGGACAATCCATGAAAGGAAGGTAGTAGGTGGATGAGTCCGGATTTCAACTCGAAAGCCGTGTCGTTTCCTATGGCTGGGAAGGTGATGCACAAGGGCTCTTGAGCAACCCTAGTGTTAGCCAACTCCTTCATTGTTCTTTCTTGACCTTGATCCTCAGCCATTTCTTCCAAGTTAATAATATCTTCACCCCCTAAATTCAGCACTTCGATTCTTTCTCGGACTTGCTCCAAATCTCGAGCTCTCCTTCTCAATTCACGTTCACGTTGCTTAATATCCGGTTCAAATAGCAATCCTTTTTCTCCTTGCGAACGCAAGAACATTCACTACAAGTAAACAAAAATAAGGAAACAAAGTGAGATTATAAAATTACTAATCTAAACACGAAGATAACTATATATGTAACTAATCATAATGCTTGATCAACAAATCAACTCTATTCTAATCACCGTTCCCCGGCAACGACGCCAAAATTTGGTAGAGTCGTTTCCTACTACCAAATTAATTTGTGTATGAAAAATACACTTAAACCTTACCGACTATCCTACTTAGTAGAATGGTAAATAAGGGTCGATCCCACAGAGAACGGCCGAACAATTTTGATTACGATGTCAAGCAGTTTATGATTAAGAATGCAAGAAACAAATACTTAAGAAAGCAATAATTGGGGGGGGGGGGGGTTTGATGGGAAACTAACGATCTTTTAGTGACAATTAAAAGCAAATAGACACAATTAAAAGAAACAAGTACTCAAAAACACTAGAAGAGATCTTTTTTGGTTTTAGTTTTCAAAAAGTAAAACAAGTCACCCTTGATCATGTTTCCCCTTGGTCTTGAACAATTGATGCAACTATTGTTAATGCCCAATTAAATTGAGATTTAAGCCCTTATCTCAAGACTATTAACAAGCTCTAATAGTCTTGTTGTCCCTTAATCTTAGTTAATCAAAATAAGCTCTTCGACTAACCCTATTCAGTTTAACCGAATCCTCGAACAAGCTCTCTTAGATTCAATCACCAAAAGCATTAAACACTAGGACAACGAGATAAGTTCAACATAAAACTCGAAAGCTCGGTTTTAGTGGTTGAACTTTGTGTTATCCCCAATAAATAACTATTGTTTGCTACTCGGGAATCGGAAATCCTACAATTACGGATAGTAATCTCCTATTCTAGCAACACATTCACAAATCCCTTAATGGGTGATCAAACCAATAATCAATTCATAATGTGAGTCAACAAGAGGAAATAACAGAAAACACTTAAATACACAATAATCTCGGTAACATTAACCGTAATAATCACATCAATGTCTCGACTCAAGGTTCCACAATGATCAAGGATGAACTAAGGGTGCTAGCCACCCATATTAACTAATACAATCAGAAAATAAATGGAAAAATAAAGAAACATGATACTGATTTGGATGAATCCAAAGATGTCAATTGGAGAAGATGATCCTTCAATCCCTTGTCCAATCTCCTTCCTTGGTGGCTGAAATGTGCTCTCCAAGTATCCAAAAGTACTCCAAAAGTTATCCAATGTTAGGTTAAATTCGAATGGGATGATATATATATAAAGGGAGAAAGTGCTAGACAAAAATAGGCAAAAACGTATTCAGGATTTTAAAACAGGGCAGTGAATCTCGGCCGAGACGGGAGTGTGTCTCGGCCGAGACGTGAAAAAGAGTTTTCAAGAATTTTGGGTCGAAGGTCAATCTCGGCCGAGATTGGGTTGTATCTCGGCCGAGACGTGAAAAAGGGGAAACTAGGACTTTTTAGGTTTTGACTCATCTCGGCCGAGATCAGATTGCATCTTGGCCGAGACTTTCATCTTTGACATTCTTCAGAAATTCCCTGGAGCTTCATCTCGGCCGAGATGAGATTGAATCTCGGCCGAGATCTTCAATCTTGCAAAACTTCAGAAAACCCCTGGAGGCTCATCTCGGCCGCGATTAACATCCTGTCTCGGCCGAGATCTTCAGTTGGCTCTTCCTTTCTTGCCTCGATCGATCCCTCGACTCCTCGGTCATTTAATCTTCGATTTCGACCCTTTTTACACCTATCTTAATACAAAAATAGCTCAAACGCATTATTTTGCCCATTAGAATATAAAAGCACTAAATACACATAATTATGCACGTTATTGACACTAAAATGACACTAAAAGTGCCCTAAAGTGCGTGCACGGAACACGTGTACCAGCCAGCTTGACGAGGCACAATTTTGACAAAATGGGCATAAAGGACAATTTAAATGAAACACAAGAAGGGGATATTTTTGTCAGAGACTCGCAACCCCTTGGGGAGGATAAGTAGACCTTTGTGATGGGCCTAGTGATTGTATTATCATTACCAACCCAACTAGTAAATGGAGGACAGTGTGGGATGACTTAGGGCACCCACAGTGGGGTGTGTAATTGAATTAATTGGGCATGGGGAATGGGTAGCTTACCATTGGGGGGAGGGTGTAGCTTTTGAATTAAATCAGATGGGTTCATTTATTTGGACTCAGAAAATAGGGGGGCGGGGGGGGGGGGGGGTGGGTTTCTGCGCGCGTCGAAAAAGAGGGAGGGGGGAGGGCCGTCGCACAAACGCGCGTTAATGAGTGGCCAGCCATGGCGCGTGGCCTCCACGCGCGCCTGGAGAGAGTGGCGCGGTGGGGCCCGCGCCATTAATGGCTGTCTGCCACTAGCCCCTTCAATTTCGTTTTTTTTTTTTTTTTTTTTCTTTATTTGCTGAAATATGAAGAAAATGGGGAATTCTTGGGATATTTTGGATGCACTACTATTGCCAACGGCCATTTTTACTGTTCCCGGCCGTTGGCAAAAAATTCAAACATACATTTACAGATTTTTGCCTATAAATACATGTAAAACATGTTCATTTCTTCACCATCATTTCTAATTTTCTCCGACTATTTCTTCAAATTTATTTTTTGTAAATTACTTCTATAATGGCAGGAAGATTTAGGGCGAGAAATTGGTTCAACAATTCTTCTGATTCGGAAGAAAATTCCAATCCTCGTCCGCCAACTTCCACCACCAGCCCCCAAAATTTTCCTATTCCACCCTACATGATACCAGCTCCAAATTTGCCCCGTCATGCATATCCTCGTATGAACCCCATGGCTACACAGGGTGCTCCTTATGCTATGTATCCAAATGAAGGATTCCAATATCCTTATATGTCCCCTCCTCCTTATGGATTTCCTTCTCAGAGTGCAACAACGACCCCCCACTACTCCTCCAGAAGAGCGAGTATAGACGGATCGAGCACCGACAAAGAATGCAACACTCCGTCCTCGGGAACAGCTTCCCCATATCCACCACGCTCGTCACCTGTGGGGCTCGAGCATATTAACCTCGACGAAGATGCAGCTTCCGACGGAGTCGGTGACGTCCCACAGGGGGGAGAAAGGGGACATACAACCCAAGATGGAATGGAGATGAAAATGAGCGTCTAGCTCGATGTTGGGTAAATATAAGCGAAGATTCAGCGATCGGCAATGCTCAAAAATTGGAAAGAATGTGGAAACGAATCGCTGCCGACTACAACAAAAATCGTCCCGCCGGTTTTATTGAACGACCATGGGGCCTACTATACTGCAGCGAAGCACGTGTCCCTATTTAATGCAATTTACATTACGCTGAAGGAAAATTGGGCAAGCGGACGAAGCGATGCCGATATACTGGTGGATGCGTTGAAGCAGTGGTCACTCACATACAAGAATGTTGACTTCAATAGGCTTCTTGGGATGTGGAAGGTGCTAAGTGTTTGCCCAAAGTGGATTAACCAGCAAAACTCGTGATCATCGAGGGAAAAAGAAGACAAAGACTTCGGCGTCAGGCGCGTACACATCATCGGATAACAACGAAGATGATGATCTAGACCACATTCGTCCGATCGGTCAGAAAGCCGCTAAGAGGAAAGGCAAGGGAAAGGTCGATGCTTATGAAGATGGGAAAAATAAATAGGGTGGTTTTAAGGTGGGACCCTCAAATAGTGACAAATAGTGTTAATTGGACCTGAGTTGCATTGAGGGAAATAGGTAGCAATTGAGTGGGGTTTAAACTTTTGATGTGGCAGTGACGTGGCGATGATGTGTGAGGTAGTAATTGAAAATGCATTGTGGGTGCTCTTAGTAGCATTAGGTAAACGAGTCTTGATAGGACTATATACTATTCAATTTTATACAAAAATATGTCTAAGTGTGTGTAGTGCGTCTGAAGCGTGTGCAATTTTTGTAAGTTGAATGTGACATATAAGTTTTTAAGAAAATAAGATGTACTAGATGTACTTATTTTTAATGGAACTTATAAGCTCGACGAGTTTACTTGTGCATCTTAAATTTTTTTTTAACATCTTATTTGCCGAATATATTTAAAGAGTTTATATATTCCTATAATATCTTATAAGATGTTTTTAAGAACTCATAAAATTTTAGGAACTTATAAATTTAGCCAAACAGTTATTGACGAGTGATAAGAACAAAATTTGTCCTAGCTCTGATACTACTAAAATAAACAACTTTTTAACCTTACTTTTAGTAGGCTAAGTTTAGAGGTCATCATTAACATTAAACATCATCTGATTAAGAAGTAAGGTAATGATTAGGGAAGTCTCATATTTGGAGCAACTAGGAATATTGATGTCGTAAAAAGATATTTATGATAACAGTCCAAATAAAAGTTTGCAATTTGTTACAAAAGTCCAGAGAAAGGAAGTTTCCAATTTATTATTGAGTGCGTCCAACAATCAAGACAATTTGTGTTTTTGGGCTGGCCACTTCACTTTCAAAGGGTTCAGCCCTACCTCTATTTTTAACTTTACTGGGATTTAAACCGTCAACTTCCTCTTTTTTTTCTTAATTAAAATCCATCTTTGGCCCATATATTTATAATCTACGCATATTTTGTTTTTTTACATTACGACACCACATGCTAATGACTTATTTTCTTATTTTGAAATTTTAATATATGGTGACTCCACAATTTTATCAAATAAAGTATATCAATAATACCACTGTGCTCAAATTTTGGATATAAGACACATTCAGCAGCACAATTAGCATATAACGAGATATAAAGTACTGCCTTCATCCCGCTTTAACTTTCCTATTTTTTTTTCGGTTTGTCTCAATTTAATTTTTCAGTCCATAAACAAGTTTCTCTCACATTCTCCAATCTCAAAATCTCCACCTTTAAAAAAGTCAAAGATTCCACAAAATCTGTTTTTTCTTAACTTCCATGTCCCATTAAAGTAGAAAAGTTAAGCTGGGACGGAGAGAATATTTTTATTCGAGAAATAAGATATAGAAATTGAAGCACCATGATTTTAAAAGAAAACGTAAGAAAAGAAATTGAAGCACCGTTAAAGGCATTTCCAAAAGGAGACAGAGTCAGATAAATTGTGTTGTTCATGATCTTCTATTTTAAATCATATTCGATCTTGTATTCATAACTTCCTATTAAAATATTGAATTTGAATAATAAATGATTTAGATATGAGTTGTACTAGAAGAGAAAACACCTGTCCAACCTTGATAGTCTAGCGACATCGTTGAGATCAGGGGTTTGAACCTCAGTTTCCTCATAGCCATTAAACCTCGTGTGCCACGTTATTATATACAGGTTACACTCATGGTATCCGGGTTTGAATAGATTCCAGATGAGCAATGACTTGTGATACAAATAGGATACAACCCATACAGGAGACATAAATTAAATACCTAGGCCCAGGTGGCAGCACAGCCCAATACAGGTCCAACAAATAAGTTGAAGACCTCCACGTCGGTTGGAGGATTATGTCAGATAAGGCTTTTTAAGTCCTCCATCATCATCACTACTATTATTATTATTAACTTTTTCTTTTTTTCTTTTATTTCGTTTTCTCATTGTTAGATGTTATGAGCTCGAGTATGACTCCTTATAGAATTTTAAAGTATGATACTGTACAGAACTTTTGAAAAATGAATTTTATCGGTAAATATGGAAAATATATAAGGTCCACTTTCTTTGTTTTGATCCACATACTCAGTTGTATGAATCCATCTGAAATTTATAAGAGAGATACAGAGGGTTCACATCCGTTCTTAAACAAAACTGATACTTGGATTCTTCACAAAAAAAGTAAATATTAAGAGACAGAAAAGATAGACGATGAAGAAGGGAAGAATTTAGACAGCAGATGGCCCATTAAATGGGGAGCTAAATAACAAAGAAGAGGCACCACAGAATGAAAAAGGACGAAAATTATACAACCCAACCAAAATAAAACTTGTTTGTTGCTGGTGAGCGAATAAAGATTGTCTTTTTTCCCAATAATAAACTAATAAAATGTGGAAAAGCAAGATGGAAGTAAGATATGTCCACATTCTTTATTACTAATTCCTAACAACAAGATTAGATGCTATTGAGCAACTACGCTTCATTCAGTCGCCCGCAATTCTTTTATCAAGTGGGGTCTACTTTCTCACCAGCTCCACTGTATAATAATGTCTTGTTTCTTCGTCACTCACTCATTTTTCTTCTTTTTACTTCAGTGTGAGGCTGCGACTCAACAAGTGAGAGACAAAGAGATAGGAGGTTGAAATCTATGACCCATTTTCAATCAATTGTGAAACAAGGTTACTTCTTTTATGCTAGACTCTCTAAGTTCTTGCATTTATTTTTTTATTTTTTACTTTCATGGTAATTTCTTGTCAATGAGTTTTGATCTACATAATATGAGAGCAAGATCTTGTTTGCTTGTCTGATGTCGTTTTGTTTATTTTGCTTTGTTAATGCTTCCTTCAGTATATTTAATCATCAATGGAACTAGGGAATTGGATATTGCGTATAGTCTTACAGATTTGTGCTTTTAAGTTCAGGATATTGCTTTCTTAAAGGTGCCTTGAGTATATTTTTCATTGATTTGGTGAAGGCGGCAGAAGGTATTGCAATCTATATGCCCTAGCTAGCTATGCTTATTCTCTGACATCTTGTTGACAAGGTTCGATTATTAGTTTTCTCCTCAATACTATTACCTACACGTCAAAGACTCAAATACGTGTTTGTAGATTGAATCTCATTAGTCTTTGGAATGCTGCTTACCAGTTTTCTTACTGTATTAAGGGAGAGTGAGCTGCAAAATTTTCGAAATGCAAAGTTGCAACCGAAATTGAAACAGCTTCGTGAATATTGCTTGCATCTTCTTTTCTTAAACTTCCGTTTTTTTTAAGTTTTTTGGAATAATCTTAGACTGATTTTTGTTATGAATATCTAGCTCCTTTTTCAGAGAGGAAGAAAGCATAATTTTACGTGGCCTAGAGGATTACCTAAAACTGATATATAATCTGATGACGTCTGAAGCACCTGTCATGAGTAACGAGGTCTATAATCATGTTTTGACTGGTATGACACCAGCTGAGATGGCTGAACATCTCAAGGATATTTGCCCTGAATTTGGTGATCTAAATATTGACGAACTTATTTTAATGCAGGTATACGAAATTTAATGAGGCTACTTTTCTTTTGCAAATTCACATTTTCATTAAAAAATCCATTTACAATATTTCTGCCGAATCACAGGAAAGTGCCTTTCAATATATTGAGACCAATAATCAGAACAGGGATACCACCTCCAGCTACGGAGAAACTAGCAACAGTAGCTCAGTTTTGGAACATGAAAACGAACCACCACATGTAGGAAGAGTAGAAGACCAACTGGCTCTGGATGAAGCCTTAGCAAGAGCCCTGGAATTGGGGGATGACTTTAACAATTTATACGTTCATGACGAAGGTGTCAGTGCAGTTGGTAAGGCATTCCCTCTCCAAATGTTAGATTTTCATTTCGTAGCAGTTTTCTCTTCAAATTTTGAAAGCAAGCTACAAATTTCTAATCGCATTTTGTTTTCCAAAGATGTCGCTTAGTTGTTTGGGTTATCTTCTTGATTTGGAATCCTTTTGCTGGTTGGTTCTTGTCTAATGGATATTTATGTTCCATGCTGGTTGATGTTTAATTTGACTAAATGTTGTTTTGCTGCAACAACTTATGTACATATGCTGTCATTCTTGAGAGCATTGTCATGCTTTCTTCCATCATTTATCTCTATTTGCTCCTCCACCTAGTCCTTAAAGCGACTCACTGTTAGAAATCTGTAATTGTGTCTGCTCTATGTGTGTGTGCGAGAGAGAAAGAACTTTTACATTTGGGGAGAAGTGTTGTGGAATCCTTCTTTAGTTGGTCCTTATGTGCTAATCTGGTTGTAATTCAAATTTAATATTTGTTTTCTTACACTTTAGCTTTACTGATAATCTTTTTACACCTTGTGGAATTATCAAATAATTTTGCCTAATGTGCATGGCCTATTGACCCTGTAACCAAACAGAAGTTTATTTTTCTAATTATATATGACCTTGTTCAACAGGTATTACCAAGTTATCCTTCTTACATGTTTGACAATCATCTTATCATTCAACGTTGAACTCTTGCACTTTTTATTCGTAGAGTAATGTGATGATGTGCCTAACAAAAAATCTTTGACTAATTATCAATTCAATGTTCTTGCCACAAACTCTAAGGGCCAAAACTTAACAGCTTTGAATGCTACGAAGTTGTGCCCTTAGGTACTCAATATTAACTCTAAATTCTCCATCATGGCCCATGAATTCTGTAAGAAGAAAGCTGATCTTCAAAGCTTGTTCTAGATTAATTGGTCATGAGATCTTTTGGGGCAACATTAGACTGTATTACATATTCGACTAGGCCAAAACTGGATTTGTTCCTTGCTCGAATGGTTCTTAATCGTACACTGCTTGCTATTGATGATAATTTTCAAATCATAGATTTTCTCAAATTAGAAGCATTATTAGCCAAAATTGGCTGCTCAAGCACAAATATGGGTTAGTTTTAAGTTGGAAGATACATGTACTGTTCATTTGCCTCAATGCCTCTTTAGACAAGAGAAAAACAGGAAAGAAAAATTAAAATGGTGGGAAGGCGGGAAGGCAGTGGGGGCACATACAGAAAGAGATTCCTGCTGTACTTACAATCCGATTACTTCATTCACTTGTATTATTTTCCTTTGGGCTCTAATACTAAGAGGTGAGCTGAAGTACCACTAAGAAAAAATAAAAAGGAATAACAATAATTAAAAAAAAGGAGGTGAGCTGAAGTTAATCTACAGATAACACAAGATCCACTACAAGGGAAACACTTATTAGAGTACTTAGAGAGAGCGAGATCCTGCTGCATTTACAATTTATATATTTCTTTAGTCTCCTGTATTTATTTGCCTTGTTTGAATAATTTATGCATTGCTAATACTAAGAACTGGGGTGATACCGAATTTACAGATAACACAAGATCAACTGTTAGAGAAACTCCAATCAGGGTAGTTACCAACTCCCCTCTACCTCCGTATCCATTATCATGGGATTAAGGATTGTACCATATATTTGCTATATGACAATGCAGGTTGAAAGTCGAAACATAAGGCAAGATGAAATCGATCCTGATAGAATGACTTACGAGGTTCATCCTTCTGCCTTTAACTTGTATCAATTGTATACTGATTTCATCTTCAACTTTGGAATTCTTTGCTGAAGTCTTACAAATAATCACAAATGGAACTCTTTCTTCAATGTGTTTTCATCTTCAGGAATTGCAATCACTAGGTGAGTCTGTTGGAAGCGAGAGCAGGGGACTTTCAGCAGATCTCATCTCCCGGTTACCAACATTCAGATACAAAGCTGGCCTCTTCTCAAAGAAAAAGAAAAAAGAAAAAGAAGAGTATGCTTTCTATAACCTAAAATCTGAAATGGACCAAAATGTGTTACTAGATAATATGTGAATTTTATTTTCTTGTATTTTCAATGTACCAAATTATTTTGACTATATATTTCTGCATATACATATATATTTTGTGGTTTCAGGTTTGTATAACTGAAATGCAAATAATCTATTCATATCATCTGAGTGAATTCCTTCAAATATGACTTTAAATATACCAGGAGTCACCACTGGTAATGATTCTAATGAATGATGGTCCCCTGGTTGTACTCGGTTATGGCTTCAAAATTTGCTTCTAGAATTCGTCCCAGAGCTCTCATCAACCACTGACCATGTTCAAGGGCTTCTTTCCAGTTTAACTATAGTTTTTCATAAAATTGGACCTGTGCATCCAATGTTTGACCTGGTGATCTTTAGTTCTCTCGATACTTTTCTTATACCAAGAAAAGCCAAATCTTCCTCTGGTACAAAGATTAGCCTCTCTCTCTCCCCCTCCCTCCAAATAGTGTTTTGTCTTATGCTTGCAGCAAGCCTGAAAGGTTGGCAGCATATGCATCAAAATGAAATCTAGAGGTTGTCGTTTGCTTGTCCTCAATAAACCCATATTCCAAAGGATTGTTTCATGTCCAGTGACAAACAAAAGAAATAACAGTAATGCTATAAAGAGGAAAGGCTTGTTGTTTTCCTGCTTATCAACATAGAGGAAGCTGTACATCTAAGGTTCTATCTACTCTGGACATGTCGAACTTTTCTGGCGACTCATATTATGCATACCAATGTTTTCCTGGAAAATTCTCTATATTCATCACCAAGTTTGTGCATTTAAAACATTGGATTTATTTGTCCTGGAAAAGGTCACGAAAATAACTATGTCAAATTGGGGACTGTTTTAAATAGGCAGCATTTATGAAGATGAACTCTGATCTCTATTATATGCATTGATTCACTAGCCTGCACAACCTTATTCTAAAGGTTACGCTGTTACTTAAATTGGTTGTTCTGACTCGGACAAATTATGCCTTGTCTGCCACCTTTGCACTTATCTATCGACATCTTCTTTCAGTTTTGCCTGCTTGTTTCAAACAATATATGAAGTTGTCTTGTTTATTTGTACATCTTTTAGGTGTGTGATATGCTGTGATGGATATAAGAATGGAGCTAAGCTGACCACTTTGCCTTGTGCTCACCAGTATCATTCGAACTGTATCACTCCTTGGTTGCAACACAATAAGGTAAATTGTTTTACATACTATTGTTTCAAGGATATTCAGTTCATTTTTTATGTAAATATTTTTAATATTGTCTAAGTGTCCCTGGGGAAGTTTAATCAATCTTGTTAGAAATCAAGGGCCAACGAAATCTACTTAAGAATGAATCGACAGAAACTGTTTTACATCTGAAAGATGGACATATTTTGGGTTTTGATCGAGTAGCGTTGTTAGTACAGATTACCAGTCCTTGAGACCATCCAAGAAATACAAACATACACACTGTCGGGCGGAGCTGGTTGGTTCTCTTGATTTTAGTGTAATGGCTACTTTTTCTGATCTGTTTACATTCTTATTTACAGCAATGTCCCATATGTCAAAAGGAGGTGGAAGATGAGTAGTGTGCAGAGGATAACCAGTGTGCTGCAGTTTCTGCAATGCTATAATTTATGTATTGAAAAGCTTTGCCTACCTAGTTTTCAACTTCAAGACTAGTTGTATTGTAAAGGAATCCGACTCTGATTATCTGCTGAGCTCATCTATGTTTACAAACTTTCTGGACTTTAGCAAGATGTCAGAAAAGTGGGGGATAAAAACAAAGGAACTTCTTGACTTGTTACCAAGTGGAAAATTTGCAAAACCAATCATGTAATAACAGGTTGTTTGCAATTTTAGTTCACATAAATTAAAGTCAGTTAACAATTTCTATTTTGTCCCAATTTTGGAACATTGCCGTAAATTGATACATGTGGTCCATCCGTGTTCCTGTACAAACCAATCTCACAATGGAGTATCAATTTTTAGACAAAATCCGTGAAATAAAAACGGTACACTTAATTACAACTTCTAATTTGTCTACGACTGAATAATAAATAGACAATTATTTTGCAATTTTCTCAGTTAATTACAAATGGACTATGGGTGGGCTCATTTCCCGTTGAAGCCCAGATAAAGTACCCAATAATGCCTTTATTACTTATTAGTGGGCCTCTTATCAAATCCTTACATCCAAATGCGACACGAGTCTTTATTATAGTGTTAGAGTCTGTGCATTCAAACTCTTGTCTTCTATTTTGTTTTGCCTTATAAACACATTTATATATCATATGTCTATCTTATTAAAGGCAGAATATTAGGTTGTTTTTGGATGTCAATTTGCTAACAATTTGCAGGGACATAAGTGCAAAAATACTAGAGTTGAAGACTAGGTCTTGGTTGTTGAGAAAGATCGTCAAATACTTGGACTCCAACAATAAAGATGGAGTCTCCCTCACTCAAGCCAACCATCTTTATGCACGTGTAACTAACAACCACTAACACCCTCAACTATTGAAGAAATCGAATCAAAGAATCCACAAAAAAGGAAAGTAGATCGGTCGAAATCATCAAAATCTATAGGAAGTGATGGTTATGAGACAATGCTCTCCAAGCTACTCGTAACCTATAAATAGGTCTTCAACTACCAACATAGGACAGGGAAACAATAGGAGAAAAAGTGCAACTTTGTCTAGCTGTTGTATTGTCTAGAGGGTTTAGTGAACCTCTTATCTAACCTCAAGTGTCCAGTTTTTGTGATATCAGAATCCTCACGGCTCTGAATCTCTTTTCATAGGGTACTTGTTAGGATAACTTTTATTAGGTTATTTAGTACTCTAGACATTGTTTATTCATCCATTGAGACGTTAGGGTTCGTGCATTATTAATCGAAGTTTGTCTCGATTCACATCCATAATCCTTTTTGTAATTCACAAGTGTTATAGTGAGTTATTTCGCCATGAAGGCATCCACAAGTGATTTAAGACTTGTGAAAAATTTATACTAAGCGTGATCATGACAGTGTGTTGTCATAATGGATACTACCTCTGTAACAGGGCTACCAGTTTTGGACGGTTCCAATTACGATTATTGGAAGGTTCGTTTGAGGAATCATATCAAGTCGATTGATGTAAGAGCCTGAAGGGTTTTCGTAGAAGGATAGAAGCTGCCCATGATCACTGATCGTGATGGTGAAAGAGTAAAAAAGCCTAAAGACCATTGGACACGAGATGAGGTCGATGCTTCCAACTGCAATGACGAGCTCTCAATGTATTCACCCATGCAGTCGACAAGAATATGTTCCCGTTGAATAAACCATGTAAAACGAAGAAAGATGCATGGAATATTCTACAACGTCTCTGTGAAGGAGATGATATTGTGAGACAGTCACGTTTGAGGATGGTCACAGACCGGTTTAATTTGAGAACCTTTGAATGGAGGAAAATGAGTCCATCCAATGTTATTTCAATGAGATTCTTGACATAGTTAATAAGGCCTCGGACCTGGGTGATCCCATTAGTAACAAGAACCTTGTTTCAAAAGCCATTCAGTCTCTTCCCAATCTCTTCAATGTCAAGGTATCCGCCATTGAAGAGGCCCACAACACTGCCACAATGGAGCTTACTACTCTCATGAGTATTCTCTAAACCTATGAGATGAATATGACTCTATATTAAAAATGAGAGTTGCTCCTCTCCAGCTCCGCCACATCAGGTTTTTTAATCCTCCTACCGCTGCCACGTGTCATACCCATTGCGCAGCCTATTTTATTTTCTTATTCTTCTTGCATTGTCCTACAATCCGGGATGGCGGGATCATCCCGACTTCAGCTATGGTAATCAGCAAGCTCAGCCGAGTGGGCAAATCGACCTCCACAACCGAGAGGTATGTATTATCAGAAGCAACCAGCCGAGCCAGTACCTGACTCATCCTTGGCAGACATTGTCAAGACTCTGCAACAAATACTATGCAATTTCAGAAAGATGCCACATCTAGCATTAAGAATCTCGAGACGCAAATGAGCCAGATGGCAACTGCTATAAGCCGACTGGAAAATATGCAGAGTAGAAAATTATCAGCACAATCGGAAATAAACCCACGAAATGTCAGTGCCATCACACTAAGAAGTGGAACTCAGCTTGGAGAGCTTAAGAAGCCCGGGCAAACATTGGAAGATGGTAAAAACAAAAATTTGGAGGAAATTGCGCAAGACCGAGCCGCGACTGACATGCGCGGCCGCGACCTGCTCGACCACCCTGAAGTTGGAAGCCCTGTACAAGTGGCGCGACCGCGGCCCTCCTGTGCGGCCGCGACCCCTGTTCAGCAGAAAATCGCCGCTTCTGCTCCAAGTCCGTCTCAACCACTTCCTTTCCCTAGTCGCATGATTAGAACAATACGAGCAGACAAGGAAAAGGAAATCTTGGATGTGTTCCGCAAAGTTGATATAAACATCCCCTTCATCGATGCCATCAAGCAAATCCCTAGATATGCCAAATTCTTAAAAGAACTTTGTACCAACAAGCGTAAGCTGAAGGGGGATGAGAAGGTTCTTATGGGGGAAAACGTTTCGGCAATCTTCCAAAGGAAGATCCCACCTAAATGTAAGGACCCAATTTTTTTTATCATTCCATGTAGAATAGGAAACACACACATAGAACGTGTCATGCTAGATCTAGGAGCTTCTATTAATGTTATGCCACGAGCCATGTTTCATGCTTTAAATCTAGGACTACTATAAGAAACCAGGATAGTTATACAGTTAGCATACCGTAGTAACAAATATCCTGATGGTTTAATTGAAGATGTCTTAGTTGAAGTAGGTGAGCTCGTATTTCTAGCTGATTTCTATGTTCTAGACATGCAAGGAGATTCTTCTACATCTCCACCAATTTTGTTAGGGCAGCCGTTCTTGAACACCGCTCAAACTAAAATTGATGTCAGTGAGGGTACCCTAACTATGGAATTTGATGGGCAAACTGTTAAGTTTAATATTTATGATGCCATCGAATGTCCTGAAGATGTCCATTCTATTTTCCTTCCTGATGCCACTAACCCTCTTGCTGAAAAGAACTTTAAGAAGAGGTGCATGGATAAGCTGAATCGTTCAACATTGGTGAGGTATCGTAAAGAGGAAGATGAAAAGCAAAATGGAGTAAAATGTCTGAATTGGTTGGGGCCAACCTGGAAACCACCATGGATCAAATGCTAAACGGAACGTGAACCTGTCGAGCCAACGACATGAAACAAAGGCGCTTGTCGGGAGGCAACCCGACGTTTTTATCATATTTTGATTTTATTTTTATTTTTCTATTTTTATGTGTTTTCTTATCGTTTTGATTAGTATGTAGGAACTAACATGACTCGAAATCAACATAGCAATGGAGCATGGTGGAGAAAACACGACATCTGGTGGGGCGCGATAGCCAAATATTGGAGCATGCATAACTTCCAACCACCACCTCGGTAGTAGCATTGTAAGTAGGCACCAAGCCGTACCACTCTTATCCCCACAAACTTTTGATTTTGAACCAAGTTTGGGGGAGGGGGTGTAAGTGAGACGACTTGGCCGCTTTTGAGCTTTAGTTTTACCTTATGCTAGCTAGTAGTCTAGTGTAATGATTGAATTGTATGGCCTGTGAGCCAATTACTTGGTTGATCGTCAGGCCTGTGAGCCACTGTCATTTCGAGTTGGGTAATGTTTAGTTGTTATGTACTTTGTTGTTTTGTTGAGTCTAGATCGAGTCTAGGATAGGAAAAGAAAACCGGAATATGCTGTTAAGAAAAGAAAAAAAAAAAATATACACATTAAGGTGATGATAAGTTGGCTATGAGTTCATGATGATTTCTTGTGGAAACTTGTTACAAATTAGCACATGATAGAGTATGATGAGTAATGGAGATGAAATTGAGCTGCGAATTGAAAAATTGATCATAAACTACCCTGTGAGGAATTTGAAGCCTATAATTGTACTCCCATTCTTGAAGTAACTTGTATGAATTCTTTCGATGTGATTTTCATTGTTTATTTGCAAATAGACTCTAGAACTTGACTTGCATCTCTGTCATGAATAAGTCGGTATGTGTTGTAGCTTAGAAGATGATCGTAGGCATTTCTTGATTTTATCCTATTTCAGAAGCCTCAAAATAATTACCCTTTTTACCAAAATTTTTAAAAATAATTCCTTTAGTTAGCCCGTTTGAGCCGTGAGCCTGTTATTTATTAGCCGAATACAAGCCGAACATCTTTCAAACTGGCCTTTGACCTTATTGTACTAATCTAGTTAAGAGGGAGGCAAAAGGAGAGGTAGTCGGAGATGTTATTCGGGATTACTATGGGCTGAAAAAGGGAATAAAATAAAAGACGAAAAGGGAATTGGCGATAGAAAAATCAAGAAGGTTCAACCCTCCTATATGCTAAATGTTTAGACTCTTTGATTTGAAAAACACAAAAGTAAGGAAGAAATGAGTCGAGTACACATGGAACATGTGTTGTGGAGGGGACTATGAAAAGTGCTTAGTTGAAAAAAAAAAAAAAAAAAGAAAGAGAGAAGAAATTCGGGTAGTCCCAAAAACATGTGGTACCTAAGAAAAGAAAAAAGATATGAGAGAAAAAAAGTACTTAGTTGTAAGAGAACTTTTGTGGGGAGAAGAAGTCATTCTTTGGAAGTGATTTACTGAAATTTGGAGAGTGAGGTATGAGTGATTGTTTTGAGGGGTGGTTGAGTTAGGAATAACTCGGTTAGTCCACTTGTTAGTCACTTTCACCTAAAAATTTATCCCACCCTACCTAAGCCTACATTACAACCGAATTAAAGATCTTTTTTATTCTTTGCCACGCATGTCGAGTACTAGATCCGATTTAGATAATAGGCAAGCCTATGGTAGTCGTTATATATAAGTCAATGTGAGTGAAATACATAGCATATCTTATACACTTGAGAGATGAGTGATGCACATTCCCGGAGAGGATCAATTGTTAAAATTCGTAAGTCTTGAAAGTAGTTGAATTTGCTTCGTCGAACATGTTCGTTTATATCATGCTGCTGTGTTTTTTATAGACTATACTGGAACTCGTAATTGCCACTTAAAGTGCCTTAAACTCGTGTCTTGATTATTTGTTTGGTTTAGATTTGTTCGAAACGAATAAAGGTTTAAGTTTGGGGGATTTTGATACACGCGTTTATATATGCACTTTAAGTCTACTTAAGTGCCGAATTAACAATATTTGCGTGTATAATTGCCGTGATTTGCTTGTTTTATATCTTTGGATTGTTTGACGCTTGTGGTTTCGTTTTAAGCTAATTAGGCGATATAAGGCTAAGTATTTGTACTCGGCTGGATGTACAACAAAAGAACGAAGTCCGGGAAGTCAAATGAAGGAAAAACACGCAAAAACAAGGAGAAGTCATCCGCGACCACGACCCAAGTGCTCGGCCGTGGCCAAATTGAAGCAAAAACAGAGTAAATTGCCTGTACAAGTGGCGCGGCCGCGGCGTGTTGAAGACCAGAAGCAAGTGTGGGCGCGGCTCAGCTGTGCGGCCGCAGCCTGTTAAGGCGGCCACTTAATACTTGGGCTGCAGGATTTCCGAATTTGAGCCCAAAACCACCCCAACTTGACGTCCTCTATATAAAGGGATCCTAATGTCCGAAAATTACACACATTCACTTTATGAGAGAGCAGTATTGAGAGGATTCCGAAGGAGACGAGCAACAAGATCGACAGTTCTTCGGGTTTTTCTTTGCTTTGAGTTATTTTGATTATGTATTTTGATTTTAAGACGTCTTTTGTCACCGTCATGAGCGGCTAGTAGGTTATTTCAGTCCTTAGTCAAGTCGAATCCTAGTTTTATTGTCTTATGATATTTACAATAATTGGTAAGCGATTGACTCCTTAAAACGTTGTTATGCTATTTATTTATCTTTCAATGCTAATGTGTTTATGTGCTAGATTGATCACCTAGGATTATAATTGCATAAGTAACGCTAGGTTATAATCGTAATCCGTAATTGTTACGAACCTATAGCCACTTAGTAGCGAATAGTGAGTGATATCGTTTGGATAGTATATAGCTCGGTCTAAATGTGTCCGAGTTTACGAGGCCCACACCGTGTCTATCCCATTATTCTAGTACTCTAGGCGTCCGGTTAATGAGATCCAGAGAGCTTATTCTGAGATCACTCAACTGGATAGACTAACCAAAGAGCTTGTTTTGGTTAGTTAAACATAAGGGATAACGAGATTAGCAGAGCTTGTTGCTAACCTCGGGGTAGGAGTTTTATGGTTGAAATTGGTTAATAATTGCATCTATCACAGGGTAGTATAAACTAGGTGGAGATAAAGATTAAGGGCTGGGATTCGTCATTTTATAAGTAGACACTTTCGTAATTAATTGCTTAATTTCTGCATTAGTTTTTTAGTTAATTAAAAAAATCAACTACAAACCCCCCATTATATATATATATACATACATATATTGCTAGTATTAGGAGTTATCTTAAAATACTATATCCTGCTCCATGTGGGATCGAGCCTACTTACTACTTTTACAAGCCAGAGGAGTAACTAGGTTTTGTTAATTTGCTGCACCTCGACAGTTCGGTCAAGGACAACTCCGGATAAGATCCCGAAATCATTCCCAAGCCTCACCGAACGACTCTTGATCCATCTGCTTGAATTGGTTTATTTTATTCTGTAGATCCAGCATCTTGCTTGGCAAAAAGTATTTCAAGAGGAATCTTGTGCTCAGGTCCTCCCCTCTGTCACATCATCCAATGAATTGTACCACTGTAATGCTCTATCTTTTAGTGAGAATAGGAACAACCTCATCTTGACTTGTTCATGCGGCACATGATTGATATTTATAGTGTCTGCCACCCTGCGAAATTTGTTCAAATGCACGTTCAGATCATCCAGAGCACTACCACCAAACTGGTTTTGCTGTACTACATTTATTAGTGCTGGCTTCAACTCAAAACTGTTCGCGTTCAATGGTGGAGGTTTTACTCCTCCGAATTGCTGATTCGGCGTCGGACGAAGACAATCACTTATAGGAGTGATATCCTCATCTGCTTCATCTTATGCAATATGAATTCGTCTTTGCTGCGACGGTGGTTGTTGCTGCTACAGATTGGTGACTCGATAATCCAGATTAGCGAGAGCCCCTAATATCCGGTCAATGCTTCCTCTTGGGTCAGATTTTGCGGTATGTTTTCCATCTCGAAATAGAATTTCTTCTTGTTCGGTACCTACAAGCAGTTGCTTCAATTTCAGGATCCAGAGGGACAAGATGTTCTTTCCCTTTTGATTAAGTTTGCATGCGAACCTAAAAACACCACCGAAAACAAATACCACGTAACACTAAAATAAAATAAATAAATAAAATGAAAATTAAACTAAAATACTTAAATTTACGAAATATAAAGTCTAGTCCAGTATCCTCCTATTTCTCAAGATAAAAACTAGGACGCTATATCTATTCCCCGGCAACGGCGCCAAAAACTTGACAGGCCTAATCTCTAACCCTAAATACCGCAAGTATACGGGTGTAGATGTGTATAGGGAAAGTTAAGGTCGATCCTCAGAGAACAGGTTAACACAGTTCGATACCCAAATTTTCTAGGATTATCCTAACTAGACATTAGAATTGCAAGATTAATTTCAATAAACTAAATTATTTTAACTAATTACTAACTTGATTCATGAGTAAATCTCAATTAACGAGAGTGTATCCTAGGGTGTCGATTTCGTGAATTACTTCAATATTGATTAAGTTCAACTTATAGACTTTCAAACTAATTTTTCAGTACGGCACTTAATTAACCTAGTCCTTCTCTTGAAGCGACTAAGTCGTGGATTGATTAGGACAACTACCCTCTCGAGTCAATTAATCCTAACAATTCCCAAAAGACCTTTAACCCTTGCCTACACAGTCATAGACAACTACGCTATATGTTGTACGTCTATTAACGATTCCCTCCTCTCGAAGCGAAATTACTAAACGTGTAAACTAAGCCTAAATGATCAAATTATGCTCAGTTATGGAATAAAACAAATATATAGATAGATACTTAAAACCGAAGTCTGTAAATCAAAACTTAAATCAAATATTATCGTAAAACACTACTCTCTAACCTTAGGGCACGAGTAGTTTAGCTACTCATGCCTAGTATTAATTCAGTAGAATAATTCATTGAATACATCGTAAAGAAATAAAGATTAGATAAGAAATAATTAAACTCGATGAAGTCGGCTCGTCAATCTTCGTCTTCTCGTTCTTCAATGGCTCTCTAATTCTCCTTCAATATGTGTATGATGTGATGTCTGAGGTATCTCTGAAAAACGAGCATCACTTGTCCTTCTATAGACTTCGGAACAATCCTGGGGAATTTAGGATCCGAATCCTACTTGAAACAGGAAAAACTCAAAAATCGAGCTTTTGGACGCGACCGTGTCAGTTGAATCTGTAACTTATCTTGTTAGCCTTCGACGCGACCGAGTCATCTAGTGACACGACCGTGTCACTGACTTCTGGGCTCGCCGTGTTCAGCTCTTTATGACACGACCGCGTCAATTGCTTCTGTCTTTGGGCCTTGTTTTCAGCCCATTCCAGCCTTTCTTCAACCCGTTATCACATAAAGTCTTCATTTTGACCTGAAAACTATGAAAACACTACAAAAAGAACCAATACACATCAAATGGTCCAAATTACATAAATTCATACAATTCTTGACCAAATACGCATGTAAATGCTAGAAAATACTATCCTAACTCGACCTAAATACATGCATAATTAACGTATCAATCGGCGAAGACTCGGACTCCAACAATGAAGACTAAGTCTCTCTCACTCAAGCTGGCCATCTTTATGCACGTGTAACTAACAACCACTAATGTCGTCAACTATAGGAAGTGGTAGTTATGAGATAGTGCTCTCCAAGCTACTCGTAACATATAAATAGGTCTTCAACTACCAACATAAGACAGGGAAACAATCCCCTACCTATAAAAGTGTGGATGTTTCTTACAAAATATTGTATGCACAAAAATATCCCTACATCTATAACTATAAGTTAAGGTTAAATAAGTAAATTATTATATAATTAAGCTGCACTAATTAATTCCAATTTCAAGATAATAATGGTGGAAAGATAACCTATATCAATTACTATTATAAAACTCTCATAAAAACAAGAACAAAAGAAATTACCTATTTATTTATATTTAAGTTTTAAGTTACATGCCGTAATATGATATATTTATATTTATTAGTATCAGTTTAGTTGGATTTTTATAAATGAGTAAGTGGGTGGAACTTTATTTAATTTTAGTTTATTTGATTTTTTTCCTAGATTAAGTTTATAGAGTAGTATCTTTCAATTTTTTGAAATTATTTTCCAAATCATTGATGCAGGTATTGTAATTTTCATGACCAATAGCTTTTACTCTTCAAATTATGTTTGAATCATGCAACCCCCTCTTAATTAATTAAATGAATGTGATACTTCACCACTAAACTGGATGGTTAAGATGCCTATCATAACAATCCTAAATAAGAATTCAAATATATTAAGAAAGGTAAACGAGAGTTCAATAATTTTGATTTATAACTTAAATGTTTTTCAAAATTTAAATAATGTCAATTCCATATTAAATTATATCATAAGAGCTTGCTAACCGTATATAAATCATAAGCATATACTTAGTTGATGTGATTTATTTTTATTATTTTAAGCCAAGGATTATGAAGAATTTAACATTTTTACCTTTTCAATTTTAACAATGCAAGTAAAAATTATATCATTCTAGAATAAATTAAGAATAAGTTTATTGATGAATCTTCAAGCTAATAAAGTGAGTTAAAATAATAGAGGTGGTAAGAAATATTTGTAGTAATTTATTATTTAAGTTGTGCCATATGTTTTAGATGAAAAGTTTAAAAGGGTTTTCATAAGCACTTATATTTATTTGATATTATTTTCATTATTTTTAAGTTAAGGATTATCAACATTTCATATATATATATATATATATATATATATATATATATATATATATATACATACATGCCATTTTTAATTAACTATGAATGTAAAATATATTTCAATTCTCTAGGGAAGAGAAGAAATATTATAGACTAATGAGGAGATTTTATAATTAAATTTATTTAATATTGATGGTTAATAAAATTATAAGCAAACTTGACAAATATTTTAATGTACTAAATTATTGTTTTCCTTTTTTGTTGGATGATTTAATTTAATTACTTAGTTGTGTCATCTCTTATTCTGGAAAGTTTAATAAGAGTTTCATGTGATGGAAAAAAAGTAAAAGAAACATTATCTCTGATTTAAAATAAATCTAGATAAAAGAAATATATATATATATATATATATATGTGTGTGTGTGTGTGTGTGTGTGTGATGCAAAAATTCACTTCAGAAACAAATTTCATAATTGCAAAGAAAGAGGAAGGAGAAACAACAAAATAATTTTGTTATTAGTCAAAGAAAAAGTGAAAAAAAATCACAATAGAAATAAGTAGGTTTATAAGTAGGTGACCAAGAACCATTCAAGGATTTTAGAAGGTCTTTAGTTTGAGTAAACAAAATTAATCACTTAAAATTATTACATAAATATGTATCTTTGTGACTTATTAGCTTTGATATCTAAAATTAATGGTCGTAACTCAAAATATAGTCCTCTAACTATAAAGTCCACTAACTTTTTTTTGTTATGTGCATTTGATCATTTTTATAGCAAACATTAACAATCCACCTACGATGAAATTAAAAAAAAAAAAAAAATATATATATATATATATATATCGAAGAAAGCATAAATAAGTTCCTACACATACAGAATGATAATAAATCACGCAAAGAACTATTTTGTGTTGATGGAAAAAAAGGGTACCGAAAGTATTCTATGTGTATTTATCATCTAATTAATTTTTTAGTCATGGAACTCCATGGATTTTTCTAGCCTATTTAATCAAAGTATTAAAAAAATATAATTTTGAAATTCATGTGTACAATGGACAACGCAGTGAACATAGAAAACTACAAGTCTAAGAAAAACAAAAGTAAAAGCGAAGAAAAAAAATCATGCATACACAAAAATAAGATCATTTACATTGCATGGTCATATATCAAGGAAAAAATTCTTTAGTTTTGATGGTTTTTAAAAGAATATGTCCCTAATTATTAATCAATCTAAATTAAAGAAATATACTCTCTTCATTCATAAATAAATGTCGTTTTATACTTTCAAATAGAATTTAAGAAATTATGGGATAGACAACAACATCCCTCCAATTTTCTCTCCATCATTTTCTTTATTACCATAAATTATTCCAAACTTTCTTTATTTAATATTATAAATATTTGTATGGAAATTTCCTTAGATTTAGCTAAGGACAATATTGGAATAAATATGCAAAAAATTCTAGAATAACACTCTTTTTGTGAAAAAAATGGCTTTTCCTATAATGACACTTATTTGTGAATGGAGAGAGTTATATATATATATATATATATATATATATATATATCAAAATATGTATGAAAATAAAGATATAATAAATTAAAGGAGTTTCATGTAGCATTAAGTATAATTAATTTAAAAGATAAAGGAATATCATGAACAAGAATTATTTTGATTATTAATTATGATTTTCACCATATATCTTTATGATAAAAAGTATACTTAAAAAAATATTTTTAAATTTGCAAAGAAAGATGAAGAAGAACAATAAAAATTATTTTTTTAGAAAAGTAAAAATTTTCAAAATAGAAATAAGTAGGTTTATAAGTAAGTCTCCAAGAATCATTCATAGGTATTAGAACGTCCTTAGTTGAAATAAATAAAAATTAATCACGTAGGAGATAAATATGTATATATATTATATTTGTGGCTTATTAGCTCCGACATATAAAATTATTTGGTGAAATTCAAAATTTAGTCCTCTGACAATAAAGCTAGGTAACTTTTTGATTATGTACATTTAATCATTTTTACTAGAAATCATGACAACATATGCATAAAATAGAATATTTCAAAAAATAATGAAAATCCAAGATAACATAAAATAAGAGCTTACATATATAAAGCGATAATAGATCAAGCAAAATTAACCTCTTTTGTATTGATTCGAAAAAATAGAATTGAAAGTATTCTAAGTATATTTAATAATCTAATTAAATCCTTTAGTCATAGAACACCAAGAGTTGTTCTATGCAACATAATGAACTTTACAACCTAGAAGTCTAAATTAAAAATAAAAATAAAAAGAATAAATTTTATAATAATCCACACAAACACAATTATAAGACCTTACATGCTGCACGATCATAAATCAAGCAAATTTTTTTTAAGTGTTCGTATTTTTTTTCTATAATATATATATATATATATATATTAATTCTTAGTTTATTTAATCATCTAAATATTTCTTTTTCTATGGTGCACCTTAATTCTTTTAGCCAATTCAATTTAATTAGACTATTATATATTATTTTTATAAATTTACGTGTATCACGTGCAACGCACGTGAGACTTTACTAGTACGAGAAAAAGTGCGAGTCTGTCTACAGGGTTTAGTGAACCTCCTATCCAACCTAAAGTTTCCAGTTTCTGTAATATTCAGAATCCTCACGATTTTGAATCTCTTTGCATAGGATAGTTGTTAGGATAGTTTTTATTAGGTTATTTAGTACTCGAGACATTGTTTATTCGTCCATTGAGACGTTACAGTTCGTGAATTAAAGTTTGTTTCTATTCACATTTAAAATCTTTTTGTAATTCACAAGTGTTATAATGAGTTTATTCGCCCTGAAGGCATCCACAAGTCATTTAAGACTTGTCGAAAATTTATACAGTAATTCTCTTTTATATTTCCGTTGTGTTTAACTCTAGGTTGGGTAAACCATGTACCCAACCTCTGTTTATTTTTTGGCAACACACAGTTTCATAGAGTGAGTTTTTTCCTCCCCACCCCCTACTCAAAACTCTCCTCCTAGAAGAAGATTACAATAAACCATGTTAATTTCCATCTTTTAAACAATTTTTATGGCAATTCATTCGTAGTAAAACTTAATTTATTTCTGTGACAAATTTAGTAGGTCAGATGATAAAATAATTTATATTATCGTAGCAAATGGACATGTTAATATATATTTACTATAATTTTATGATAAACTAGTTCATGATTAGTGAGTATCCTGCCAAAGTGCTACAGTGACAAAAAAAAAATGCAAATATGCCAAATAGAGTTATGGTTATAAGCTTTGATGTGTTTTCTCGATCCCCAGCTGGCTCTCCCTTTGGTGTAAGTAGTTAGTTCAACAATACCTGGGGTGTTTAGATACGATGGAGTTGCTAAATATATGAATACATGATACAATTATTCAAGTCAGACAATGCCTTCTTGGCTAGAATAGAGAGAGACAATTTACTTTTCAGACATACGAAAGAGAAAAATCCCTCCGTCTCGGCTTAAGTTTCCTATTTTGATTGGGCACGGAGGTTAAGAAAAAACAGATTTTGTGGAATTTTTGACTTTTTTAAAGGTGGAGATTTTGAGTGTGGAGATTGTGGAAGAATTTGCCATTTATGGATTGGAAAGTTAAGTTGGGACAAACCGAAAAGAAAAGTAGGAAAGTTAGAGCGGAACGGAGGTAGTATATTATTATGAGACATGAGTGTTGCTGTTTATTCGGATCATCTGTTACACTATTTGTCGTATTTTCTGCTACATAATACTTAATACACGTACATATTAATTTGTGATATCATTCAATATACGTATTATACGTAACTGAAATACGATTAAGGTATAACGCTAGAATGACACAGAAATAAAAGAAGGAATCTGATGGGCCCGTTTGAAGGCCTTTTCCGTGGTTGAAGTGTCGGTCAACAGTGGACGGCAGTGTCGGTGGACGGAAAGTTATTTTGGACGTCAATTTTCAACTTTAATTGCCGGTCATCGTTGGATTTCTGAACCAGTGTTTGTGGGACCGAACCGGTGATCGAACCGGACAAGCCACCGGTTCAAGGTTCGATCGGTTCAACCGGTTTAACAATCGGTTCAACCGGTCAAAGGCAACTTGTTGACTTTTGAATTTCAATAGTTTTTATGTGTAATACAATCTAATTTGATACTAAAGTTTAACTTGTAAAAAAAAATTCAACATATTTCAATATCAATTAATCCAAAGATACTTTTAACTTTAATTTTTTTAATAACAAATTAGTGCCAAATTTAAAATAAGATGGGAATAATAAGGGCAAATGAAGATAAAGGTGAAAATCTTTTTTTTTTTAACTTAAAATAGGCCAAAACAACTTTATTTAAAAAAAAAAAAAAGAAAAAATATATATAATCCGGTTTTTAACTCTACCGGACCGGTTCCGGGCCTGGTTCCCGGTTGAACCGGTCGAACCGGCCGGTCCGGTCCGGTTCCACAAACCATGTTCTGAACATCAAAGGTACACTCTTTGGGCCTGTTTGTTTATGGATTGACACAATCGTTCAGAATTTAGCACAATTTATGTGTGTTTGGCTCTAGGTTGTGATCAATATATTGTGCTCAACCCTAAAATCTCCCATAAAATATTTTAAACATCAAACAACAAAACATCAATTATCAATCCACTAACTATCTCTTACGCACATCATTAATCAAACTCAATTCTCAATACAACTTTAATCAATTACCAATCATTTAGTAACTACCTCTTACACACATTATCAATCAAACTCAATTCTCAATACAACTTTAATCAATAATCAATCGTTCACTAACTACCTCTTACACATATCAAATCACCTTTACCACCTTTTATATTATAATCACCTCACAACTCAATCTCCAACCAACATCAACAAACACTCACTTATTTACCACAACCTCATATTCCACTTTATTCCCCACAGCCTACAGTACTTCAGCCACCCACAGCCATGAACAAACAGAGCCTTTATTTTTGTTGTTATATTATAGTGCACAGTATGTTTACTGTAATTTACTGATGGGTGTTTAGTTGAGCTTATAAACTCCTAAAAAATCTTATAAGATGTTTAGGAGCTTAAAAAAAAAAAATATAAGCTCTAAGAGCTTATAAGATCTAAAAAAAATAAGTTACCCCATCTTATTTTTTAAGATCTTAATTATTACACTCAAATTCACACACAATTCACACACTACACACACCACACACATTACACATCACTACAGCATAAATGACTTTATGTAACATTTCGTTTGCAACACTTTTAAACTTTTGACTTTTATGTAACACTTATGAATATGTAACACTTTTATGTAACACTTTTGTAACATCTGTGAATATGTAACACTTTCGTGTAACACTTTCGAAATATCTAACGCTTTAAACGTAACACTTCTAAATTGTAACACATTTAGGTAACACTTTTAAATAAGTAGCACTTTTGAATAAGTAACACTTTTATGTAACACTTATAAATAAGTAACACTTGTAATTAATAAAACTATTTATTTTATTTTAACCAAATTAAATATTTGTGGATTTATTTTTCTCATGTGACTTTAATTTTTATTTGTCTCTAGTGTTACATCTTAATTATCACAATAGAATATATGTAACATAAGCGGTGAAAACGATCGACTCAAACCTACAAAAATAATAATTAATTAGAGCACCTAAAGATTTACTTATTCATTATCAAGAATAAATTAAATTTTATCTGTGACTTATTTGTATGTATGTATATAGATATACACACATTATATGTTTACTAAACATTAACAAACTAGACTTGCAGCTTTAAGAATTTGAATACATTTCTTAACTGTGAGAACCTAAACTTGGGACATTTTGTCATGTCTCTTCATGTTTGTAAGTTTATTTTTTTATTTAAAATCTATCAAACACAAAAAGAAAGGTGTCTTAATACATAAAATTATGGTAATTAAAATTAATAATAGTGTCTTAAGATTTATATACAATATTTAGATGTATAAAATTAATGTTATAAAATAAGTTTTATACATATATATATATATATATATATATATATATATATATATATATATATGAGTGGATGAAAATGGAAAAACAATTAATGGAAACTTTGTGTCAAATTGATATGGATAACCTAAATAAAATTAAGTTAGATTCGAATTTGATGAGAAATTAATTTTGAGTGTATTTTATTGAAGTTACAATAAAATCTTGTGTATATATTGTATTTCTTAAAAAAATAACTAAAATAGTTATTGTAGCCTAGTGGTGAAGACATTGTGCTTAAGCTCCTGCAATTTAACAACCTGGGTTCGAAACCCAGCAATGACAAATTTTCAATTTTTTCTTTCAATTAAAAGTGTTACATAAAGGGGGATATATGTAACATTTTTTTAGTGTTACCATAAAGTGTTACTATTTAAAATTTAATGTAACACTTATTAAAAGTGTTACTAAAGATCACCAAAGTGTTACATTAGACTTTAGGTAGCACCGGCAAATGTAACACCAATAAAGTGTTACCTAAAGTCTTTAGTAACATATTTTGGTATATATGTAACACTTTTTGAGTGTTACATTAGGTCATTTATGTTGTAGTGCATATTTCACGCACTACACACTTCACACGCTATACACATTTCACACAGTAATCAAAATGTGTGTTTAATATTAACTTTAAATTAGACCCCAAATTTATAGTTAAATCATTATATTCAATTGTAAACTTATAAGCTCTTTTATCCAAATATTTTGTTAATTTATACGCTCCTTGAAAATTACAGCTTATAAGCTCATGAAATAACTATAAGATGTTGAAGCTTATAAATATTTAAAATAAGTTTAGCAAAACACATGCTAAAGGAGAGTATGAATAGAATTGTTTGAATAGCTCTAATTGATGGGGGTCATAAAGACATTTGTTGAATCCCCCGGCCCCAATAGCTACCTCCTTAACCATATCACTAATCATGTTACGCCCAGACGTTTCTCCAATGCTAATTCCAAAAAAATTCAAGCAAAATAGTCAATATAATTAAGAGATTTCACCATCACTTTCTTTTCCCAATCGTCAACAAATTATTTAATAAAATCAAGATATTTTGGAAAAGGAGAATTAAACCTAAGATTGGAATGGACTTTGCTTGTTCTAAAGGTTATTCACTGACCGACACGTGTATTGAATGATATCATGAAGTAATACGTGTTATGTTGGGTGTGCTTATTTATAAATTGAGTGAGACGTGACAAATCGTAAGACGTGTGAATTTAAATGATGGAGTAAATCTTGTGTTTGTTATAGGAACAAATAGAGTAGGATTTACAAAAATGTGTCATTGAAATTGAGAGAGATAGAGTAATAAAAAGAAAGAGAAGTGAATTAAAGAATCTTAATTGGAAGTCCCAATTTAAAAGTAAGATTGGATTGACACATACAAATTCATAAACAAACATACTCGTATTGTATTGAGTGTAATAGAAGATAAAGTATTTAGTGTATAAGAGGATCCGGATCGAACATGCTAACCTCCTAATCGCTCTTATTTTTCAGATCGTCATCAATAAACATGTCCTTAAAGTTTTGTTTCTTATTTTTCCTTTTTTTTGGACATGGAATAGGAGAAATGTCCACGTCGCTAATTGTTAATGATTTTTTTATGAGAAAAGCTAATTGTTAATAATTAAATAGTTACTTGGAGTCGCAATTAAGGTTGGGCGGAAATAAGACTTGGCACCTTCTTGTTCCCAAAGTTAGTTCAACAATTACTTCAATGGAGGGGAGTGGATTTGATTGATGCTCCACTAATACAATTATATTAGGTGTACCCATCATATATAACGAGGCCGTTGGCTAACTTCATTTTATATAAGGCTTAATTACATTAAATTTTACGATTTTTCACTCAATTATTATTTACAATATCACTTTTTAAACATAATATAAAAATATACTATCGTTATAATTTTTTTCAATCTAATGCAATTGGACAAGATTTTGACTCTAACTGCTGACGTGAGGCCTATATTTGATTTGATTTACCAACTACGAACGTGTAATCATACAATATTTATAAATTCCTAAATTAAATGAAAATGAGAACATTTAGTGATAATATTTAAAGATAAAACAATATCATTTCCATTTTGTTAGGAGTTAAAAGGATTTGAACAAGCAGACGTATGCAATTGGATGAGTCAAAATTCTACTTTGTCTGCACGTCAATAATTGTAGCTTAAAACTTTCCCAGGTGCATTATATTGAAAAATTATAAAGGTGGTGCATTTCTACATAACATTTAAAATGTAATGTTGCAAATTATAGTTGAGTAAAAGTTCGTGAATTTTTACATAATTTACCTTAATTTTAAACAAATGTTAACTGTGACATTTTATAAAATCTATTATTGTTACTAATATAAAAGTATATATTGTTTCATCCTATTTTTTGTTTCATCTTTTCTTGTGATATAATATCTTTACTAAGTATTAAATAAAGGGTGGTGAAGTAATTTAAATAATTTATGTTTTCCTTGATTATAAAAAACAAGAGTCTGTATATATTTCAAGCTCCTTTAAAAAATCTACAAATATAATTTTAGACAATAAAAATATTATTAAATTAAATCAATCAGCGCTAATTGACAATAAGAAACAATCGAAACAACATAAAGCTATATAAAACAATATAAGCACAAAACAACTATATCTAAACTTATACATGTCTAAAACCAGTAAATTATACAATTTGCTATCGCGTTAGACCAATTGCATATAAAAAGAATATGATAACTGAATTACCACTAATCTTCTAGTGAAAGCCCAAAGAGATGAACAAAATAAGATTTTTTTAGTACATCGGGGAATTAGAGGTGGGAAGGTCTAGAACCCTTGACCTCATGGTTAGTTACAAGACAAAAGTGATGCAATTGAACTGCAAGGTTCTTGGCGATGAGTAAAAGAATATTGAAAACTCACTGATGACTGAATCTTCAAATTGCACACCATGAGAAACTGATCCCTTGTTATTTCAGTGACTAGAACTCCCACTTATCATTTGGAGATTTCACATGTAATGTAAAGTTTCATAGTTCAAAATATAAATATTTAGCTTTTTCTTTCTAAAGTTTGATTCTCATTTTTAACTTTTAACATTTCACTTGGCGGTTTCAAATATACTTAATATTTCTTTTTTTTAATAAATCCTTACTTCAACAAAATAAAACCAAAAAGTTATTATTCGAGGGTTCCCTTAACCAAGGCACTTTAGTCGCCCCGCTTTCGGCTACAATATTTTAATATCTTCGACTCCTCCATATCGCAGATTTGGCACGGAACGTAGACAGTCTTTGGTAGCTCCGTAGTAATCAGCTTCTTGCTCGGTTGGTACTATCGATGGTGGTTGATTCTGCTGTCTTATATCATTCATGCCAGCCTGAATAGTGTTAATTGCTCCGAAAAACTGTCTGACCATGTCTTCCATGGTCGCGTTTTCCGGTGGTGCAGTCATGTCTCTATCTAGGTCTTTCTTTGTTCTTCGTCTACGAGTAGTCGCTTCAATTTCTGGATCGAAAGGGCTAAGTGTATCTTTCCCTTTTAAAGCGAGTATGCATGTACTACCTGAGATCACAAAAACACGAAAACCAGCGTAAAATCGAAAAAATAAAATAAAAACTAAAAATAATAAATAAAGATGCAGAAAAGTTATGTTTAGTCTAGTATCGAGATAGTTATCAAAATATAAACTTAACACAATTGTCACTCTCCGAAAACGGCGTCAAAAACTTGATACACTAAAACCTAACCCTAGTGTTCCGCAAATGGACGGATCTAAAGCAGATACTGGCAGACAAGGTCGATCCCACAAAGACTCTTAATTACATAAACTTAGTACCCTGATTTTCATATCTCTACTCTATATAAACTCTCGAATTAATAAGAGATGCTTGGAAAACAAGTAATCGAATAGTGAGGAATAATTAGATGGGTAAAGCTGTATTTTAGGGTATAGAATTCAATTATAAACTCCTATGTAAGATTAACATAAAATTCTAAAACTTTAAACCAATTATGTTGTTTATTAGACGACGCTACTCGATATCAACCCTTCTCTCAAAGCGACTAATATGTAGATCAATAAAGAATAGTCACTCTTCCGAGTTGACCAGATCTAAAAGACTCCCAAGAGTCCCCTAAGTCAATGTCTACACAATTATCTCACTCCTTCGAAAAGTTTCGACAACTATACTATGTGTCGTGCGTCTATTAACAATTCCCTCCTCCAGAAGTAGAATTGCTAAACGTGAAGATGTATTCAAGTGATCAGTTCAAATAAATTATATGAAGAAACCAAACACATAGATAACAAGCATAAAATTGGAGTCTAGAATTAAAGATAAACCAACACATATTTGTTCTCAACCTACTTTCTAACCCTAGAACACAAAACATATTTAGCTACTCATAAAATATTCATAGAAAAATTCCATAAAGAAAAGAACACAAGAAATAAATAAATAAACTCGAATCTTGGATCTCCAATCTTCGTCATGTCACGCCTTACTCTTCGATCCTTGCTTCCAAGTGTTCTTGTATGATCAAGTATGGTATTATATCTGTACGTCCTCTAAATCTTGAGCATGGGAAGCCTTTATATAGATTGAGGACGAATCTTGGGAGATATTGGATTAAAATCCAAATAGAAATCGGATAAGAAAAACAAACCGCCTAAAGCGACGCGGCCGCGCGCATGCATTGCATGGTCGCGTCCATCGAACCCAAAACTAGTTGAAGATGATTGATTTTGACACGACCGCGCCAAGGTTGGACGCGGTCGCGTTGAGCCGGTCAGTATAGATATCTAATCCAACCATCTTTTGGCGTTGCCACTTCCGATGATGGCACGGTCGCGTTGCTTTAAGCTTGAATCTGAGCCGGTTCAGTCCAGTTCGGTCCGTTTTTTATCTCCTCTTGATTTGTTCCTTCGTCCATACTCTGTAGAATACGACTTTTTTGCCTAAAAACACGCATAAACCTTCAGAACAAGCCAAAACACGTCAATTGGTCCAATATACGAAATATGAACAATTCGTGATCAAATACGCATACAAATGGTACTAAATAAATACTTAAATCAACCTACATTTCATGCATACGCAACGTGTATCATGACTTGTGGGCTTGTAGGTGTGCAACAACTAGTAAAACGGGTTTGGGGCTTTGGGACATGTTGGGTCAAAACTCAACATTATATATGTTACTTTGATATTAAAGGCCGACAATTTTATTTCCATACGCATCAAGTGTATTTAATTCTCTACAAGAATGTGGAACTATTCTGGCACACAACCGTAACCCTGTGAGAACAAATGAAGATTATTTATCAGTAGTAGTTTTTTGTATTTTTCGGGTATAAAACCATAGAAAAATATGCAAATTTAGCTTGATTACCTTCGCTTGTATATTTTGTGTAGATATCATGAAGTTTTTTTGTAGTAATTTTTTATATTATTTTAAGGAAAATTGAGTTATTGTAAAGTGCCAATGAAGAATCAAATGAAGAGGAATGCAAAACAAAGAGAAATGAAGTTAAATGATCCCGAACATAAATTGAACCGGCCCACAAAGATCAAGACGCGAAAATGGGCATATTGTAACTAGAACTCGGCTGGATTACATGCCTAATCCGAGCAATTATATCCGCAACCTAGCTAGATTGCACTCCGGCTCGGCGTGTCGGAGTCCCTTTGTTATGCAACGATTTTGTGCCCATGCAATTTTAAGCTATATTTTCTAATCTAGTGTAATCTTTATTTTATATACCCGAGTGTCTGATATATCAATAGAGAGAAGTAATACATGATGGAATAGTAGAGAGAAAAGAGAGCCACAAAGAAGTAACTGGTGGGCACGGAGCATCAACACTTCAATCACTTTGAAAAGATTATTGAAATACACTAGCGTAGACTCATAACAATAGGAACCGATTACTAAAAAAGCTCTCTAAATTAATAATGTTGGGACTGTGAAAATTCATTAGTTTAGAAAGGTATTAAATAATCAATCAATTAATAATTTATTAATTAATAGATGCATTTATATTTGGCGGGTGAAAATGAAGCATATTGAAAGGTCCAAAACTTAGAAGTAATTGTCGATACCAAAATTGAAAATCCGGAAGAGGATGAAACTGAGGGTGATATAATAGCATTAGATCCAGGTACGCAAAATGAAGCAATAATAGCATCGACAAACACTCCATAAGTTTTTATTTCAATTCGAGAATGCCACACCAGAGCTTTTGGATGTCGTGCAAAAGTTAGAGATGAAATTCGTTTTGATTTAAATTTCAATAAAAAGTAAAACAACAATAGATTCATCTTTTACTAAATTATCCTTGTTATCTTTGTAATTTTTGGAGATCATTAATTTATGATAATGATGGGATCATATCTTTATATCATGGGTCTTCAAAAATATTATTATCGTATTAACTTATCGAAATTATTAATTTACTAGTCAGGATCAGATAAAATTATTAACTTGGAGAGATTATTAATTTATAGAGTATTAATTTACGGAGGTTTTACTGTAATTTGTAAAATATATGTAATTGTATATAACCGAAAATCGTAACTCTAGAATAAGTCTTAATCATCTAATTTATATCTGTATTAGTCTAATTACATTTTTTTATTTATCTAATTTAGTTAATTGGTTATCTAGGTGAATTATGTAATCTAATCCAGTCACCCTTGATAATCTAGATAAACTAGGACTATCCCACTGTAATAATTTGATACATTATACCGGTTTCTGTTGAATACGATATTTCTCGCCTCAAGCTATTAACTATACTGTGTTCTTGCAGTTTAGCTAGTAGAAAAACGAGCGGTCAATTACATTAGATCTATAATTTCAAAACTTGCACCGAGAACTAGTGCACGAATTCTTTTGCACTCCCCCTTATTTAATGCTCCATATGGAGGTACAACTTTTCTTCTCGCTCAATTTGTTGAATGTACATTAAAAAAAAAAAAAAAAAAAACTATAAATTCTTGTATTAAAACATTAACTTTTGAAGCTTAACTTTTTTTATTTGAAAAGAAATAATCTTGAAATCGAACTCTTGAGGGAGTATCATTTGTTGACTTTTTTCTATTTTATTAATATTTTTAAAAGAATGTCCACTTACATGACAAAAATGTACCAGAAACATAAAAAGATATAAATTAAAATGTTTAATGTGATATAATAAAAGTATTGCAACTTAATGGAACAAACTATATCACTTCAAAGTCTCGATAATGTATTTTTCATTTTCTTTGGTACAACGGAGGATTAAGAGATTATGACGGGATTTAGAACCCCAGACGGTCCTCTTGGCATGGCATCTATGGTAAATGTTACATGCAAATTACATCTTTTCGTCAATACCATAACTTTTATTTCAAAGTCCTTGAGATATTAATTGGGTTAATTATATAAAAAATCACAAACTTTAGTTAATATTATTTTCAACAAGACTTTTTAACTGCAACATAGAAATGCACCGCCTTTATAATTTTTACATTTCAATTCACCCGAGCAATTTTTTGCTCCAATTGCTGAAGTAGAACCCGATTTGAGATTTTAACCCCTCACCCCAAATTGCAGATGTGTAGTTGTGCGAATTCGTTTAACCCCTAATTAACTAAATAAAAACACATTATTTTATTATTAAAACTAATTGCTAAACATTATTATTTTCATTTAATTAGGGATCTATAAATATTGTATGATCACACGTCTGTAGCTGGGATAGCCAATATTCCAATTTCGGGCTCCACGCCAGCAATTGGAGCAAAAAACTTACTCGGATGGATTCAATTAAAAAATATCATAAATGTGGTGTATTTATGTTTTAAAAGTCATGTTGCAAATAGTAATTGACCAAAATGTCGTGAATATTCACAAAATTAACCCATATTAATTATTTTCATTTTTAATAGGTCCTTGAAGTAATGTAGGGCAGTGAAACGAGATGAGGTGGGAGAGTGTAGTCTCTCCTGATTAAATCTGACCTGTGTTTGAAGGTCTTCAATTTAAGGCAGTGAAACGAGATGAGGTGGGAGAGTGTAGTCTCTCTTGATTGAATCTGACCTGTGTTTGAAGGTCTTAAAGTATCCAAAAGTAATATCTTGAAGCTTTTCGGTGGGTAACATCTTATTTACTTATACTTTAAAGGTCTTTAAAGTATAAAAAAATAATATTCAAAGACCTTTCGTGGATAATATTTGATCTTACTTATAGTATTAAATATGATATCATGTGCCCTCTAAAGTTAATTTAGCCTTGGATGAAATTTTAAAAAAAATATCGTTACGAACTTCTGTTCATATCCATATTCTAATGAAAAATTTAATCGTCAAGGATATTAATATTATAACACACTATCACACAACTGTTTCTTCAGTAAAACATAGGTTTAGAAATAATTAGTCACATCTATTAGGATTTATTTTGAAAATAGGTTCCTCTCGCGCAAGAGGCTGTGTAGGGTTTCTTCCTTTCTCGTTCGCAATAGCATTCCAATTCGATCCTTGATAGGAAATAGTTGTCGACTAGTCTAGAGTGATCCATACACAAGAGTCCCTAAACCCGTTTGCGACTCAGAGGTTTCCTTTACTGATGCAGATGTGTCTTCGAAAAGGAGAACTGCATTAGGACTTTTGTTATTGAGTTTCTTATTTTTTTTCCTTTTGGTGTTTGCAGGTAAGGATCGCAGGCCTGAATCTGCTGTTAGGTGGCAGCGTGGTTTACTGTACCCTCACACTATTCCATTAGTCTTGATTGGTGGAGGAGAGGGTAGGGTGTGGTAGAGATTATTGATCTGGCAAAATCAGAAACTAGGGTTGTGGATTTGGACGACGATGAAGGAGATCAAGAGTGTCTCCCGGTACCGCGCAATTACTGTATTGCCGAAAATTTGTGTAAAGATAAACCAAACAATATGTATTACCTACTGGAGGTTATGACAAAGGCTTGGAGGAAAAAGAAGAGATTAACAGTTCAAGAATGAGGCGACGAGATTTTTTGTTTTCTTTTAAGGATGAAGAGGAGAAGAATCCTGTGTTGAAGAATCAACCTTGGTCACTTTGATGGCTTTTTATTTGCGATAAAGGAAATGACGGCGCTTGAATAGCGATCGTCGGTGACGATATCTCACATTTGGGTTCGAGCTTATGATGTGCCAGTAGCTGGACTGAATGAAAAATTTCTCAAAGCCATTGCAGGTCAGATTGGTAATTGGAGGAATGGACTCTTGATATGGATGCGACTATTGGATGTTTCCTTAGATTCAAAGTCAGTTTGGATATTACGAAACCTTTTCTTCAAGGCATAACGGTTCATTTTCAGAAGAAAAATATGTGGTCACCAATTAAATATGAAAACCTTCCCCTGTATTGTTACTGCTATGGGATTGTGGGTCACTGGTATAAATCTTGCACCTTATACGACCGGAATGAGTGCCCGAACCCATCTGATACATAATATGGCCCCTTTTTGAAAGCTTCTCCATTAAAAAGATTAAAGAACATATCCCCTAACCCCACCTCCACACCCCCTACAGCCCGGAAACCTTTGTTTCACCAAAACCTCAATACCACTAAATGAAACCACGCGACTGATGATACTGAAACTATCCCCCACATACATCAAACCACTAACCCCCCGTTCTCCTCCCCCCTCCCCCCCCCCCCCCCAATTGACTGCTCTATCCATAGACACTAATACCTCAACCCATAACAACACTGATGTTACCGAGATTACTGAAGCACTTGAACACACTTTGATTCCAAATACCAAAAACCTCAGAAAACCCAACAAGACATCTTGTTTAACCTAAAACCCTATCTCGGTTGTTGAGCTACCCAAAAATTCCACCTCAAATGATACCTCTAGTGCACGAGACCCATGCATGCACCAATTAAAGAAAATGGGGTCCCCGTGCAAGTAGAATATACAATAAATAACATCGGATAATACAACCTACCCCTTTAAGACCAACTTGCTGCCTCAATACTGAAAGATATGGACTAGATTAGGATATGTGGGCTTTATTAATTAATGAGTCAGACTAATTAATTAATTAAGTGGACATGGATATTAGGCCCATAAACCTAGGGTTATATGGTACTATATATACATATTCACTATAGTAGAGAATTAAGGGTTTTTATCAGATAAAAATTGGAGGCACTATAGAATTTGATAAGTGATTTCCTAGCGATCACTTATCGAATAATTGTACCGAGGATAGTTCCTACGGCGGACGATATACGTACCGAGGATAGTTCCTACGGCGGACGATATACGCGTGGATACCTGAAGTGGTGAATCAATCGCATAATTCGGTCCGATCAATTACGCTACAAGTAAGTATTCGATCTTTTGCGTAGTTATTGCTCAACGTTTAATTCAGTTATAAATCACGATCAATATTCTCGATTATTTATTCCGCTGCGTACATTAGATGTAGTCGAGAATTACTAACAGTGGTATCAGAGCCCGGGGCTCGATTTATAATTGATTTAATACTCAGACTAATTGTGGATTAAAAATTTCTTAAAACTGAAATTCTGGTTTTGTTTTGTTTGAAAGTTAATTTTGAAACAATTATGAACAATGATTGTTGACCATATTTACATGATTTGTTGTTGGCACAATACGCAACAAGTTTCAAAGCATGGTTTTCGCAAGTCTTGTTGTTGGAACAATACGCAAGTTTTTTAAAACATGGTTTCTGCAAGTCTTTTGAATCAAACTGCCCACGCACAAGCCCGTCTGCGCACGACGATCCGCGACGGCAGCGGCGGTGTTCGCTGCTGCGGCTGCGCGAGGCGGGCGGCGGTGGCGACGGTTTGCTGCTGTTGCGCGTCTGCTGTCTTTGTCGTCGGAGGCGGGTGTCGCGGCTGCGGAGATGGCGGCAGCAATCCAGTAACTAGGGTTGAGTGAGTAAACTCGGTGCAAACTCAGTTGACTCAGTGTTGGGCCAAGCTGAAAATTCTGGACCAATTTTGAAAATGGGCCTGGGTTTTGGACTGGTCATGATACACCTGGGCTTGTGCTGGGCCTAATGAATTGGGCTGTTTTTCCTGCTGGGTTTTAAATTAAATAGGCCTGCAAATTAAAATTTGGGTTATTTTAATTGGGCTGAGGCCCTTAATTATTCAGCCCATTTTGGGCTGTATATAATTGAAATAATAATAATAGACTTATACATTTATGTTAATTTGGAGTTAACATTAAAAGTATACTTATATTAATTTGGAATTAATATATTAATCTAATAGACTAATATTAATTTATTAATTAGATTAATAAATTATAATAGTATTATTATTTTTGAAAGAATAATACTAGACTTATGTATTTATATTAATTTGGAATTAATATTAAATATATATTTATATTAATTTAGAATTAATAATAATTTTAATCCACATTTAATTAAAGAATAAAATTTTGATTGGATTAATAATTTTATTCGTTGAGCATCTATTTGATATTATGTGATAAGCTATTATTTGATTTTATGCTTATTCAATTTAAATTATAGTAATTTAAGACCGCTTTTATGTTTGGGTAGGCGGCGCCCAATACATGTAGTCCGCGACATTATGTACGGGTAGGCGGCGCCCAATATGTGTGGTCCGCATTTCTTATGCCTGGGTAGGCGGCACCCAGTAATTGTGTTATAATTTAATATTAGATATTAAATTTAAACAATTAGTATCACATAACAATTCCCCACTAAAAACCAAGTCTTGTTTAGAAACAAAATGCGTCGTCCATCATAATTGGTTGAGATTCCTAATCTTTTCGACCACGAGTTTTACACCAAAGTGTTTACTCTAAATCGACAAGACTGGGGCTCATTCATAGATGTATGGTTGACATCGTGTGATGGAATTGACTTACTTAAATTATTTTGAGACGCCAAAGCGACCAAAATAGTTTGAGGACGCAATATTAATTGGATTAATAAACCAAGAATTGCAAAATTGTTGTTGCAATTGGCTTAGAGGCCTACCTAGTGATATTATTGTAGTCATCAGCCAAAGCAGAGGCTGCAGTAATATAGACTTGGATCTTGGACCACTAAGATTTATAATTGTTATAAATCCGTATTTTGTGTTTGGGGGCGCAAAATATGTTAAAATTAGTGGGAGCTAATCATTACAATAAACTCTTGTTTTGATTAGTGATACGAATGTGATCTTTGTTTACTTTATTCTAATTTATTTTCCCATTTATTATTTTCTCGTCAGAAAAATGTCGTTTTGGCTTATAAATGTTTCATGGAAACAAACAAGTTGACTGTGTCAAATTTTACGGATTGACTCCGTTGTTTGCAATTGGTGCTAAGGTAAGACGAGATTGAGTATGTCTTGGACAAACCAATCAGTGTCATCCCTGACAAGAATTCTCCTGAGTACGATACGTTTGACGAAGAAGCTCATAAGAAACATGTTGAGGATGCCACATCGGCTCAATGCTTAATGTTGTCCTCTATGAGTATTGAACTGCATAGGCAACATTGGAGCATGTTCCCTTATGAGATGCTGAAACACTTGGAGAGTCTATACGCTTCAGAAGCTCAGAGCATGGAGTATGAGATACTCAGAAATCTCCTCAAGTGTAAGCTTCATAATGGGAGCCAGGTTTTTGAACATATACTGAAGATGATCGGATTGATTGAGAGGTTGGAATCGATTGGAACGAAGCTACCCTCAAGTGTCTCAATAAATCTGATTTTGCAGTCTCTTCCAAGTTCATTTGAAAACTTCATAGTGAATTTCAACGTGAGCAACACGAAGGCAACACTGCCAGAGCTTCACGACATGCTCAAGACCTACGAATCATCTACTTCTAAAGGCAACTCTGTGCTCATGGTGAGCTCTTCTGCGAGATCTTCCAAACAGAAGAATAAGCAGAAGAAGAGGAAGAAAGCATCTAAGGATGCGGCCTTGATGCCTAAGAGTGGAGGGGTTCAAAAGAAGCCGAGAATACCAAAGGATGGGTGCCTGTTCTGCAATGAGAAGGGGCACTGGAAGAGAGACTGCCCGAAGTTCAAAGCACATGGTGCATTGGATGAGAGCTTAGGTAGTTTATTTTGTACATTGAAATTAGACTACATTAGATCTTCCTTCGGGATATAAATTAGATTTATATAATTGATATTTTGTTCTAGAGATTTCAAAGAATATTATCTCCATTCTAATATTAGACATTTATGACTTTTTCTTTCTATTTTGCAAACAGTAAATGCTTGTTTTGCTTAATGGATTGTTTTAACGAAATGTCTTTCGTTCGAATGGATTCTATATGCTTGAATATGAACAAAATATTCTCAATGTACAAGAACAAATGACCTAAGCTAAGTAATACAGATAATAAAACCTACTTGTGGCACTGTAGACTTGTTCATATCAATGAGAAAAGAATAGCAAGATTGAGAAAGTTAGACTATCTCACATTATTTGATTTCGAATCATATGGTGCTTGCGAATTTTGTCTCAAAGAAAAGATGATAAGTTAACCACTTTCTGGAAAAGGGTTACGTGCCAAGGTTGTGCTCGAGTTGGTCCGCACAGCGGTGTGCGGACCGTTCCAACTTAAGCAATAGGCGAATATTCGTACTTCATAACTTTCACTGATGATTTTTCAAGGTATAGATATGTGTATCTCATGAAACACAAATCTGAGGCCTTCGAGAAATTTAAGGAGTTTAAGTTAGAAGTTGAGAAACAACTTGGAAAAGTATTAAGACTCTCCGATCAGATCGAGGAGGGAAATACTTAAGCCGAGATTTTCTTGATTACTTGAAATCACATGGAATCCGGTCAGACTGGACACCTCCGAGTACACCACAGATGAATGGAGTATCCGAAAGGAGAAATCGAACTTCATTAGATATGGTTCGATCCATGATGAGTTTCACCAGTCTTTCCTTATTCCTTTGGGGTTATGTCTTACTAACCGATGGTTATGTTCTGAATAGAGTTCCTCTTAAATCGGTCACGCAAACACCATATAAGTTATGGTGTGGCAAGAAGTCAAGTCTTAACCATATGCGGACCTGGGGTTGCCCTGTTTTGTTAAGAAGATGACGACTGATAAATTGGAGACTAAAAGTGAGAAATGCTATTTTGTGGATATCCTCAGGAAACTAAGGATATGAATTTTACTGCCCTGGAGATCACCAGGTGATAGTTCCAAGAATGTGGCGTTTCTTGAACATATTTATATCTTCGAGGAACAAGGTCACAACAAGGTAGATCTTGAAAAGATTCAAGAACCACAAAAATAACATAGAGGATGAGATCTTGTCCAATGGAGTGGACAAGAACTCAGTGGGAGTTTTCGATGATCTATTGGGAGGGAAAATGACTCTTAGAGGGTCACCTCAAGACAATGAGATGCATCAAAACAAGATATTGTATCAAACCCGCAAGATAACATAGAGGATGAGGTCTTGTCCAATGGAGTGGACAAGAACTCAGTGGGAGTTATGATGATCTATTGGGAGGGGAAACAACTCTTAGAGGGTCACTTCAAGACAATAAGATGCATCAAAGACAAGATATAGTATCAGTCCCACCTCAAGAGAATCATAGTGAAATTCTTGAGAATATCCAAGAGATGTTGAAATCCAACTCACGATCAGAATAAACCGAATGAACCAACGCAAAACCAACTCAATAGGCCTCAAAGGAATCGTCGTGCACCTGAAAGACTAAATCTATTGGTTGAGAACCAAGATGATGAAGTTGATTCAGAAGACGACGAATCTAAGACCTATGTCGAAGCGGTGTCGAGCACCGTTTCGAAGATGTGGATGGCTGCCTTAACACCTAAAATGGACTCGATGTACCTCAACTAGTCCGGGAACTAGTTGATTTGCCAGATGGGGCTCGCCCCATAGGCTGCAAATGGATCTTCAAAAAGAAGAGAGATGCAGATGGCAAGGTACAAACCTACAAGGCTAGGTTGGTGGCAAAGGGTTATAGTCAACGCGAGGGCATTGATTATGATGAAACCTTTTCGCCAGTCGCTAAGATCAAGTCCATTAGGATATTACTTGCAATAGCTGCATACTATGACTTTGACATTTGGTAAATGGATGTTAAAACCGCGTTTCTCAATGGAGAACTCGAAGGAACTGTGTATATGTCACAGCCTGAAGGTTTTATATCCAAAGAAAAGCCGAATGGAGTATGCAAGTTAAAGAAGTCCATTTATGGACTCAAGCAAGCATCTAGGAGTTGGAATATTTGCTTTGACAAAGCTATCAAATTGTTTGATTTTGTCAGAAGCAAATATGATCTATGCGTTTATAGTAAACGTAAGAATGAAATGTTGTCTTCCTTATCATATATGTCGACGATATACTGATAATGGGGAGCAATCATTCCATGTTGCAATCCGTGAAAGAGTAGATTTCAGCAAAATCTCGATAAGGAATACTGGAGAACTGTCAAGGCTATTCTTAAGTACTTTAGAAGGACTAAAGAATATTTCTTAAAGTCTATGGTGGGCAGCTAGAGTCATCAGTTACTGGGTATACTGATGTTGGCTTCCAACGGACCATGATGACTTCAAGTCTTTGTCTGGATATGTTTTCGTTCTAAATGGTGGTGCAGTGAATCGGAATAGTTCAAAATAGAGTAGAACTATCGATTTCAGCACTAAAGCCGAGTATATTACTAAATCTAAAGCTGCCAAAAAGGGGTTGTTGCTTTGTTAAAGTTCTTAAAGGAACTAGGTGTCGTTCCGAGTGCCAGCAGTGCAATACCGTTGTATTGTGACAACGGTAAGTGCGGTTGCTCTAGCAAAAGGAACCGAGAGCCACGAACAGAAATAAACATATTCCCTGTAGATATAATCTGATTGGAGAATAATAGATAGGGAGATGTGAAGTTAGATAGAGTATCCACTGATGATAACTTGGTTAATCCTTCAACCAAACAGTTGTGTATAGTTAGACACAACAAGCACTTTGAGAGCTTGGGTGTTAGACACGTTGGTAGTTGGTCTTGATTCAGTGGGAGTTTATAGTTTGCATGTCTTAGAAACCTTGCATTTGAGACATTCATTCTCGATCGCATTCTATGACATTTTGATTGTCTTTTGAGTTTATGCATTTATTAGAATAATTATTTTGATGGTTTGTTATTATTCTTATAATTGTTCCCTTGAATCATGACTGTCACTTATGGTGTGAGACATAAATGATATAGTATGATTCTAAAATTGCCATAACCGATGGTCATCAAGAATGGGATATTGATGACACGCGATAGGTTAACATGTGGTCTGCATCACATTCTCAGAGAATGTAGTAGGTCTCATGACTACGAGATATTAGATATCCGTGATGGACACATGGGTACTTTGGAGAGTATTGGTATACCCTACTATTAAACCGTTTGTTTTCAGTGTCTACGGTTTATTAGTGTGTGGAGTATGTAATGATCCTTTGACCTGAGGTCAATACTCATTTTGTTTGTTAAGTGATGAACTTTGACCAAGTACAACGCTTGCCTCCCAAAGGAGGATAAGACACGTCTTGTGTTGGGTTCATCATGAGGCAAATGGAAATGGTAGTTGAGCCAAGAATGGGATTCATTCCTCGATTGAAACTCGAGAGAACACTCATATTTCTCTATATTATTTGACAATAAAGTCATTGGCCAATGCAAAGATATATTCAATTAAAGTAATTGAATATGATCGAATGTGTCATATAATAAAGATGAGAAAAATGATTGAGCTATTTGGATAGACACATGGCAGATCCTAGGCTCAATCGGGTGGGTCGTGAATGAAGGGATATTACATAAACTTCATATAAAGGTTTGTTTACTAGATTCACGTAAACGTCCTTCATATATCGAGTTCGCTGCGCAACGCAGTCTAGGAGTTTTGTGCAGACTTTAATTAGATTATCGTCGATAATGGGGGCCTGAAGGGTCACACTTTATGTGTATTATTGTTCCGCTCAAGGGTACAAGGTTAGTGCTTCGAATTATATCTAATGCTAGTCCAAGTGGGAGATTGAAAGATATGGACTAGATTAGGATATGTGGGCTTTATTAATTAATGAGTCAGACTAATTAATTAATTAAGTGGACATGGATATTAGGCCCATAAACCTAGGGTTATATGGTACTATATATACATATTCTCTATAGTAGAGAATTAAGGGTTTTTATCAGATAAAAATTGGAGGCACTATAGAATTTGATAAGTGATTTCCTAGCGATCACTTATCGAATAATTGTACCGAGGATAGTTCCTACGGCGGACGATATACGTACCGAGGATAGTTCCTACGGCGGACGATATACGCGTGGATACCTGAAGTGGTGAATCAATCGCATAATTCGGTCCGATCAATTACGCTACAAGTAAGTATTCGATCTTTTGCGTAGTTATTGCTCAACGTTTAATTCAGTTATAAATCACGATCAATATTCTCGATTATTTATTCCGCTGCGTACATTAGATGTAGTCGAGAATTACTAACAAATACAACCTAATCCCTACCGTAAGCCTTATAGCATCCATGCAGAACACACACTCCCCCATAATGCCAAATGATATCCATACTGCAAACTTGCCCATAAAAAACATAACAAACTCATTCATGAGCCAAAACCACCCCCATCAAGGCCGGCCAAACAACAACACCCCCATTATCCATGTAACTACTTCCAGGCCCCTTCTTATACCCAAAACGGAGCCTAGGTCCCAAAAGAAAAAAGTCATGAAAGAGATGTGCAAAAGAGAAAGGTGCTAAAGTGATATTGGAAGTTAACCAAAAACCTGTAAAGAGGCTGATCGATGAAACTAATGATAATTTGATTGATTTTGTCGAGGGAGAGTGCTGGAAAAAAAAAACAGAAAGAGACTATTGAGGATGAAACAAGATCAGGCGTGAATTACCAAACGACGGAGTTTGCTTCGGAGCAACTCTGTCGAGATCAATGCGTTGCATGGGATGGAACTGTCGAGGGTTTGGGAACCCTCAGACAGTTCGTGTATTGAAGCGGGAAATCCGCAATAAGAAATCCACCATTGGTAATTATAATTCGATAGATTATCAGATTAAAGACTTGTAGCATTATATATTATATATTTGATGAAATGTGCTATATTTTAGTATTATATACAGTTATTGTTTGGTATCTCAGATAATAGTCTAGTTAATAAAATTTGAGAAAAGGAAAATACGCATATGTCCTTTACTTAAAACTCTCACCTTTTTTTTTAAAGATGAAAATGTCTTATTATAGTTACTATAGTAGTAGTTATATGGTCAATTTTACTAGCTTAATAAGAAAGGTGTAACATTAGAATATTATAGGGCTTCACTTTAGTGAATGACTACCAAAGAATAGTTAAGGTATGCTGATATCACTATCTAACCCTTATAATAATTAAGAACTATCAAATGAGGCATTTACACATACTTGGATCTGTTGGGAAATTACGAACAATATAAATAATAACAAACGATAAACGAGAACCATCGACAAAGTCAAAACAAAGACACCAAATTTAACGTGGTTCACTAACAACTTGTTAGCTACGTCCACGGCCAAACGAGAGGAACCAATCAATATATCAAAGAGTGTTACAAAATAGGACAAAGACAAACTTGACCCTAGGTCAACTATCCAACTCTTCATCCTAACAAACGGAGACAAACTCGAGTATCAATCAATTGATACTCGACCAAAACCAAATTCTCCACACTCTATGACCAAACGACTCTAAACCCGAAAATAGAGTCCCAAATCAAAAAACAACCTCTCTCTTGTTTCTCAACTCAAATTCAATGACTTATCAATCAACTGATTGACCAATCCAAAACAATTGACTGACCAATATGGTCAATCCAAAACAATTGACTGACCAATATGGCCAATACAAATTCCAAAGACAATAGGCCTATTTATAAGCCCCAAAACCTAATTCTAGACACAAAAGGAATCCAATTGGGCCTAGGCTTGCGCCGGCCCATCTTCTGCGCCGCCAGGTCCGCCTCGGCCGCGGCCATCTCGCCTCGGTCGAGGCGATCTTTCTGGCCAACTAGACTCGGCCGAGTCTACCTCGCCTCGGCCGAGGCCCATCTTCTGCACATCTCGCACGTCGCGGCCGTGTCCTCCGACGCGCCCAATTCCAATGACGTCCAAATACAAGCCTCCACCTTGATGCGAACGTCGATTCAAACCAAACCAGATTCAAGGCACAAATTCCTAACAGGATCATCCAGTCTGATTTTACCCGATTGAGTGACACAGAATTAACATATGTTGGCCAATTTATTCCTATTCTGTAGTAGGAAATATTTTCTTATCTAATATCAATCCCCTAAGTTTATGTTCATCTTTTCCATATTTTACAACAGTAATCCTACCTATCTTATTTTTTGTTGTTAATTATTTTTATATGTTTATTTCCTTACATTTATTTACGATAAAGTTGATAAAATAGAGAAGACAAATCGTAATATTATTTATAATTATAGTATACATATTCACAATTATTGTCATCGGGCGGTTGTTTTAAAAGTAATTTTATTTTTATGTTAAATTATTACGTTGCAACTTCATTGGCGCAAGTAATTTGTTAAGAATGTTTCAATTATTCTTCATTAATTTATATACGCCGTCAAAAACAAAAACAAAAAATAATATAAAAAGTTAAACTCAAATTCTTATTAGATCTATAATCTATATTTAATTACATAAAACTACACAAAAATAATTAATTGATAAATAAGCTACAAATTGCATTAAAATGTCGAATTAGTAGTAATTAGTATTTTGGGAATAGATGTCAGACTCTAGAATTAGTAAAGTAACCAATCCGATTTTTTATGTATAATTCTTGCCTACGCTGCCACGTAATATATATGTATATATATATATATAAATAAAATTTTGTTTATCCATAACAAGAATCTTATTACTTAAATATTCCCTCCATTTCATAAAGAATGTCATTTTAAACACTTTGAAAATTTTCACAATAAGTGTCACTTTACCAAAAAAACTACAATTTCTTCCAGTATTATCTTAAAGAACCTACTTAATTTAGTTGATTATTTCTTTATTTCATAAAACATACCAATTAAATACCAATCCTTAATTTCTCAAAAAATAGGTAAAATGATTTTTTTTGTGAAACAGAGGGAGTAATATTTATATTTATAAGTACGATTCTCATTCTAATCCGTAAAATCATGCCTCATCCAAATAGACAAATAGGCAGAAAAATAAACGCATCAAGTGATATACAACCGAAGAACACCTTACTCGATGACTGCATGCACAACAAGCAACACTACAAAAAAACGCTAGTTAGCGACGGAAAATATCCCGACGGAAATTAGCGACCGATTAGTGACGAGAATTGATATATGAAAAATAAAAATAAAAATATTTTATTACCGACGAATTAGCGACGGAATTTACCGACGAATGTACCGCAACAGGAATATTAAATATTAAATAACATACGCCATCTAGAACAAAAAGCAATAAAAACTAACCTCAAGGACGCTAACTGACGAAAAAACTAGAAATATTAAATAACATACGCCATCTAGAACAAAAAGTAATAAAAACTAAATACACACTATCCTAAAAACGCTAACCGGCGAAAAAACAAGAAAATGACGAAATATGAAGACGTCGGTCGAGAGATATTAAAATAGTATAATTTAACTTTTTTTTTGGCGGCAGAGCTTAATTAAGCTTTCTTTTATGTATTAAATTTCCAATTAAATGCTAGTTAAGTAGAGTGATAAGAATTGTTCGGTTTTGGGCGTGATTAATAGTATGCGCAAAAACATAATAAGATGATTATTGTATCACCGAACAAAAACGCTACTTTACGTGAAGTAAACGTAAGTAGACGCGGAGGGGTTTGGAAGCAGATCCTCTGCTCATTTAACAACCCAATCCATTTTTCTATGTTTTACGACTTTCTCCTTCTTAATTCTTTAATACTCTTAATTTCTCGTTGTAGAATTTGACACTGCTCCCATGTGTTAGGTTATCGAGCATGATCGATCGCTTCACGGTCCTTTGATATTGTCCAACTTAGGTTATAAATAATCATCTGATTCATTATCATCGAAATTGTTAGTAAGTATCCTCTTCCCAGGCATAGTCATTTTTTACGAATTGAATTAATAAATTCGTGTCTTTTATATTTCGTCTTATTAAATTTTTAATTAATTGCACTATAATTCCTAGCACAATATAAACCGTTTCATAAAAAGTTAGGGTGTGTTTACTTAAGGTTGTGAGTTCTGAGTCAAACTTAGTTGATGGAGTTAATGAGTGTATTTTATTGAAATTTGGTTCCCTCAATGAATTGAGGAGAACCATAAATAAATACACCCTTAATGTTTATAGATAAAATTATGAGATTAAATTTTGAAAGTGAAAGTATATGTATACCAAACCAACATTTCTGGTTTGTGGAAGTTTTTATACATAACTGATAAGTTTACAACAGAATTGACAAAAATTGTAGAGGGGTTTCGGCTTTGTAGAGAGCTGGCCAGTGCCAAAGTTTGGCTAGAAGTGAATGAAATGATTATTATGAGGATGCTAAAAAACAATGTAGTTGGAGGGTGGAAGCATCAAAGCCTATATGCTGACTTTTTTAGACTTGTAAGGGGATTGAAAATACGGGTCTCACACATCCATAGAGAAGGGAATAAGGCAGTAAATCACTAGGCAACTAAAACAGTCCAAGAAGAAAGCATCTTAGAGTTTTTTGAGATTGAAAAGTACAATAGCCTTAAGGGTTACATTTATTTAGATGTTTTAGGCTTACCTAATTTTAGGCTCCCTTATTTTTTTTTTTGTTGAGAAAATTTGAACCTTTACTGAAGCTGTAGAATTTTCAAAGTTTGCAAATATATAAATTGGGGATCTGCCTAATCCATCCATCACATTGATGAAAAAACCATCATTTCTTCATTTACTCTTCATTCTTTTAAGAGAAGCTTTCCCAATTGTTTTAGTTGAGGGGGAAACCATTAAATAGTGAGTTCCATTTGCTATTTTAGTAGAACCATTGTTGACGTAATACTTGTAAATAGAGAAATGTGTGATACTTTTATTTTAGTTATTAATATGGCACCATTGGATTTCCTAAACCATAAAGGCTAGCGACATAATAAAGAAGCAGATATGAGTTATGAATTCAAAATTAACACATCTCATTAATTACATTGACACTAATTTCAGTTATCTATAAGTATTTACTTACAATGCTACACAAAACTTTGCCTATAACGCTTTTTAACGGCAAATTTTAAAGTAAATTGTGCTAATTACATCTATTTTAAAAAGTAGTCATGTTTGATGGATAGACAATTTTGTATATTGAATTAGATATATACATAAATTTTTTAAATTTTTTTTTTTTAATTTTGCTGGTTTTTTCGATATTACAAGAATCGCACTATGTGAAGATAGAGGGAGTAAAGTTATAGATAAGGAAAGATTTTTTATAGTAAAAATGATTTACAATGAGAGACATAGATTAAATACGAGTGCATTTGTCTATCTCTGGAGTTCTTATTTTCTTTTACAAAATTTAATAAGATCACTGTATTTAGGATGAATGAAGTGTTTTTTATTGACTAATAAAACATGTCATTGACTACGGAAGTTACACTCTTGCACAAAAAGTATTTTTGAAATAGAATTCTTTTTGCATACAATGATATTTTATACTCCTTTCATTCACAAATCAAGTCACTTTAGATTTTTAGGTACGACTCAATAATTTATGGGATGGATAAAGAATATCCCCACACATCTTAACTTGTATTTTTTGGGTAAGGGGTATAGCAAAGGAAAGATATTCAGTTTACCAAGAGAGAGAATAAATAATTTAGAAAATGATAATATTGGATTTATAGGAAGATTTGTTTGGATATATCTAAGGGCAATATTAGAAGAAATATGATATTTTGCTAAAATGACCTTTTTTCTTTGATAAAAATAATTTTCTCTAAAATTACTTGTGTTTGTAACGGGACGTAGCTAACTTACCGATCACTTTAGAATTTGTATGCAATAGATATATTAAACTCAAAATATATTTTTTTCCCTCTTAATCCTTTCCTATAAATCACTGCTCCTATGATGGCATGATTATATGTTGAAGGGTAATATAGAAAGAATTGTACATTTTTTTACTGAAATAATTTGTGTTTTTTTAAAGACTAGTATTTTGGATGGAGTAATAATAATGTAAAGCAAAAACTTGAGGCACAGCCTGCTTAAACTATAGGTAGCTTTTTACCTATAAATAATTTGAAGTCTTGGCGGCTTTTTGTTGGTATGATGTGAAAATAACCCTATTATTTCCTTGATTAGAAGGAACAACTCTTGCTTTAAAAAACAAAAACAAATAAAAGTCTTCACTGAATAATAGCATTACATTACATATTTATATAATCTGACCTCAATGCTCTGTTATGCTCGCTGTCCATACAATTTTTTTTTATGTCCTCTCTCTCTCTCTCTCTCTCTCATTCGAGCCTTCTTCCTCCAGCCTAGCAGAGAGAGATACTGTACAGTAATCACCCAATATTCACTTCATTTTTTCCTATTCATATTAGGCATTTCCTTTCTCTGTTGATTTCCATCCTAGTTTTCAGATTCGCATCCTCGATATTCTGGGCCACAAACTGATTCTTTTTACATTCAGGGCTATTTTTGTAAGAGATCTGATTTTGTATTGACAATTGAACTCCTGAATCACGCAATTTAGGACATTTTTCCGGCAGCCCCGCCGGCCACTTCCGCCGATCTCTCATTTTCGGGTTTGACTTTGTTTTATCTCCTCAGTTTTGTCCCATTTACTTTCGCCGTATTGGTATTTTCCGGTTGTTAGTTACAGTTACTCGTGTACTAATTAGGACTACGATTTACAGCCTCTATATGGACGCGTGGATACAGTGTTGTATTCGTGTAACCTTGCGATTCACAAATTATTAGACTTTGGATTTTTTTTTAATCGAGGGTTCTTATTTTCTGATATGGTAATCATACTGTAGATCAAGTCGTAGTCAATTCGTTGATCTGTTGAGTTGCAAGACCTCTTGGGATTTCAACCGTCTTTCAGCGGCAATTTAAACGACAGTTGTTTTTTTTTTTTATTTTCTTAGTTGGTAATCCACAAATGATGCGTATGAGAACTAAGAATGACACGTTACCGCCGGATTTTAATGGTGGTTCCGGCGGCGGCGGTCCGAAAGAATGGGAGCTCCGGCCCGGCGGGATGCTGGTCCAGAAGCGTACTGACGGCGAAGAAACCCGCGTTCCACCACCTACCATTCGCGTTCGGGTCAAATACGGATCGGTTTACCATGAAATCCGTATCAGCTCCCAGGCCACCTTCGGTAACTCCTTCAACATTATTAACTGCGTTTTCTTATGGTTTTCTGAAATTTGATTTAATTTGGGAAACTCAGGGGAGTTGAAGAAGATGTTATCCGGGCCAACGGGGTTGCACCACCAGGATCAGAAGCTGATTTACAAAGACAAAGAACGGGATTCAAAGGCGTTTCTGGATTCTGTAGGAGTGAAGGATAAGTCGAAAATCGTGTTGGAAGAGGATCCGATTAGCAAGGAGAAACGATACTTAGAGATGAGGAAGAATGCCAAATTGGAAAAGGCTGCAAAAACACTATCGGATATCAGTTTGGAGGTCGATAGGCTAGGCGGAAAGGTAACCGCTTCATACTCCATTCATCACACACAATGTACATGAATGTCCACATATTTCTATATAATAATTTGATTGAATTTAGGTGTCGGCACTTGAAACTGTGATTTCTAAAGGTGCGAAAGTGGTAGAAAAGGATGTCGTAAATTTGACCGAATTGTTGATGAATCAATTGCTTAAGTTGGATGGCATCACTGCTGATGGTGATGTCAAATTACAGAGGAAAATGCAGGTATAATTAAATTAAAAAATGCATTCTTGAATGTCTTAGATGATACTGAACATCTGATTTGTGTTTAAATTATCAGGTAAGAAGAATACAAAAGTATGTAGAGACTCTTGATATGATAAAGGTAAAAAACTCGACGCCAACTAGCAATGGCAACGGCGGTGTCTCTTCGCCCGTTCAGCAACACAGGAGTTCAAACGGCAGCGCATCGTCCCCTGTTCAACAGGAGCACGCGGCAAGGCATTCTTTGGGGAATTCTTTACTCGATTCACCAAAGCATCAGGAGCAGCCGTCGAGGCACTCAGCCTCAGGGGCAGCTTCTGTGGTTATAACTACGCAATGGGAAACATTCGACTCGACTCCATCACCGTTGCTTAATACCCCTTCAACATCCAAAACGGTTCATCGTGCACAACCTAGTTTTACATGGGATTTGCTTTGAGTATACTCTATTTCTCTCTCTCTTTCTGGTGTGGATTTGTTTTGCAAGTTTGTTTGGCATGGATTTCTCCATTCTTTGCTGTACTTAGAGTATTTGTTAGCATCTCATATGTGTTTCATTTCTGAAATAAATGGGGCTATTTGTAACTCATTGATACCTATTACAGATTGTACGTAAATGTTATTATTGAATGACGATCTTCTCCAAATGATATAAAAAATGATTCATTTTGGTGAAGGGTCTAGTATTTGATGGGGTCAACTGGGGTTAGTGGCAATTATTGAGAAAAATGATTAAGCTTTACAGTGCGGTTCCTAATGAGGGTGCATTAAGACAAAGGAGAACATGAAGTAAGTAGTTACTGCTCATGATACAAGTGGTTAGATGTGCTAAACAAACTTTGCCATTCTAATGTTTTCGGAATGATTCTATATATCTCAAATTTATATTAAAAATATGGTTAAACCAGCATCAGAATCATCACCAAAATTCTCCCGCCAGTCACCGATGAGTTGTGATTTATATGTCAAGCCTGCTTACTTTGTATACTTCATTGCTTAAAAAATTAGTTGATTCTATATGTGTCACAAACGAACTTAAGTGATTATATATTTGGTGTTTTTCGTGATAGTGGACTTAGTAGGACTAATCCGTTAGTAAGATTTTTTCATTTTTTCTAAAAAAAGAAAAAGATATATTGATATGACAACTGTTTCTGAATAAATATAAGCTTAATGTTGGTCAATAAATATACTAATGCTGTTCTTTACCAAAAAACCAACTTTTAGGAGTATTTCTATTTCTAGATGGAAATGTAAACAAAATAAGAAAAAATATTTATAAAATTTATGAGTTTTGTTAATGAGATGTAGGTGTATATAAATATGAATTTTGTTGAGTAGCTGTGTATATATATAAATTTAGTTATTAAGATGTGCTGGGTAATTTTAACCTTACATCATCAATCCACACACACATTTATCTGGTTATGCATTAAGTCGTGGTTAAAAGCACCCGGTAGATACTACAAATGGTGCCTTCATTTAGATGTAGTATTAGTAACATCGATAAATGTAACATATAGTACATTTTTTAGGTGTAATATCATACTACCATTTGTGCATACATATGCTTGCAAATTATTTCTAGGTACCTCGAAGTAACTTTAAATAGTTTAGTAAATATCAACCGGGTACATTTGACTTTATCTTCAGACAATTATTGTATAATTTTAACAAAATATATTTAGTAGCTTATTTATATAAATCAACATTAAGAACACGCTGCTAAAAATTTTGTACTTGGATATCATCAGTCATGACTTGTAAGCAAGAGGAACTTCCCTAATTCCTCAAATTGATGGATTGGTGGGATCCATCCCACCATGGGTCATTGGCCTAGGTTATCGGGGATTCAACATTTTAAGTCAAATACAATTAATAATTCATTTCACGTTCATCATTATATAACTGCAAGATAAACTAGATTTAGAGGGTGTTTGGCTGAGCTTATAAGCTCCTAAAAACATCTTATAAGATGTTTAGGAGCTTATAAGTTCTTATAAAGTGTTTGGCAAAATAAGATGTTTAGGAGCTTATAAGATCAAAAAATAAGTTCTAAGTGCTTATAAGATCTAAAAAAAATAAGTTGTTATACCCCAACTTATTTCCATCTTATTTTTTAAGATCTTAATTATTACACTCAAATTTCACACACAATTCACACAGTTACACACTCTACACACATTACACACATTTCACACACTACACACACTACACACACTGCACACATTTCACACACTACACACACTACACACAACACACAAAACACACACAAAACACACTACACACACTATACACACTACATACATTTCACACACTAATCAAAATGTGCATTTAATATTAATTTTTAAATTAGACCCCAACTTTATAGCTAGATCACTATAATCAATTGCAAGCTTATAAGCTCTTTTATCCAAACACTTTGTTAACTTATAAGCTCCTTAAAAATTACATCTTATAAGCTCTTAAAACAACTTATAAGATGTTGCAGCTTATAAGATGTTTACAATAAGCTTAGCCAAACACCGTCTTAATTGCATAAAGTCCACATTAGTATGAAAAATAACACATAAGCCACTTAATTTTTAACACGAAAACCACCCAACTTATTTATTTTGCAACGAACTATACAAATTAGTTTCCATAATATAAGAACATACACTTTCCTTAAGTTATGTTTAGACATAAGGATTTGGAAATGATTTAAAATGTATGTAACAATACTATTGACATTTTTTTAAATTGATTATGAAATTTATTTTGTCCCATTTGGATGGAGAAATTTGATTAGCCTAGAGATTTGAAATGAGTATATTTGAAAATTCTTAGATGGAAATCCCGGGTTAACATCATTTTTGGTCCTGTAACTTTTTACTTGTACAATTTTGGTTCAAAAAAAAATTAAAAATTCAATTTAGTCTTGTGGAATTGGTCCAGATTTAGTCCCTTTTCTTTCCGATAGTGACCAATCTGACCGGAAAATCGCATGTATCATTCACATGACTCATTTTTCCAATAGAATTTTTAATATGTGGCACCAACAAGTGATAAGAAACTAGAAAAAAAGAAAAAAAAAAATCCCTCTTTCTTTTAATTTTTTTAATTTTTAATGTTATTTTTACTTCAAAGTCACTTGTTGATGCCAGGTATTTAAAAATTGGATGGAAAATAGGCTTAAATCATTTTTGGTCCCGTAACTTTTCACTTGTACAATTTTGGTCCCAAAAAAAGTTAAAAATTCAATTTAGTCCTGTAACTTTGGAATTGGTCCAAATTTAGTCCTTTTTTTCGCCGTCGGTGATCAGTTTGACCGGAAAATTGCATGTACTGGCCACCAGACTCATTTTTCCATCCAATTTTTTAATACCTGGCATCAATAAGTGATTTTGAAGTAAAAATAACATTAAAAATTAAAAAAAATTAAAAGAAAGAGGATTTTTTTTTTTTTTTTTTCTCGTTTATCATCACTTGTTGGTGCTACATATTAAAAATTATGTTGGAAAAATGAGTCATGTGAATGATACATGCAATTTTCCAGTCAAATTGGTCACTATCGGAAAGAAAAGGGACTAAATCTGAATCAATTCCAAAGTTACAGGACTAAATTGAATTTTTTACTTTTTTTGGGACTAAAATTGTACAAGTGAAGAGTTACGGGACCAAAAATGATTTTAGCCCATGAAAAATTGAGTCTGGTGGCCAACACGTGTAATTTTTCGGCCAAATTGATCACCGGCGGCAAAAAAAAGACCAAAACCGAACCAATTCCAAAGTTACGGGACTAAATTAAATTTTTAACTTTTTCTAGGACCTAAATTGTACAAGTGAAAAGTTACGGGACCAAAAATAATTTCACCCCTGAAATTCCTTGTTTGGATTTATGGTGGATTTGTGATACAAATTCATTATTTGGCAAAAAACTAATACAACATTTATAAAATTCAAATTTTTTGTCTTTAAGCTCACAATTTTATAATTTTTATTAATAAAATAATACTACCTCCATTTTTATTTAGATAAAAACGCAGGTAGTATTATTTTATCTAAATCGAACTCCATATCAGAAATTTGTGAAACTTATTTTCAATTAAATCTCATTTAAATGGAGGAATTCGATTAGTCAAGAAATTTAAAATGAGTATATTTTTTTTTGTCTCTCTATCTCCCTCCATTGGACTCTCTCTTCCACTGCGGGATTCCTTGTCCCCTGCCGTAAATAATCCCATTTTTACATGGGGTTGTTTTAATTTGGATTTTATGATAAATAGTACTTAGAGGTGCCAAGAGAGTTTCAATATGGCTCAATAATTGGGCTCTATATTTCTGTGTTTAAAGGGTCCATCAGCCTATTACTGGTCCCGCAGGGCAGTTATCCAAAGGCATAAGTATTTCTTGTTATCAAAGTGTTGTGGTAAGTACCTGAACCAAATTCAATTTTTTATCATATATATAGTTTGCTTCGTTGTAAATCATCGATGATAATGATAATAGGTATGAATGAGAGATCAATCATATTAAGGAATGAAATGGAGGGAATTGTTAATAAACGTGGATAATGATTAGCTTATTTATTATGTACCAAGCACCATTAATGGGAATGAATCATCATTCATTTCCATTCTCTATCCCTAAATCATCCAACCAAGCGGGCCCATAGTATAAAATAATTTTCATAGAGAGACGAAAGAGAGAAAGAGTCTGTGAGGAGAGAGAGAGAGAGTACTTGCAGATGCATGAGGTACGAGTGAGGAGAAATATTTGAAAATAAAACATAGTATAAAATAATCAAGGCAAAAACTTGGGTGCACCATGTGCACAATAGCCTTATTGTGCATCAGTCCGGTTTGACACCGGTTCGGTCGCGAGACACTCAAACAGGTGCACCATAGCACTATTGTGCACATTGTGCACCCAAGACCTACTCAATAATCAAATCTCAAATCAGGAATTTCTAATTGAGTTGATTTAAAAATCTGAACTTACAAATCCACTTACATAGAATTTATCCAAATATATGAAATAAGTTTATCAATAAATTTATAAATTTATAGCACAAATCCCTTCACCTTAATTATTTTTGTTAGTACTCGAGAATTGGGCTATTCCATGCAATAATATTGCGTGTCTTAATGTATGCCCAGATTTTCTTACTTTGGGCTAAAGTATTGACTCACCGTATTATGTGCAGCCCAACAAGAATTGTTGAAGTATCTTGGATATTGGGCTACTTTTTGTAAGAGTGGGCTAGCTATTATCTTGCCCATAAAAAATTTCACACCGATTCTAGTGTGATTAGTTAAGTTGATGGGAGTAGTGTATGGGCTCGTTACTTACACACCCACATATTATAATTTTTTATAATTTCTTTACACACCACAAACATGTTCAATCCTACCCTTCTTCTAATTGGGAAGAAAGAAAAGGTTTAAAAGAAACGTGATTTTTATGTATGCTTTCTCCTCCGATCCGACACTCTACGTTTGGGTTGAAAAATGAGGTCTGTTATCTGTCTGTTTTGTTAGCAGGGATAATAAAGAAATAATCACCACATTCAAGATGAGTTCTAAACAGACGAACAAGTGCTTATATGATAACATAATTAATGGCTTATCAGCATAAGATATCGTAGGAAAAAATAATTCTTTTAAGCCATAAACATACCAAATAAACTTAATTTTGTTCCAATCATATTACGTTGCCTTTCAAGTGAGATTTAGTCAAGTTAGAAGGCTAAGGTTTATAATACAATGGGAAGAAAACAAACTACGGATTTGCTCGTCTTTTTTTGCTTTCTATTTTGGTTTTTTGTTTTGAGGAGTAGCGCTTAAAAAATTAAATAATGTTGTGGTATACGTAGAATTTTTTGGGGTTTCTTTAGTCATTCTATTAATTAGAAAGGACAATTTAGTCTTTTGGACTAAGGTTACTTTTGGACTACGGATACACATAAATATTTGTCTTAGCATTAACCGCTGCGTTACGCTATATGACCCCATTTGGTTGACTTGTTAGACCCTTATTACCAGATGTGCCCCACTTATTAACTTGTTTTGTTGGAGGATTGGGAGCTCGGTTTCCATACCAAGCCCTATTTTACTATCACTTAAACCCGACGGAATGTGACCCAAGGGGGGTTGGGTTCCCTTATCCAATCTCTAAACCTAATTTTCACTAATACATAAATATACAATTTTACCTGTGGAATGTATAGCAAAACCTTACTTTAAACTGCTCATTGTTGCAGACCAGGTTTCCATCGGTGACAATCTCTTGGAGAAGAAATCTTGTTGCGACTTGTCAATCGTCAATTAGGGATGTCAACGGGTAGGATAGAGTACGGATAAACCTTCCTCACACCCTACCCGCATATAAATTGCTCTACGCATACCCTACAATATTACCTATTTTTTACCTCGAGTAGGGTATGAATAAAACCCGACGAGTATGCGGGTACCTACAGGTAATCGGACTATCCTATATTTCACAAAAAATCAAATAAAAATTTCCTAGCAAATAATATATCCAATAAAACCTGTCAAATGATATATATCATGTTAAACGTTAATAAAGTACACCAAAAAATCAACAAAAACCAAATAAGACGTACTACTGCACAATCTGCACAAACAATCACATACTAATAAAGTCAAGAAAAACTAAATAACTCATAAGATTGAAGAAAGAAGAAGGGTGAGCTAACATAAATGACTAATTAGATAAATTTCTATTGATCGTTTAATTTTTTAATATGTTTTTTGGTGTGCCAAGTTGCTAAACACTTCTACTGTATTGTAATATTACGTCAAATTTATTACATAAGTAACATATAAGGTTGTATATATATGTATGTATACATTACTATATATTATATAAAAATTATTCTATTAAAATTTAGCGGTACAGGTGATATCCTATCCATTATCCTAAAATTTGGGTAGTGCTCTATCCATTTACAATTTTACCCACGGATAATTCTATCCTACTAGTAAAACTGACATCCTTATCAACATAGAGGTTGGTAAGAGAATTTTTTACTTCTGTTTTTCACTATTTGCAAAAATTCGTTTAACTAATTTCCTTTCCTTTTCTTTTTTTTTCTTTGTTTTTTTTATTTTTTTGTTTTTACATTCTTTCCAATTTCCTGAAGACGAACCTGATTATGCGATATTACCTTGTCCGTCCCTCTGTGTTACTTCATCAAAGCCATAGAATGAATTTGGGATTAAATTGCTCATCTGATTGGAAAAGATAAGCTGGAACTGTTTGGGCAAAAGTATTATTTTGCTCACTCTTGTCAAAAAGCATTTTTAAAAAAAACAAAAAAAAATTGTCAAATAGTTATGTTTCCCAATTTGGGTGACCTCACTGATTGAAGGTAGGTTGTCATGTATTTCAGATGCAGAGGGATTCACTGATCACTAATTTTATTAAAATAAATATAATAAAGTGTATGTAAGGGTTAGTGGATTGAGGGGGGGGGGGGGGGGAATACATGTATCATTATAATAAGACCTGTTAATTAGATCGAATTACAGGCTAATTCTAAGGTATCAAACTAAAAAAGAGAGATACAAATTTGTAAATGACAAAACCTCTATGCCTCTTCACTGTAGTTGTTATAGGATACATAATTTAGTGATAGAGTGGGCTTCAATATTTTTTTAACATAATCCAACAAAAATAACTAAAATTAAACCAATTACTATTTGGTAGAATTTGTACAACAAGCTATTTCATATTGCAGATCACTATATTCCATCAAGGGTTTGAATCTGATCATCCTCTACAAATGAGCCAAAGGCAAGTAATGATTCCAGATATTCATCATCATCATCATGCTGCAACAAAGTCATAGGTGTTAAATGAGTGAATGTTCCTAAAATTTTATTCGATAAGTTAAATGATGAAACAAATGGGTTCAAAACTTCTAATGAACACGATAAATTTAAGAAAGTGCAGCCAAATTCAACAGTTATGTTAAACTTTGTGGGCTTGCCAGTTAGAGAGGACGAGAGAAAATACTATTTAAAAATAGTGCAATTGTTCATATATATGGAATTCATACGAGAATTATAATTCTAGAAGTGTGTGTAGTACTTGCCTGATTGGAAGCTTGATCATAAGATGAAAAATGGGTATCCCAATTGTTGGTTCCACCATTGAGGGTGGAGGTAGCGGTAGTTTCACCTCCATTTTGCTGCAAGTGTTATATAGGTAAGGTTTCAGTTTGTTAAATTATAAAGGGACAAGATACTGCGAATTCTTACAGTGCAAGCTACTGAAACTACCTGTGTCTGATTTTGGAGATTGACTTGATCTGGGAAATAACAGTCAAGATCAACTTCCCCCAGGGCCTGTTGAGCCGCCATAATATCAAATTCTGACAGATCATTCATCGGAGTAAATGCCGACTCACTAATTAGCCCTTCACTTTCCAGGTGATTTGCAGGTGGCATCAGATTCTGGTAATCTGGAATACTATCTGCCAACTGTCTTACAACATCTGTGTTCTCCGGCACATAAGAGGAAGCTGATTGGTCAAGATTCAGCATGTTGTTTTGGAAGCCCTTATAGCCTCCTGATTCAGCCAGGTGTTTGATATTTGAGATCTTGTATCCAACATAGTTCATCTGGTTTGCCGATGAAGTGGCAGAACCAAGAATTGAAGAATGATCAAAGGTGTAGGTAGGTGGGCTTGTCTTGTAACTAGTTTGCACGAGTCTGAGAGACGGGCAACTCTGATGGATAAGGTTAGGGTTTCTGAGGTTTGGTTTAAGAAAACTTCCTGTAATGGAAGTAACGAGGTGGTGTCCTACTACAGAAGTTTGTAGATTTGGAAAGAGAGTTGTATTGGCACCAAGGTTTCCAAAGGGTGGTTTGGTCAATCTATTACAATTGGTTATTCTTGATGATGCAAAGCTCCTTTCATCACCATGAATTTTGTAGCTTGCATCAGAAACTCTCCTCAGGAAGATCCTGTATTTCTGTTTCATCACAACAAAAATATTAATTAATTATTCCTAAATTCATAATAAACAAAAATTGAGACTGCAGCTGATGGTTGTTGCTCGCCAAATCTTTTCGGTCAACCTATGTATACACTAATAAAGAGTATATTAAGAAGAAAAAATAAAGTTTGCCAAATTTGGCTTCGTTTCCTGAACTGAAATAAACAATAAAAAAATAGGATTGTTGACTGACTCCATAGAAAAAAGATATTTCGAGAATTTTTTGAATCACTTCAATCCTTTTGAATCTTATAAGTAGTGACAAAGTTATTTAGATGTCGCTAACTAAGTAAGAAATTAATTAAGAACCTGCAAATGACTGGCCACATTTTCTCTAGTTAATCCCGGGACATTCATCACTTCAAGAATTTTCTTGGGGACAGATCCTACATCAAAATACAAATGAAAACTTAGAAGAATAGAAAATGATGAAATGCCATTAACCAATCAATGAAATAACATTTATAAATTGTCGCAAAAGCAATAGGCTTGTGCATCTGTCACAATTATTTACATGTTTATGCTTGCATATACATGCGCGATGATTTCTGCATATGAAAAACTACATAACAAATTACTTTATCTAATATATCAAAAAATATGTAGACAAGAAATAACACCAAAATGTAGTAGCTGGATAGAAACGGCGTCAATGCATTTACTTAGGCATTGAGAAATAATTTATTTCATGGGTGTGTAATATGATTAAACACGTAGCATGCATTAATTAATAAAATGAAGTAGCTCGGATGTAAAACAGTATTTGGAATCAGCGGGGGAGAGTTTGGTGCTTACTGTCGAGACCAATGCTCCGGATAGCTTCCAAGAAACGGTTATGGAGTGCATTAGTCCAAATAACTTTCTGCTTCTTCTTCTTCTTCTTCGAACCACCACTGTTTTCCTCTTTACTAGCTGATTTTCTCTTTGTGTCCTTGTTATTTTCAACACTTGATGCAGAATTATTATGGTGATCTGCTTCCTCAATAACAACTTGACTTGTCTTTTTCATGGCTGCAAATTGCCATAAATTCCTTAAATCATCGGGTGATACTGGTTTCGATATGAAATATGCGGCCCCGCTCTCCAAAGCAACACCCTCTTTGTTATCACCTGACATTACTGCACCCCAAAAATGTTAACAAATTCAGACAGACTATAAATGAATTAATAATAAAACTGAGAAATGCTTACAAACTACAGGCAAATTGAATTCATGTGTAATGAGTTGTTGTAATTGGAATCCATCCATATCTGGCATGTGAACGTCTGAGATGACCAAATCGAAGGCTCCACCCTTGATTCGAAGCGTGCATAAAGCATCATTCGGGTGTTTGACTGTCACAACTGAAATTAAATGATTATGCATTAGAAAACACACAACACACAGGAGAGGAGATGCAGTTTGTATTTTATACCTTGATAGTTGAACCTCTTAAGCAATGCAGCAACAATGGAGAGGCAAGTTACATCATCATCTACAACCAAAATACTAATGGAAGAAATTGTTTGACCTTCCATGTTTTTTGTTTATTTTTCAACAAGGGTTGACAAAGGAGGAAGATGATAAGTGATTTGCAGTTTGGTCAACTGTGTTGGTGCAAAGGAAACAGCTACTCAGATTTATCTGCGTCTCTTTTCTTGTTTTTATTTTGCCTCCTTTTCATTTTCTGCAATTTTCCCACTCTATTTAACTTCCATTTGTAGCCCAAAATTTAAACTTTTTGCGCTTTTTCAAATGTTATTAATGTTGAAGATCTGAGGCTAAAATTAGCATTTAAACTAACATACCATAATATCAGGTGTTCACATGTACCCACGTACGCTTCTAGGTTTCCTGGAAATTCACGAATTTAATACAACCTTCTTCTTTTCTGAGGTTTTTTAATTAATTAATTTTTTATTTTTTTTAATCTAAAATGACTGTTTCTGGAAGATGAAGGTATATTAATTTTTTAGAAATTCGTTTGAGAAACAAGAATCTTATGTTTATTAGAACTCCTTATTTGGTCGATTTTCGGTTACAATTACAATTCTATACATGGTACATTTGTTAATAAATGGGCCTATATAGATTGCTAAATTAAGAAATACGTCAAAGGGTCGGCACAAGTAATTTATTTAAAATTTCGTTTTTTGAGAAAATTAACTTTCAAATTGAAATAAACTTTAAGTCGTGCTCAACCGGTTCTTCATTACAAGTTTGCATCTAACACATTCTATCAGAAATTGACTTCAAACTAATTATTCTATATGAGAATGTTCAAACATATATACATTATAAATACATACAAACATTTTCAAAATTCATATTTAAATTATAAAGGGGTTTATTTTTTATTATTAGCTTTTAACTTGGAAAAAAAAACCTGCTTTGGAGTTTGAAAATACAATTTTAGCTTTAATAAAAATGGTTCTAGACTTCAAAGTCAAAAGTTGAACATTGGAATTTAATGTTTTTTTTTTTTTTTGGCTAAAAATTACTTTTTTCCTTAAACATTATCCACTTCTTACACAAATAATCAATGACACGACTATATTTTTTGTTGCGATTTGAGAAATTAGCCTTAGAGATAAATAAGAAAGCTCAAAGATGAAATATAATTATTATTTCAAATTTCAAGAAAAAAAGTAACAGCTGAGTCATATTTTAATAGAATGTCATAGTATGTATTTGTAGCTACTTTTACTGGGACCATGTACATAGTTATATAAAAGGTCCTTTAGAAGGTATTATCTTATAATTTAATTGAAAATATTAGTTTAGCGTATAGGGCACAAGTCGGTACTGAAAATTAAGAAGAAGTTATTAATTTAGAGAAGTTTTATTCTACATTTAGAGTTTTTAACTAATCTTAGTGTATTCAATATTATGTAGAGTACTTAATTATAAGTAAACTGAAGCACAAACTGATATCTTTACGCTAGTTATTCGTCTACAAATAATCAAAAGATTAGACAAGATTTGTTAATATTATATATGAATTTGTTGTAAAGTGTGGTGAGGATGGGCATTGAACAGTAGATTTGGCTATAAATAAACGTTGATGATTCTTTTACTTTAGAATCCGAGTACCAGATTTTATCCCGCTACTCATTAAAACCGGAGATCAATGCTGCATAATTCATAATACAAAATTCAACTTGGATATTTTATGTTACGCTATTTATCATTACAATAAATAATACAATTAGGGACCATTCATTTGCTTTCGATATAGATTACTTTTTGGAAAATTTTGCATATGTTATCTTAAATAAATTATTATGTGACATTTCTACAATTTTTTTTTTCTTTCTAAATAGTGTACTATATGTGACATTATATTAAATATATACAAATCAAAATAATAACTTAATTATAACGATTTTTAGATACTTCTAAAAATGCTATATTATGTGTGACATGATTCTAGATAAATCTCCAAAATGTAAACTAAATACGATGTTCTGTTATATACGTCTCAAAGTAATTCCTTAATTGTCATGTTTCTAGATATGTCTGAATGTGTGACTCAACTTTGCATTTTTTCTTTAGCAAAAAAATTTTCAATTTCTCGGAGTGTAGTATGCCTGCTTGGATGGTTCCATCGAGCTGAACCCCATCCAGGGCATACTACTTCTCCAGTTACATATTCAAAGTTGAGACTCAGAATGTGCGACACAATTTCGCCTGGGTGTTGCTAGCTTCATGTGGATCAGAGTGATCAGCTCTATTCTGCATGAAACCGTTGCGACCAGGGCAATGCTTAGGATTACGCAAATTCAATGCCACTAGAACTGTGTCTAAGATTATGCGAAATTTAATGCAACCAGAATTGTGGCTAGGATTACGTGAAATTCAATGCAACCAGGGCTGGGTGCCTAGGGTTACGCGATATTCCAAGCATGTTATCCAATATGTAACATAAATTTCATTGCAAACTGCAGCTCAAGTGTCCGCTTGATTTTAATATTCATGCTTCTCATCATGTATTATTCCCTTTACAAGTAGTATTTCTTCAAATTAGAGATATTCCAGGCTTTGAGGAGGGCGACCCCCGAACTGTTTTCTAACAAGTATGCCCCTTCGCCTTGCTCCTTGGCAACGTGGTATGACCCCTTCCAATTTGGCTGCAACTTCCCTACGTGTTTGAGAGCATCAACACTTTTCAATACCCAATCTCCCTTTTAGATCTCCCTGACCTTGACCCGTCGTTCGAAGGCGGCCTTCACTTGTCCCTTGTAACGCTCCATTCATATCAGAGCTGCTTCCCTTAACTCTGGGAGCAAATCCAACTCTTTCTTACATAGCTCTGTGTTCCTTTTCTTTTGATAGCTTATGACTCTTCGAGAGTCCATCCCTATCTCCACAAGAATTATCACTTCCCAGCCGTATACTAGAGCAAAAGGGGATTCCCCCGTGGCTACTCGTCGTGTAGCTTTGTAAGCCCATAGGACGGACTCTAGCTCCTCTGTCCATCTTTTCTCAGCCTCCTCTGCAGCCCTGCTACTATAGTTTGGTTGGTTACTTCGACCTGCCCATTCGCTTGTGGATGCGCGACACTTTTTTCCCTGTAGAGATGTCTGTCGTTATCGGATATTAGCACACAAGGTGCATAAAACCTTGTGCAAATGTTCCTCCATAAAAACTTCACGATCACTTCTTCGGTGATCTGCATTGTCGGCTCAGCCTCCACCCATTTATTAGAAATAGTCCGTTGCTACTATTTGAAATCTTTTATGGCTACCAGATGGAGGGAACTCCCCTACTATATCATTTCCCCACTTGTCGAAAGGACAAGCAACTCGGATCACACTCAGTTCAGTTGCCGGCCTGCGGATTAAGGGGCCATGGCTCTGGTAGCTCTTGCATTTACGTACCAACTCGGTTGCGTCTTGCCCTATAGTGGGCCAATAGTATCTAGGTTGCAGAACCCTCCTTGCCACTGTTGGGGCACCGTTGTGACTGCCTCCGCAACCTTCATTGATTTCTCGCAGAACGTATTCCCTATCAGTCTGGGATAGACATTTTAGATAAGGACTTGTGAAGGATTTCCTGAACAACATATCTCTAATAACTCAGTAATGCAGGCGGTATTTATGTCTCTCCATACCTGGTCAATTTCTCATAATAATATTTGAACATAAGTGCATAGACATTTTTGCAATTAAATTATACACATCTTTCTGGAAACATAACTCGTACCTTTCACCTGGTTATTCGAAGAGCCCTCACTAGGGATTCCTCTGAGATAGTTTAAGATTTATGTACGCCAGTCATTCCCATCTTTGATAGCGTGGACCTCTCCTACCACCGCTGCTTTCGGCGTTGATGATGGTAATTTATCTTTCTGGGCCTTCTTCGATCGTGACAGCCAGCTTTATCAGATAATCGGCTTTTTCATTCTTAGTGCGGGGTATTTGTTGGATTTCTAAGCTCTGAAACTTCCCCTTCAATGTTTCCACATGTCATGCATAATTGTCCATCTTATCATTTCGTACTTCATAGTGCCCTCGGCTCTGTTGTTAAACCAGTTGAGAGTCTGAGTGGACAATGAGGTGGGAAATCCTAGCCTCAACTTCTATCCTGATTCCCCAAAATCAGGGCCTCATATTTAGCCTCATTATTCGAGACTTTAAAGTTAAATTTTACCGAGAAATGTAATTTCTTCCTTGTAGGTCCGACTAGTATCATGCCCGTGTTGCATCCGGCCATGCAGGATACACCATCTACAAAAGCTTTCCATAGCTCCAGCTTTATCTCTGTGGTTGAATCCTGAATGAAATCTTCCAATGCTTGCGCCTTAATTGCCATTCTGGGCTTGAATGAGTATTCACCTAGATCCACTGTCCATTTTACCATCCTTCCGGACAAGACCCATGGTCTGACGCAATGGCATGTTGGTCCTGACTACCACTCTGAGTATCGGATTTTGGCCCCTTGCATGATATGACTCACATAATAGATGGGACTCTACGAGCTTTCCTCCTCTCTGAACAGAAATGAACTAAGCGCATGGACTCCTATTGATATGTACAAATATGACGTGTCACCAGGTATTAGCTTAGTCAACAAGGGTAAAGATTGCCATGTGCTCCTTTAACTGTTTGAATGCCACCTGCCTTTCATCCGTCCATTTAAAGCGAGATCCCTTTTGCAACACCCTACAGAACGGCATGCTACTTTCGACTGACTTTGATATGAACCTGCTCAGTGCTGCTATTCGCCTGTTGAGCCTTTGGATTTCTCTGTTTCCTTTAGAGGGCTTCATATTAATCAGAACTTGTACTTTAGCAGGGTTAACCTCGATTCCACAATTTATCACCATGAATCCCAGAAATTGTCCAGAGCGTACCCCAAAGGCACATTTGGAGGGATTCAGTCTCATCCCTACCGCCTTGATGACTGGAAATGATTTCTCCAAATCCCGAGTATGGTCGGCAACCCTAACACTCTTGACTAGCATGTCATCTACACAACATTCCATATTTCTTCCAAGTTGCTTGTCAAAACCCTTATCCACATGGGACCACCAGGATAACTTTAGGCTTATCAGTGGGGTTCAACAGGATCTGATGGTAGTCTTGATAAGCATCCATCATACTTAATGGTTCGTAGCTTGAGGTGGAGTCCACCAATTAGTCAGTACGAGGTAATGGGTAATGGTCTTTTGGTCATGCTTGATTTAGATATCTAAAGTCTCCACACATACGCCACTCTCCACTTCCTTTTGCCACCATGACCATATTCTATATCCCCTCAGGGTATACTACCTTCTCAATATGCCCTGCTTCCTTCAGCTTATAAATCTTTGCCTTTATGGCTCGTTCTTTTTCAGCTCCGAAATTTCACAGCCTCTACTTGACGGGTCACATCCGTGGGTCAGCATTGACATGGTGCATGGAGACCGCATGGCTGATGTTGCCCATTTCTTCTGGGCGGAGGCAAATAAATTGACAATTTTTCTCGTCGTCTTCATTAGATCCTCCGCCTCTTGTGTAGTCAGCTGGCACCGATTCAGGTAGTAAACCCTGTATTTCGGCAAATAATTCCATGTCATCAATTCGTCCTGGGGTTGTATCCTGGTTTTCGGGACATCCTCCATCTCTTCCCATTTCCTCCATCGCTTCCCTTCTAGGTCCTCCTATAGGCCTTTTATTCTAACCCTAAACTACGGCAAGTATACGGGTGTAGATGTAAATAACAGAAGTCAAGATCGATCCATAGAGAACAGGTTAATGCAGTTTGATACCCTAATTATCTAGGATTACCCTAACTAGACACTTGAATTGTTGAATGATTTATCTTAGACTAAATTGCATGTATCAATAAACTAAATTAATCAAACGAGAATTTCCAATTAACAAGAATGTATCCTAGGGCATCAATTTCAGGAATTAATCTAATAATGATTAAGTTCTAACTTATAGACTTTTAAACCAATTTATCTATCTATTAGACGACACTTAAATTACTTAGCCCTTCTCTCAAAGCGACTAAATCGTGGATTGATTATAACAATTACTCTCTCGAGTTAATTAATCCTAAGAACTCCTAAAAGACCCTTAAACTTTGCCTACGCAGTCAGAGACAATTACGCTATATGTTGTACGTCTATTAACAACTCTCTTCTCTTAAATCGGAATTGTTAAACGGGTAACATAAGCCTAAGTGATCAATTTATGCTCAATTATAAAATAAGAACAAACACATAGATAGATAACCAAAATTGGAGTCTATTAATTTAAAGTTTAAATCAAAATCGTCATAAAACCCTACTTTCTAACCCTAGGACACGAGTAGTTTAGCTACTCATGCCTAGTATCCATTCCATACAACTATTCAATGAATACATCATAAAGAAAAGAAAACTAAACAAGAAGTAAATGAACTCGAATCGATAAATTCAGAGGAATTCGATCTTGAAAACTGATACTATGAAGAAGCTAGATTAAGCTTCAAGATCAAAGTTGCATCATTGCAGTGTAAATTCGAAGAAGAAAAGAATATAAAAAATTGAACAGAATCGAATGGTGTTTACAAAGTAATGTGATCCTTTATAAAGGGAGGTTCTAAATTTTTTTCTAATATAACAAACTAACTGTACCTATAACTAAAAGAGTGAGTCTTGTGTGTGAACGGTCACACGTGTGACGGAATGCATTTTTACAGAAAATATTGATACTTTTACAGGAAAAAATGATACTTTTACAAGAAAATGTGATACTTTTACTACATTGATACTTTTACAGATAAAGGTGATACTTTTGCTACAAAAAGTGATATTTTTTTTTGTTCAAAAAAAGTGATACTTTTACAGATAAACGTGATACTTTTACCACAAAAGGTGATACTTTTTCCTGTCACTCCGTGTGACCACCGTGTGACGGTCACATACGAGTTTTTGCCTAACTAAAAGGTGATTGATATATTTGATAAGTTATACTACTTATACAGTGATAAACTATACAAAATGATAAGCTATCTTTATATCTCAACAACATTTAGTTATTTTTCCCTAAAGTTGACTAATTTAACCGTAAAATCGCACATGTCGATGACGTGATCATATTTTTGGCTGATTTTTTTAGTTTTTCACTATTTTTTCTTTATGATTTTCCACATAAGCTTCTGGTGCCAAGTATATAGAAACCGGCCAAAAAATATGATCATGTAACCATTATATTAAATTTTACGGCTAAATAGGTCATTGACGGCGGAAAAAGAACTAAATGCGGATAAATTCTAAACTTACTGGAATAAATTGAATTTTAACTTGTTGGGAACAAAATTGTACGGGCGAAAAATTACAGAACTGAAAATAATTTTAACCCGGTCTAATTCCTAGCAACCATTGAGAGTTTTATGTAGCAAGTTAGGCAAGGATGTCGGCTTATGCATAAACCTCTATCGCTTCGGAAGGAGGATTGAGATACATTAGGAAGTATGTTTGCATCATAATTGTGCGCGGTCGCGACCAAATGCTGCGGCTGCGACTGATATTCGCATAAAGTATGTTTGATATTTACATAAAGTATGTTTGACAATTTCATAAAGTATGTTAGGTCACAATTTTAAAGTGAAACAGATTCAAGACACAAATTCCTAACACAGTGCACTTAAGGTATGGTTGATTTACTCATAAAGTATGTTTGATATTTACATAAAATATGTTTAACAATTTCATAAAGTATGTTTAAACGTCGACATGCATTGTTGTTGATATTTGCATAAAGTATGTTTGATATTTACATAAAGTATGTTTGACAATTTCATAAAGTATGTTTGTCACAATTTTAAAGTGAAACAAATTCAAGACACAAATTCCTAACATATGTATGGTTGCTTTACTCATAAAGTATGTTTGATATTTGCATAAAGTATGTTTGACAATTTCATAAAGTATGCTTGAGTCACAAATGTGCGCGACCGCACAGTCTCAGCCCAAGCCCCTTTCCAGTCACAATTGGTTGTGGTCGCGACCAAATGTCACGGTCGCGAACTGGATTGATGCACAATAAGGCTATTGTGCACCTTGTGCACAAGAGTTTTTACCTTAGGAGGAATATCACTAGATAATTGGTTCTGAGTTGTATAAGAATTAATTAAAATCGAGTTCCTAGAATAGTTATTGACCATATTGATTCATCCGGTGTTATTATTTCTTGTTTCTCTTTATTGGTAGTAGAATTAGGCGATTAAGCCAATCATCCAATTCGGTCATCTAGATAAAGTTAGGTTAGATTATTGTAGTGCTCAATATATTTTATATTGGTTTTTGTGGGATACGATATTGCTTGTCACTATCTATTAACTAGTGTTATCAGAACCGGATCAGACCGGCTGATTCAGCCAATTGAATAAGGAATCGGTGCTTGGTCCAGTCCGAAATGTCCCATAATTTTCTTTTTTTTTTTTTATGTGGTTTAACCAGGATAAATCATATTGAACTTGAAAAAACGGTTATTCCCTTGTTTTTGTGTGTGTTTTTCTTTTTATGGTTTTTTGTTTTACTTATTTCACTTATGAATTTTTTAGACTCTCTATTTATGAGTTTATAAAATTTTAATAAGTTACTCATGTTTATATTTATCATTTTTATTATGTTCGGAAAGAGATCCTGAAGTTAATAAGATATGGACTATGAATCATTAAATTTTATTAAAGACATCAATATTCTTAAGTAGTTGAATTGTAATTCTCTTTATTTGAAATTTGAAGATTAATTGATAATTTTCTATTTTTGTATTTAATTTTTTTATGGATAGTAATGTGTGTAATTATATCATAAAATATAAAATGGTGACTACTAATTTTCTGGTTAGATCGCTGGTCTAGCCGGTTAAACCTCAAACCGGTGGTGAAACTGGTTTAGTCGCCGGTTCGATTATAATTTTATTGACTGCACTGCGTACTTACAATTCACTGATAGGAAATAGAACGATCAACGATATATTTAAAAAAATCGATATTTAATTTACAATATTTTCAAAATATATCACATGTAGTACATATACTCCTTAAAAGACAGCATGAAAAAATTTCCATGTATCAACTGATCATATTAATATCCATCCAAGGCTCCCATTCTTTTGATTCATCGATAAAGAACTGTAAGCCTCTATTATCTTAGAAACGGAGAAAACCAACACATGTTAATTACTCGAAATGAAATTAATTTGCAATATATATTCTCTAACCATGTTATAAAATTCATGAAAACTAATGGGTGTGGACATGTAGATCATACTAAGTGACAGAGCTAGGATTTTTAGTCAGGAGGCCCAATTATAATGTTAAAATAAAATAATATATCAATTCTAAAATTTAAAATATAAAAAAATATTATTTGTATAAAGTTAATAAAAATAAATATAGGTTACTACATTCACATACCTAGATAATCAATTATATAATAAGAAAACTGAAATGAATAATCCTTACTCAATCCTTTTAGCTAAAGATAAGAAATCATTACTCCATAATTTTAAATGTGACTACTAATAATTAAAAAGAAAATATATAAAAACTCAATATAGAAAGATAAGTAATGAAACATTAGTTATAAAGAAAAATTACAAATAGTTTTCAAGATACTTTTCCTTCTAAGTTTAATATATTACATTTTATGTTTTCAGTAGAAATGCTCATAAAAATTACTTAGAAATAACTAATTCTATTTTTTAGAGGCAATGTCTATGTATTTGGTAATTGTGCACGTAAGTTGTATATAAATACTAACGTAGTTAAGTTCAAATAAGATATACTAATTTAATCTAATATAAAACTTGGTTATTTTTTTAGGATGAAGTTTTTATTTTTATCTAAATAAAATAAATATGTTAAAATTACGAAAATACCCTACAAATTTATTAAGATTTGAGGGGGGGGGGGGGGGGGGCAACGACCCCGTTGGCCCCCCTCTAGCTCCGTCCTTGATCATACTACCTCCGTTTTTTAAGTTTTTGTGCTTTATTTTAAAGTTATATTTCTCTCTAACAAAGTCTCACATATACTATGTGCAAGTTAAAATTTGAGTTGGGTATCACGATTTATATTATTTGTTTGGAGGATGAGTACGCATGTCCTGTGAAATGCAGCAACTTATACTTTTTTAATAATGAAAATCAAAGTGGACGTATAATTGAAATTATCATTGTCATGACATTATTCTATCCAACATAAATAATCCACGGTTGTATTTGGATAGGAATTTGAAAATCAAAATAATTTTATATAAGTTGACGTTGAATCTTTTATTTCAAAATCCACTCATTCAATTGTTAAAATGTTTAGTTTGAAATGAGCACATTTAAATTATTTGATTTTCTTTTCATCTCATGTTTAAAAAAAGTTGTTGTGAGGTGATGTTCAATTTCATCAAGTGAGCCTATACTTTGTAATATGGTGTGTTGGGAATGTGGAACCGGAGTCAGGGAGTGGAGAACCGGCGGTTTAAACCGGGTTTTAGCATCAAGAAGACAAACTGGTCAGAACAAACCGGGTTCGAGTTAGTTTGGGATAACCGTCGTTTGTGACGAAGCAGTTGCAGTTAGTGACGAAGAAAACCGTCACATTTGTCCGGTAGCTCAGCGTAACTTCTTGCAGTTATAACTTCCTGTTCAGTTGCATTCGAGCTTCAATCCATATATCATTGTAAAGCTCTCATTGAGGAGAAGATCACTACGTAGCATAATTCCCTTGTACTTTAGATTAGAGAGAGTATTTAGAGATTGAGTGTTCGTGCCCTAATTTGTATCCAGAATTGGGCATTTCATTTCTTGAGCTAATTCTCTGTAATTGATTGAAGTTCTTAGTGGATTGAGGTGTGCCTTGCCTCCGTGGATGTAGTTCATCTTGAACGAACCACGTTAAAACTGTGTTTGATTCATTTCCATTTCCTGTTCTGCGAAAGTTCAATTCGGCCACAACTCTGGCCGAACTGCATGTGTGAATTCGAAGTGTTTTCTTTGTACAAATTCCAGATTCTTTGTGTTGTGTGTTCCTGAGTTGTTTTCACTAACAAGTGGCGCCGTCTGTGGGAACCAACTCTCATAGCTTGAAGAAGGGAAGGAATGGTTGGTATGAAGATGGACTTTGAGAAGTTTACAGGGAGAAATGACTTCACACTGTGGAAGATCAAGATGAATGCAGTTCTGGTTCAAAATGACCTTGATCTTGCTTTGATACCTCTTGATTCTTGGGAAGAAAGTGAGAAACCCAAGTTTGTATCAGTGGATAAGAAAGCCCTCAGTCTTATCTTTCTGTGTTTGGGTGATAAACCGCTAAGAGAGGTCTCAAGATGCAAGAGTTCCTTAGAAGCATGGAAGAGGTTGGAAGAGTTGTATCAATCTAAGTCAGTTTCCAACAAGCTGTTCTTAAAGCAGAAGATGTTGGCCTTCAAGATCACTGAAGATAAGGTAATTTCTGATCAACTTGATGAGTTTATTAAGATGGTTGAGGAATTGGAAGACCTGGATGTGAAATTGGAGGAGGATGATAAAGCATTGATGGTGTTAAACATTCTTCCAAAATCCATGGAAAGTTTTAAGGATGCCTTGATGTATGGGAGAGATGAGCAGCTATCTTATGATGGGATAGTGAAGGCTCTGAGGTCTAAATGCTTCCAAACTCAAGGTGATAAAGGCATGGTGCAGTCTGGAGAAGGTTTGAATGTTAAATTCAAGAAACCTTGGCAAGGGAAGAAGGGACAGAATTCTAAGGACTTCAAGGCAGGAGACTCTAATCCAAAGAAGGGGAATGAATGGGTTGAGAAAAGGAAATGCTTCAAGTGCAAGCAGCCTGGTCACTTGAAGAAGGATTGCCCTAAAAGAAACAAGAAAGGAGGAAACCAAGGGGCAGAAGCTGCTGCCATTGACCTTCAAGAAGATCCTCCAGAGGTATCAAATGTTACTGAATCAAGAATGGTGAAGGAATGGGTCTTGGACACAGGCTGCTCCTTTCATATGTGTCCACACCAGTCATGGTTTGATGAACTGAAGAGAGAAGATGGTGGAAATGTTCTCCTGGGCAATGACCAATCATGCAAGGTCAAAGGAATTGGATCAGTGAGCATAAGGATGTTTGATGGTGTGGTCAGAATCATCTCTAATGTAAGATATGTTCCTGGCCTTAAAAGAAATCTTCTATCTCTTGGTTCTTTGGTAACTAGTGGTTGTCAGTTTAGCTCAGTGGATGGCTTCTTGCATATCACTAAACATGGAAAAATGGTGATTAAAGGTAGACAACATAATGGGTTGTTTATCTTGATTGGTTCACCTGTTGTTGGGAGTGTTGATATGGTCTTGAGCAGTTCTGAGCTTGTTAAATGGCACAAGAGGCTTGGACACATAGGAGAAAAAGGGTTGAAGGAACTGTCAAGAAGTGGTGTAATTGGAAACATGGGAAATCAAAACCTGGAGTTTTGTGATCAGTGTGCTTTGGGCAAGTCCAAGAAGCTGCCCTATGGAAAGGGCGTTCACACAACTCAAGAGCCATTAGATTATGTCCACTCTGACATATGGGGTCCTGCAAGGACAGAAACTCATGGTGGAGCAAGGTATTTCATGTCTTTGATTGATGATTATAGTAGAAAGGTGTGGATCATGTTGATGAAGAGTAAGAGTGATGCTTTTCATAAGTTCAAAACATGGTTGATTCAACTGGAAAATGTCAAAGGGAAGAAGCTGAAGCACCTTAGGACTGATAATAGATTGGAATACCTCTCTACTGAGTTCACAAACTTCTGTGAAAAAAGAGGAATCAAGAGACATAGGACTGTCCCAATGAATCCTCAACAGAATGGGGTTGCTGAGAGGCTTAATAGGACTCTTCTTGAAAGAGTAAGGTGTATGATGTTGGATGCTGGGTTGCCAAAGGTATTTTGGGGTGAAACCATTGCTACAGCATGTTATCTCATTAACAGGTCACCCTCATCAGTGATTGGGTTCAAAACACCTGAAGAGGTGTGGAGTGGACAGAAACCAAGTTATGAAGGTTTAAGGGTGTTTGGTTGTCTTGCTTTTGTCCATGTCAAGCAAGACAAGTTAGATGCAAGAGCTCTAAGATGTGTATTTCTTGGATATCCAGATGGAATAAAGGGCTACAGATTGTGGTGTCTAGAGAAGGGAAATCAGAAGATAATCACAAGTAGAGATGTAAAGTTTAATGAGAATGTGATGGCTTCTAAGGAAGAACTTGATGGTGCTAAGGAGAATGAAGAGATATCAATTCAGGTGGAGCATCCTGCTGAAGATGATCACACATCTCAACAACAACAAGAGAATCTACAAGATCATCTGAAGAAGAAGAACAAGCTGGACCTTCACAAAATGTGAGAGAATATAGCATTGGAAGGGACAGACCTAGAAGAACAATCAATAGACCTGACTTCTATGGTCAAGCAGGGAGTGTTTACTATGCCTTGAGTGTTGCTGAAGACCTGGAATCACAAGAGCCTAGTAGTTTTAAAGAAGCACTAGATTGTGAATAAGGTGAACACTGGATTCAGGCAATGATTGAAGAGATGGAATCCCTGGAAAAGAATGAGACCTGGACATTGGTGGACAAACCAAAAGGTCAGAAACTTGTGAGTTCTAAATGGATATACAAAAAGAAGTTAGAGACTGCAGGATCCAAACAAGTGAGGTTTAAAGCAAGACTGGTGGCTAGGGGCTTTACACAAAGGGAAGGGATTGATTTTAATGAAGTTTTCTCTCCAATAGTAAAGCACTGCTCAATCAGGTTGCTTTTATCAAAGGTTACTCAAGAGGACATGGAACTACAACAACTAGATGTAAAGACAACATTCTTACATGGAGAACTCATTGAGAAAATATATATGAAATAGCCAGAAGGCTTTGTTGTTCCTGAACAAGAAGACAAAGTTTGTTTGCTGAAGAAGTCACTGTATGGACTCAAACAAAGTCCAAGACAGTGGAATAAGAGGTTCAATGACTTCATGATCAGTGTTGGCTTTGTAAGAAGTCTTTATGATAGTTGTATTTACTTCAACAAGTGTTCAAAGCAAGATAAAGTCTTCCTGCTTTTGTATGTGGATGATATGCTGATTGCCAGCAAGAACAAGAAGAGTGTACAATGGTTGAAGGACAGACTTAACACTGAATTTGACATGAAAGATCTGGGAGATGCCAAGAAGATTTTGGGCATGGATATTCTGAGGAACAGAGAAGCTGGAGTTCTTTGGTTATCTCAAAGGCAATATCTACAGAAGGTTTTGGAGAGGTTCCACATGCATGAATCCAAACCTCTCTCCACTCCAGTTAATCTACAGAAGAAACTCACCAAAGAACAATGCCCAAAGACTGAAGAGGAGGTCATACATATGAGCAATATTCCTTATGCAAGTGGAGTTGGAAGTCTCATGTATGGAATGATTTGTAGTAGGCCTGACTTGGCCTATGCTGTTTCTTTAGTAAGCAGGTTCATGTCAAACCCAGGTGTTGAACATTGGGAAGCGTTGAAGCATGTGATGAGGTATTTGAAGGGTTCAGTGAACTTGTCACTGAAGTTTGAGAAGAAAGTGAATGGAGGCACTGTTGCATTGGAGGGGTTTGCTGATTCTGATTTTGCAGCAAACATAGACACTAGGAAATCTATTTCTGGATTTGTGTTCACCTTATTTGGAACAGCCATCAGCTGGAGAAGTGTACAACAATCAGTTGTAGCACTTTCAACAACAGAAGCAGAATATATCTCTCTCACTGAAGCTATCAAAGAAGTAATCTGGCTTAAAGGGATTTTGAGAGATTTGGACATCAAGCAAAAATGTGTGGCAATTTACTGTGATAATCAGAGTGCTCTACACCTTGTGAAACACCAAGCATTTCATGAAAGGTCAAAACACATTGATGTTAGGTTGCATTTTGCTAGGGATATAATTGATTCTGGTTCTGTGGAAGTGAAGAAGGTACACACATTGCATAACCCTGCTGATTTTCTTACTAAGGGTGTACCTGGGAACAAAGTGGAGCATTGCTCGAGCCTGCTGCAGCTTGAGCAATGTCATGAAGAGCATTAACAGACAAGGCAGTGGTGAGGCAGGAAGAGGCACACATGATTCATTGAGGTGGAGATTTGTGAGGTGATGTTCAATTTCATCAAGTGAGCCTATACTTTGTAATATGGTGTGTTGGGAATGTGGAACCGGAGTCAGGGAGTGGAGAACCGGCGGTTTAAACCGGGTTTTAGCATCAAGAAGACAAACTGGTCAGAACAAACCGGGTTCGAGTTAGTTTGGGATAACCGTCGTTTGTAACGAAGCAGTTGAAATTAGTGACGAAGAAAACCGTCACATTTGTCCGGTAGCTCAGCGTAACTTCTTGCAGTTATAACTTCTTGTTCAGTTGCATTCGAGCTTCAATCCATATATCATTGTAAAGCTCTCATTGAGGAGAAGATCACTACGTAGCATAATTCCCTTGTACTTTAGATTAGAGAGAGTATTTAGAGATTGAGTGTTCGTGCCCTAATTTGTATCCAGAATTGGGCATTTCATTTCTTGAGCTAATTCTCTGTAATTGATTGAAGTTCTTAGTGGATTGAGGTGTGCCTTGCCTCCGTGGATGTAGTTCATCTTGAACGAACCACGTTAAAATTGTGTTTGATTCATTTCCATTTCCTATTCTGCGAAAGTTCAATTCGGCCACAACTCTGGCCGAACTGCGTGTGTGAATTCGAAGTGTTTTCTTTGTACAAATTCCAGATTCTTTGTGTTGTGTGTTCCTGAGTTGTTTTCACTAACAGTTGTGTTTGTGCATATGTCATATTTTATTTTCGATTCATTTACACTTATTGAGTAAAGTTTGGGGGACTGTAGTCTAACTAGGTTTTCAATGAAAAATAAATTTCAAATTTAGAAGAGATTTAAATTTATTAGTTTGTCTTTTCAGACAAACAAATTAAGTGAATTTGATTGTAGATTTTGAATTCATCATCTAATTCTACAGACATACCCTTCCTTTCAAATGAAACCAACTGAAATTTAAATTAAAAAACCAATAATGTAGGTAGAAAACAAAAATATATATATATATATATATATATATATATAGATATAGTCAACCTAGCGAAATTCGATCTATTTAATTAACATAATATAAACTGAATTATTTATTAGAAAGATATTGACTTTGTGCTACCCGAATCGATTTTTTTGTACGATGCACGATTTATAAATGTAACACAATATATTATAAAAAAAATTGATATTTCGATATTGTAGGATATAATGAAATATTAAAATCAGTACGTAGTAAGATGAACAAATATATGTTTTTTTTTTTTTTTTTATCTTTTCTAAAGAGACAATGAGTGATAAAGTTGGAGGGAGGAGGGAGCAGCGTTTAATTATATGAAATCGACAATAAATTAATTCCGCACTTCAAATTACAATTACTATGCTAATATTTAACAATTTGATTTATTATTTTTTGTTATATCTGTAAAGGAATTTACTTTTGGGAGTTTTTGTAAAAAATATATTATTATGTAATTCATTTATTGCATGTGCAGAAAATAGGAATTATGGATAAGGATTGCAAAAGATATGGAAGATTTGGAAAAAGATTACAACCATATCCGGAGATATGCTACTTGGAGAGAAAGATGTGATTCATTAATTGTTCCGCTATTTATTGAGGAGGATTATTCGTTCAGTAGTATCGAATATTGATGAGAGTTGGTATGAGCGCAATACGTATATTCAATATTTGATCAGTGAAAACCTAGAATGTTTCAGTAGTGTTATAACATAGTTAGTTGAGTCGAAGTATTCTTCGGGAGAAAATACTTCACGGCGGGCTCGGGAGAGTTCGTCCGACCTTCGGTGGTGTGCCGTGTCAGTGTCGAAGAAGTCGACGGGAGTCGCCGGGCGTTGTTGATAATAGAATAGGTTAGGTATAGAAGAGTCGCGTCTTCTTGTAAAACATAGCCTGTTCGGCATTTTTATCAATAACATTGAGTCCGAGGGGACTAAGGGAGTTAGTTCCCGTTATTTTAATATTGCGGTGTAATTTTGTTCTGTTTACCGGTTCATCTGTGAATGTTATAACATTCACTGTAGTTCTCAGAATTTCAATTGGTATCAAGAGCGGGTCCGTATTCTCATACGGCTGATCCTGCGAGAACTACATCAGCATGGATTTTCGAGGAAACACCATACGTCTTCCGTTGCTTGATGGAACAAATTACGACTACTAGAAATCGTTGACCATGGCGCATCTTGAAGCCATGGGTGATGAGTATTGGGATATTGTTGAAAATGGGTGGACTGCACCTAAACTTGAAGACTCTATCACTCCAAAGACAAGGACTCAGTGGTCTGTTGATGAGAAGGAAAAATACAAGGTGAATCACAAGGCTTTCTTGTTTATCAGAACTGCAGTGGATCAAACGCAGTACACAAAAATTTGCAATTGCAAATCAGCTAAGGAAGCTTGGGACCTTCTTGAAAACTATTTTGAAGGTACCAAGGAAGTAAAGAAGTCGAAGCTCAGAAACTTGAGAAATCAGTTTGACAATCTAAGGATGGAAGAAAGCGAATCCATTGAGCAATATCATACGCGGTTCATGGGAATCGTAAATAAGCGGCTGTCGCTAGGAGACACGGTTTCAGAAGCACTTATGGTGGACAAGTTTTTGAGATCTTTACCTGATCGATTCTCTGAAAAGGTGACTGCCATTGACACCTCAAAAGACGTGGAAAGGATGAAGATTGATCAGCTGGTAGGGGATCTTCTCACGTTTGAGATGAATAAAGGTTTCGAGAAGAAGGAGACAAGTAGAGGAATTGCGCTAAAATCAGAGGTTCAAATCAAAGAAGAAGAGAGAAGCCTTCGTGAACCAGATCTGGCAGAACTAGCAGAGAACATGATCATTTTTACCAAAAAATTTGGTAACATGATGAAAAAGTTTCAGAAAAGTGACGGAAAGCCATCTACTTTGGGAAAGAGGTCAGGTAAATCTATCAATGTGAATTCAAATAATATCCCGTCTTCTAACCTTGCAGGTACAAAAACCGATAGAATATGGTGTAGAGAATGCAACGGGTGGGGACATGTGCAAAAAGAGTGTGCCACCTTCTTGAAACGACAGAAGAAGTCGTTTGTCACCACATGGAGTGATGAATCGGATGAGGAGGAAGAAATGACTGATGGCGATAATGATTACTCGAGCAATCTTGCGGCGTTCACCACTTCACATGCATGCTTGATAGGCAGCGTTCACACAGCGAACTCGAGTCAAACTGATGCACCAGGTATGTTACTACATGATTTGCCAAATTTCTGTGAGTCTGACGTATCTGATGAAGAAACAGGACCAACCATCAAAGAGATGCAGCAAATGTACAAAAAGTTGTCAGTCGAGTGCTTTCGTGGGAGCAAAGCAATTAAAAGACTCGAAGGACAACTTCGTGAATCACAAACGGAGAATGAAAGGATTCGGAAAGCTGAGCAAGTGTTACAACATACACTGGCAGACAACGAAAATGAAGTACGTTCCTTACAGGTAGAATTTCAAAAGAGTCAAGATGATCTGGAAAATTGTAGAGAAAGCCTAATGACAAAGAATCAGACCATTGAAAGATTGAGTTCCGAGATTGAACAGTCAAAGCAGATCTTTAACCGATTAAATTCTGGTACGTTTTCTTTAACTGAACTCTTGAGTCAAGGCAAAATCTATGGAGATACTACTGGCCTGGGTTATACAAAGGAGTCATATGAGGCTGATCCAAGTGTATTATTACACTCAGATCAAAATGTTATAACACAGAGTGAGCAAAGAAATTCTGCACCGTCTTCTGGAAATTTGTCTAAATACGCACGAACAACTGGACCGGATACTAATGTCCAAAACACTGTCAAAAGAAATCGAGGTTCTGCAAAAAAAAATGTTACAACATTTCAGACAAGGTTTTGCAAATAATCGTATTTTTATTCCCACTTGTCACTACTGTGGAATTGTAGGACATCTTCGTCCTAATTGTTACAAACTGAAGGCTGAATACTTTGGTTTATTTACAGGTCGGAACTATTGAAACAAACAACACAGGTTCCCAGACAAAAGGTGGACCTTAGACAGTCACAACCACAAAAAACTAGACAAGTGTGGTTACCCAAGGGTCATAATTGTTTTAATTCCATGGTGTCATTGAATACTGCTGTAGTAGGGGCTTGGTACTTTGATAGTGGGTGCTCTAGGCATATGACTGGCATAAGTTCTTACTTGGTTAACTTAGAGCCTGTTAGGAATGAATTTGTGACGTTTGGTGATGGTGTCAAAAGCAAGGTTTTAGGTAAAGTAGTTCTTCACCTTGAAGGATTTCCTAGATTGCATGATGTTTTGCTAGTTGAAAACCTGAAGGTTAATTTGATTAGTATAAGTCACTTGTGTGATCAAAACTTGCATGTTAAATTCACAAGAGACCAATGCATTGTCTATAATCAAGAAGAAAAACGTGTGTTGACTGGCAATAGGTCTGCTAACTTTTTGTATATGCTTGAACATAATCACATGTGCAATTTCACCACTATGTCTGAAATTGAAGTGTGGCATCAAAAATTAGGGCACTTAAACTATAAGCAGCTTATTTCCTTGTCATCATCTGGGTCTGTTAGGGGGATGCCAACCTTAAAACACCAAGTAGATGAAATATGTGGTCCGTGTCAATTAGGGAAACAAAAACGCAAATCTCATCGTTTGAAGTCCTCGATCAGAACAGGTCAAATAATGGAACTTCTTCACATGGATCTTATGGGACCAATGCAAGTTGAGAGCATAGGAGGAAAGAAATAAATTTTTGTATGCGTAGATGATTTCTCTAGATATACATGGATAGACTTGCTTAGAGATAAATCTGATGCCTTTAACGTGTTTGAAAAATTGTGTTTAAGACTACCGAAAGAGAAGAATTGCGGAATTATTCGGATTCGAAGTGATCACGGGAAGGAATTTCAGAATTCCAGATTCACCACCTACTGTGAATCAAATGGGATTCATCATGAGTTCTCGGCACCAAAGACACCCCAACAGAATGGAGTTGTTGAGCGGAAGAACCAAACCCTTCAAGAAATGGCTCGAGTAATGCTACACTCGAAGAATATCTCTACACGTTGGTGGGGAGAATCAGTAAGTACAGCCTGTCACATCATAAATCGAGTATATCTGCGACCAGGTATGGGTATAACACCATATGAAATCTGGAAAGGTAAGAAACCCAGTGTAGCTTATTTTCACGTTTTCGGATGCATATGTTACATATTTAACGATCGGGATCACCTGGGTAAGTTTGATGCCAAGAGTGATCCCGGAATATTTCTTGGGTACTCACAGAACAGCAGAGCTTTTCGAGTATATAATGCCCGAACTAATTCTGTGATGGAATCAATTAATGTTGTGTTTGATGATTGTTCGAAATCTGCAGATGTTATAACATCAGACACTCCTGGCAGCACTGGAGGTTTACTGAGCGTTCCAGATATCACCACTGAGCCTCCCATTCTTGGAAAGGATACCCACTCTGAATCTGGTATCGACGCATCTCAAAACAGTATCCCAGAACAAAATGTTATAACATCCCTGGACGAGCTTTCCAGACGAGATCCACCGTCCAGAATACAGAAAAATCATCCTACAGAGCAGGTAATTGGTAGCACAGGTGAAGGTATGCGAACTCGGCAGGTACCAAAACCTAACTATCGTGAATTGGCTGGTCTTACGTTGTATGCTTGCTATACTTCTAAAATTGAACCTAAAAATGTGAAAGAAGCACTTATTGACGATTGTTGGATTACCGCAATGCTGGACGAACTTGAACAGTTCTCTCGTAATGATGTGTGGGAATTGGTTCCTAGACCTAGTAACTGTAATGTAATTGGTACCAAATGGATTTTCAAAAATAAAACAGATGAATTTGGTAATATTACAAGAAACAAGGCTAGGCTAGTCGCTCAAGGGTATACTCAGGTAGAAGGGGTTGACTTTGATGAAACCTTAGCCCCTGTAGCTAGACTTGAATCCGTGCGTCTTCTGTTGTCTTTTGCATGCTTAAAACAAATCAAACTGTTTCAAATGGATGTTAAGAGTGCGTTTTTAAACGGATTTTTGAAAGAAACTGCATATGTCGAACAACCCAAGGGCTTCATCGATCCTGATTTCCCTAATCATGTATTTCGGTTACAAAAGGCACTATATGGTCTAAAGCAAGCACCTCGTGCTTGGTACGAACGACTCACTACTTATTTACTCAAGAAAGGATATACACGAGGAGGTGTTGACAAGACTCTTTTCGTACAATATCCTGGAACTGACATTATCGTTGCACAAATTTATGTGGACGATATTGTGTTTGGATCCACCTCGAAAAAATTGGTTGATGAGTTTGTCCGTATCATGTCCACTGAATTTGAAATGAGTATGGTTGGTGAGTTAACTTACTTCTTAGGACTCCAAATTCAACAAATGCCTGATGGCATATTTTTATCGCAAAGTAAGTACACTCGTAATCTCATCAAAAAATTCGGTCTTGAAAACTCTAAGTCTATGAAGACACCTATTGGAACTTCAGATAAACTTTCACGTGATGATGATGGAGTCTCTGTCGATCCAAGTCTTTATCGTAGTATGATTGGAAGTTTGCTCTATTTAACTGCCAGCAGACCAGATATATGCTTTAGTGTCGGACTATGTGCTAGATATCAAGCTAACCCAAAAGAATCACACTTAAAATCTGTCAAGCGCATTATTCGTTATCTTGTCGGTACTTGTGACCTTGGCATTTGGTACTCCTTTGACACATCCCCTAGCCTTGCAGGTTTTAGTGATGCGGATTGGGCAGGGAGTATAGATGATAGAAAAAGCACCTCAGGCGGGTGTTTCTTTGTGGGCACAAACTTAGTTTCATGGCATAGCAAAAAACAGAATTCCATCTCTCTTTCTACTGCCGAAGCGGAGTATATCGCTGCAGGGAGCTGTTGCGCGCAACTTGAGTGGATGTAGCAAATGCTGTTTGACTATGGTGTGTCGGTGAGTTCTATAAATCTTTTCTGTGATAACACCAGTGCTATTAACATTACCAAAAATCCGGTACAACACTCTCGCACCAAGCACATTGACATTCGCCATCACTATATCCGTGCATTAGTTGAGGATGGCACCATCACTATGTCTCATATTTCTACAAATGATCAATTAGTTGATATTTTTACAAAAGCCTTAGATTTGCAGAGATTTGATACACTCAGAAAATCATTAGGCATCTGTTCTCTCTAAAAAAAAAAAAAAAGAAAAAAAAAAGGGTGTCGGCTATACTGGACATTCCCTTTGTGTACTATGTCACATTATCCGGATAAGTTCAAAGAGTTGTTTGGCTTAAAACTTCACATTCCTTTTCACAAATAAAACTGGCACTTGGCCCGTCTCTGTCTCTCTCTCTCTTATATTCATTGGAAAGGGCTACAACCATGAAATGATGTTATGCGCAGCTGCTGATTTTTTTGATCAGAAAGAGCTTCTAACACAGAAAATGACTGGTTTGTGAAAGCCACCAAAAAAAAAAAAAAAAAAAAAAAAACAGTATGTGTTTTTCTTTTCCAAAGGGGTTATAAGGAGAAACCAAGAGCTCGTCGCACCGGGTTTTCCTAGTGCGGTTTTGGCTCATGGGGTTTGGGAGCTATTCCACGAGAGAGCAAAAGCAGTCGGAGGGATAAGGCACCTGTTAATTTTGACCTGTGAATATCGCTGTTACAAATTTCAGTGCCAGTTTTTCAATTGAAGTGGAATTTCGTCTAGTTCTTTGCCAAGCTCTCTGCTTATCTTTAATATGTGGGGCTCGTAAATATGGGAGTCTGTCTATGTCATTGGCTTTACTTTTCTACAAATCATTATTAAGGTGCTTGATTTCTTGAGTAATATCTATTTTTCTCACAAATGTTGTCTAACGGCCCCATTCTTCTTTGGCTAATTGATTAAGAATTTGAGACTCTCTTACCTGGTACCATCCTCCAATTATTTTCTGGATATTTTACTTTGTACCCCTCGTTTCTCCGGCTCTTTTCTCAGGCTTTAAGTCACACACTTATTTCTTCCCTTTCGGATGTCACTCTTATTCCCACAACCCTAGCTCTCTCTCTCATCCCCTTTCCTCTTCCTCTCGACAACTCACCATGGTCAAACAACGGACTTCCAAGCGCCGCTCGGCTCCCGACTCCGCTCCTGTCTCGCCTGTTCACACGCGTCGTCGCTTGCCTCTCGCCGTTGATCCGTCCTCCATGTCTCCGATTTCAGCGCCACCTCCGACCGTGTGTCCCACCGCGCCCGTCTCTTCAACAGCTACTCCGGACAGAACGGTCTGTCCCTCGACCCAGTCGCCGGTGTTGCCTCCAGATTCTACTCGCCGCCGGTCAAGTCGGATTTCTGCGTCTGGTAAGTCTACTGGCCTCTCGTCCAGTCGTCCTCGGGTTTTTCTCGAATCGGTCGCCGACGATAGTGGCCTCGATTCCTCGGGTAATTTTACTGTTGGTTCATTTCCTGATGATGCTGATTTAGCTCCGTACAGTCATGCTCGTGTTCATAGTGCTATCTGTTATTATCAGTATTCCGAAGTTCTTTTGTCTAAGTTCAGTCAGTTAAAGTTCTGTGGTGAGGTGTTGGTGGATTTGGATAGTTTTTCTGTCGGCGGCGTTATTGATTGTATTATGCAGTCTGGTTTGTTGCCGACTCTGTCTTATGCTACTGCTTTCTATCCGGGACTGGTTCATACTTTTTATGCAAACTTGTTACCTTCTTCCTCTTCCCCGGGTAGTGCTAAGTTTGGGAAAACTTTTGTCAATAATGTGATTGTGGACTTCTCTCCAGAGGCTATTACTAACTTTTTGCACATTCCTACTGTTCCTGATTTCTCCCTTGATTTATTTCCACCTGACTTTGTGGTTGATACTATTACTGGCGGGTTGTTCAAATCTTGGCCCGGGCGGTTGGCTGCCAGTAATTTAGTCATGCCCTATGCCGCTCTGCACAAAATCGGTCTCACAAATTGGACCCCTACCTCGTGTCAGTCTGCTGTCATGTTACCTCAAGCTCAATTCCTATATTGTGTCGGCAAAGGTCTTCCAATTGATTTTGGTTCTGTTGCTTACTCATACATTCTTTCTGCGCATTCTTTGTCAAAAAAGGGGGAGCACAAGAAGGGCACGACAGCAAAGAAAGGCAAAGGTTTGTCTAAGGGGGAGTCCGAGTGGGCACGACAGCAAAGAAAGGCAAAGGTTTGTCTAAGGGGGAGTCCGAGTCTGAGTTCGACGATAGGTCTGATGGCTCTGATGCTTTTTAATGTCTGAATGTATGAATGGATTTATTCGGTCGTTTGTTAGGTTAGCTGGATGTTTTCCTTTTTTGAACATAATTGAACTAGTACTTAACTTTTGTGTATTGACCAAAAAGTCTGCTTTGACTGGGATATTATCAAATATGTTTCTTTTGATCTCTTGTTCGTTGACTAGTTTATTGTCAGAAATGCTTGTATTTTTTAGGATGATGAGATCAAGGGGGAGCTTTCATCAGCTAAGGGGGAGTGGTCTTGAAAAGGGAAGTATTCTCAAGTTCCATCTGAACTGTTTTCTGATTATTATTGTTTTTGACAAAAATGCCCAAAAAGGGGGAGATTGTAAAGGAATTTACTTTTGGGAGTTTTTGTCAAAAATATATTATTATGTAATTCATTTATTGCATGTGCAGAAAATAGGAATTATGGATAAGGATTGCAAAAGATATGGAAGATTTGGAAAAAGATTACAACCATATCCGGAGATATGTTACTTGGAGAGAAAGATGTGATTCATTAATTGTTCCGCTATTTATTGAGGAGGATTATTCGTTCAGTAGTATCGAATATTGATGAGAGTTGGTATGAGCGCAATACGTATATTCAGTATTTGATCAGTGAAAACCTAGAATGTTTCAGTAGTGTTATAACATAGTTAGTTGAGTCGAAGTATTCTTCGGGAGAAAATACTTCAAGGCGGGCTCGGGAGAGTTCGTCCGACCTTCGGTGGTGTGCCGTGTCAGTGTCGAAGAAGTCGACGGGAGTCGCCGGGCGTTGTTGATAATAGAATAGGTTAGGCATAGAAGAGTCGCGTCTTCTTGTAAAACATAGCCTGTTCGGCATTTTTATCAATAACATTGAGTCCGAGGGGACTAAGGGAGTTAGTTCCCGTTATTTTAATATTGCGGTGTAATTTTGTTCTGTTTACCGATTCGTCTGTGAATGTTATAACATTCACTGTAGTTCTCAGAATTTCAATATCTAAAACTATCAATAATAGAGTATGTATGAATCTTTAAGGTCTTTGTATAGGCGTGACAATGTAATATACTAAAAAAACATATTAAGAGGTTATGTGTGCAGGAACTATAAATCGGTTTGTTGCATTTCTGCTAGGAACATTGGCCCTTGTAAGAAAATTTATATATGAGTTGTATATCCCAACATTACTACAACAGCATTACCATTTTGTGTAAAACAATTAAGACTTTAACTACAAAAATTGGTGTACAAGTATTAAATTCTAAGAGTACAAGTATAAAATAAATTGTACCCAATCCTCATCAACCCGCCACCATGCATATATGCTTAAGACCATAAACCATCCAACTTCATCCTTAGGAAATCAAATCTTATAATATTTGATTTATCTTCGCAGCATCTCTCAAATCTCTTTAAGAATAGAGTGAGTCTTGTGTGTGAACGGTCACACGTGTGACGGAATGCACTTTTACAGAAAATATTTATACTTTTACAGGAAAAAACGATACTTTTACAGGAAAATGTGATACTTTTACTACATTAATACTTTTACAGATAAATGTGATACTTTTTCTACAAAAAGTGATATTTTTTTTTTTGCTAAAAAAAAGTGATACTTTTACAGATAAACGTGATACTTTTACCACAACAAGTGATACTTTTTCCCGTCACACCGTGTGACCACCGTGTGGCGGTCACATACGAGTTTTTGCCTTAAGAATATCCTCATAAAATTCTTGCACATCTTTTAAACACCAAATAATTCACATACAATAAAACACACAAAATTAATATAGAAATACTAAGTTCAATAAATTAAATTGAAACAGAATCATAAAAGGGATTTTGACATAAATGTTTTCAACAACACATATTAAGAAAAGTTGCTTTTTAGATTACGTTGACTTTTTAAATTTATTTGATAAATAAATGTGTATTGTGGAGTAGAATTTGTAAGATTTATTTTATTTTTAAGAAAGTGAGCAAATTACTTGTGACAAATCGAAATATAAAGTGTGCAAGTTCATTCGGAACGAAGGAAGTATGAGCTAAAAATAGATGACAGACGGGAAACTTGTTTGTGTTTGAAATAATGGGAAACATTTTCCAAGAATAATTAAAAGTAAAGAAAATGCTATAACTATTTTGACATAAAGGGGGATGATGGATGGAAAAGTTATTTGTATTCGAAAAGATTAGAATTTTGTTTTTTCAAAAATAATTAAAAGAAAAGGAAATGGTGTTGTTTTTGAAGGAAATTAGCAATCTTTTTGTAAGAGAATTCAGAATAGTTTGGACATTTAAAAAATAAAAATTAACGAAATTTTGTTATTTGTTTGAAGTTTGTATTGAGACATAGTTAGTGGGTTATGACGTTTATCCAATCTAAATATTAGAATTAATAATTTATGAAGATAGATTTGGTTTTTAGAAATTAGTAACGAATAGCAGGAGCTGATAAAGAAAAAGCCTACCTGGTTTGGGGTAATGGAATTTCTGAAACAAAATGGCAATCATCTCCTTCAAAATTTTGTAAAATGCATATATAATTCCACCTGATATTGCATTTATATAGAAGAAGAGAAATATGATGAGTCACTGTCATAAGAGGACAAAGACAAAATATCTGATGATGACTCATCTGATGTACAAATGTATACATGAGTCATAACCCCAAACCCACGCGTTCTATCGGATATTTGTCAACCCGTGTATTGTAAAACGGGTCAAAAACCGCACTTCCATTATTTTATTACACTACTCTTTCATCTTTCATCTTTAATTCAATATTTTATTTTAGAATAACTTATATTCATCACCATCATCACTCCTTTAAAAAAATTATAATTTTATTTTTCTAACAAAGACATTAGTCATATGTGCTGTTAATTAAATCGATTTTTAGTCATTAATCGGTTGTCTAATTGTTTCAGTTAAATTAATAATAATTTGTATTTTTGTTGTACTAGCAACAGACACGTGCGATGCACCTGAATTCCATAAAATAAAAATGATAGAAGGTTAATTTATTGAAAAAAAAAATATGATAAGTTTAAAATCGATCATTAGTGTTTTTAGATTTCTTTTCAGATTCAACTTATCCGTATTTAATATTTTGGACAGTACGCTAATTAGAGTTAAGATTAAAGTATGAAATTTCATTTGTTTGTTATATTCGTAAGATAATATGTGGAAAAAATTGTCGACTACGTACGTTTAAGTTTTTCAAAAGGAATTAAAAAAGGAAAATTATGTAAAACATCAAAATATTAAGTTGCAAAAATAATTAATAAATACAAAAGAAAATTTGATTGATGGAGTACTTATTTGTCTCACTTTTAAAGTTAAAATATGTAATTGTAACTAAGAATTGTTGCTTAATTGGTTTACAGATTTGGTTTCGGGTTTTTATTGAGAAGATTTATATTATTCCAATAGAGTTGTTTGTAGATCAGATCGTTAAAGATATTCTACTAATATATTTTAAAATTCTCGTTTGTTGAGGTGAATCGTATTTTGTACTGTCAGTTATACTTTTAAATTGTAGATTTTTATTGAATTTCAGAAATAATAACTTTTGAAGAAATGAATAAAATCAAGTAACGCTTTTGTGGTTGTGGCGATTGTCTGGTCTTCATTTCGTATCTTCTTGTTGTTCTGCTCCATTATTTCTATCTCCTCGGTAATTGCACAAAATCCTCCTTAATTGTTCTTCTTTTGTTTTCTCATTTAATGGTATGATGAAACAAATCTCTTTATGTGCTTGTGAATCATTTGTAGTAGTTGGAATCATTATGTCTCTGATAAACATTTATAATTTAAATTAGTTTTTCAATTCGGCCTTTTGGGTTTGTGATAATGTTTTTAATATTTTTAATTTACTTATAATGTATTTTTTTCTTACCATTGTTAATGATTCGATATATTCTTGCACAAAGCACCCAACATACGTAGCTGGTTTGTCACCAAACATTATAATCAACGCATTGTAATCTCCTTGAATGATATTTAGATTCACTCGAAATATGTCCAAGTTTATAATAGGTAAGTTTATATTTGATAAAATTACAGACATATCATATATTTGTATTATTACAGTAGAAAATGTTGTTGTGAATGTAGTAAACGGTCTGGAATGTAGAAACATGACTTTTTTATGTTTATAATCATCGCTAATATGAACCTTTCTGTCATTTGTATGCTGGTTTTATATAAAATAAACCATGATTTCAATATGGTGCATTTTCTTAAGTGATAACAGTGAAAGTATACAATAATTTGTGGCCATGATTGATTGTAACATTTTATATTATTATTGTAGAATAGGTGAAGGTGAAGTTAAAAAAGTTAATTTAATTATAGTTTATTAAGATTTCTTATAAATCTCATTTTGTCAAAAATAGTAATAACATGGAATAGAGTAACTCGACTCATTTGGTATTTATTTATAGAAAAATGATCTTTCTTATCATTTGTGTTACCTTTCATATTTGTATGAGCTACACTAAAAATAAAAGATTGTGGTTAAACATAAAGTTTTCTCTATTAATAAACCTTGTGTTCGATATTTTCATATTTCTATTATTTTGCAAAATTTAGATTGTAATACCTTGGTTTAGATTCTATGAATTTTCCGATACACTTTTTGCAAACAACCTTTTCATATCCCTTATAGGTTCCTCTATTACATCTGTCACATGCTGCATACCATATGTTTGAAATATTTTCCACCTTGTCTATTATTTCAGTGAAACAATAATAGCTTCTCCGTTTCATTGAGAACAAACATGTATTTTTATTAAAATATAATATAATATATGCTCTAAATTATTTGTATTAAACTTACCTCCGTCCATCTCTCTCTATTTTCAGTGATATCTTTAAGAGTCACTTTATAAGCATTGTCTATTCTTTGACTCGTAATCATCTCATATATTTCAATTGGATATATTAGTTTCGATGCAACCGAAAAAATATTTTTCGTTATCTTACTTGGGCCTCCTACTTTATTGTTTACCAACAACGAATTTGATCCAAACTGTTCAGCGTTTGGGTCTATTTGCAGGGCGCTTGTTGTCATAGTTTGTAAGTTTGCTTCAAGTATTAAGAAAATCAATTGTTAGTTATTCTTCACATACAAGTTAAGAGATATTCTTTTTATTTTTAAATCTTACTCAAGTACTTCTGTCGTAGCGTTCGTCACTGCAATTATTGGATTTTGTTATGAGCTCTACTTCAATACTTCTTTTATTCTTGCCATGTCTTCCCATTAGGAAAATTTTACGCTTATTTTCCTATTTGATGACATACAAATTAGTAATGCATACATATATAAATATATTTGTTTAAGAGTTTTGCTAGATAAGAATGATGAAGATTACTTAAAAAGAGTTTTGAGGAAGATTTTACTTACTGTGTGTCCATGATTGTTATTTTCCTCAAAGTTGATTCTTGTCCCTTATGATTTGCAACTATTTTGGCATTATCCATCTTTGCAAGCATTCCACAAACATATGCTTCATTTGAAATATATGTTTATCATCTTTGTCAAACTAAGTCATATTTATATAGAGACCTAGGGTGTCAATATTTTACCAAATTCCTTTTTATCGCCAAGCTTGGTCTCAGGGTCTTTGAATTGTACCAAGTTGTATTTGATTATTTCTTCGATACTTTTTGTTGCTTCTTCAATATTGTTTCTATTACTAAGGACTATTTCCTTTTTAGAATGTATATTTAAGTAATTTGTGAACACTTTTGACCTCACTTTGGATATCAGGTATGTGTTGCCTCTTTCTAACTTGCCTTTTCAAGCATCTATGTCTTCATTAAATATCGAAACTCCTATAAGGATACCATGTATCACAATTTCTTTTGGTTACTTAATATATAATATTTGGAATTATTGTATTTTTAAGTTCTTACCTCTTCATCCATCATTATCAGTTTCTTGATAATTGTTGTTTTGTTCTTTGAGTATGTTGCTACTTGTCCGACTCATATAATCTTCAATATTATTGAAGTGTCACTATAACCGAACTTCAATAGTCATTTTGAAAGTGTTTTTTATTAGACATGGCCTCCTTCTTTTCTACAAATAATTTTCATGAACCATCCAATAAATTAGCGTATATATGTAATATTATAGCAATTATAGGCATGCATGCTTACTTTGATTAATACATTCACTCTAGGAGCACCTTGAAAAAGTTTGTTGAACAGTACGAGATAGCAATGATTGACAAGATTTTCAAGGAGTTCATGGTCGATTACATCTGTAAGAGCAAGGTAATCTAGTGCACGATTTCACTTCCATGGGAGACTAAGTACTGGAATACGAAGACTAGTCATATGTTCAAGAAGTTTCAGGTAGAGATGCACCGCATGCTATGCTGCCACGTCAGCGAAGCTAGCACACAAGAAACCGTATTTCATAACTCTTTGGAAAATCTTTAGGATCATTTTATGTTTGTCACACATTTCGTTAAAAAAAACAGAAAAAAAAAAAACGTATGATGCAACATGCATATCATGTAAGATTATGTATTAGTCATTTTTTATGCATCCATCTTAATTTATCCTTCGTATACTCCATGCAAAAGGGCTAGTTCAAAGATTTATTTAGCTTAAAACTTTACATTCATTTTTCTTGTAATTGATAAAGACTATCTTATTTTAATTATTCTTTGCTTGTCGAAAGGGCTACCTGCCATAAAATGATGTTGATAATAGCTATCTGTCCTCGAATCGGAAAGAGAACTGGCACAAAACGTTATTGATCTTTGAAAGCCGTCGACCATAAAAATAACTTATTTAATAATTTTAAATCAAATGGGTTATAAGAATCAACCAGAGCTCGTCGCAATAGGTTTTTCTAGTGCAGCTTTTGCCCCGTGGGGTTTGGATGCTACTCAACGAGAGGGTAAGACCAGTTGGAGTAATAAGGATACCTTGAAATATGGTACAAGCCTCTAAATTGTCTCTATTGTGAAAAGTCAAAATCAAATCAGAAGTTGGTGCGGAATTTCATTTAGGTCTTTGCCAAATACTTCTGATTGTCTAATATCATGGGTGTAATACGATAAAAATTGAGTCTGCATTTTATCATTTTCTTTAAATCTTTTTTCCTTGTTAGGCATCCCCTGAATTGGAAAAAAAAAATGTTTGTTTAGAATTTTGGTTTAATTACTGAATGTGTATCTCTTGATTCATCAGCCATACAGCGCCCTTGATTATGAGTCAGTGGGTTAGCATGATGGGGAGTTTTAAGTAAGGGAATAAGTTATATTCATATATGTCAAAAAGGGGAAGACTATGCGTAATAAAGATTGTTTATTGTTTTGATTTGCTTGTTTCGAGTACTTATGCTTTTATTTAAGGGGAATTTATTGTTCATTAATTATATTTGTGGAGATGAATTGATTTTCAGAAAGATATATATTTTGGAATTTTTTTTTTCATAATATATTTATTATAATTAGGAGCTGATTTTGTATTTAAAAGATATGTAGTTGTGAGCCTTGATCACCAAGGAACACATGAAGAATACTCTTGGAGAGATAAATTGTTGAAGATAAGGCTCAAGAAGAAGTAAAAATGTATTAAGAAAAGATATATATAACGTGGCCGTTGTATATATATCAACCCATAGATGGAGAATTTGGGAATGATATATTATCATTATATGGGAGGAAAACCATCGAGTACAGCGAGGGAGAAGTGCTTTTCATATTCAGAGAGTTCCTTATGTTTATAGTGATACTAAGAGTGATTTTTTCTATTAGCGAGTGAAAAGAATTATTCTAGCAGTTAGTAAAAGTGTCTATTGTGCTCGTGGCGAAGGATCTTCAGAAGGAAAAAATTTAAATTAAGTTCGGGAGAGTTTGTCCATTTACCGGTGATTTACCGTGTTAGTGTCGAATAACGAACGTTGATGATGTAGTATAAGTTAGGTGTTAGGAAGTCGCGTCTCTCAATAAAACCTATCACTATATGAAATTTCAATAACAAAAGTTTCGAGGCTTCTTAATAATTCAGTCCGCGTGATATTTAAATCGTTGGAACTATTTTCTAAATTTCGTATTTCTGTTTTGCAATATAAGAAGTGCAGTTTTGAAAACTTTAATAATCAAATTAAATTCATCAACTGAAAATACTGTCGACTTTTTTTTTTTTTTTTTCTTTTTTAGAGCAAATTCTTTAAGTTAAAATTTATTATCTTGTCATTTTATTAGTAAAAAATATCATTAAGGTTAACATAAATAAACTCAGAGAATGTATTTTCTTGTTTTAAAAAGCCACCTATTTTATCAATCTTCCAATTTTGGGTTATTTGTTCGGTCCTATTAAGTTTTCCGAGCCTAAGTCCACAAGTCCAACATATGAGAGTCCACAATTCAAAATAATTTTGTAGGTTAATAATCTAGTACTCCTTTTATCCCGGCCTAATTGTCCAACTTGTCATATTTGTATTTTCTAAGCTAATTGTCCAAACTCATAAATGACAAAATTTCTCACAATCTCCATCCTCAAAATCTCTACTTTTAATCTCCACCTTTGAAAAAGTTAAAGATTTCAGACAAATTCTCTCACAATCTCCACGCTCAAAATCTCTACTTTTAATCTTCACATTTGAAAAAGTCAAAGATTCCACAGAATCTGTTTTTTCTTAGTCTCCATGCCCGATCAAGATTGGACAATTAGGCCGGAACGGAAGGAGTATAACATATAAAATTGATAGGTGCACCGGTACGTCAGGTGCACCATAAAATTCTTCCAATATAATAATATATCACTTATTTGTCTTGGATTTTATTAAAAAAATCACGGATTTTGTGCTACACCTATCCACATAGTTTGCAGCTCTGTGTTTGCAATTACATTTCTCGAGTGATTTTTAGCATATATTTTGAAAAAAGTTGTTTTCGAGTATTTGTTAAATCAACTTGATGATTTAAAAAAGAAAAAGTATTTTCGGAGAAAAGTTCCAAGCAGAATTTTTTTGCTTCTCTCTACTCAATTATTTGAAATCACTTTTTTCTTTAAACACTTTCTACTTTTTGTAAGTGATATTTTAAAAATCTCTAATTTCAATCACTTTTTAAAAGTAAAAGTAATTGCAAACACTCTGTATGCCGTCAATCTAATTATTGAGATATGGTGAAGCATTGGGCTTTACTAGACCCCGGGAGGGGAGTTTAAAAAAAATTAAATATTACAATTAATATTTTCAACATGTAAACGTAGATTTCATCTTTTAAAGGTTTTATTATGTAAAACTTGACCATTTTTTTTGTCAATTACTCCCTCCGTTTCATATTAATTGACGTTTTAAGACGTTTTAATTAATTGACGTTTTACATATTTTTCATCAATTCTACCAATTTTTTCTCTGGATTCAATCCTAAAATATCTCTATTTAATCTATCAAAGATATTTTGATTTTGTAAAATCTTTAGCGAGGGTATGTCTATCAAAATATTTCATCCTTAATTCTTCCATTTCATGCTAAAAGTTAATTAATATGGAACAGGGGGAGTATCATTTACAACATAACCTTTAAACTATAAAATAAATTATTTTTATAATTTTTTTTGTTTACAATACATCCAAGCAAGTTTCGGCTACAAAATGAAACTTGAAATTGAGATTTTGAGCTGCCGAGTTGTATATATGTAAAATTTACCTATCATTTTAACTCATAATTAGATAAAAACAACATTATTTCATCATCAAGTCTAATCAATAAACGTTATCATTTTCATATAATAAGTAAATTTAAATTTCATATGATTAGACACAATTGAGATAGTCAAAATCTCCATGGCAGTAATTTGATTAAAAAAATTAGTCATGTTTATCGAATAAGAAAATTATGTTTGTTTGAAATGATTTTTGAGAAATTGGCAAAGTTATCTTTAGCATGTTAATTACGGGTCCTGAGGACATTTATCTTGTTAGGCAGCATGGGGATGTTATTGTCAAAGCCACAATGTGGATGACTATATGATCAACGACTAATATGTGATTTAATATTGAATAAGGGAGTAAGGGTGGCAAAATCCCTACCTCGACTCACCTATGGGAATAATTACTATCAAATAATATCGCAAAGGATAAATATATATATATATAAATATGATGAGTCATTATTATCAAAAAGGACAAATATCTGATTATATGACTCATCCGATGTACAAATACATACATGAGTCATAACCCAAGAGGCTTACTTTCTCTGCAAGGCTAAGAAACGAGCACGTGGCCACGCGTCCCCGGGGGGAACATCGGATCCCTATCTGCTAATTAACTGTCGGGTGTAAACCCGTATACTGTAAAACGGGTCAAAACCTCTACACTCGTTTCTCTTCTTTTGGAATGCTCACCATATACCCGACCCTACTTCGGGCTTTCCATTTCTGGTTCATTCTTCACCACTAAATACTTTATTATAAAATCATCAATTAGATGTCATAAAAATGTTTTAAGAATTTAAATAATAATCAATAAAATAATTTAAATTGTATCATCAACTCCTCCATCTAGGAGGGAAAATTCATAAATAAACATAATATACCCTTAAATTTTGAATGTAATGAGCTCTACGCTAAGTTGCATAATTAATCTCACACTAACTTATATCAAATATCATACATTCATAATGACCTTCAAGGAAATAGTTCCCTCTGTTTTTTTTTTAGTTTTAGCTTATCATAAGGAATTAAAATCAAGGGGGTGAAAGGAATAAACAAACTTCCAAATAAATTCTCTCCACTCCAATCCCTAAACCCTAAACCTCGTTTAAAAAAAAAAAAAAAAGATACGCTTTAAAAAAGTGTGAATGGATATTATTTGAAAAAAATGTGAAAAATATGCCAAAAGATAAATATCTATAAATATTTCACGAAATCCACAACTAAAAAAAATGAAGATAATATATCTTCTACATATTAATTATTTTATTTTCTTAATTTCTTTAATTTTAGAATATTATAATCCATATTTGTTCTTTGGAAAATTTGGACACACTGCAAGAAAAATAGTCTTTTAAGACAACAAAAACTGATCTCATATAATGAGTATTTGTCACAATTTTATTGTTAAATGCAACATATCATTACTAATCAGTAGTCTCAAGAAGTCGGATGCAAATAATACATCTCAATATTTTTTGTAACTAGATGTTTCCAAAAGTAGTCTGAAATAGTTAAATAGTTTGTAAAAAGTTTCGTGATAATTACAAATAATCACAAATAACTCATTATTAGTTACCGCAATCGTGATCTCAAAAAATATATTACAAAAACACTTTTGTGACAAGAAGTAGTGGACATCAACATAGAACTGTAACTTCTTTAGGTTGCACTTAGCTAGGACATATAGAATGTCTTCAATGCCGACCAAATCACACTATAATCCCTCAAATAGTGGGGTCGGTGCATATATGTATGGGTCACTTAGCTTAACTACCTTTAATGTGCACTAAAAGGTTGTTTGGATAAACTTATTTTAAACATCTTATAAATTCTAACATATTGTAAGTTATTTTAAGAGATTATGAGCTATAATTTTAAGGGGCATATAAGTTAACAAAGTATTTGGATAAAAGAGCTTATAAGCTTGCAATTGAATAAAGTGATTTAGCTATAAATTTGTGGTTTAATTTAAAGTTAATATTAAACACATATTTTGATTAGTGTGTGAAATGTGTGTAGTGTGTGAAGTGTGTGAACTGTGTGTACTGTATATAGTGTGTGTTGTGTGTGAAGTGTGTGTAGTGTGTGTTGTGTGTGTAGTGTGTGAAGTGTGTGTAGTGTGTGTAGTGTATGTTGTTGTGTGTGAAGTGTGTGAAATGTGTGTAGTGTGTGTTGTTGTGTGTGAAGTGTGTGTTGTGTGTGTAGTGTGTGTAGTGTGTGTAGTGTGTGTAGTGTGTGTTGTGTGTGCAGTGTATGTTGTGTGTGTTGTGTGTGTAGTGTGTGTTGTGTGTGAAATGTGTGTAGTGTGTGTTGTGTGTAGTGTGTATAGTGTGTGAATTGTGTGTGAAATTTGAGTGTAATAATTAAGATCTTAAAAAATAAGATGGAAATAAGATGGGGTATAACAACTTATTTTATTTAACTCTTATAAGTTCTTAGAGCTTATTTTTTTGTCTTATAAGCTCCTAAACATCTTTTTTTGTCAAACATTTTGCAAGAGCTCCAAACTCCTAAACATCTTATAAGATAATTTTAGAAGCTTCTAAGCTCAGCCAAACACCTCTAAGTTAGGGTTTGATCCGTTAAGTACTAGAGAATGGCTATATAAATGTTAGTTAGCTATAGGAGAAGCACGAGAGATATTCCCAGGAAACATAACGTTTTTGCATATTAGAGTTGCTCTCATTCTTCACACCCTTTCAGCTCATAGGAGCAGATGGGCCATTGGTGCTATTTTTTGCTAATTGTTTTTTTAATTAGCTACAACAAGTGTATAACATAGCAGCAAATAATACGAGTAAGATTGATTTCACAAAGATCAAGGATTTTAAATTTAATTACTATGAATCTAATAGTTTAATTTTATCTAAAAAAAAGAATACCAAGTGTGTGATATTAACCTAGCAACTACGTAAAACATAACAAAAATCAATGAATTGAATTCACCACGAGAGACACATTAGTGTTGACCAAATAGCAAGAAAGGGTTATATGTATTTGTACAAATTCTTATTGTAATTATTCAATACGATCAATTATTCAAATCATATCAATCCTACATGGTAACCAGAGCTCTTTATGGGTAATTCATGTATCTTTCGGTCCTCTCAAGCCGATTGATTGGTTGATTAAATATTTTCCTCCCTCCCAATACGCAGTTTTCCTAAAAATTAGGAAATCCCAATTGCCCCACCCCAACACCGTCATCTCTGCTCTTCGACTAGTCATTGCTGAACTTCAACCATGTTCATTGATCGCCCCAATACCTCTGTCAGTTCGGCCACTGCACCGATCGCGTTCAACATCGCAGTTTAGGCTCCTCTCAAACTTTCTTCTACAAATTGCACTGCATGGGCATTCCAATTCCGCACTCTCCTCACTGGCTATGACCTTCTCGATTTCATAGATGGCTCCGCCGCATGTCCGCTGCCACCATGACTGACAAAGATGATGTTACTCCAAACCCTGCTTACGCACAATGGATTCGTCAAGATAAGCTTTTTATCAGCTCCATCATCGGCGCACTCACCCCGTTTATTAATTGGGTTATCACAACCTTAGCGTCCAACTTCTCTGCCAAGGACCTTGGGGATCTCTCTTACTTTCTTTGTGTTGAGGTCGCACTGATCTGCAGATAAAGTATATCACTGATCTTCTGGTTAAGTACAACATGTTACAGTCTAAACCGATTCAAACTCCTTTAGCTCCGGGAGTTTGTCTTTCCCTTAATGATGGCACCACCACAACTGATGCTTCTGTTTACCTACAAGCATTTGACAGCTTGCAATATCTTCTTTTTATTCTGTCTGATCTTGCTTTCGCTATGAACAAGCTCTCCTAATTCATGCATGCGCCTACTGAACTTCATTTGGGTGCTGTGAAGTGGCTCCTTTGTTATCTCAATGGTACTCGTCATCATGGGATTACTCTTCGACGTAACTCGCCTATTTCACTTCATTATTTCACTGATTCTGATTGGGCGGGTGATTGTGACGATCGTATCTCTACTGGAGCTTATATTATATTTCTTGGGTCTAATCCCATTTCTTGGAGCTCTCGCAAGCAACGCTCCGTTGCTCGTTTTTCCACTGAAGCTAAATATCGTTTTATTGTCATTGTTGTTGTTGAGATACAATGGTTGTGCTCTATTCTCCGTAGACTTCGTGTTTCGGCTTCCTCTACTCCGGCTATCTACAGTGATAATATTGGTGCCACTTATCTCTGTTTCAATCTAGTGTTTCATTCACGTATGAAACATATCTATTATTTTGTTCATGATCTTGTTCGACGCTCTCTACTTCGGGTTTCTCATGTGTCTTCCGCCAATGAACTCGTTGGTACCCCTACCAAGCCTTTGTCTCGTGCTCGACTTTCAGTTCTTATGTCCAAGATTGGTATCACTAACCATGCACCATCTTCCGGGAGGATATTAGGAGTGTTGTATGTATTTTGTCCCTCACCGTCTACACATGTTTTTGTAGACCTCTTGTATTTGTACAAATTCTTATTGTAATTATTCTATACGATCCATCATTCAAATCATATCAATTCTACTATACCTACATTATTCAGAGGTCGCTACACACACACACATATATATAGAAAAATCCGGGCCCCTTATTGTTTTTTTGGGAGCTTGAGGTGATTGTCTTTTTTATCTCAGTAAAAGAACGGTCATGGATGACGAAAGTTGTTTCATTTTTCTATTTCATTTTATTATTCATATTTTAAAATATCAAGTCAAGGTCTCAGTAATTGAATGACATGAATTCGTCATTATATGTTGAAGGTTAAGAATTCGACTCCAATTTCTCCAAAATCCTGCGCAAAAAGATAAATAAAGAAAGAAAATCAATTCCATAATTAATATTGTTCAAAATCAATTCCATAATTACTATATGCAATGATGTTATAATCGGACCAGCCGGTTCAACCGGTTGAACCGGGAACCGGCCCCTAACCGGTCCAATTTGTTGGGAAAGAACAAACGCAAACAAACGATAAACGAGAAAATCAACAATGCAAAACCCACCGAATTTAACTATGGTTTTCTTTTTTTCTTTTTTCTTTTTCTTTTTAATTTTTATTAAGCATAATTCCATCAAGTTGAACATATGGCATTTATATTTCAGATTCTTTATTTAATGTTTACCAGTATTTTTGAACATTGATTCGTTGAGAATTTAAATAAATATCTGAAGTTAAATAGCGATAATATAAATATTCACATTATATTATTTGTAGTTTTATTATTTTATATACTAGTATTACTTCCGTGAGATGTATGTTCATTTGAAAAGTAATGATTTAATTAACCTAATATTATGTAATTTAGTATTTAAAAATGTGATTGTTTATCCAAATGAAATAAGTACTTAAAAATTCTAAACTGAACATAGAGAAATTATAAGTAGTGTAAATATCAGTTTATCCCATGTGATACATGGATTTAATATAATTACTTTTTATAAATATATTATTTTATCGATTAACACTATAATCATACATTATATGTAAAGTATATTTATTTTTGAAATTAGGACACATATTTAGCGTGTCTGTATCATTCTTAACCTATGTGAATACCAACCAATAGTTTTAAGTAATTATAAATATTCAAATAAATACAAATATCTACATATCATACAACTCATCAAAATATATTGTATTAAATTAATAAAATAATGTTATAAGAAAATTATTATTTTTTATTTTCTCATTTTATTTTAAATATTTCTGTTTTATCTAACTAATATTTTACTTAGTAATTTCAAATATACTAAAATACTTTATATGTTTTAAGTAAATCCATGATATTAATAAAATAAAATTCAAAAGTTGTTCAATAGTTGAAATAACAAAATTGTAATAAGAAAGAGGTAAAATAATATTCAAGTGCGCTAATAAAAAGAAAATTGTATGTTTGTTTAGGGATGGACTAGTGCATAGAAAAGTAAGATATTAAAATTTCGATTGTATAAATTCTAGATCTAAAGCTTGTTTGAACATACCGTTATAAAATATATAATATTGTCAAATCATCCTTACAAGTTAAAAATGATCAAATTGTATAAAATAATAAAACAATAATTAAAATTATTTAATTTTGATTGTCCTCTTCAGACTAGGTGGTTAAATTTAAAACTAATGCAATTGTCAAAAAAAAAAAAAAAAAAAGTAATAAGAACAAACTGAAATATAAATCTGAAAGATACGAAGAAAAAAAAAAGAATAAACAATTGAAAGATAAAAAAAACGTAATAAGAAAAAGAAAAAAAAAAAGGATTCAAATCCGATAACCTGCTTCACCGGTAAGCGGTTACACTTACCTTTTAATTTTAATGGTTAAAATTTAAAATTGTGTAATCTAACGATTAAGATTTCAGGTGTATTAATACAACATGTGTATTATAGAAGGATATGTATATTTAATATGATAAATATTTAAATATTAATTAATCTTTTTTATATTCATCAAACCACTGATTGAACCGATTCGACCGATTAAACTTTGAATCAGTAGATAAGTCGATTTATTGTCCTATCCGATAATAACAAACACTAACTATATGAACTAAACCCACGTCCCCTCTAATTTTGGGATTTGGTGGTGGGTACCATAGGAAGAAAAATCGAAAATAAAAATACATAAACGAAAGTTTATTATATAATATTAATACAAGTAGATGTACCAGGATATGGATGAAGATATAAATGAAGTAGTAATATTTTATTGTAATAGTATGATGTCTTAATAAATTCAGAATTGAATTTCATTGTATTTGAAGAATAAAATAATTTTTTGTTTGGGGTTTGCCAAACCCATAATCAGTTTGGCCAACCCCAAGTGATGTTTGTTTGGCCAAGCCACGATATTAGGGTTTGGTGGGGGGACATCAATCACAAATCAAAAAATTATTTTAATTATTCTCCCAATCATTAATAACTACCTCTTACTCATATTACATCACATTTCACAATTAATAATTAAATTTCCCACCCAACCAAACATCACTCTTTAACATCCCAAGCCATTAACTCCAGCCACTTCCCCCAACCCAACCACCCCAGTCCCAAGCAAACATCCTTACTTGGTAGTGAAGAGTAGGACTGATACTGTGATACATTGAACTGACTGCCGAATTGTTGCCCTTCGCAATTGACACTAAATAGGTACACGTGTACAAACCTTAACTGCCTTTTTCCCACTGACTGCTAACCTGGTCCCACTCCAATACGTCTTTCCTTCTTCTAGCAAAAAAAGTACCAGCGTGGGAGCCATTCCCCTCCAGCCTGGCGACGTGTCTGATATTCGTGTCATCTCCTAACCAATAATGTCCTAAATTACACACACCACAAACCCACCACATACTCACTATAAGTACCACACTTACCACCAATGATTCCTAAGAAACTAACAACTGAAACTTCACTTCACTATCGCTTTTTAAGTTTTAACTGCCACACCCCAAGAAAAAAAAAAACACTTTTTGTTTCATTTGATGGACTTTTCAGGGACGCAGCAGACCTTCAAATCGGACCCTTTTCAGAACATGCTTTCACCATCGTCTTCCGCCGAGACTCCATTGGAGTACGGAAGCTTCAATGGCAGAGTTAATTTCTCAGATGAAGAAGTGATGCTCGCTTCAAACAACCCCAAGAAACGCGCCGGAAGAAAGAAGTTCCGGGAGACTCGGCACCCAGTTTACCGTGGCGTGCGACTGCGGGGCTCCGGGAAGTGGGTCTGCGAACTGAGGGAGCCCAACAAGAAATCAAGAATCTGGTTGGGGACATTCCCGACGGCGGAAATGGCGGCGCGTGCACACGATGTGGCTGCAATTGCGCTGAGAGGGCGGTCAGCTTGCCTCAACTTTGCCGACTCTGCTTGGCGTCTCCCTGTCCCGGCGTCATCGGACGCTAAAGATATTCAAAAAGCAGCAGCGGGGGCAGCGGAAGCTTTCCGTCCTCAGTCGTCCGGAGAAGGGGGGGAGACGGCTGGCAATGTTGCGTCGCCGGATAACGCGTCGTTTATGGATGATGAAGCTTTGTTTGGAATGCATGAGTTGCTGACAAGCATGGCAGAAGGGTTGATGCTTCCTCCTCCTCGGTATAATGATGACGTGGAAATGGATGCTGACGTGTCCCTTTGGAGTTTCTCTGACTAAAAGCAATTATTATTTTCAGCCACGGATTTAGTTGGTAGGGTCTAGTAAATATCCTAATTCGTACTAGGATTTTTAGCTAGTATGAAGGATGGAAATATCTTAATTCGTACTGGGATTTTAGCTAGTACGATTGAAGTATATACCAAAAAAATTAGACAAATTAGATAGTTATTGAGAAATAAGGGATCGCTGTATTTTGTGTTTAGGATTATTTCATTTTTTTGCAGTATCATCTGAACAATAAAAATAAACACTTATTCACCCTGAAACTCGATTCATCATTTATTTCTGAAAAATATTTAGAGTTTAGTTCTCCTTTTTTTCTTGTATATGCGGGCATTTTATGTTGACATTGATACAAGTTTTTTTCCTTCAAAAGGCAAAAAAAAAAAGAGTTGATTTTCATAATTTAAATAGTAAAAAAAAAAAATGGCTTGATGTGTAAACTCCAATTACCCTGATAAATAATACACAACCATCCCTGAGTAGTTTGAATCATATGTTTCTACAGAAGTTGGAAATTACAAGAGAAAGGAAAGATTTCATATACTGCTGTTAAAATCTAAAACAAGTGGAAATGGATTAAAAAGAAGCAAACTGGAGCTACTTGGTTTTCTTGATGAGTATGGAGGTTCTGTACTCACTGTCATCCCTAACAAAACTCCACCATAAGTAGCTAAGGGGAATCATAGCTGCATGCCAAATAGTATGAGAATCTACGAGCCCCTGATACGGAGGAAAATCATATATGTTTAAGAGAACAGAGAGAGCACCACTCAATACAACCACCCACAGCTTCCACCGGGAGGGGTGACGAGTAACACCTGCCCACACTGCCCACAGTACAATCTGCACTCCACTGATTACCACATTAACTTTCATGTTCCATCCTGCAAAGGTACATATCATACCGTTATTAAGATTCAGTATATTCTATAACTTGTAACGCAATACTGAGACCTTACGGGTGGAAGGTAATAGTACAGTCAACTAAATATGTAACAAAAAAACCCTTTTACTATTCCATATTGCCAGTGGGGATCAATTCATAAAAAAGGAAACGAAAAAGAGAAAAGAAGGCATCAACCTCTTATTTTATAATTGGCCATGAAGGCCATGAAGACGTTAAAGGTATTTATACCCAATTTAAGTTAATTTGTAGAATGCCATAAGGTAATTCAATGTCACTATAAACAGTATACAGAAAAGAAAAAAGAAAATGCCTCGTTTTACTAGTGTTTGTCTTTATGGTAAAAAAGAAATGATCAAAGCAATTTACTCAAAAAATATCTACCCACAAAGGATAAGCCCTAATAACGAGATTCTGGGATCAGCAGCATTAGGTTAGAGCAGCTCTCTCATCCAGATACATACACTTAATAATTACGTTTACAGATAACATAACTTGAATTTCAATACATCCGGTGTACGTCATTTGTATCACTAAGTGGAAGCATATTTTAAACTAAGTTTGTGTTCTAAATCAAATTTTAGTTTTCCACCTAATGGCAAAAAATAGGAGACATTATCATCATTTTCGTCAGACCAAACGGGATAAAAGGCTTAAAATTGGATCCAGGACACTTCTATGGTAAGTTCATCAAGATATGCCTCATGCTTCCGATATCTATAATGTAATCAACAAATAAACTGGTAATTATAAATATTATCATCGGACATGTGCATATTAATTAAGGATGAAGAGAATAAGAGTTTGGTAGGGTTCTTACCATAGTCAAACTCATAGAAGTTCAAGTACAGGATATGGGTCGTCAGAAAAGCAAAAACGGGAGCTGCAACCATGACCCTGGCAGCCTCAAGTCTGATACTGAAAGCTCGTATTACAGCTAGAAATAGGGAATATCCCTGTAATGCCATAGCAGACGAGTAATGCAGCTTCTGAGTCAAGTCAACATCTCTGCATGTAATTCCATTATATCTCAACACAACAAAATGGAACTTGCCAAATATCAATCAACAATATGAAAACATGTGTGCTTAACAATTCAACATTGAAAAAAAAAAAAAAAGAAAAAGAAATGGAGAGTAGGAAATAGGGGGATAGTAATGCTCACCGACTGAGGAAAACCGCAGACCAGAACTTGGAATTCAGTGCGAAAATGGCAAATACATGCCACAGGCCTGTATACTCATAATATGTGTTCTTGCTTAGCCTTAAAGGAAGTTTGTAGTTTACGAGGATGAAAAAGGACACCCATCCATGAAACTGTACAGCAAGATTAAGAGCAGCGAGGCCCACAGAAACTGGTTAAAATGTTAAAATCTACTCATTCAATTGTTAAAATGTTAAAACGGTTTGGGGATCGTGTTCTTTCTGCGCATTCTTTGTCAAAAAAGGGGGAGCACAAGAAGGCGAGTCTGAGTTCGACGATAGGTCTGATGGCTCTGATGCTTTTTAATGTCTGAATGTATGAATGGATTTATTCGGTCGTTTGTTAGGTTAGCTGGATGTTTTCCTTTTTTGAACATAATTGAACTAGTACTTAACTTTTGTGTATTGACCAAAAAGTCTGCTTTGACTGGGATATTATCAAATATGTTTCTTTTGATCTCTTGTTCGTTGACTAGTTTATTGTCAGAAATGCTTGTATTTTTTAGGATGATGAGATCAAGGGGGAGCTTTCATCAGCTAAGGGGGAGTGGTCTTGAAAAGGGAAGTATTCTCAAGTTCCATCTGAACTGTTTTCTGATTATTATTGTTTTTGACAAAAATGCCCAAAAAGGGGGAGATTGTAAAGGAATTTACTTTTGGGAGTTTTTGTCAAAAATATATTATTATGTAATTCATTTATTGCATGTGCAGAAAATAGGAATTATGGATAAGGATTGCAAAAGATATGGAAGATTTGGAAAAAGATTACAACCATATCCGGAGATATGTTACTTGGAGAGAAAGATGTGATTCATTAATTGTTCCGCTATTTATTGAGGAGGATTATTCGTTCAGTAGTATCGAATATTGATGAGAGTTGGTATGAGCGCAATACGTATATTCAGTATTTGATCAGTGAAAACCTAGAATGTTTCAGTAGTGTTATAACATAGTTAGTTGAGTCGAAGTATTCTTCGGGAGAAAATACTTCAAGGCGGGCTCGGGAGAGTTCGTCCGACCTTCGGTGGTGTGCCGTGTCAGTGTCGAAGAAGTCGACGGGAGTCGCCGGGCGTTGTTGATAATAGAATAGGTTAGGCATAGAAGAGTCGCGTCTTCTTGTAAAACATAGCCTGTTCGGCATTTTTATCAATAACATTGAGTCCGAGGGGACTAAGGGAGTTAGTTCCTGTTATTTTAATATTGCGGTGTAATTTTGTTCTGTTTACCGATTCGTCTGTGAATGTTATAACATTCACTGTAGTTCTCAGAATTTCAATATCTAAAACTATCAATAATAGAGTATGTATGAATCTTTAAGGTCTTTGTATAGGCGTGACAATGTAATATACTAAAAAAACATATTAAGAGGTTATGTGTGCAGGAACTATAAATCGGTTTGTTGCATTTCTGCTAGGAACATTGGCCCTTGTAAGAAAATTTATATATGAGTTGTATATCCCAACATTACTACAACAGCATTACCATTTTGTGTAAAACAATTAAGACTTTAACTACAAAAATTGGTGTACAAGTATTAAATTCTAAGAGTACAAGTATAAAATAAATTGTACCCAATCCTCATCAACCCGCCACCATGCATATATGCTTAAGACCATAAACCATCCAACTTCATCCTTAGGAAATCAAATCTTATAATATTTGATTTATCTTCGCAGCATCTCTCAAATCTCTTTAAGAATAGAGTGAGTCTTGTGTGTGAACGGTCACACGTGTGACGGAATGCACTTTTACAGAAAATATTTATACTTTTACAGGAAAAAACGATACTTTTACAGGAAAATGTGATACTTTTACTACATTAATACTTTTACAGATAAATGTGATACTTTTTCTACAAAAAATGATATTTTTTTTTTTGCTAAAAAAAAGTGATACTTTTACAGATAAACGTGATACTTTTACCACAACAAGTGATACTTTTTCCCGTCACACCGTGTGACCACCGTGTGGCGGTCACATACGAGTTTTTGCCTTAAGAATATCCTCATAAAATTCTTGCACATCTTTTAAACACCAAATAATTCACATACAATAAAACACACAAAATTAATATAGAAATACTAAGTTCAATAAATTAAATTGAAACAGAATCATAAAAGGGATTTTGACATAAATGTTTTCAACAACACATATTAAGAAAAGTTGCTTTTTAGATTACGTTGACTTTTTAAATTTATTTGATAAATAAATGTGTATTGTGGAGTAGAATTTGTAAGATTTATTTTATTTTTAAGAAAGTGAGCAAATTACTTGTGACAAATCAAAATATAAAGTGTGCAAGTTCATTCGGAACGAAGGAAGTATGAGCTAAAAATAGATGACAGACGGGAAACTTGTTTGTGTTTGAAATAATGGGAAACATTTTCCAAGAATAATTAAAAGTAAAGAAAATGCTATAACTATTTTGACATAAAGGGGGATGATGGATGGAAAAGTTATTTGTATTCGAAAAGATTAGAATTTTGTTTTTTCAAAAATAATTAAAAGAAAAGGAAATGGTGTTGTTTTTGAAGGAAATTAGCAATCTTTTTGTAAGAGAATTCAGAATAGTTTGGACATTTAAAAAATAAAAATTAACGAAATTTTGTTATTTGTTTGAAGTTTGTATTGAGACATAGTTAGTGGGTTATGACGTTTATCCAATCTAAATATTAGAATTAATAATTTATGAAGATAGATTTGGTTTTTAGAAATTAGTAACGAATAGCAGGAGCTGATAAAGAAATGGGGTAATGGAATTTCTGAAACAAAATGGCAATCATTTCCTTCAAAATTTTGTAAAATGCATATATAATTCCACCTGATAATAGGTCTAGTGTCAAGATAACATACCTATAAAGACACTATTTGGTGTTTGCAAAGCCAATATTTCTTGTAGTGTGATGAGGGCAAATTCTATGCTACCCAAGTGTGTAGTAACCCACTTAGGTGATCCACCATACACTTGGAGATCAAACAATTATATTCACTAGATCTCCATACACTTTTCAAGTGTATGGTGAATCACCCACTTGGGTAGTAGGGTAGAATAAGCCGTGTGATGAGTCAGTATCATAAGAGGACAAAGACAAAATATCTGACGATGACTCATCTGATGTACAAATATATACATGAGTCATAACCCCAAACCCACGCGGATATTTGTCAACCCGTGTATTGTAAAACGGGTCAAAAACCGCCGCATACTCTTGTTTGTCTTGTTTTGGAATGCGACCCTACTTCCAACTTTCTATTTTTAGTTCATTCTTCACTAATACTTACCAACTTCCATTATTTTATTACACTACTCTTTCATCTTTCATCTTTAATTCAATATTTTATTTTAGAATAACTTATATTCATCACCATCATCGCTCCTTTAAAAAAATTATAATTTTATTTTTCTAACAAAGACATTAGTCATATGTGCTGTTAATTAAATCGATTTTTAGTCATTAATCTGTTGTCTAATTGTTTCAGTTATATTAATAATAATTTGTATTTTTGTTGTACTAGCAACAGACACGTGCGATGCACCTGAATTCCATAAAATAAAAATGATAGAAAGTTAATTTATTGGAAAAAAAAATATGATAAGTTTAAAATCGATCATTAGTGTTTTTAGATTTCTTTTCAGATTCAACTTATCCGTATTTATTATTTTGGACAGTACGATAATTAGAGTTAAGACTAAAGTATGAAATTTCATTTGTTTGTTATATTCGTAAGATAATATGTGGAAAAAATTGTCGACTACGTACGTTTAAGTTTTTCAAAAGGAATTAAAAAAGGAAAATTATGTAAAACATCAAAATATTAAGTTGCAAAAATAAATAATAAATACAAAAGAAAATTTAATTGATGGAGTACTTATTTGTCTCACTTTAAAAGTTAAAATATGTAATTGTAACTAAGAATTGTTGCTTAATTGGTTTACAGATTTGGTTTCGGGTTTTTATTGAGAAGATTTATATTATTCCAATAGAGTTGTTTGTAGATCAGATCGTTAAAGATATTCTACTAATATATTTTAAAATTCTCGTTTGTTGAGGTGAATCGTATTTTGTACTGTCAATTATACTTTTAAATTGTAGATTTTTATTGAATTTCAGAAATAATAACTTTTGAAGACATGAATAAAATCAAGTAACGCTTTCTCACCTTTTTTCCATGCAAAACATAAGCAGAAGTAAATTAAAATAAATTTAAATTACAAACTTAAATGTCAGGATAGAAGGGTAACAAAGTAAAACTAAATTTAAATAAACAAAAATAATAAACTCAAAAGTTAGGATAGAAGGGTATAAAAAATTCTGGGATTTGGTGGAGAACTTAGATCTTCTATTGATCTCTTTGGAGAATATCTTAGTATACGGTTTCGTATTGGGCGATTATCACTTCGTCATCACTTTCATTTGAAATGCGGTCATCGTAAATCTTCTTTTTAATTTATCGTTTGCCTCTTCCTTGTTCTCTCGGTGCTTCTTTTTCCGGCGGTGGACTGTCTTTTGCTTCTTCTTTTTTAATCATTTGATTTATTTGGTCTCTTTTATGGTCATTTCTTGTTTGAACTTTTCTTTTTATCATATTTCATTGAAGTTGGTTTCTCATCTTCTTTCATTGTTTCTTTTTTTGTTGATGAATTGTCTTTGACTTTCTTTTTCTTCCATTTTGTTTATCCGGAATCATTTACTATGCTTTGTGGTTGAAGTTTGTCCTTGTGTTTCAATCTTGTTGCTTTGTTCATCTTTTTTTGTTTTTTTTTTATTTTTATTATTAGTATTTTTATATGATATCTCTTCTTCTATCTTCTTTTCTTCACTCTTCTTCTTCCTTGGTTCCTTTTTTGTGGTTGTGGCGATTGTCTGGTCTTCATTTCGTATCTTCTTGTTGTTCTGCCCCATTATTTCTATCTCCTCGGTAATTGCACAAAATCCTCCTTAATTGTTCTTCTTTTGTTTTCTCATTTAATGGTATGATGAAACAAATCTCTTTATGTGCTTGTGAATCATTTGTAGTAGTTGGAATCATTATGTCTCTGATAAACATTTATAATTTAAATTAGTTTTTCAATTCGGCCTTTTGGGTTTGTGATAATGTTTTTAATATTTTTAATTTACTTATAATGTATTTTTTCTTACCATTGCTAATGATTCGATATATTCTTGCACAGAGCACCCAACATATGTAGCTGGTTTGTCACCAAACATTATAATCAACGCATTGTAATCTCCTTGAATGATATTTAGATTCACTCGACATCTGTCCAAGTTTATAATAGGTAAGTTTATATTTGATAAAATTACAGACATATCATATATTTGTATTATTACAGTAGAAAATGTTGTTGTGAATGTAGTAAACGGTCTGGAATGTAGAAACCTGACTTTTTTATGTTTATAATCATCGCAAATATGAACCTTTCTGTCATTTGTATGCTGGTTTTATATAAAATAAACCATGATTTCAATATGGTGCATTTTCTTAAGTGATAACAGTGAAAGTATACAATAATTTGTGGCCATGATTGATTGTAACCTTTTATATTATTATTGTAGAATAAGTGAAGGTGAAGTTAAAAAAGTCAATTTAATTATAGTTTATTAAGATTTCTTATAAATCTCATTTTGTCAAAAATAGTAATAACATGGAATAGAGTAACTCGACTCATTTGGTATTTATTTATAGAAAAATGATCTTTCTTATCATTTGTGTTACCTTTCATATTTGTATGAGCTACACTAAAAATAAAAGATTGTGGTTAAACATAAAGTTTTCTCTATTAATAAACCTTGTGTTCGATATTTTCATATTTCTATTATTTTGCAAAATTTAGATTGTAATACCTTGGTTTAGATTCTATGAATTTTCCGATACACTTTTTGCAAACAGCCTTTTCATATCCCTTATAGGTTCCTCTATTACATCTGTCACATGCTGCATACCATATGTTTGAAATATTTTCCACCTTGTCTATTATTTCAGTGAAACAATAATAGCTTCTCCGTTTCATTGAGAACAAACATGTATTTTTATTAAAATATAATATAATATATGCTCTAAATTATTTGTATTAAACTTACCTCCGTCCATCTCTCTCTATTTTCAGTGATATCTTTAAGAGTCACTTTATAAGCATTGTCTATTCTTTGACTCGTAATCATCTCATATATTTCAATTGGATATATTAGTTTCGATGCAACCGAAAAAATATTTTTCGTTATCTTACTTGGGCCTCCTACTTTATTGTTTACCAACAACGAATTTGATCCAAACTGTTCAGAGTTTGGGTCTATTTGCAGGGCGCTTGTTGTCATAGTTTGTAAGTTTGCTTCAAGTATTAAGAAAATCAATTGTTAGTTATTCTTTATATACAAGTTAAGAGATATTCTTTTTATTTTTAAATCTTACTCAAGTACTTCTGTCGTAGCGTTCGTCACTGCAATTATTGGATTTTGTTCTGAGCTCTACTTCAATACTTGTTTTATTCTTGCCATGTCTTCCCATTAGGAAAATTTTACGCTTATTTTCCTATTTGATGACATACAAATTAGTAATGCATACATATATAAATATATTTGTTTAAGAGTTTTGCTAGATAAGAATGATGAAGATTACTTAAAAAGAGTTTTGAGGAAGATTTTACTTACTGTGTGTCCATGATTGTTATTTTCCTCAAAGTTGATTCTTGTCCCTTATGATTTGCAACTATTTTGGCATTATCCATCTTTGCAAGCATTCCACAAACATATGCTTCATTTGAAATATATGTTTATCATCTTTGTCAAACTAAGTCATATTTATATAGAGACCTAGGGTGTCAATATTTTACCAAATTCCTTTTTATCGCCAAGCTTGGTCTCAGGGTCTTTGAATTGTACCAAGTTGTATTTGATTATTTCTTCGATACTTTTTGTTGCTTCTTCAATATTGTTTCTATTACTAAGGACTATTTCCTTTTTAGAATGTATATTTAAGTAATTTGTGAACACTTTTGACCTCACTTTGGATATCAGGTATGTGTTGCCTCTTTCTAACTTGCCCTTTCAAGCATCTATGTCTTCATTAAATATCGAAACTCCTATAAGGATACCATGTATCACAATTTCTTTTGGTTACTTAATATATAATATTTGGAATTATTGTATTTTTAAGTTCTTACCTCTTCATCCATCATTATCAATTTCTTGATAATTGTTGTTTTTGTTCTTTGAGTATGTTGCTACTTGTCCGGCTCATATAATCTTCAATATTATTGAAGTGTCACTATAACCGAACTTCAATAGTCATTTTGAAAGTGTTTTTTATTAGACATGGCCTCCTTCTTTTCTACAAATAATTTTCATGAACCATCCAATAAATTAGCGTATATATGTAATATTATAGCAATTATAGGCATGCATGCTTACTTTGATTAATACATTCACTCTAGGAGCACCTTGAAAAAGTTTGTTGAACAATACGAGATAGCAATGATTGACAAGATTTTCAAGGAGTTCATGGTCGATTACATCTGTAAGAGCAAGGTAATCTAGTGCACGATTTCACTTCCATGGGAGACTAAGTACTGGAATACGAAGACTAGTCATATGTTCAAGAAGTTTCAGGTAGAGATGCACCGCATGCTATGCTGCCACGTCAGCGAAGCTAGCACACAAGAAATCGTATTTCATAACTCTTTGGAAAATCTTTAGGATCATTTTATGTTTGTCACACATTTCGTTAAAAAAAATAGAAAAAAAAAACGTATGATGCAACATGCATATCATGTAAGATTATGTATTAGACATTTTTTATGCATCCATCTTAATTCATCCTTCGTATACTCCATGCAAAAGGGCTAGTTCAAAGATTTATTTAGCTTAAAACTTTACATTCATTTTTCTTGTAATTGATAAAGACTATCTTATTTTAATTATTCTTTGCTTGTCGAAAGGGCTACCTGTCATAAAATGATGTTGATAATAGCTATCTGTCCTCGAATCGGAAAGAGAACTGGCACAAAACGTTATTGATCTTTGAAAGCCGTCGACCATAAAAATAACTTATTTAATAATTTTAAATCAAATGGGTTATAAGAATCAACCAGAGCTCGTCGCAATAGGTTTTTCTAGTGCAGCTTTTGCCTCGTAGGGTTTGGATGCTACTCAACGAGAGGGTAAGACCAGTTGGAGTAATAAAGATACCTTGAGATATGGTACAAGCCTCTAAATTGTCTCTATTGTGAAAAGTCAAAATCAAATCAGAAGTTGGTGCGGAATTTCATTTAGATCTTTGCCAAATACTTCTGATTGTCTAATATCATGGGTGTAATAAGTTAAAAATTGAGTCTGCATTTTATCATTTTCTTTAAATCTTTTTTCCTTGTTAATTAGGCATCCCCTGAATTGGAAAAAAAAAATGTTTGTTTAGAATTTTGGTTTAATTACTGAATGTGTATCTCTTGATTCATCAGCCATACAGTGCCCTTGATTATGAGTCAGTGGGTTAGCATGATGGGGAGTTTTAAGTAAGGGAATAAGTTATTTCCGTAAAAAATTTTATTACATAGCATTGTTTTTATATTCATATATGTCAAAAAGGGGAAGACTATGAGTAATAAAGATTGTTTATTGTTTTGATTTGCTTGTTTCGAGTACTTATGCTTTTATTTAAGGGGAATTTATTGTTCATCAGTTTTTGTTCATTAATTATATTTGTGGAGATTAATTGATTTTCAGAAAGATATATATTTTGGAATTTTTTTGTCATAATATATTTATTATAATTAGGAGCTGATTTTGTCCATTTACTGGTGATTTACCGTGTTAGTGTCGAATAACGAACGTTGATGATGTAGTATAAGTTAGGTGTTAGGAAGTCGCGTCTCTCAATAAAACCTATCACTATATGAAATTTCAATAACAAAAGTTTCGAGGCTTCTTAATAATTCAGTCCGCGTGATTTTTAAATCGTAGGAACTATTTTCTAAATTTCGTATTTCTGTTTTGCAATATAAAAAGTGCAGTTTTAAAAACTTTAATAATCAAATTAAATTCATCAACTGAAAATACTGTCGACTTTTTTTTTTTTTTTTTTTCTTTTTTAGAGCAAATTCTTTAAGTTAAAATTTATTATCTTGTCATTTTATTAGTAAAAAATATCATTAAGGTTAACATCAATAAACTCAGGGAATGTATTTTCTTGTTTTAAAAAAACACCTATTTTATCAATCTTCCAATTTTGGGTTATTTGTTCGGTCCTATTAAGTTTTCCGAGTCCAAGTCCACAAGTCCAACATATGAGAGTCCACAATTCAAAAGAATTTTGTAGGTTAATAATCTAGTACTCCTTCTATCCCGGCCTAATTGTTCAACTTGTCATATTTGTATGTTCTAAGCTAATTGTCCAAACTCATAAACGACAAATTTTCTCATAATCTCCATCCTCAAAATCTCTACTTTTAATCTCCACCTTTGAAAAAGTTAAAGATTCCAGACAAATTCTCTCACAATCTCCACGCTCAAAATCTCTACTTTTAATCTTCACATTTGAAAAAGTCAAAGATTCCACAGAATCTATTTTTTCTTAGTCTCCATGCCCGATCAAGATTGGACAATTAGGCCGGGATGGAAGGAGTATAACATATAAAATTGATAGGTGCACCGGTACGTCAGGTGCACCATAAAATTCTTCCAATATAATAAATATATCACTTATTTGTCTTGGATTTTATTAAAAAAATCACGGATTTTGTGCTACACCTATCCACATAGTTTGCAGCTCTGTGTTTGCAATTACATTTCTCGAGTGATTTTTAGCATATATTTTGAAAAAAGTTGTTTTCGAGTATTTGTTAAATCAACTTGATGATTTAAAAAAGAAAAAGTATTTTCGGAGAAAAGTTCCAAGCAGAATTTTTTTGCTTCTCTCTACTCAATTATTTGAAATCACTTTTTTCTTTAAACACTTTCTACGTTTTGTAAGTGATATTTTAAAAATTTCTAATTTCAATCACTTTTTAAAAGTAAAAGTAATTGCAAACACTCTGTATGCCGTCAATCTAAATATTGAGATATGGTGACGCATTGGGCTTTACTAGACCCCGGGAGGGGAGTTTAAAAAAAATTAAATATTACAATTAATATTTTCAACATGTAAACGTAGATTTCATCTTTTAAAGGTTTTATTATGTAAAACTTGACCATTTTTTTTGTCAATTACTCCCTCCGTTTCATATTAATTGACGTTTTAAGACGTTTTAATTAATTGACGTTTTACATATTTTTCATCAATTCTACCAATTTTTTCTCTGGATTCAATCCTAAAATATCTCTATTTAATCTATCAAAGATATTTTGATTTTGTAAAATCTTTAGCGAGGGTATGTCTATCAAAATATTTCATCCTTAATTCTTCCATTTCATGCTAAAAGTTAATTAATATGGAACAGGGGGAGTATCATTTACAACATAACCTTTAAACTATAAAATAAATTATTTTTATAATTTTTTTTGTTTACAATACATCCAAGCAAGTTTCGGCTACAAAATGAAACTTGAAATTGAGATTTTGAGCTGCCGAGTTGTATATATGTAAAATTTACCTATCATTTTAACTCATAATTAGATAAAAACAACATTATTTCATCATCAAGTCTAATCAATAAACGTTATCATTTTCATATAATAAGTAAATTTAAATTTCATATGATTAGACACAATTGAGATAGTCGAAATCTCCATGGCAGTAATTTGATTAAAAAAATTAGTCATGTTTATCGAATAAGAAAATTATGTTTGTTTGAAATGATTTTTGAGAAATTGGCAAAGTTATCTTTAGCATGTTAATTACGGGTCCTGAGGACATTTATCTTGTTAGGCAGCATGGGGATGTTATTGTCAAAGCCACAATGTGTATGACTATATGATCAACGACTAATATGTGATTTAATATTGAATAAGGGAGTAAGGGTGGCAAAATCCCTACCTCGACTCACCTATGGGAATAATTACTATCAAATAATATCGCAAAGGATAAATATATATATATATATAAATATGATGAGTCATTATTATCAAAAAGGACAAATATCTGATTATATGACTCATCCGATGTACAAATACATACATGAGTCATAACCCAAGAGGCTTACTTTCTCTGCAAGGCTAAGAAACGAGCACGTGGCCACGCGTACCCGGGGGGAACATCGGATCCCTATCTGCTAATTAACTGTCGGGTGTAAACCCGTATACTGTAAAACGGGTCAAAACCTCTACACTCGTTTCTCTTCTTTTGGAATGCTCACCATATACCCGACCCTACTTCGGCCTTTCCATTTCTGGTTCATTCTTCACCACTAAATACTTTATCATAAAATCATCAATTAGATGTCATAAAAATGTTTTAAGAATTTAAATAATAATCAATAAAATAAGTATCATCAACTCCTCCATCTAGGAGGGAAAATTCATAAATAAACATAATATACCCTTAAATTTTGAATGTAATGAGCTCTACGCTAAGTTGCATAATTAATCTCACACTAACTTATATCAAATATCATACATTTATAATGACCTTCAAGAAAATAGTTCCCTCTGTTTTTTTTAGTTTTAGCTTATCATAAGGAATTAAAATCAAGGGGGTGAAAGGAATAAACAAACTTCCAAATAAATTCTCTCCACTCCAATCCCTAAACCCTAAACCTCATTTTAAAAAAAAAAAAGATACGCTTTAAAAAAGTGTGAATGGATACTATTTGAAAAAATGTGAAAAATATGCCAAAAGATAAATATCTATAAATATTTCACGAAATCCACAACTAAAAAAAATGAAGATAATATATCTTCTACATATTAATTATTTTATTTTCTTAATTTCTTTAATTTTAGAATATTATAATCCATATTTGTTCTTTGGAAACTTTGGACACACTGCAAGAAAAATGGTCTTTTAAGACAACAAAAACTGATCTCATATAATGAGTATTTGTCACAATTTTATTGTTAAATGCAACATATCATTACTAATCAGTAGTCTCAAGAAGTCGGATGCAAATAATACATCTCAATATTTTTTGTAACTAGATGTTTCCAAAAGTAGTCTGAAATAGTTAAATAGTTTGTAAAAAGTTTCGTGATAATTACAAATAATCACAAATAACTCATTATTAGTTACCGCAATCGTGATCTCACAAAATATATTACAAAAACACTTTTGTGACAAGAAGTAGTGGACATCAACATAGAACTGTAACTTCTTTAGGTTGCACTTAGCTAGGACATATAGAATGTCTTCAATGCCGACCAAATCACACTATAATCCCTCAAATAGTGGGGTCGGTGCATATATGTATGGGTCACTTAGCTTAACTACCTTTAATGTGCACTAAAAGGTTGTTTGGATAAACTTATTTTAAACATCTTATAAATTCTAACATATTGTAAGTTATTTTAAGAGATTATGAGCTATAATTTTAAGGGGCTTATAAGTTAACAAAATATTTGGATAAAAGAGCTTATAAGCTTGCAATTGAATAAAGTGATTTAGCTATAAATTTGTGGTTTAATTTAAAGTTAATATTAAACACATATTTTGATTAGTGTGTGTAGTGTATGTAGTGTGTGAAGTGTGTGAACTGTGTGTACTGTATGTAGTGTGTGTTGTGTGTGAAGTGTGTGTAGTGTGTGTTGTGTGTGTAGTGTGTGAAGTGTATGTAGTGTGTGTAGTGTATGTAGTGTGTGAAATGTGTGAAATGTGTGAAATGTGTGTTGTGTGTGTAGTGTGTGTAGTGTATGTAGTGTGTGAAATGTGTGAAATGTGTGTAGTGTGTGGTGTTGTGTGTGAAGTGTGTGTTGTGTGTGCAGTGTATGAAATGTGTGTAGTGTGTGTTGTGTGTGAAATGTGTGTAGTGTGTGTAGTGTGTGTTGTGTGTAGTGTGTATAGTGTGTGAATTGTGTGTGAAATTTGAGTGTAATAATTAAGATCTTAAAAAATAAGATGGAAATAAGATGGGGTATAACAACTTATTTTATTTAACTCTTATAAGTTCTTAGAGCTTATTTTTTTGTCTTATAAGCTCCTAAACATCTTTTTTTGTCAAACATTTTGCAAGAGCTCCTAAACTCCTAAACATCTTATAAGATAATTTTAGAAGCTTCTAAGCTCAGCCAAACACCTCTAAGTTAGGGTTTGATCCGTTAAGTACTAGAGAATGGTTATATAAATGTTAGTTAGCTATAGGAGAAGCACGAGAGATATTCCCAGGAAACATAACGTTTTTGCATATTAGAGTTGCTCTCATTCTTCACACCCTTTCAGCTCATAGGAGCAGATGGGCCATTGGTGCTATTTTTTGCTAATTATTTTTTTAATTAGCTACAACAAGTGTATAACATAGCAGCAAATAATACGAGTAAGATTGATTTCACAAAGATCAAGGATTTTAAATTTAATTACTATGAAACTAATAGTTTAATTTTATCTAGAAAAAAGAATATCAAGTGTGTGATATTAACCTAGCAACTACGTAAAACATAACAAAAATCAATGAATTGAATTCACCACGAGAGACACATTAGTGTTGACCAAATAGCAAGAAAGGGTTATATGTATTTGTACAAATTCTTATTGTAATTATTCAATACGATCAATTATTCAAATCATATCAATCCTAAATGGTAACCAGAGCTCTTTATGGGTAATTCATGTATCTTTCGGTCCTCTCAATCCGATTGATTGGTTGATTAAATATTTTCCTCCCTCCCAATACGCAGTTTTCCTAAAAATTAGGAAATCCCAATTGCCCCACCCCAACACCGTCATCTCTGCTCTTCGACTAGTCATTGCTGAACTTCAACCATGTTCATTGATCGCCCCAATACCTCTGTCAGTTCGGCCACTGCACCGATCGCGTTCAACATCGCAGTTTAGGCTCCTCTCAAACTTTCTTCTACAAATTGCACTGCATGGGCATTCCAATTCCGCACTCTCCTCACTGGCTATGACCTTCTCGATTTCATAGATGGCTCCGCCGCATGTCCGCTGCCACCATGACTGACAAAGATGATGTTACTCCAAACCCTGCTTACGCACAATGGATTCGTCAAGATAAGCTTTTTATCAGCTCCATCATCGGCGCACTCACCCCGTTTATTAATTGGGTTATCACAACCTTAGCGTCCAACTTCTCTGCCAAGGACCTTGGGGATCTCTCTTGATCTGCAGATAAAGTATATCACTGATCTTCTGGTTAAGTACAACATGTTACAGTCTAAACCGATTCAAACTCCTTTAGCTCCGGGAGTTTGTCTTTCCCTTAATGATGGCACCACCACAACTGATGCTTCTGTTTACCTACAAGCATTTGACAGCTTGCAATATCTTCTTTTTATTCTGTCTGATCTTGCTTTCGCTATGAACAAGCTCTCCTAATTCATGCATGCGCCTACTGAACTTCATTTGGGTGCTGTGAAGTGGCTCCTTTGTTATCTCAATGGTACTCGTCATCATGGGATTACTCTTCGACGTAACTCGCCTATTTCACTTCATTATTTCACTGATTCTGATTGGGCGGGTGATTGTGACGATTTTATCTCTACTGGAGCTTATATTATATTTCTTGGGTCTAATCCCATTTCTTGGAGCTCTCGCAAGCAACGCTCCGTTGCTCGTTTTTCCACTGAAGCTAAATATCGTTTTATTGTCATTGTTGTTGTTGAGATACAATGGTTGTGCTCTATTCTCCGTAGACTTCGTGTTTCGGCTTCCTCTACTCCGGCTATCTACAGTGATAATATTGGTGCCACTTATCTCTGTTTCAATCTAGTGTTTCATTCACGTATGAAACATATCTATTATTTTGTTCATGATCTTGTTCGACGCTCTCTACTTCGGGTTTCTCATGTGTCTTCCGCCAATGAACTCGTTGGTACCCCTACCAAGCCTTTGTCTCGTGCTCGACTTTCAGTTCTTATGTCCAAGATTGGTATCACTAACCATGCACCATCTTCCGGGAGGATATTAGGAATGTTGTATGTATTTTGTCCCTCACCGTCTACACATGTTTTTGTAGACCTCTTGTATTTGTACAAATTCTTATTGTAATTATTCTATACGATCCATCATTCAAATCATATCAATTCTACAGTACCTACATTATTCAGAGGTCTCTACACACACACAAATGTATATAGAAAAATCCGGGCCCCTTATTGTTTTTTTGGGAGCTTGAGGTGATTGTCTTTTTTATCTCAGTAAAAGAACGGTCATGGATGCTACTACTTCGAAGACGAAAGTTGTTTCATTTTTCTATTTCATTTTATTATTCATATTTTAAAATATCAAGTCAAGGTCTCAGTAATTGAATGACATGAATTCGTCATTATATGTTGAAGGTTAAGAATTCGACTCCAATTTCTCCAAAATCCTGCACAAAAAGATAAATAAAGAAAGAAAATCAATTCCATAATTAATATTGTTCAAAATCAATTCCATAATTACTATATGCAATGATGTTATAATCGGACCAGCCGGTTCAACCGGTTGAACCGGGAACCGGCCCCTAACCGGTCCAATTTGTTGGGAAAGAACAAACGCAAACAAACGATAAACGAGAAAATCAACAATGCAAAACCCACCGAATTTAACTATGGTTTTCTTTTTTTCTTTTTTCTTTTTCTTTTTAATTTTTATTAAGCATAATTCCATCAAGTTGAACATATGGCATTTATATTTCAGATTCTTTATTTAATGTTTACCAGTATTTTTGAACATTGATTCGTTGAGAATTTAAATAAATATCTGAAGTTAAATAGCGATAATATAAATATTCACATTATATTATTTGTAGTTTTATTATTTTATATACTAGTATTACTTCCGTGAGATGTATGTTCATTTGAAAAGTAATGATTTAATTAACCTAATATTATGTAATTTAGTATAATTACTTTTTATAAATATATTATTTTATCGATTAACACTATAATCATACATTATATGTAAAGTATATTTATTTTTGAAATTAGGACACATATTTAGCGTGTCTGTATCATTCTTAACCTATGTGAATACCAACCAATAGTTTTAAGTAATTATAAATATTCAAATAAATACAAATATCTACATATCATACAACTCATCAAAATATATTGTATTAAATTAATAAAATAATGTTATAAGAAAATTATTATTTTTTATTTTCTCATTTTATTTTAAATATTTCTGTTTTATCTAACTAATATTTTACTTAGTAATTTCAAATATACTAAAATACTTTATATGTTTTAAGTAAATCCATGATATTAATAAAATAAAATTCAAAAGTTGTTCAATAGTTGAAATAACAAAATTGTAATAAGAAAGAGGTAAAATAATATTCAAGTGCGCTAATAAAAAGAAAATTGTATGTTTGTTTAGGGATGGACTAGTGCATAGAAAAGTAAGATATTAAAATTTCGATTGTATAAATTCTAGATCTAAAGCTTGTTTGAACATACCGTTATAAAATATATAATATTGTCAAATCATCCTTACAAGTTAAAAATGATCAAATTGTATAAAATAATAAAACAATAATTAAAATTATTTAATTTTGATTGTCCTCTTCAGACTAGGTGGTTAAATTTAAAACTAATGCAATTGTCAAAAAAAAAAAAAAAAAAAGTAATAAGAACAAACTGAAATATAAATCTGAAAGATACGAAGAAAAAAAAAAGAATAAACAATTGAAAGATAAAAAAAACGTAATAAGAAAAAGAAAAAAAAAAAAGGATTCAAATCCGATAACCTGCTTCACCGGTAAGCGGTTACACTTACCTTTTAATTTTAATGGTTAAAATTTAAAATTGTGTAATCTAACGATTAAGATTTCAGGTGTATTAATACAACATGTGTATTATAGAAGGATATGTATATTTAATATGATAAATATTTAAATATTAATTAATCTTTTTTATATTCATCAAACCACTGATTGAACCGATTCGACCGATTAAACTTTGAATCAGTAGATAAGTCGATTTATTGTCCTATCCGATAATAACAAACACTAACTATATGAACTAAACCCACGTCCCCTCTAATTTTGGGATTTGGTGGTGGGTACCATAGGAAGAAAAATCGAAAATAAAAATACATAAACGAAAGTTTATTATATAATATTAATACAAGTAGATGTACCAGGATATGGATGAAGATATAAATGAAGTAGTAATATTTTATTGTAATAGTATGATGTCTTAATAAATTCAGAATTGAATTTCATTGTATTTGAAGAATAAAATAATTTTTTGTTTGGGGTTTGCCAAACCCATAATCAGTTTGGCCAACCCCAAGTGATGTTTGTTTGGCCAAGCCACGATATTAGGGTTTGGTGGGGGGACATCAATCACAAATCAAAAAATTATTTTAATTATTCTCCCAATCATTAATAACTACCTCTTACTCATATTACATCACATTTCACAATTAATAATTAAATTTCCCACCCAACCAAACATCACTCTTTAACATCCCAAGCCATTAACTCCAGCCACTTCCCCCAACCCAACCACCCCAGTCCCAAGCAAACATCCTTACTTGGTAGTGAAGAGTAGGACTGATACTGTGATACATTGAACTGACTGCCGAATTGTTGCCCTTCGCAATTGACACTAAATAGGTACACGTGTACAAACCTTAACTGCCTTTTTCCCACTGACTGCTAACCTGGTCCCACTCCAATACGTCTTTCCTTCTTCTAGCAAAAAAAGTACCAGCGTGGGAGCCATTCCCCTCCAGCCTGGCGACGTGTCTGATATTCGTGTCATCTCCTAACCAATAATGTCCTAAATTACACACACCACAAACCCACCACATACTCACTATAAGTACCACACTTACCACCAATGATTCCTAAGAAACTAACAACTGAAACTTCACTTCACTATCGCTTTTTAAGTTTTAACTGCCACACCCCAAGAAAAAAAAAAACACTTTTTGTTTCATTTGATGGACTTTTCAGGGACGCAGCAGACCTTCAAATCGGACCCTTTTCAGAACATGCTTTCACCATCGTCTTCCGCCGAGACTCCATTGGAGTACGGAAGCTTCAATGGCAGAGTTAATTTCTCAGATGAAGAAGTGATGCTCGCTTCAAACAACCCCAAGAAACGCGCCGGAAGAAAGAAGTTCCGGGAGACTCGGCACCCAGTTTACCGTGGCGTGCGACTGCGGGGCTCCGGGAAGTGGGTCTGCGAACTGAGGGAGCCCAACAAGAAATCAAGAATCTGGTTGGGGACATTCCCGACGGCGGAAATGGCGGCGCGTGCACACGATGTGGCTGCAATTGCGCTGAGAGGGCGGTCAGCTTGCCTCAACTTTGCCGACTCTGCTTGGCGTCTCCCTGTCCCGGCGTCATCGGACGCTAAAGATATTCAAAAAGCAGCAGCGGGGGCAGCGGAAGCTTTCCGTCCTCAGTCGTCCGGAGAAGGGGGGGAGACGGCTGGCAATGTTGCGTCGCCGGATAACGCGTCGTTTATGGATGATGAAGCTTTGTTTGGAATGCATGAGTTGCTGACAAGCATGGCAGAAGGGTTGATGCTTCCTCCTCCTCGGTATAATGATGACGTGGAAATGGATGCTGACGTGTCCCTTTGGAGTTTCTCTGACTAAAAGCAATTATTATTTTCAGCCACGGATTTAGTTGGTAGGGTCTAGTAAATATCCTAATTCGTACTAGGATTTTTAGCTAGTATGAAGGATGGAAATATCTTAATTCGTACTGGGATTTTAGCTAGTACGATTGAAGTATATACCAAAAAAATTAGACAAATTAGATAGTTATTGAGAAATAAGGGATCGCTGTATTTTGTGTTTAGGATTATTTCATTTTTTTGCAGTATCATCTGAACAATAAAAATAAACACTTATTCACCCTGAAACTCGATTCATCATTTATTTCTGAAAAATATTTAGAGTTTAGTTCTCCTTTTTTTCTTGTATATGCGGGCATTTTATGTTGACATTGATACAAGTTTTTTTCCTTCAAAAGGCAAAAAAAAAAAGAGTTGATTTTCATAATTTAAATAGTAAAAAAAAAAAATGGCTTGATGTGTAAACTCCAATTACCCTGATAAATAATACACAACCATCCCTGAGTAGTTTGAATCATATGTTTCTACAGAAGTTGGAAATTACAAGAGAAAGGAAAGATTTCATATACTGCTGTTAAAATCTAAAACAAGTGGAAATGGATTAAAAAGAAGCAAACTGGAGCTACTTGGTTTTCTTGATGAGTATGGAGGTTCTGTACTCACTGTCATCCCTAACAAAACTCCACCATAAGTAGCTAAGGGGAATCATAGCTGCATGCCAAATAGTATGAGAATCTACGAGCCCCTGATACGGAGGAAAATCATATATGTTTAAGAGAACAGAGAGAGCACCACTCAATACAACCACCCACAGCTTCCACCGGGAGGGGTGACGAGTAACACCTGCCCACACTGCCCACAGTACAATCTGCACTCCACTGATTACCACATTAACTTTCATGTTCCATCCTGCAAAGGTACATATCATACCGTTATTAAGATTCAGTATATTCTATAACTTGTAACGCAATACTGAGACCTTACGGGTGGAAGGTAATAGTACAGTCAACTAAATATGTAACAAAAAAACCCTTTTACTATTCCATATTGCCAGTGGGGATCAATTCATAAAAAAGGAAACGAAAAAGAGAAAAGAAGGCATCAACCTCTTATTTTATAATTGGCCATGAAGGCCATGAAGACGTTAAAGGTATTTATACCCAATTTAAGTTAATTTGTAGAATGCCATAAGGTAATTCAATGTCACTATAAACAGTATACAGAAAAGAAAAAAGAAAATGCCTCGTTTTACTAGTGTTTGTCTTTATGGTAAAAAAGAAATGATCAAAGCAATTTACTCAAAAAATATCTACCCACAAAGGATAAGCCCTAATAACGAGATTCTGGGATCAGCAGCATTAGGTTAGAGCAGCTCTCTCATCCAGATACATACACTTAATAATTACGTTTACAGATAACATAACTTGAATTTCAATACATCCGGTGTACGTCATTTGTATCACTAAGTGGAAGCATATTTTAAACTAAGTTTGTGTTCTAAATCAAATTTTAGTTTTCCACCTAATGGCAAAAAATAGGAGACATTATCATCATTTTCGTCAGACCAAACGGGATAAAAGGCTTAAAATTGGATCCAGGACACTTCTATGGTAAGTTCATCAAGATATGCCTCATGCTTCCGATATCTATAATGTAATCAACAAATAAACTGGTAATTATAAATATTATCATCGGACATGTGCATATTAATTAAGGATGAAGAGAATAAGAGTTTGGTAGGGTTCTTACCATAGTCAAACTCATAGAAGTTCAAGTACAGGATATGGGTCGTCAGAAAAGCAAAAACGGGAGCTGCAACCATGACCCTGGCAGCCTCAAGTCTGATACTGAAAGCTCGTATTACAGCTAGAAATAGGGAATATCCCTGTAATGCCATAGCAGACGAGTAATGCAGCTTCTGAGTCAAGTCAACATCTCTGCATGTAATTCCATTATATCTCAACACAACAAAATGGAACTTGCCAAATATCAATCAACAATATGAAAACATGTGTGCTTAACAATTCAACATTGAAAAAAAAAAAAAAAGAAAAAGAAATGGAGAGTAGGAAATAGGGGGATAGTAATGCTCACCGACTGAGGAAAACCGCAGACCAGAACTTGGAATTCAGTGCGAAAATGGCAAATACATGCCACAGGCCTGTATACTCATAATATGTGTTCTTGCTTAGCCTTAAAGGAAGTTTGTAGTTTACGAGGATGAAAAAGGACACCCATCCATGAAACTGTACAGCAAGATTAAGAGCAGCGAGGCCCACAGAAACTGGTTCCTGATCACATTAACTAGATTTTAGTATGCCGCCACTAAGTAATCTGTCAAAGTGCTCTCATGAAATTGTCAAATTACCTGGATCCCGTAGAAGCGCTTGAATGGCCACTTCCCGTGATACTTGTCGGGCTTCTGGCCGAGTTTCTGTCTTTCTTCTTCTCTAGAGAGCATACAGTGATAACGACAGTCACTTTGGCAGTCCCATTGCTTCCACTGTACATAAAGTGGCTCCTGTAGATACCATGGGCCATCAATGGGATTTCCATCGGATGAAAATTTACAGTGTTGAAAGCATTTGTTCCCCACACATCCAGTCTTCTCACATTGCTCAACACAAGCCCTAGCAGTACATTCAAATTATAGAAACAAAATATGAATCAATTAAATTGAATTACATTAAGATATATTAGCAGGAAAAACAGAAGCCGTGTGCACAAAATGTTTAATTGTAGAGCCAACTATCCGATGCCTTTGCTAAAAGTTTACAGAACAAAAGGTGTGAGGTTAATAGGAAAGAAAAAATTCTGGATGGAGCCTAGAAAAACAAGCAGAGCGAGTTGAGACATCTAAGCTTTCAAAAGCAGATTATATTATTAAAAAAGCTGAAACTTTACCAACAATAACATGGAGAATGTGTTCCTTTTTCTAATTAGCTGAGGAAGCTAGGGAAGAACAAACTCCTGCCATATTCAGGGGGATGGGCCAATATTTAATGGGGATTTTGACAAGAAGAAGAGGCTACACTAAAATCTTCATACAAATGCCAATAACAAAGTTTCCATCTATAATCAATACACCAACTTCTTTTCATGAGTTCTAAATAAGAGCCGAACAACACAATGTTCACCGAAGCAAGTTTCGAGCTAAAACACATGATAATATGGACAATATTAGCAATCCGACATCATGCGAACCAAGGCGCCTAACGAGAAAAGTGAAGTAGACTATTGTAACCTCCTTTATTTGTTAGCTGCAAAAAAGGCTGTTGAATGGTTTCCTAGCCTAAGCACGAAGAAAGGTAAATTCTTCACAAATAAAGTGGACTTTTGTTGCCTTATTCAACATTCATCTCATATACCAGGACACTTGGAGTTAGGATAGATATAAGACTAAGGCAACCCTTCTAGTATATGGTTGCATCAATCTAATTGGCATGCATGCCCTATGAAATTAATAATGTGATCCTATCACCACTTCTAACAAAATTCATAAGAAAATTACTAAAAAAAGTGCTAAATAAACATCAGAATGGCCCATTGCATTGCCTGCTAACTTATGGCAGAAGGGTCTGAAGCAGCTCGAAATGCAATGCGTGTTTTATATATAGATTCTTTCCAAGAAGTACCATCTCTACTCCAAAATTTCATGTATGGTTTGGAGCCTAAGATGCTGCAATATACACATACAAGAGGCTAAATCTGAAATACTCAGATCCATCATTTTATTGGCACAATCTCAAATCGCAACTGAATTTAACTTTTTAATAAGAAATTCAATAAGCTCCCGAAGATGAGCAATACTGTATGTAGCCTGTAGGTAAAGTACAAGTTTAGAGATAACTACGATGTCATCTCTACCCCCAATCTGCAATCCAGAATATTTGCTCAATCCAGTTATCACATAACTACAATTGACTCTTGACTGCGCTCAGAATTCAAACAAATAAATAATATGTAAACAAAAAAGAAACACAGTTTTGCCTTCTGCAATTCCTAACACTAATTTCTACTCTAAGCTCGATTGTTCAATCAGCGATTCACCACACTTGATGCAAATTTATTACGTAACAATCAGCAATTCAGAAAAATTAATAACTTCCATTGTCCACGAAACTTTAAAACAGACAACCCAAAAAGAAAAATTAATAATAATTCCAGCTATTTTAGCTTCATAAGAAATTCAAAGCTTACTGGTAAAGTGGATCAGTGTCGCCAGGGCTGGCTCGGAGCAATCCAGAAAAGCAAGAGAGTGTAACCAGAAAAAGAAGGGAACGAATCCGTGCCATCGGATTTGTGGATATGTTCTTCAGCTTCAACGACTATAAAATAGAAGTAAAAAGTCAAAGGGGTTGTGGGTTCTTGAAAGCTCCAATTAATTTTCACGGAGCAAACCAAGATTTGATTTTGATTGATCAACCTCCCATTAAATTGGAAAATTTCCACTCATTTATATAAACTTTGAGGGTAATAATTACTTTACAGAGGGATTTTATGATTGTTATTACTTTATTTTTAGTTTTATCTTTTTTCTTGGGTTTTATGGGGTGGGAGTCGTGTCAATGGTGGACGTGAAGGCAACCAAGAGAGGCAGTGCTATGGCTATTATTAGTGTGCAAGAGTTGAGGTACAAGTACAACTATCACGGAATCCTCTACAGTTGGCTTTTGTACGGTTTTATCTTGACCTTTAAAATAATGGGGATCATGGATTCCTTTTTGTGGGCTTCTCTAATGATTTTATTTTTATTTGGGCTTCCATCGTGTGACGAGCCCATCTATACAAATGAAGACCCTCATACGGTCATACCTCATTTTCTCGTCAAGGACGGTTAACCAACCGATCCGAGTCGATCCTTGAATTATTCGAGTAATATTTGCTAATTTTTTAGCGAATCAAGCTCGAGCCTATTAATTTGATGTTTATTCGCGAATGTTAACGAACACTTTATTAACATTTTGTGTTCGTAAATGCGAATATTATATATTATTCTAGTCCCACAAAATATATATATATATATTCTCTTTTATTCTGTCAACAATAAATTCATGGGCATTTTAAATAAATGAGCTACATAAATAATATAAAAATATTATTAGTATTATTAATTTTATTATTATCATTTTACATGAGCCTAAACCATGTTCACGAGTCTTTAAAGAACGAGCCCTTCAGTGTTCGAGTTCTGTTTGTTAATTAACGAACAAAGATAAATGTGTTCGAACAAGCGCTAAACGATCTCGAACACGAGCTTTTTACCGAACGTTCTGTTCGTTAATAACCCTATTCTCGTCGTTCATACGGCGTCAGATCTCAGTTATTAACGGGAGACAAATTCCCCACTTTTCATCCCCTCCCCTTCTCTCCATTTTCTTTCTCTATTTGCCCCTTAATATTTTGAGAATTATTGGTTGTTGTAATATTGTAGTTATCTAGTTGATTGCTGCACGATATTTGGAAAAGGGATAAGGTATAAATATGCCCCTCAACTATATACCCAGGTTCAAATAGATACCCCAATTAAAAATTTGGCCAAATTAACACTTTAACTTTTTAAATCGACAAATAGATACCTCAACTTTTGAATTTCGAAAAATTAAGCATTCCGTCCAAAATTAGCGTCACAGACGTTAACTGGGTTGCTAAGTTGGCCGAGTGGGACCCACTTTTGTACACAATGTCAAGAAGAACTATATTGGCAGTAAAATTGCCGCCTATTCATTAAACCTAAATTTACGTTTGCAAAAGAAGGTTTTGTTCCTTCTACTAATCTAAGACAAAGAATGACATTATCACTGAAATCTTTATTTGGTTAAAGATTCCATTGTTACTGCGGTGGTAGTCCACAAGATTGATAAAGGTAGTGCAGGAGCTTCGACAATAGTTACGGTACCTGATAGTTTTCTTCTAAAAAATATGTGTTTTCTCTTTTCTTTTTACATTATGGAGAATCTTTGTCTATTTCTTTATGTTTTGTACGGGGAAGATGTAACAGTTGGCTTTTATACATTGAATTTGTTATATGAAACCATGTGGTTTAACGTTTATATTGAAAATAAATCTCTAAAATCTGTTAAAATATGCATATCGCTTTTGTAAGTTTAAGAGATGTGCATATCATGTTTTCTATATTAAAATATGCTTCTTCATTGTTGATGCAGAATGGAGGTACCAATTGACTTAGTTATTCATTATAGGAGTCGATGGGTTTTTTCACCTTCATTATCATATGTTGATGGAGAATGTGAGGTTATAGAGAATTTTAATGTAAATTGCTTATCCTACCCCCATTTCATGAAGAAGTATAAGATGCAACTTGGATGTTCCCATGTTAAGAAATTGTTTGTCCTAGAACCAGGGATAACATTAAGCGATGAGTTGTTTTTCATTAAGGACAATAAAGGAGTTAAGATATTGACACAATTTATAATCAAATCAACTGTCAAGCCTAGGTTACATATATATATGGACACAGTGGTGTGGATCTCCCACATTCACCCATAGATGGGCTTCTAAGAAACAATGATACACAAAATAGCCAAATTGGAACACGAGTTAGTTCTACCCTTACTGGTGAAATTGATGTTGGTGGAGGTAGCAAAGTTTCTCAATCTAATTTTTCAAGTTGGTCTAGGGAATTATTTAGAGATAATCTTAGTGCACAACATTTGAGTCAGTTTCAAGGGAGTTGTGTCCATAATCCAGTTAACCAATTGTATGATGGGATTGCGGCTAGTGTTCAGTTTGACTTTGGTGATACAGAATATGAGAAGAATGATCATCTAAGTGGGCGTGAAATAGTTGATGCTGACATAATTGAAGAAGATGCATCCCTTATCTTAGAAAATTTAGTTTAAGATGCTAATACAGATGCTGAAACAGAAGATACCGATGAAGAAATCAAAGATTCAGAGGATGATGATAGTGACTATTCTGACGATGATGAGGTTCAAGAGGATAAATTTGCATTGATACATGGCCTACACAAAATTAAGCATAATGTAGAAGATCCTAAACCTTATTTCATGCTAGGAATGTCATTTAAGGATGTATATGAGGCAAGGGTAGTTATCTCTAGATGTGGCACATCAAAAGGGTTTGATTTGGAATTAAGATCCAATGAACCAGGCAAAATTAGAGCTAAGTGCAAAGGAGATGGCTGCAAATTTGAGCTATTCATTTCAAAATAAAACAAGGTTGGTGGATTGCTTCTTAAAAAGCTAGTGCCTAAGCATAATTGTTATCAGGTGTTTAAAAACTCTTTAGCTAGTTCAAAATTTCTAGCAAAAGAGTTCAAAGAGAAGTTGTATAAGAATCCTTCCACCAAAGTGCATGAACACTTAGTGCTTGAAGCTGAATCTATAATGAAATTGAATGTGGCTCATGCTAAGTGTAAAAGGGCAAACAAAATGATAATGAATGAGCTTGATGGTAGTTACATAATGGAATTTAGTTACATGGAAACTTATGTAGTAGCCATAAAAAGGGCAAATCCATAAAATGTGGCTGAACTTGACTTGTGTAAGGAAGGTATTAGACAAGGTAAAAAAATATTTAGAATGATGTTCATTTGCTTCAATGCCCTTAAGAGAGGATGGTTGGTGAGATGTAGACCAATAATTAGTCTAGATGGGTGTTTTCTGAAGGGAATTATTAAGAGGCAGGTTCCTGCGGCTGTTGGAAAAGATGCACATAATCAAATATACCCTATTGCTTGGGCGGTTGTTAACAAAGAAAATAAAGTGAATTGGAAGTGGTTCTTGCAATGGCCCACCAAAGAACTTCAGTTGTAATCTGGAAGCAAACTTACTTTGATCTCTGATATGCAAAAGGTCCATGGATTTCTAACTTCATAAGTATTTTCTTTGAATTTATAATTTTCTAAGTATTCTCTTTACTTGTCATTTTCTATTTTTCTTTTTGATGTACATAGGGACTGATAGAAGCAGTGAAATATGTCATTCCAAACGCTGAACGTAGGTGGTGTGCTAGACATGTGGAAGCAAATTGGTCAAAGAAGTGGCATAATGAAGAACTGAAAAAATAGTTATGGGTATGTGCTTGGAGCACATATGAAGAGGAATTTTGTGATAATCTCAAGTTGTTAGGTGAAGTATCCGAAAAGGCCGCTGAGGATCTGATGAAGTACCCACCCCAAGCTTGGTGTAGAGCTTTTATTAGTAGTAGATGCAAGTCAAACACAATTGATAACAACCTTTGTGAAATTTTTAATTCAACAATATTGGCAGCAAGACATACGCTAATAGTTAGCATGCTAGAAGACGTCAGAAAAAGGGGCAATGGAGAGGATGGCTGCACGAAAGATAGCTATCGATAAGTGGAGAAGTGATTGGAGTCCAATCTGTATGGAGACCTTTCAAGATAACAAAAAAGAGGCATTTGGTTCCACTGTCTTATTTAATGGGGCTCAAGGGTATGAGATCGGCAATGGCGATGACACTCACACTGTGTATCTTGATAAACAAATTTGTACATGCAGAGTATGGGATACTACTGGGATTCCATGCCCACATGCTATCAAAGCACTAGCGCATTCAAAGATTCATCCATTTTCTCAAATTTCACTATGGTGTCACAAGGATGCATACATTGCCACATACCAATTTCCAATGGAGCCTATGCCTGTAAAGAAGTTTATGCATTGTGATGAATGTAAGCCTATTGAGCCCCCACCAATCACAAAAATGTCGGGGGAGGAGGGGGGCAAGGAAAAAAAAGAGTTAGAGGTAAACATGAGGTCCCAATTGGGCAAAGAAGTGGAAAATTATCAAGGAGAGGTACTATCATCAGGTGTGGAAACTGTTAAGGTGAAGGACACAATCAAAATACATGTATGTTGCCAAAAACTAAGGTATAAATGTAATGCCTCCTTTTGTTTGAAATATTTACTTTGGATTAATCATTGAAATATCTCATATTATGTGAATTTTTGTTTTGCAAGGGTTAACCTGCGCAAAACGTGGTTGGAACTTCTGCAAATGCAGAAGTTGGAGCATCTGCACCCACAAATACTGGAAATTATATAAAAGCTAAAGTTGAATCTCAGGTGATTTTGTGGTACATAATTATTTTCAACTAGCATATTAATAAATTATAGCCTCATAATATGTATGTGTTCATTGTACAAGGCAAAACCTGATAAAACTATTGCTGGAACTTCTAAAAGGACTACTCTAAACATGTGTCACAGAAAAAAATCCCATCTGGGTTTGGAATCTATATTAATGAAGACAGTGGCAGTGTAACTGAAAATGTAAGTCATCAATCTTCATAAGAGCCCCATGTTTGAAATTGTGGTACTTATTAACTTCTTTTTTAGTATTGATTGTTAACATGTTTCCACTTGAAGCCTGGTTTGATGAATGAAAGATTTATACGCGAACCTCGTGATGAAAGTACGACATATTTTGATATGTTCAGATTGAGTCTTTCAAATGAGAAAGATCTTAGGCGGTCAAATAGGAATTCAAAGCCACCAAGTAGCAACGGCTCAAGGAGAATACGATTTGTTGGTGATGGTCTTTAGAGTTTTTGTCCTAAGGAAATCCCCTTTAAAGCTCGAGGCTTGACATGGGATGGTCAAGCATGCCTCACAGTTGGACAACTTCAAGAGAAGAAACAAAAAAGTTAGTGAACAAGCAAGCAAAGTCTAAGAGTCAACCTTAGTTATATTGATGAAGCTTATTCATGTATTTTGCCTTTTGGTGCTACTTTTGGCCTTTCTTTTGTTTAACTCTTCAAGAGTTGTGTTTAGATGAAATAGGTGATGTACCTAGCTTATTTTTGTCATTGAAAACTATTGCAGTATGGGTACTCTTTAATATTACTACTTTTGTAACTATTGGAAGCAGCAATGTAGCTATGTTTTTTTTGTTACCTAGCTAATATTATTACTGTACGGAGGGTGCAATTAATTAGAGAAGTTACACAATGATGTTGCTGTTGACATAGTTTTTTATATTTCAAATGGCTAGCATTTGAGCAAATTGAGATGTTTGTTAGGTGGACGTTCTGATGCAAATAATTCAAAGTGAGAAAAGTACCTATTATTGATATAAAAAAAAAAATGCACATGCGTGATGCACATGTATCCGAAATACATTTCCAATTTGTTGGCAAAATGGATGTATTTAGCTGATTCAGTAAAAAAGCAACAAAAAAGTCCAAAAACTTTAATTAAACAAAGTAATTGATTGTGGCACATGGTTTTGCAAGAACAAAAAAAACAAATTAGTACTTTCATGCTAATATATGGTCCATCGGCTGTGTGTGCATAGTTTATTCATATTCTTCTTTGTCATCATATTTCAACTGGTAAATTGTAATATAAAATGACCCCCCCACAAATTTAGTTGGTTTTGGTTAAGTGATATGGATATGGTGAAAACTACATTAAACAACAATAACCAAACATGAGGCTTATTGTAAAAAACAGAGTATTTCGTCCTTGTGCAATAATTTCAGGATTTAGTATAGAACACTTAAGGAACAATATGATGTAGATAAGATTTCACACAAAATTTTAGTACATAAATCTGGAAGAGATTACATTTAACTTTGGAGTAGTTCTAACATATTACTGCTCTTACATCAACTGCTCCTACATTTTAGCCACAACAACGTAGATAATTATGATACAACTAACTGCAAGAATTTTTAGTAGTCTATTAACTTGACTCTTCATATCTTCACACTTTAACTGCAACATGTTTTGTTGTCCGATAGCATGACAAGAGATTTCAAAACTTCTATAATTTCAGGGTGTGAGACTCCAATATTTCTTCCCCGTGAAACCCCTTTGCTGCTTCTTAGTAACTCCTAATATGTCTTTCTAATTTCATCTCTGTCTCTCTGTAACTCAAGGATTACATCCTTTGCCACTGCTCACATGACCATGACCTTTTGGATAAAACGTTTGCTTTTACAGGCCCGGTAAGGGTCTTCTTCTGCAGCAAGCTTGTATGCTCTTTCTGTTGCCCTTTGCATGTAGAACCATTTTTCGTCTATGTGCACAATATTATGCATGCTCTCATATTTTCACTTTTGGGTGTTTGTGTCTTGATGCAAAAAACAAAGGTTGTACTTCAGCCTTTGTAATCTATTTGCATCAGTGAGTGATGATTTAATTGAGTTAGTATGGGCTTTGATCTTACCTGCCTTGACCCATCTTCCTATTTGTGACTTGCTGACCTCTAACTCCTTGGCAAGTCGCCTTATGGTTCCCCTCTTTTTGAATGGTATCGCCTTCATGGCTTCTTCATCTAGTTTTTTAATGCTAGATGAAGGTTGTCGGGGCCTTAACTCCGGAAAAGAGATGGGGACATCTGCTGAAACTTATTTTTTTGCAACCTGCCAAATGCACCGTATTGTCCGAACCGAGACTCCATATGATGGTGCAACTTCACCGGTGATACCGTACTTCAAAACACCGTCTTTGTTGTTTGAAAGAAGGTATTGAGCTATGCGAAGTCGATCTGATGGGGCAAGATTTTTCCCCTTTTTGTGATTTTTCATTGTAATAGAAATAGTATACCGCTATTGTAAAAAATCAGTCCAAAATGCATTCAATGCATTTTGGACTCTATTTTTAGAGTTAGGTGAATCTGTTGTTGGACTGTATTGAATTTAAGGGGGTAAATTTGAATTGTAAATCCCAAATTTTTTGGGCATTATTTACTGTTGTAAATCAGGATTTTTTTAGGGGAATTTTCCCCCCAAAAAAATTCAATGATAAAGTCTCAATTCAAGTTTTTTGGTGTTGCTGTGATTTTTTTATGTTTTTAGATTTTTTTATTGTTCATCTTGTTAGCCTTGCTGATAAAACAAATAAACAGTACAAAAGCCATTAATAAAAAGCTGTGATAAGAGCTATATGGGGCAATTTATGTGTATTGATTTTTCTAAAGAATAACATATACATCATGGTGTTCATATACAGCTATTCGATCCTTCTAGACTAAGACACGTTTCTATACTCTATTGGATACAGATATCAATGTAACAACTTCTGTAAATATGTACAAAATATTCTCTATGCCGGTTTGCTATTGTGAGCCTTCGTACGTCTTGTGTGCTCACTTCTGTTACGTGCTCTGCATGGTGGTAAGCTGTTGTATGTTGCTGAGTTGGAATAAGTTGGAGCATTGGATAATATGCTATCACGCCCCCTCAATTCGAACGAGCAGAAAGGAAGAACATGGAACATGTTACGGAAGCGAGTGAAGAATTGCTTGGCCAATGGCTTAGTAAGGATATCAGCCGTTTGATTGTAACCAGGAATATGTTTGATGACTACTTGTTTGTTGGCTACCCGTTCACGGATGAAGTGAACATCAATCTCAACATGCTTGGTGCGAGCATGATTGACAGGATTGAGAGAGAGATATACGGCCCCAAGATTGTCAGTCGAAAGAGTGGGAGTAGAAGCCTGTGATATGTGTAATTCAACAAGAATAGATTTTATCCAGGCAACCTCACATAACGCATGAGCAATACTCCGATATTCGGCTTTGGTGCTAGAACGTGAAACAGTAACTTTCTTCTTAGAAAACCATGAGATCATATTTGCCCCCAAGTAAACACAGAAACCAGAAATTGATTTGCGGTCATCTAAATTTACCCCCCAATCAGAATCAGAAAAGGCTGTGATGTGAGAGGTGGAAGATAGAACAAACGTAAGGCCATAGTCTTCAGTTCCGGGCAAGTAATGGAGAATCCGTTTGACAGCTTTCCAATGAGTGTCCAGTGGTGCATGCATAAACTGGCTGACCTTGAGAACACTATAAGTAATATCCGGCCTGGTGATAACCATGCACTGCAAAGCCCCAACAATGCTTCTATAAAGTGTTGGATCAGAAAAGGGACTGCCATCAACCTTAGTCAGTAAAGGAGAGGTGACCATGGGGGTGGCAAGGCCCTTAGCATCGTCCATCTTGACTTTAGCTAAAACAGACTGGATGTAGGTGGTCTATTTAAGATGCAGACCAGACTAAGTTTCATTCAGCTCAATACCCAAGAAGTGGTGAGGAGTGCCCATGTTTTTGAGAGAAAAATAGCCATTAAGAGAGCTGATAAAACGGTCAATCTCGAAACGGTTTGATCCTGTGACAATTACATCATCAACATAGACGAGCAGAATTATACAAGAGGTATTAGTGAATCTGAAAAATAAAGAGTGATCAGCCTTAGAGGATGTGAAACCAAGATTCTGCAAGGTAAGTTTGAGAGTACAAAACAAAGCCCGGGAGGCTTGTTTAAGCCCATATATGGCTTTGTTCAGTCTGCAAACAAAACCAGATTTGGTGGGATGTTCAAAACCAGAAGGTTGCTCCATGCACCTCATTTTCCAATTTGCCATTCAAAAAAGCATTATCAAAATCCAATTGGCAAAGACACCAAGATTTGGACAGAGCCAAGGCAAGAATCAATCTTATAGTGGTAGGCTTTATAACGGGGCTGAATGTTTCATCATAATCCTGCCCGTAGGTTTGAGTGAAGCCCCGGGCCACCAACCGAGCTTTGTATCTAGAAATAGAGCCATCTGCATTTGTTTTCAGCTTATAAACCCACTTGCAAGTAACAACTCTCTTGTTGAGGGGTCTAGGAACAAGAGACCAGGTGGAATTCTTGAGGAGAGCCCGTAATTCTGTGTCCATAGCATTTTTCCATAGAGGATGTTTTAATGCTTGAAGATGATTCCTTGGCTCAGGGGTGTGAGAGGAGGAGCTAAGATCAGCCTTGGGCTTAAAAATTCCAGCCTTGGACCTGGTAATTATAGGATGAGTACCTGCAACACAGTCATTAGCAGTAGATGGAGTAGGTGTATCATGCTCAAGTGGAGAGTCAAGAGCTAGCTCTGGAGAAGAGTGATGAGAGTTTGAAGAGGGGGATGAGGAAGAGACAATTAGATAGAGAATGTGAAGGAAGAGGAGTAGTGGCAGCAGATATAGGAGTTGCAGGAGGAGAAGATACACTATGGGTTGGAGATGGTGAGTGGACATGGGTAAGAGGAATAGAAGAGGGGGTGGAGATATCAATGGTGGAGAGGAAGGTGCAACATTCGGCAGATTTCTATGTAGAAATGGAAACACACCCTCATTAAAGATAACATTTCTGCTGACAATTATTTTTCTAGTTGAAAGAAGAACTTTATAACCTTTATATTGAGAGTTGTAACCAAGAAAAGTCCCTGCCATCGACCGAAATTCCAGCTTATGTTTATTTAGGGGTCTAATATGAGGATAGCATAGACAACCAAAGATTCTAAGATCGAGGTAATTGGGTTTGATGTGAAAGCATGCTTCTAAAGGAGTGATATACTGGAGTTGTTTGGAGGGCGTTCGGTTGATGAGATGTACTGCTGTGACAAAGGAATCATCCCAAAATTTCTGTGGCAGGTGGGATTGAGCTAATAAGGATAAACCAACCTATATGATGTGCCGATGTTTCCTCTCAGCAACCCCATTTTGCTGAGGGGTATAGGGACAGGAGAATCTGTGTTGAATGCCATATTTCTCAAGTATGGGAGTTAGAGCTTTAAATTCCCCTCCACCATCAGATTGAAAAGTTTTAATTCTTCTGTTGATTTGGTTTTCTATCATGGATTTAAAATGAAGAAAGGCTGCTGTTGTGTCACTTTTAAGCTTGAGCAGATAGAGCCATGTGTATTTTATGGCATGATCAATAAAGATCACATAGTAGGAGAAACCATTAGATGATTTTATGGGGGAGGGACCCCATAAGTCACTGAGAATAAGGGATAAAGGTTCTATATGAATAGTGGTAGAATCGGAAAAGGGCAAACCTTGCTCTTAGACTTTTGACAAGCTTCACACAAAGTTTTCATTTCATTAGGAGAAAAAGAAACATTACAATGGCTTAAAGCCTTCTTTACAATATCTAAGGGAGCATGCCCTAGTCTGAGATGCCAAATATCTAGACTAGCTGGCGTAATTGAAGCTGAAAGACATATAGGGGAAAAACTAAGACTAGATAAAGAAGAGACAGTGAGGGCTTGGGCTCGATCTGGAGAGGCTGGATTTGTTGGTGTTGGGCAGCTGAAAGATGATTTTGGGAAAGTGAACACATAGAGTCCGTTTTTAAGCTTCCCTCTGAGTAGTGTCACCCCTGTTGCTAGATCCTTCACAACACAGAAACGTGGGTGAAATTCAAAATACACATGGTTATCTTGAGCAAAATGTGAAACACTTAAGAGGTTCTTTGTGATCTGGGGAACATGTAGTAATTTTTTCAGGATAAAAGGTCTAGAATTAGAAGAGCAAGATGAAGAGTTAGAGCTGACTAAAGATTTTCCAACATGAGAAATCAACAAACCTGCACCATTTCCCACTTGTAACCTGTTGCCTCCCTGATACTCTGATGCAATACTGAGATTATTGAGATCATTAGTAACATGGTTTGTAGCCCCCGAGTCAGGATACCAATATGCCTCTTGATCATTGCCAAACCATTGAGAGTTGTTGTCGTAGGAAGACATATTCCCTGCATAATTTGCTTAAGACTATCCTGCCCCCATAATTCTGATATCCTCCATTGTAGCTTCCTCCCTTGGGATTTTGTGTAACAGTGAATTTAAAACATCTCATAGTTGTATGATTGTCTCCTCCACATAACTGACAGGGTGGATATCCATTGTTAGGATTCCTTCCAGCTCCTCTCCCCTTATAGCCACCTCGAAAAGAAGAACCACCTCTTCCTCTTCTATTCTGATTCTGATTAAATTTGCCTTTGTTCTGGTTGTAATTCTTCTTGGTTTGAGACTGATTTTGAGTTGCCACGTTGGCAGTTGGAGTGGAACCATCCACATTGACTGTAGTCGTGGATGAGATGGAATCTAACTGTGCTTCATAACTTAAAAGGATAGCATGAACGTCTTGAATCGAGTAAGGCTCTATTCTTGAGGTGAGAGAGACCATTACCGGATTATATTCATGTCCGAGACCAGAGAAAATGTGCAGCATCTGGTCATCGTCTGAATCTTTTTCTCCAATGGAGGCCAAAGTGTCACAACATGTCTTCACTTTGGCTAGAAACTCCCTCATGCTCATCGAACCCTTTTTAATATTTTGCAGCTCAAGCTTGGGCTGCATCTGACGAGCTTGAGATTGACTAGCAAAATTCAGTGCTAGTGCTTCCCACATTTCCTTCGACGTAGTAAGACCAACCATGAGGGCCAACAGATTTTCAGATAATGAGGACAAGATCCAGGAAGCTAGAAGCTGATCTTGCCTTAACCAAGGCTCGTATTCAGGATTAGGAGAAAGAGAGGTGACTTCACCATTCTTTGTAGAAATAACTGAAGGAGGAGCTGATTTTTCTCCAGTAATAAAAGGCTCAAGACCATAACCACGAATTGCCGTGAGAAGTTGTTGCTTCCAAATGAGATAATTGGTTTCTGTGAGTTTAGTGGTGATGAGTTGATTCTGGGGCTGTATAACTTGTATTTGCGGAGCTGTGGGTAAAGAGGGTAGGCATGTGGGTAATGTAGGGCTGTCCTCAATAGTAGCCATAACAGCTACAACTATAGCTTTCCTTAAAAAGAAAAAGGTAAGTTTAATGAAAAGGTAGATCAGCTGTAAACCAAAAGGGAAGAAAAGCTAGAAAAGACTATACAAAAGAATCAGAGTCAGGTCCTCATCCCTGCTCTGATACCATGTTAGCCTTGCTGATAAAACAAATAAACAGTACAAAAGCCATTAATAAAAAGTTGTGATAAGAGCTATATGGGGCAATTTCTGTGTATTGATTTTTCTAATGAATAACGTATACATCATGGTGTTTATATACAGCTATTCGATCCTTCTAGACTAAGACACGTTTCTATACTCTATTGGATACAGATATCAATGTAACAACTTCTGTAAATATGTACAAAATATTCTCTACGCCGGATTGCTATTGTGAGCCTTCGTACGTCTTGTGTGCTCACTTCTGTTACGTGCTCTGCATGGTGGTAAGCTGTTTTATGTTGCTGAGTTGGAATAAGTTGGAGCATTGGATAATATGCTATCACATCTGACAGATTTTTATTAAGAAAAGGGAGGGAAGTGTTAAAATACTAATCCCTCCCTTAAAAAATCAAGGAAATTTAAAAAAGTTAACAAACATCAACTGCTTTTTCTTAAGCTCCGTGCCCGGTCAATGTAGGCAAATTAGGCCGGGACGGAGGGAGTACAATATAAAAGAAGCAAAAAAAAAAAAGAATGAGAAAATTTAGTAGTGTAATAAGTAGTGTGCACTATTAGTAGTGCTAACATAATCAAAACACCAAAGTAGTGCAAGGAGTGGTGCATTGTTGGGGAAAAAAAAAAAAAAGATGTGGTATTAAATGTTATTTTGGTATGTTGTTGGAGATGGTATTAGCTCATTTTTAGTAGAAAAATTAATGATTGATTATCTGTTTAATTTTACAAATGGGATGGAGAAAATGGTAATTCATTTTGGTGGGCAGTGGGAAGGGGTGAATTATATACCACCTTGTGGAATGACCTATTCTAGCTTGCTTGAAAATATTCAACCTAGACCAAATTCATCTACTTTGTTGGGACTAACTTCTCACACTCCACCCAAGCTAACAGTAAATTAATTATTGAGTCTGCACCGATCATTCAAAACCAAAGGATATCATCAATCATCGTAAAGTTGCAAATAACAGATTGCAAATATTGCTGCATAGTATGTTTTTTAAAAGCAAGTAGTATAAAATTAGATTGATCTGCAGGGAAGAATTCACCAAAAAAACAGACCCCTTTCGTATATTAAACACAAGCTTAATCAAAAGCAAAATATCTGACCGTAATTCTACTACTAGTACAAACACACAAGAACATTTAAATTGGAAAACAATTTATTTTCATAATAAGCAAAGGCAAACAAAAAACCTATATTAACTACTGGGCTTACACGAATTCATTACAATTGCAAACTTATTTCCAAATAACAAGATACTAGAGTAGACATAGGAATCTTTAGATTGCATACCAGACAAGCATTGATGGCTCATCAAAAACTACTTCTACAGATAACTCATGTTCCCTTTTGGGAATGTAATTCAAGTAAAATACTTCAATTCACTCTGCTCTATACGTTACTGACTTTTCCTTTTTAGAAAACTAGTAAAGTCTCACGTGCGTTGCACGTGGTACACGTGAATTTATAAAAATAAATATATAATAGTCTAATTAAATTGAATTGGCTAAAAGAATTAAGGTGCACCACAGAAAAAGAAATAGATAGATGATTAAATAAACTAAGAATTATATATATATATTATAAGAAAAGAATATAAATACTTAAAATTTTTTTTGCTTGATTTATGATCGTGCAGCATGTAAGATCTTATAATTGTGTTTGCATGGATTATTATAAAATTTATTCTTTTTATTTTTATTTTTAATTTAGACTTCTAGGTTGTAAAGTTCATTATGTTGCATATGGTATACATGAACTTTCATAATTATAGTTTTAGAACTTTCTAGAACAACTCTTGGTGCTCTATGACTAAAGGATTTAATTGATGATTAAATATACCTAGAATACTTTCAATTCTATCTTTTCGTATCAATACAAAAAAGGTTAGTTTTGTTTGATCTATTATCGCTTTATATATGTAAGCTCTTATTTTATGTTATCTTGGATTTTCTTTGTTTTTTGAAATATCCTATTTTATGTATTTGTTGTCAGGATTTCTAGTAAAAATGATTAAATGTACATAATCAAAAAGTTACTGAGCTTTATTGTTAGATGACTAAATTTTGAATTTCAACAAATAATTTAAGATGTCGGAGCTAATAAGCCACAGATATATATACATATTTATCTCCTACGGGATTGATTTTTATTTATTTCAACTAAGGACGTTCTAATATCTATGAATGATTCTTGGAGACTTACTTATAAACCTACTTATTTCTATTCTTTAGAGTAATAAAAAAATAATTTTTATTGTTCTTCTTCCTCTTTCTTTGTAAATTTAAAAATAATTTTTTAAGTATACTTTTTATCCTAAAGATATATGCTGAAAACCATAATTTATAATCAAAATAATTTTTGTTCCCAATAATCCTTTATCTTTTAAATTAATTATACTTAATGTTACATGAAGCTCCTTTAATATATTATATCTTTATTTTCATACCTATTTTGAATATATATATATATATACATACACACACACTCCCTCCGTTCACAAATAAGTGTCATTACAGGAAAACCCATTTTTCCATAAGATTGTCATTCTATAATTTTTTTGCATATTTATTCCAATATTTTCCTTAGCTAAATCTAAGGAAATTTCCATACAAATATTTATAATATCAAATAAAGGAAGTTTGGAGAAATTTATGGTAATAAAGAAAATGATGGAGAGGAAATTGGAGGGGTGTTGTTGTCTATCCCATAATTTCTTAAATTCCACTTGAAAGTCTAAAATAACACTTATTTATGAATGAAGAGAGTATATTTCTTTAGTTTAGATTCATTAATATATAGGGAAATTTTCTTTTAAAAAACATCAAAACTAAAGAATTTTTTCCTTGATATATGACCATGCAATGTAAATGGTCTTATTTTTGTGTATGCATGACTCTTTTCTTCGCTTTTACTTTTGTTTTTTTTAGACTTGTAGTTTTCTATGTTCACTGCGTTGTCCATTGTACACATGAATTTCAAAATTATATTTTTTTAATACTTTGATTAAATAGGCTAGAAAAATCCATGGAGTTCCATGACTAAAAAATTAATTAGATGATTAAATATACTTAGAATACTTTCGTACCCTTTTTTCCATCAACACAAAATAGTTCTTTGCGTGATTTATTATCACTCTATATGTGTAAGCACTTATTTATGCTTTCTTCGATATATATATATATGTATATATATATATATATATATATATATATATATATTTTTTTTTTTTTTAATTTCATCATAAGTGGATTGTTAATGTTTGCTATAAAAATGGTCAAATGCACGTAACAAAAAAAATTAGTGGACTTTATAGTTAGAGGACTATATTTTGAGTTACGACCATTAATTTTAGATATCAAAGCTAATAAGCCACAAAGATACATATTTATGTAATAATTTTAAGTGATTAATTTTTTTTACTCAAACTAAAGGCCTTCTAAAATTCTTGAATGGTTCTTGGTGACCTACTTATTTCTATTGTGAATTTTTTTCACTTTTTCTTTGACTAATAACAAAATTATTTTGTTGTTTCTCCTTCCTCTTTCTTTGCAAATATGAAATTCGTTTTTGAAGTGAATTTTTCATCATATATATATATTTCTTTTATCTAGATTTATTAAAAATCAGAGATAATGTTTCTTTTACTTTTTTTCAATCGCATGAAACTCTTATTAAACTTTTCAGAATAAGAGATGACACAACTAAGTAATTAAATTAAATCATCCAACAAAAAAGGAAAACAATAATTTAGTACATTAAAATATTTGTCAAGTTTGCTTATAATTTTATTAACCACCAATATTAAATAATTTTAATTATAAAATCTCCTCATTAGTCTATAATTTTTCTTCTCTTCCTTAGAGAATTGAAATATATTTTACATCCATAGTTAATTTAAAACGGCATATATATTTATATGTATTTATATATATATATATATATATATATGAAATGTTGATAATCCTTAACTTAAAAATAATGAAAATAATATCAAATAAATATAAGTGCTTATGAGAACTCTTTTAAACTTTTCATCTAAAACATATGGCACAACTAAAATAATAAATTACTACAAATATTTCTTACCACCTCTATTATTGTAACTCACTTTATTATCTTGAAGATTCATCAATAAATTTATTCTTAATTTTCTCTAAAATGATATAATTTTTACTTGCATTGTTAAAATTGAATAGGTAAAAATGTTAAATTCTTCATAATCCTTGGCTTAAAATAATAAAAATAACTTAAAATAATAAAAATAAATCAGATCAACTAAGTATATGCTTATGATTTATATACGGTAAGCAAGCTCTTATGATAAAATTTAATATGGAATTGACGTTATTTAAATTTTGAAAAACATTTAAGTTATAAATCAAAATTATTGAACTCTCGTTTACCTTTCTTAATATATTTGAATTCTTATTCAGGATTGTTATGATAGGCATCTTAACTATCCAGTTTAGTGGTGAAATATCACATTTCTCATTTAATTCATTAAGAGAAGGTTGCATGATTCAAACATAATTTGAAGTGTAAAAGTTATTGGTCATGAAAATAACAATACCTGCATCAATGATTTGGAAAATAATTTCAAAAAATTGAAAGATGCTACTCTATAAACTTAATCTATGAGAAAAACAAATAAACTTAAATTAAATAAAATTCCACCCACTTACTCATTTATAAAAATCCAACTGAACTGATACTAATAAATATAAATATATCATATTACGGCATGTAACTTAAAACTTAAATATAAATAAATAGGTAATTCCTTTTGTTTTTGTTTTTATGAGAGTTTTATAATAGTAATTCATTAATTAGTGCAACTTAATTATATAACAATTTACTTATTTAACCTTAACTTATAGTTATAGATGTAGGGATATTTTTGTCCATACATTATTTTGTAAGAAATACCCACACTTTTATAGGTAGGGAAGGGGGATAGGGGATAGGGGATAATTAACAAAACGCAAAGAAATATGAAAGAAGCTTCATCTTCGGAATACAGAGTGGTCTGTGGTGACCTGCACATACTATTGATTGACAAAGAATATTGAAGGCACTTCACTGTCGATTCCCATGCTTCTGCCGGAACCCTTATTGATTTCTTAATTTTCTTCTTCTTGCGACTCTTGGTTAGAATCAGAACGAGCTGTAAAGGATAATGATGAATTTCATCTTCTTCATTATCTTCAGTAGTGTAAGAGAAATTTTTCTTACTCGTCCCCTACTCTTTCTAATCTGAATTTATTGGCTGCAAGTAACAGAGAGAAACGTAGGAGGTGTAGAATAAATGTAGAAGTGTTTCAAATAATACATTGACAATGAGGGAGAAAATCAATCCCCATTAACTAAAAAGCCAGCAAAATCAGAATATCACGGATGGACCCGAAATATGTACATAGGAACAACAATATCATGTAGAGCAAGAGGAAGAGCAATTGTTGCAACCAATGGTTGAAAAACAGTGCAACACTAACTTATGGAACTACTTGGGCAATCAAACAAACTAAACACCAGTACTCGAATCATAAAATATCGATATTTTTGTGAAGTCTCGATATTTCATAACTCGTTTCTATAGTACTCCGACCCAACGGCTTCATGACATCACCTTTTCCCACCAATTCTCTCATTTTTATAGAATCGTCCCATCTCTCTGCTCTTGCATATGAGTTGCATGAGAGCACATAGTTTCCACCATTAGTAGGATCCACTTCAATTAGCTTATCAGAAGCAATTTTAGCTAAAACAAGATCACCATGAACTTGACAAGCACTTAGAAATATCCTCCACACTACATCACCTGGAATTATCGGCATATTCTTTATGAACTCATAAGCCCTATGAAGATCACCGGAACGACATAGAAGATCCACCACACACCCATAATGCCTCATTTCCGGTACCAATCCATAATCATTTTGCATACTGCGGAAAAATTCCAATCCTTTTTCCACCAAACCAGAATGCGCACAAGCCAGTAGTACCCCAATAAAAGCTCCATGGCCTGGTCTTGCACCTTCTCTTAACATTTTCGAGAAAAGATCAAGAGCCTGATCAAAACCACCATTCAAAGCAAGACCAGAGATAACCGAACTCCATGAGACAGAGTCCTTCTCATTCATTTCATGGAACACTTGCAATGCCTCTTCAACAGATCCACATTTGCAGTACATGTCTATCAGAGCATTCTCAACGTAAATATCTGTTTTCACACTTTTGTTGGTTACATAAGCATGAATTGCCTTACCCAGCTCGAGCCTTCCTAAATGTGCGCACACAGAGAGCACCGTAGATACTATAATTTTGTCAGGAACAATGTTTGCAACCATCATCTCCTGGAAAAGCCTGATGGCATCATCGTGTTGGTTGACCTGAGAGTACCCCGTGATCATAGAAGTCCATGAAATGACATCCCTCTTCGGCATTTCATCGAAATGTTTCCTTGCTGTAGCTAGATCCCCCGATTTTGCAGTTGCGGTAATAATTGCATTCCAAGAAACAATGTTTCTCTCCGTCATTCTATCGAAAACCTTTCGAGCTATTGCAATCGAACCTCGTTTTCCACATACATCAACCAGTGTATTGCCTAAGTACACATCAATCTCTACACGATTGCTCTCTATATACTCTACCACAGAATCTAGAAGTTTCCACTTACCTAAAAAGTTACAAGCTAAAATAACTTTCACCATAGTCACAGCATCAGCCTTCACATTTTCGATCACCATGGCGTCAAAAAGTTCCAGAACCTCCACATATTTTGCACACTGACCGTAGGCACAGATCAATGAGTTCCAAGAAACCAAATCCTTCTCATGCATTTCATCAAAGACTCTTCTTGAAAAAGGCAATTCACCACAAAAACCATACATATGAATCAAAGCATTACATACGTACAGATATGACCCGAATCCAAGCTTCAGAATATGAACATGAATTCTTTTCCCCTCTAATAGGTCCGGTATTTTCCCACAAGCTTTGAGTAGAAATATAAACGTGAGATTGTCACCACCTAATCCTCGCTCACGCATTTTATCGAACAACATGAGGGCATGAACAGGGCTGCCACTGAACAACAGCCCACGAATCATGTGATTCCAAATGGGCAATGTGGGGTGCAAGATTCCATGGAAGGCGAAATGAGCCTTGTGCAAGGATGACCGAGAGAGGGCATATGATCTGATAATTTGAGACATGGCATTCGGGTTTTGATGTTCGTGGGTTCTGACGAGGTGTGCGTGCAGCTCTCTGATCGGGTCTGGTTTTGCGATCTTCGAGGTGGTGATGAACCGGGAACTGGCAGTCCAAAATTTCATCAGAACTTTGGTAAGGGCAGATAAAAGACCAAGGCAACCTCTCTTCTAGTATAGTTGCATCAATCAAGTTGTGAAGGGAGCCCTGTGAAAAATTAAATCTAACCGTCGTCAATGGAAACTGGTTCCAAATTAATTGATCCCATGACCACTTTAACAAGATTCAGAAGCAAAATTCTAAAAAGGTGCTAAATAAAATCAGATTGGCGCCCACTAACTTATGACAGAACGGTCCGAAGCAGCCCGAAATGCAGAGCCTGTTTTCATTCCAGAAGTACAATCTCCGAAATTTCATCCAAGCTATGTAAAGTACCAGTTTCAGAGACAACTACAATGTCATCTCTACTCCAATCCGCAATCCAGAATATTTGCTCAATATCCCGTTACTATAGTTGCCTCTTGCCCAAAACTTGTAAGGCTGTGTTTGGATGAAATTATTTGAAAAGTAAGGAATTGGATTTTCAATTCTTTCTATTTCAAAATTCATATGGTTAAACTTTATCGTTTTTAGTTTTTTATTAACATTTTTAAAATTTCTTAATTTAATTTTTTTTGTCAAATAAATTTGATGTCCACCCCTCAAATTATTCCATCTAAATGGACCCAAAGGATCACCCTCAAAACTAATGGGGATTGGGGACCGCTCATTCCTTCTTTGGGCTTTTATTAAATACTGATCTAATGGGTACATGTTTATTTGGGCTTCAATCGTCTGATGAGCCCAATAACACGTCCAAATTCCCAGGCCCTCACTCTCGGTTATTCCATCAGAGTCACAAATTTCCCCCCTTTTCATCCCCTCTCCTCATTCTCTCTCTCAGTGGGCAACAATTAAACGAGTTATGGAGTTCCAAACAATTTGCTACCACATGAACTCACCTTGCTGAAATAAGGTACCTTTCTCCCCTTAATATTTTGAGATTTATTGATCGTCGGAAGTTATATAATCAAGCTGATTTCTGTCTGCACAGCACTGCTATGCTCCAGCCTCTTTAGTTTCATTTTATTTGTTTGTAAGAGAATAATTGTAGTTTGTAATATATCTAGTTCCTGGACTCGTTATTACAGCGGTAGTTGGAAAATGATGCTTCATATCCTATTAAAAAATATAAATATCGAAGATATCTATTGAGAGCAGACAAATATGAAGCAGGTGAGCGAGAAATACTCTGTTAAATGGCGCTGAATCTCTTTCTGATGAGAAATAAAGTTATGCATTACCTGTTTGTTTTTTGTTTTATGGTTTAGTTGAAAAAAGGTTATCTTTTGAAGTATGATATTGAAGTGATTTCAGTTGTCTGCACAATATGTTGGGTTGGTCTATTAGATGCTACACGGAGAATTACACCAGGTGTTTTACACAGTTGATCTACACATGTGGGTGTGTGTGTGTAAATCTTTGGGCCTAGGCTTTTAATGAAAGAGAACACCGTGAAATGGTCTTCTTTAATTGATTTGGAGGATTTTTTTTCTTCTGATTGTAACAAAAAAGGTAATAGTGCATAGAGATAATGATGAGATACACTCCCTCCATCCCGGCCTAATTGGCCAACCTTGGCCGGGCACGAAGACTAAGAAAAAACAGATTTTGTGGAATATTTGACTTTTTCAAAGGTGGAGATTGTGAGAGAATTTGCCGTTTATGGGCTAGGACAATTAGATTGGGACAAACAAATATGGCAAGTAGGCCAATTAAATCGGGATGGAGGGAGTATTTATTAATAAAAATGTGTAGTTTTTATTCTGGTTCAAGTTTTTTGTTTTGGTCCAAAAAAGAAATTGCATTGTTAAATTCAAAGAAAAGAAAAACGACAATGCTTTGTATCCTAGTTTAGTTTATTCCAGAATCAAAAGGGTTGTCTGCCTATCTTTTTGCTTGAAAAATGATTTATTGCTTCTGTTGAAGTATTTGTACTAGTGTTCTTTTGATGGAAGACTATTGATGGCTGAAACGCAAATAATATCATTGGCTTCTTTTCTATCTTGGAAGACATAACCAATTGTAGCATATCTGAACTTTTCTTCTGACTTCCAGCAGCAATTGTTGCCAATGGCAAATTCTGTGGCTTTGACTTCTGTTGGCATTCTAAGATATGGTGTGTTTACCAAGACGATCAATTCTGTTGGGCAGCAGGGGACTTTTACTTCAAGGTTCGCGTCGAGTTCCTTTAGAGTTCGAGCTGTGCAGGAAAATGAAGGACCACGACGGTTAGTTGACATAATAAGAATTATACCGGAAGTTTCACGGAATTATTTCAGAAGCCCTTCTAGAAGGGCTCTGTTTGGTGGCATCTCTCTCTTGGGAGGCTTCTACGTTGCCCAAACTATCTCTCTGTCTTTTGGGGCTTTAGGTGTCAATGATGTCATTGCGGCGGTGCTTTGTGTTCTGATCACAGAGTATGTGACAAGGTTCTACTATAGCAGACCAAAGGTTACATTTCCTCTTGCCCTTCTAAACAACTTCAAGATGGGTTTCACATATGGCCTCTTCATTGATGCTTTCAAACTGGCCAGCTGATTTTTTTATTTTTTGGTAATTTTGTTTCTTTAATGCTGTTAGAAGTAATTGTTTCGGATGAAATTGTCTATGTTGGAGGTCTTCGGCTGGATTTAGGTTGAACATCCATACTCCTGTAACTGTTTATAGAGCAATATTGGAATGCTAATTTATAATAGAAAAACCCTTGTCTAGCTACAATTTCCAGTGTCAGATGTTTGGTATTTGGGCCCAATGTCTTGATATAATATTCCCCCTCTCTCTCTTACTAAATAATTAGGCTATTCTCTCGTAAGTTGAGAGAGAGAGAGAGCCTGCATTTTCTGTCAAAAGGTTGTACTAATCTTTGGCTGTAGATGATTGTTACAATATCCGTTACATCTTCTGTTGTAGTGTATTTAGTACACGCAGAAGCGTATGCAGCATAGAACTATATCCCCAAAATATTTAGTTTTTTCATATATAGATAGCATTCATAGGCATTATTGTTTTGTGTTGTACCCCAGATGTTAAGTGTTTTTCCTTTATATGTAGCATTCATAGACATGTCATTATTGTAGTATTGACGATACGGTAGTGCGTGCGATCACTTTTTCCATCAATTAGGGATCGGATCTTGCATATATGGTACCCCATTCAAATTCTTAGATACGTTACTGAGTAGACGATACATATTAATTAGTGACATGATGAAATACATATGGTGTTTAGTGAACATAATAGTGTAACAAGTGATCTCATAAGCGGTCAATTTCATAAAAAAATATAGATGATACAGTTGGCCTAGATGCAGCAGTATCTTGTTGGATTTCTATTTCTGCATCTGCTAATAAAATGATCCAATCTTGGTTGCGCAGTGTCCTTAGCCATACTTTTTTGTGGAAATGGTGTGGCAGGTCCTGTCAGACATGTGGAATCAACTCTTTTACTTACTTAACTTTTTTCCTGATGAAATACCCTAAAAGTAGTGTGTTTTTATTTTTAGCTTTGTTTTATTTTAGCTGTTGGATAAGTTGAACATGCTTGTGACTCACAGCCCAAATCTCGTGTACCAAATATTGCTGTATCTCGTGTAAATCTCGTGTAGCATAGTGCAATGAATCTCGTGTAACTATAGTAATTATGCTTGTGTACAATTTTCGGAATCTCGTGTTACCCTCGTGTAACTAGTAAGTCTCGTGTAGCAAAAACCTCGTGTAACTAGTAAATCTCGTGTAAGTCTTGTGTAAATCTCGTGTAGCATAGTGCAATGAATCTCGTGTAACTATAGTAATTATGCTTGTGTACAATTTTTGGAATCTCGTGTAACCCTCGTGTAACTAGTAAGTCTCGTGTAGCAAAAACCTCGTGTAACTAGTAAGTCTCATGTAAGCCTTGTGTAAGTCTCGTGTACCAAAAACCTCGTGTAACTAGTAAGTCTCGTGTAAGTCTTGTATAAATCTCGTGTACATCTCGTGTAACACTCATGTACAAAAAAATCTCGTGTAAGTTGTAACTTCGTGTAATCTCGTGTAAGTTGTATTTCTCGTGTAAGTGAGGGGGTGACAAAAGAAAAGTGAAATGAGATGGGTGATATTACTTTAAAAGGGTATATTGTAAATAAAAAAGTGGGTTGACAAGTCCTGAGAGGGGCACTGCAACTTTTGTCCCTTACTTTTTTTTTAACTGTGCTATTCTCTGAATAGTTATGGACGCAATATATTAAATTAGCGTAGGTGATCCATCAATCTTGTTCTTTCATTATCACGTTTTCTGGTCATGTCCTCATTCAGCTACACAACAACTCCATTATCCATTATACTTTTTGGATTGACTCGCACTCGGTTATGTTTACATTTGTAGGAAGAAATATCAAGTATCATTCCACAACTAATTGACTTTTCAGATAAAACATTAAACAATGAGGAAGATAATCAGTCCCCATTCACCAAGAACAAATAGTTAAAGTATCTCTTTAGATGATAAAATAGTTGAGGTCTAATTGGAATATGGGGTTTTTTTTTTTTCCTGGTAATTTGTACATTCTAGACAAGGAAAAACAGAAGTGGTTGATATTAAATATTATTTTTATACCGTTTACCACATAATTATCCAATGAATACTTTTATGCACGGGATAACATTTTATCTAGTTTCATTTAGCGTTTATTTTGGTGGAATTAAGAAGTCGAGTTACACTTCCAACCCAGGATAAAATGCTAAAATATGGATAAAAGCTTAAATAGGCTATCCCTAGGATAGTTTACCCAATATTTAGAATAACATTACAAATTTACATTTCTATCTCTTACTATTTATTTCTTCTGCAAACTTAATTAATAAAAGGCAAGTTTAGGTAATATCATCATAATCGAAACTTTCATATATCACATAGTAAAATATGTTATATGTTTGGAAAAAGATAAAACTTCTTCCGACCGCACTCAATTTTGGACTATAATGGATATGGGTCAATTCCAAAGTTGTCATTTTTTAAAGGAAGCATCCATTGTGGGATCAACTAAAATTATAGTTATACACTTTCAGAATTGTATTTTTGTTAGCACGCGGAAAGGACTAGTTCATAGCATATGGTCCGCTGCATGCGCTACCCAATAGCCATACATAGACCTAAACTTTCATTTTATTTCTATATATGTGTGTTCATTCAACGTTAATTAAATTCAGTCTAAAAACTATATACTAAAAATCTATTTATATTTGTTATTTTAGTTTTGGGAATTCATTAGATAGTTAATTACAGTGATAACTTATTATATCTACTATTGGCTAATCAAAAGTTTCCATGTGTTAATATGTTGCAAAAATAACTAATTAAAAACAATTAATTTGATAATTATCTAAAAAATATTGGATACATTGAATATTGTGGAAGACCAATCAATTCGCTCCCCACCCCAACCATTAGATTGCACATATTTATGAAATTTACAAAGTCCATGAAATCTTTACAAATCTTCAGCCTAAAATGCATTCAACAACAATTAAGCTGGGCAAGGGAAATGCTAAGAAAGAAATCTACAATTGGGCAAACTCAATGCATCTAAACAATAAAGCATTCTAAGCTTCTACATAAGTCCAAGTTTACAAATTCAAAGTTGATTTGATGCTTAATCGCCAAATTTGCAAGGTGATCGCATGCACGGTTTTCTTCGCTTGGATACTGGCGAATCTAGAAATTTTAGAATGAAGGGTACGATATATATAACTTTATATATACAATATTAGTAGTCAAAATCTAAAAATAAAACAATTGATGGTGTTAAGCTCTTTTGATTCTTCACTTATATTTTAAGAAACTTTACATCAAAATGACTATTCAATCACCTTAAAAAAAATTTGTAAATGAATTGACTTTGATCTTGAAGATATAAGGCCTAAAACCTAATCCACTACAATAAATTATGGAATTTAATGAAACAATTAAAAAAAAAATACTAGCTTGAAACACAAAATAAGAGTAAAAAAAATCTCATTACAACAACTTATATTATAGTGATGTCTAAAAATTACAAAACAATGTGTTAACTAAATTGACAAAACATTTTATTAATGTGCTACACTTAAGTGGGTTGTATTCTAGCATGTGCAATTGTTATTACTAACTTCTAAATTAAACTAGAACATACATAAAGAAAATAAGGAAAAAAACTTGAAAAAAATAAAAATCTTCACCTGGACTCAAACCTAGGCTTTCTAAGCCGCCGATGGAGGACCAAACCACTAGACCAAATAAACATTAATAAACACATTTAACTACCTAATATATATGCACTAAACATTAATTAGACTATTGTACCCCTATGTCACGAGGTGACTTCGCCACTGCCCGTGGATGTGCGAAACTCTCAACTCAAGATCATTAGTGAGCTTCGTCGTTTGTCTGTCAGAAATTAATGCTTTCAAGAACCTACTATTCTTAAGAATCATTCATATATACAGAGCATCCACTTCAAGCCATATCCTCGAAATTTCTATTTTAAGGCACAATTTAAGTCTTCTATGATTGCACTTAATCAGCTGAAATGGTATTAAAATTGTTTAAAATTTTCTTATAAAACCACCTGCCTCGACCAACCAAACTAGGTATCCCTTCAAAGCCCCATCAGTTTAATTTTGAAAAAAAATCATCATTAGAGGGTAGACGACGAACCAAAAAGGGTTATTTTTTGCCTTTTAATTAGCAAAGGGATTTGCCAAAGAGCAGCCAGAAACCAACTTCCTCTCTAAAATTCAACGGGCAACAGATTATCAGTAGATGATAATATAAGCTTGTCAATTACCATTCATTACTTTTAAAACGAATTGTGTTTGAATTTCTTAATTTTTTAGAATGATGCACTATGTCATGAACTGTGTTCGAGTTTCTTAGTTTAGCACAATATTCTATTGAGAGGAACTGTGTTAAAATTTCTTAGTTTTTCAGAATGATGCCCTACATCATGATTGTGTTCAAGATTCTTAGTTTACCACAAACCAATATTCTTCTTAAAATGAATTTTGTTCTAGTTTCTTAGAATTTTTTAGAATGATGCGCGACACCATAAGTTGTGTTCGAGTTTCTTAGTTTTTTTAGAATGATGCACTACATCATTGTCGAATAATGACCATTTGTATTCTTCTTAGAAACCAATTTAATTCAAGTTTCTTAGTTTTATCGAATTATGCACTACATCATTGGGGAATATTGATTATTTGTATTGGACTTGTTTTATTGCACCTTAATGCACCCCTTCTCCACATTAATATAATATTATATGTTTTGAGCCGCATAAATTTGTTTTTGGATATCCCCTTAGAAATCTTCATACCAATAGAGATCAATATCCTTCCTTGTATATCCATGACCATTCCATTGTATATTCGATGTGGAATTTTGTTTGAGTATTCTAACAATTTTTCCGTTCAAATAAAGATATTGAGCCTCACCTCAAATGATAATTTTCATCGAGTCGGTACCTACTATCACAAAGTCTCCGCGTAGTACACAAAGCTCCCTCATCACTTTTTGTAGGGCCCATTTCCATAGTTAATTCACTCGAAGTTCAACTCTATTTTAGGCACCTCAGCCTGATCCATAGAGCCCATCAGTTGTCCTTCATCTTCTTGGGCTTACCACCTTTGTTTTTTGTCTTCTTCGGCACCGCCTTCATTTGGTACTTCAATGATCTTCGCCACATAGACTTGGCTCAATATCATAGCTTTGATGCCACTTGTTGGTAATGCAATCAATTAGTCGTGTATTAACTATACCAAGTCTCCCTTCTGAGATGATAATCAACATGCCTAATAGCCTCAATAATGACACCAACCATCGCCAAGCCTCCTTTCGAAAATAGTTTCCATCGAGTCAACAATAACATCACTGCGTCCTCTGGACTTGGCCTAATAGATCAATCTCCAATCTCGAAAATGGCATGATATTGTGTTGGTAACATCCTCTGGCCTTGGCCTAATATGTCAATCTCAAAACTCCACATTGGTATGATATTCTCTATCGAGCCAACAATCTCCACATTGGTATGATATTGTTGGTATGATATTATCTATTGAGTTAAAAATCTCTACATTGGTATATATGATATTGGGTTAGTAACATTCTCAAGACTTGGCCTAGTAGGTCAATCTCTAATCTACACATTGGTATAATATTGCCTTTGTATGATTTCTCTATCAAGTTACCAATCACTATCACCGCGTTCTCTAGACTTTGGTATGATATTCCCCATCTATTCGACATTCACCATCCATGCGTTTTATAGACTTGGCCTAATAGGCCAATCTCCAATCTCCAATCTCCATCACTTGTTCTCTAGACTTAGCCTAATATGTGATTCTTCAATCATCAAATTGGTGTGATATTATCTATCGAGTCAATAATCACTATCACTACATTCACTGGACATTGGTATGATATTCTCCATCAAGTTGATAGTCACCATCTAATAACCTTCACCACATTTTCTGGACTTTGGTATGATATTCTCCACCGAGTCGACAATCACCATACAATCACGGCCAAAAATCATTTTTGATCCCGTAAGTATTTTTTTTTTTTTTTTGGATTTTAGTCCTACAAGTATTTTCTTTTTCAATTTAGTCCCATAAATGCTGAAATTGCCCAATTTAAGGACAATTTTCGCCCAAAAACACTAAATTGACTGGAAATAGTCACGTGCAACTCACGTGACCCTAATATTTGGGAGAATCCGATTATCCTAAGTGACGTGGCATAAAATAGTTGTGTAAGAATTAAATTTCCATTAAATTTTAATTCAAAATAAAGAGAATATCCACATCATTAATTCAAATATAAGGATCATTTTATTATTTGCAAGAAACAACGTTATTAGTAATGTTAAAAGTTAAAAGAATATCAAACTAAACTTAAGTTTAATCATCAGCATCGAATAGCGTACTTTGACATCACAAAAGTCACAAACCCTAAAACATAGAACCAAATTTTCTTCGAAGAACTTGTAAAAGAAATTCCAGAAATTCCCCAAATTAAAACTCGAGAATTAGGAGTTATCTGCTACGAGGCGAGAGAGCAGTTTCGCCATGGTTTTTGTGCAGAAGAAGGGGTTGTGGATCGGGCTCTTCTCAAGTACGGATATTCTTTTTATTTTGAATTAAAATTTGACAGAAATATAAGTTCGACTCAGCTATTTAATGCCACGTCACTTAGTGTCATCGAATTTTCCCAAATATTAGGATCACGTGAGTTGCACATGATTACTCCCGACCAATTCAGTGTTTTTCGTGAAAATTATCCTTAAATTGGACAATTTCTTTACTTATGGGACTAAATTGAAAAAGCAAATACTCGTGGGACTAAAATAAAAAAAACAAATACTTACGGGACCAAAAGTCACTTTTGGCCTTCAATCACCATCATTGCATTCTCTAAACTTTGGTATGATATTCTCCATTGAGCCAAAAATCACCATCCATACGTTCTCTGGACTTAGTCTAGTAGGCTAATCTATAATCCTCTATCACCGCATTCTTTCGACTTAGCCAAATAGGCCGATTTCCAATCTCCTTAGTGATATGATATTGTGTTCACTGGACCTAAAATCTCCAATCCGCACATGGGTGTCATATTGTCCGTTGGACTGAGCTCAGATAAATAGAGATTCATATCATTCCTTTATGTCCATATATTTCCCTTGTAAATTGGATGTAGGATTTGTTTGATTGTCCCATCATGTTCTGCATATAACAATTAATTAAATAAACTTTTTGAAGTAAAATGTATCATATATATTTAATTAAAATTATTCAATCTATGTTATTTAATATTAATAATGATAAACAAATTTACTACAAATTATGCAACCCTTCACTAAAACTTCTAGTAATAATTAAAAGGCGTGAACTATTTGCAGCCCATAAATTCTTTCAACGCAACCCAGATATTTAATAATAATATAATAATATTAAAGACTAAAAATACCTTGACTACAATCAAACGTAAATTTAAAAAAAAAAAAAACTATAGACAAAAAAAAAATAAAAGAAATTAAAAAGAAGAGAAATGGAAGGTAAACTTCAATCCAAATTCTTCCACAGTCACATAATCCAACTATCAAGAAACCTAAACATCCACTCTCAGATATTTCCATTTTTAATTGCAGAGCCGGTCCATTGTTAAAAGTTTGGTGTCAGAAACAAGGTGGACCCCTTATCTTTACTTAAAATACACAGTAATATTATTTTTGCAAAGAAATACTTTATGGATTGATTACAAAAATATGCTCTATAACTATTGAGTTCATTGTCATTATTTTGTTCACTGCTAAATGTCCAACTGATAGATTTTTTTTAATTGTTCGCATCAAATTCATATCTTCAATTAATAGTTTATCCATCTTTAGGATCTTTGATTGATAAAATCCCATTAAAATGATGAAATGAAAATTGAAACTCTACAATGTACAAAATATTAAATTATATTAGTTATTCTTCCAATTGAGGAATAAACATAATCTAAATCTTTTGACTTATAATAGAACATCAAACTTATAAAAATAAATAAAGCACTTTACTTTGTCTTATTCTAACATTGATACACGTTAATTATGCATGTATTTAGGTCGATTTAGGATTGTAGTTGAAAGCATTTACATGCATATTTGGTCGAGAGTTGCGTAGATTTATTATATTTGAATTATTTAACGTGTTTGATTTATTTTTAAGGTATTTTGAGCATTTCAGGGTTAAAACTCGTGGTTTACGACTATTAAACGAAGAAACAAGTCAAAGGAAAGGAAAATCTGGCCTGAACCGGCCTGTACTGATCCAAACCGGTCTGGAATCGGTCTAAAGTTATACCGACGTGATCACAACACAAGAAGGCGCGCAACCGCGATAGAATGTGGCTGGAACTTGAAATCGCCACTGACCAAACAACGGAACCGCGTCACTCATGGAACGCGGTCGCGACAGAAATGCACGATTTCAAGTAGTTTTGGGTACAAAGCAACGCGAATGCGAGGGATGTCTAGCGCGGTCGTGACAAAAGGCCGCATTTTGAAGAAGTTTCCTATTCCAAGTAGGAATTAAAGTCTAGAGACCCAGGACTCGTCATGAAGCCTATAAAAAGACATAGGAGCTCGTTTTCCAAAAGGGAAAGACATAATACCATCTCATACTTTTACCTTGGAGTAGAAGACGTGAGAGCGAGAAGACGACGATCGATGAGCCGACTATCGGGTTTAATTATTCTTTGTTTATTTTCAAGTCCTTGACAATGTTTTCTTTGAATTCTTGTTTTGAATTCTTTTAATTTATAGACTCCAGTTATTTCTATCTATCTATGTGTTTGGTTTCATCTTATAATTGAATTTAATCTTGCCAATTAGGTTTAATTTACTTGTTTAATAGTTCTTCTTCGAGATTGTCTATGATCGTGTAGGCAAAGATTAAGGGGTGGTTAGGAGTTGTTAGGATTAATTGACTCGAGAGAGTAATTAATTTAATTAATTTAAGACTTAGTGGCTTCGAGAGAAGGGTTAGGTTAATCAAGTGTCACCTAATAGATAATATAATTGGTTTAAAAGTTTATAAATTAGAGATTAATTATCAATAGCTTAATTCCTGAAATCAATATCTAGGATACATTCTCGTTGATTGAAAATTCCCATTTGTTTATTATTTCAGTTTATTAGTTTACATGCAATTTAGTTTAATAAAATCATTCACCACTTAGGATAATCTTAGATAATTAGGGTATCGAACTACGTTAATCTATTCTTTGTGGTTTGACCTTGACTTTCCCTATACACATCTACACCCGCGTACTTGCGGTATTTTAGGGTTAGAATTATAGCTTGTCAAACAACATCTAATATCTATATTATTTTTTTCTTCATAATTGGCATGCACTAGGAGGTCCAGGAAACATGTCATAAATTACAAAAAAAAAAAAAAAAAAAAAAATAGCTTATTAAACATCAAAACTTTTAAAAATAAATAAAGTAGTTTAAACATGTCATAAATTATAAAAAATTAGGCCTAAACCTGGTAAAAAGGCCACTACAATTTTTTTTTCTTTTTTTTTTAAGATAATAAAAGTGGTCTCAAATAATGAGTATTTGTCACAATTTTATTATTAAAGAGAATATGCCGTCACTAATTGGTGGTCTCAATAACTCGGACGCAAATAATATATTTGTGAATATAAAAGTAGTCTCAAATGCGTCTCAACTGTTTTTTTGCAACAACTAGTTGTCTATAAAAGTAGTATTAAAATGGTCTCAAGTAATTTGTAGAGAGATTCATGACAACAAGTGGTCACAAATAATAGTGATCACGATTGTGGTGTCAAAAGATGTTATACAAAAGACCCATTTTATTGTAGTTGACGAGTTTGATCATTGATAAAGCACAATCCAGTATCCAAGAAACTCAGCGAAGATCAATGCAAGAAATATAAAAAAACACAAGATGTACGTGGTTCGATCTGGAGATCTACGTCCACGGACTGAAAAATGGCACCTGCCGAGGTGTTTCCTTTTACTATACTCTTTGAGTTTACACGTAACAGTTTCAGAATACAAAATGCGAACCCTAATCTTGAGAACAATTCTCCTATTTATACTATTCAATACCAAACCCTAACTAACTCCCTGTAATCGCGCCTATTTTCCGTTGCATGGAAGTTGGGAGCAGATCGTGGGCCTAGAATCGTGGGATACGCCACAGTTGGGCCACGCTATTTAGGCCACGTTATTCAGGCCGCATACTTAGGCCGCATGCTTTTGGGCCGGTTACTGGGCTGGGTCATTCGGGTCGGATCGGAGTGTCGACCCGATCCGAAGTTACTGGGTCATACCCATCAGATGCCCCTCCCAAGCCGGAGCGAGGAAGGAGCTTCGGTTATGACCGGGGTGGAGTTGCCAACAAGATGGGCCGCGGTTACTGGTGAGCCGAAGTATTTTTGGGAAGCCGAGAATTTTCGGAGTCGGAGTTGATCCGTGGTGAAGTCCGCGGGGGCCGAATCAAACTAGGCTGAACATCCCCGAGGTGATAGCGAGGGCCCGAGCAGCCCGAAGGCAATAAAGTGTGGCGAAAGAAGACAGCAGTTTGGCCGAGGTGAAGGAGGCACCGGAGTGCTGTTCAAATCTTCCTGGTCAAGAATGGGGTTGATGTGATTGGCGGCGCCATCATGAGAGAGAGGGTGTGAAGTGACACACTCTGCAATTTCCAATGAACCTGTTCCCCACGCGCCTTGGGAACCGCAAGACGCGTGATTAGCACGTCCAAATCTGAAACACTGAATTTGAATAGGCCGTATCAGGACCGTTGGTTCTTTGAGTATATATTTGGAATAATGGCACAGTATACTTCATCTTCTTCATTGCGATTTGCCAGTTTTAGAAAGCGGGAAAAAAGGAGAATTCTGTGCGCCTGTGATTCATCTCAAATTCAAAACTTCTCAAACTCAAACCAAGTAAGTATGCCTTCTTCATCATCTTCTTCTTCTGTTAAGGAAGTAGGGACCCAGAGTTCCCCGTTAGATGTGCCACCCATTCGCTATGTTATTCCAGAGAGGAGTGAGATTAGGACCGTGGAAAGAGCCGACGGCAGGGAAACCAACGTCAAGGTCGTCGGTTTTTATGAGTTCATGGAAAATGACTTCGAAGTGTCCACGATAGTGCCGCGGATGACGCGGGTGCAGATAGGGACCTTAATCCCTTCCTTCTATTTCCCATTTAATTTAGAATACATAGTGCCGGATCCCGGCGATAGGGCCTGTTGCCCGCCGCAGGGTTACATTGGTGTATATATAGACCCTTAAAAATAGGTTTGAGATTCCCCCTTTGGGACATAATTATCCGGCTATTGAGATACTATAACATCGCCTTGAGCCAATTAGCGCCGAACGCGATTTGGCAAGTAGTCGGGTTCACCGTAGTATGCAAGAATTCCGGGGTGAAACCGACCGTAGAGCTGTTTAGGTATTTTTATCAACTAAAAGCCTTTGGGAAATCCAAGGGGTGGTATTCCTTCAGTCCTCGAGCACGAGGTGGCTTCAAGGTACAAAACCCCAGTAAGGTTGAGGGGTGGAAGGAGAAGTTCATCTTTGTGAAGACCGGAGTGGCCCTCCCGAGGTGGAGAAGGAAGGAGGTGCTAGATACTGCCCAGGTGGGGGATCTGGAGGCCGAGGTTGTGGACATATTGCGTGCAGTGGGGACTTTCAAGACCCTGTGTACTGAGGAAGAGCTGGAGGAGGCTGGACTGAGCCCATATTATTCGGGCGATGCGGCGGGGATGTCCACCCAGGGTCAAGAGTCGGGAGCCGGGGTTGCCGAGGAGGGTAGGAGTTCTCATACCTGTTTAAAAATTGTTGCCTTGTGCAGGACTAACTCGAATTTCTGTATGCAGTGGGACGCTTCGGGAAGGAACCAGCGGGAAGCCCCACAGTGGCTGCAGCAGCCAAGAAGAAGGGAAAAACTGCTGAGGTGTCTCCCCGGGGGAAGATGTCACCCAGTCCAAGATCTTCCGTGGGGCCGGAGGAGCGAGTGGTGGCAGCGGGGCCCACCCCCGGAGCAAAAAAGAGGCTGGAGCTATCCGGGACACCTCCGGCAACAGCCAAGAGACTCCGCACATGGGAGAGCGTAGAGGTAAATCTAAAATGTCCTGTTAGCTACTGTTTACGCAAATGGAGTGTACGCTTACCAGTATTGATTTCTGTATTTTGCTTTTTGTGGTAGTTGAAGGAGCAAGGGCCCTCAAGTCTGCTGGGGTTGGAGGGGGCGGACGCCGAGGAACTTCTGCGCTTGGCGCAGGGAATCATGGAGCTCGGCCGGAAGAACGAGAAAGAGGCCAAGGAAGAGCTAGCCGATGTGGCTAGGGATCTGCGGACGCGCAACAACAGGCTAACACAAGACCTGGCCGAAGCGCGCAAGAGGGCGGCTTTGGTGGAAAATGAAGTGGCGCGTCTGCGCGGGGTAGAGGCGGAAGCCGGGGTCCTCCGGGGAGAACTAATGCAACTGCGGGCAGAGATGGATGCTCGAGAAGCTGCAATCGTCGAAGGTCAAGAGGCGATGCTAAAAGCGTTTGCCGAGAAATTGTTCCAAACGAGCACGTTTCTTGACTTTCAGACCAACTTTGTTGCAGTCGGGGACAAGACCACGCGATCTGTGTTACTGGAGCAAATCAAGGAAGTCTACCTGAATGTGGATGTATATCGTCCAGAATTCGGGTATGACTATAATTCCGTGGCCGGGGTGGAGAAGGCCTACTACACAGCTTTAACGCATATTCCGGAGTGGCCTCTGTTGAAGGCTCTGGTAGAGAAGAAAGAAATTCTGAAGGCCGAGGAGATTGCCAGCTGTGAGGTGGACCAGGACCAGGAATTCCTGGCATTCCGCCGGGGTGAGCTCATCTCCGAGCCCTGAAACAAAGAACCACCCCCCCGCATAGAAGCTGCTGCAGTTGCCGTAGAGGAGGAGGCAGGAACGGCTGAAGGCCGACAGGAGGAGGTGCCCGAAGAGGCCGAGGGGACCGAGGAGGAGGTCAGTCGTTCCCCTCAAATTTGATGTAGTAGATAATAGGAGTAAATGTAAATCCCTTGTACCGGACCATGGATTATGTACTCTGACTGTTTTGAATATAAATTTTGTTGATTAACTGAGTTGCCGTTCATTGTATGCTTGAGATTGATCTTTCTTGTTGATTCCGTTGTCTGTTCAGAATACCGCGGAATTGCACGACACTATAAAGAAGCTCATGCAATCATTAGAGTGGTTCCGCGGAGAGAAGAATAACTTGCAAATGCAAGTAGTGCCGAGGCTAGAAAAGCGGGTGGCCGTTGCGGAGAGAAAGGCGAAGGAGGCCGAGGAGAAAGCCTGGGACCAGGAGTTGAAGTACCTGGCGAAAGTTGCTGAACTGGACCGAGTCCTCATCCATCAAAGGGAGTATGACCGGATACTGACTGAGTTCGGCTTACTGACTTTTGAGGAAGTTGAGGCGCGGGTCATAGAGATCCAAAATGAAATTTCAGCACTGATGGCGAAGGGTCCGGCCGAGTCCTCGGAGCTTGTAAGAAAGCGAGAGGTGTTGGAGTTATTGCTCGGCATGTATGAGGGACTGAAAGGCCATGGGAGGTGGCGGCCCTCTGCCGAGGAATATATCGCGGGTCCTAGCCGGAGCCAAGGTGCCTCGAAAACCCCCCGGAAGGGTAAAAAGAAGCCAGCGGGAAAGAGCCAAGGAATTATAATTCGAGAGCCAGTTCCAGTGACTACAGTTGAAGAAGAGCCCACGGTTGTCGCCGAAGAAGTAGTCGAGGAGCTGGCCAAAGAAATCGAGGTAATGGACCCTGAGGAATGGGATCCTGTGCAATGGGCCCAAACTCCGAGGTCTGCCCCGCAGCCAAGTCGGCGGGCTCGCACAAGAGACGAAACCCCCAGACAAGCGCCAAGGACGAGTCCGCGACGTCGGGGGGCCCGCGGAGGGGAGAGAGCTGGGGCTCAACGTGGGGAAGCCTTAGAATCCCGGAGGACACGTAGCAGGTCCGGGAACCGATCTCAACGCCGGAGCGCCGAGTACTGGCTCGGAGGCCATAGAATTTTTTTTTTTTTTTTTTTTTTTTTTTTTTTTTTTTTTTTTTCCAATTAAAGGCCAAAATGTTCTTTGCACATTACTTCAATTAAAATGTAATAAACCGTTTTGGTTTGCAAAGTTGTGTTAAGGAAAACAACGAGTTGTTAACCAAAAGTAATAAGTGCTTTAACGGGTGTTCGGGAACACGATATGGACGGCACCAATTAAAACCTCCCCGGACGGATCGGGCGGGAGTAAAACACCTCTCCGGTTAAACAGGCGAGAGGGGATATGAGTCCGGGGACGAAATGTGAATCTCCCGGGACGGATCGGGAAAGAGATCCAATTGTCCGGAGACGAGTAATAATAATACGACTACGTTAGGGCATCCCCGTAACGTAGAAGAAAGTACAGTAAAATGCACAAATAAAGAAATTTTATTCATTGTTGAGTGCCGGAGCCACTTAAAGAATACAAAGAGAAATAGCAACGAAAAAGAAGTGTACAATGAACATAAAGATAAGAATGATACTTGTCATTTGGTGTTCACAGATAGAAGCGTCTCAGGTTGGTAACATGCTAGCTTCGGGGAATCGGGGTTCCATCGAGATGCTCTAACTGGTAGGATCCGGAATCGTGTGCGGCAACGATGCGATAAGGACCTTCCCAAGAAGCGTGTAATTTTCCCTCGGGGGCGGCTTTGCTGGCCGAATTAAGTCAAAGTATTAGGTCCCCGACATTGAACTGAGTGCCTCGAACCCGGAGGTGATGATACTGAGCTGCACGTTGTTTACACTTGGCTTGCTGGATGAACGATTGATCACGACGATATTCGAGCTCATCCAAATTTGTACGAAGAGCTTCGTCATTATCCTCGGGAGTCAAAGTTACGAGTCGGGGGCTTGGTACGCTGATTTCCGCCGGGATCACAGCTTCGGAGCCATAGGTCAGACTGTAGGGGGTCTCCCCGGTAGAGGTATGTGGCGTTGTACGATAAGCCCATAGGACATGCGGAAGATTTTCGGCCCAAAGACCTTTAGCACGATCCAGACGTTTCTTTATACCCGCAAGGAGTGTACGGTTAGTGACTTCCACCTGACCATTGGCTTGAGGATGAGCTACCGAGGTGAAAATTTGTTTAATATGGGGCTCCTCGCACCATGATCGGAAGGGATCATTGGCAAACTGTTTGCCGTTATCCGAAATAATAGTGCTCGGTATGCCAAAGCGACATATAATATTTCGCCAGACGAACTTCAATATGTTTTGACCAGTGATGGCAGTAAGAGGTTCGGCTTCTACCCACTTAGTGAAGTAATCTACGGCGACAACCAGAAATTTCAATCCCCCCGGAGCGACTGGGAACGGGCCGACAATATCGATTCCCCATTGGATAAATGGCCATGCACTCTGAATTCCAGTGAGCTCGGTTTGTGGCAGGTGCTTCACACGAGAGTGCAGTTGACACTTGCTGCACTTGGTCACGAAATCGTGGGCATCGTTAAATAAGGTTGGCCAATTATACCCCCATCGAAGAATTTTCTTGGCCAACGTCCGTGAGCCGATGTGACTGGCGCAGGCCCCTTCGTGAACCTCCCGAAGAACCTGATCGGCCTGGGCAGGAGCAAGGCACCGGAGATTTGGTTGTAAGTACAACCGCCGATACAAAATCCCATCATGGAATGAGTACTTGGGTGCCTTAAGAACTATCTGCCGAGCTCGCAGCTTGTCATTAGGCAAAGTTCCATCCCGGAGATACTGAACAATAGGAGTCATCCAATTCGGATCACTATCGATCAACGCCGAGACCGTTGCCTCATGAATCGCCGGATGAAATATATCTTCGACCATAATATCCGGAGATACATTAGTGTGAACCGTGGAGGCTAATTTACTGAGCGCGTCAACTTTGGCATTCTGTGTGCGTGGTACTTTCTGGATAACAACCGTATCAAAAGTTGACATAAGTTTGAGTGTTAAAGCGAGATACCTGATCATCGTTTCATCCTTAGCGGCATAAGTACCCTGGATCTGATTGGATACAACCTCGGAGTCCGTGAAGAGCTCAAGATGGCGGATAGCTAAGGTTTGAGCGAGTCGGAGCCCAGCGAGAACTGCCTCGTATTCTGCTTCATTATTGGTCACCTTAAATTTGAATCGGAGGACGTACTTAACCTCAACTCCCTCGGGGTCAATGAGAAACACCCCGGCACCACTCCCACGAGCCGTGGAAGCACCATCCACATATAAGTGCCACTTGCGAGGTGTAGGTTCAAGAGAAGTAGGGTGATGATTATCATTGTTTGCTGAAGATTCATGATTATCCCCTGGGGTCTCAGCCAAAAAGTCTGCAAGTGCTTGACCCTTGATAGCTCGGCGGGGAAGAAATTGAATATCATACTCTCCTAATTCGACAGCCCACTTGGCGAGGCGCCCTGACACCCCGGGCTTGACAAGAATCTGACGGATGGGATGATTGGTTAGAACCCGTATTTCGCGCCCTTGGAAATATGGCCGCAAACGTCGAGCTGCCATGACGAGTGCGAGCACTGTTTTTTCCAACATGGAGTACCGTGTCTCCGCCCCGTGAAGTACTCGGCTTGCAAAATACACCGGATGTTGAACACCATTGACTTCTCGCACAAGAGCGGCGCTAATGGCTTCCTCGGCGGAGGCCAAATATATGTAGAGCGGCTCTCCGGAGAGAGGAACTGATAGAGTGGGCAGTTGCTGTATATGACGCTTTAAAGCCTCGAAAGCCTCGGTGCACTGCGGAGTCCACTCAAATGACTTCGCCTGTCTCAAAATTTTGAAGAATGGGAGTTGTCGCTCTGCTGCTTTAGACAAAAAACGGTTTAAAGCCGCTAAACCACCTGTGAGGCGTTGAACGTCTCTAAACGTCTTCGGTGGTTGCAGATCTAACACATCCCGAAGCTTGGCTGGATTGGCCTGAAGGCCATGCTGCGAAACCATATACCCGAGAAACTTTTCGGAACCAACGCCGAAGGTACATTTTGCCGGATTAAGTCGCAAATTGTAACGCCGCAGAGTACGCAACGTTTCAACAATGTCTTGCACACATGAAGAATGTGAGGCGCTTTTTATGACTAGATCATCAACGTAAACCTCAACATTGCGGCCTATTTGATCGCGAAACACGCGGTCCATGAGACGTTGATATGTGGCCCCCGCGTTCTTGAGCCCGAAGGGCATTTTCTTAAAAGCAAAACACCCAAAATCAGTGATAAATGCCGTTTTGAGGGCATCCTGACGATCCATGAAGATCTGATGGTATCCCTTATACAAGTCTAAGAAACAAAGCGCCACATGCCCAGTAATGGCTTCGGCCTTTTGGTCGATGGAGGGTAGAGGATAACAGTCCTTCGGACAATGTTTATTGAGGTCGGAAAAATCGACACACATCCGCCATGCCCCGCTGGACTTTATTACCATCACTGGATTGGACAACCAAGAAGGGTAATAAACTTCGAACAAGATATCTGCATCTAAAAGTTGTTGTACCTCGATTCGAATGGCCGCATTTCGCTCCGGAGCGAATTTCCTTTGTTTTTGCTGTATAGGTTTAACGCTGGGATCGATGTTCAGCTTGTGGGTTATTACATCAGGAGAGACCCCGGGCATATCCAAAGGAGACCATGCGAAGACATCGGAATACTCTCGCAAGGTCTGGATGATGGCATGATGTAACCACGGCACATCCACGGCACCGACAGTTACTGTTTGTTCAGGCTTGGATGGATCGAGCGGCACCTGGACAGTGGTGTCCCCCAATGATGTACATAAATGAGGTTCAAGAGTTGATGATGCCACCTGAAGCTGCTGTTTGGGAGGAACCTTGGTTGCCTTTTTAAGTGCGACGTACATGCACTCTTTAGAGACCCGCTGACTGCCGCGGATAGTCACTTCGCCGTGTGATGTGGGGAATTTTAACGCGAGGTGGTATGTGGAGCATATGGCTTTGGCGGGAGTAAGCCAATCCCGACCCAAAATCATATTATACGGGGACGGGGAGTTAACCACGTAAAAATCCACGAAAATGGTTTTTATCGCCGGATAAGTTCCCAGAGACGCCGGGAGATTGATTATGCCTTCTGGCTGAACTTCACCCTGGGTGAAAGTCTGCAATGGCCCGGGGGCCGGCCGAAGTTGCTCCCGAGGAATCCCCATTTTTTGGAAACAGTCGGCGAATATAACACTCACTGCAGCTCCATTGTCTACAAAGACTCGCTTTATTGTAACATTGGCTACAGCCATGTCGATGACGATGGTGTCAGTATGGGGTGTAATCGCTGGAACCGGGTCCCTATCTGTGAAACTGACAGTTTCAGACTGATGGAGGCGCTTATGACGCGGCTCCTCGGGAGGAGGACGGCGTGCCTCTGCCTTTAAAGCATTTCGAGAAGCCCCCGTGGGGAGGGCCCCATATATCACGTTTATGACGTAAGTAGGTGCATTGTCTCCGGGTCCTCCCGGAGGAGGGGGTGGTGGCAAAAACCGAGGTTGTTGACGATTGCCAGGGTCTTGCCGTGCATAATTGTTAGACCCCGACCGATTATTCTGCCACGGTGGCCGGTTTTGTTGCGAACCCCGGTCGTGATAACCTCCACGGTTGAGGGACGAACCCCCATTCTGATTTGTCCGAGGCTTGTCATCGGTCCGAGCAATATATTGTCGCAAGAGACCTTTCTTTAAACAATCCTCAATTTCCATGAGATCGGCCAAAGTGGCCATGGGCTTTGCACGTGCTTCGAAACGCGCCCAAAAGTGTTCGGTAAGTTCTCTAAAAGAGGATATGCTATTACGAGGGAGAGAATCAAACAAACCCGAGCCTCGTCCTGAAGATACTCGGGGAAGATCTTATAGTAGTGAAGAGATGTGGTATGATCGCGGTTGAGCATGTTGTGCCTAAAAGCTCTAAGAAAATTGGCTGGATCTCCCGTGCCGTCGTAAGGTGGTATGGCAGGCCTTTTGAACCCTTCGGGAAGGGACGTAGCCAGAATTTCTTGGGAGAATGGTGTGATAATGTCCCCATTGGCGTCTAGGCCTAGGATTCTATCTAGTTCAACATTGCGTTGTACTCGCTCATACTCCTGGAGATCTAGAGTATGAGGATTGGCATAACGAACCCTTTTAGTCGCATTAAGTAGACGGCGGCGATCGGCATCTGCAGGTTCATCGTTGCGCTATCTTGACCCATTAGAACTCCCATGGTCCTCGGGAGAACCAGGTCGCTCCCGTCGCCGATCTTGACGCCCGTGGTGCGCTGGATCTTGTCGGCTGTGCGGATTCTGACGATGTGGATGCACTGCAGGATTGGTAGCATGTCCAGCAGGTCCATCAGGATTCAGGCGATTGGATGCCCAATCTTGGAGAACATGAGCATGTTCCTGTAGGAAAGCCTGGAGTAATTCTGGAGTCATTTGAATATTAACCTGCGGCCGTGCGGCAGCGGGATTAGGGTTTTGCGTGTCTTGTGGAGGTAGAGGTAAAAATTGGTTGTCCGGATTCATGGCCGGGCCTTGGTTGCCCTGATGATGAGATGTATCCCTCATCGGCGATTGCCTCGGCGGCAAAACTTGATCCATGGGTGGATCTTGATTGACCTGATCACCCTGGCGAGATTGATTTAGACGAGTCATTACCATGGTATATCGAATGCACTGTTAATATCAAAACCACTTTACGTTTTCCATAGACGGCGCCAATTGATAAAGCACAATCCGGTATCCAAGAAACTCAGCGAAGATCAATGCAAGAAATATAAAAGAACACAAGATGTACGTGGTTCGATCCGGAGATCTACGTCCACGGGCTGAAAAATGGCACCTGCCGAGGTGTTTCCTTTTACTATACTCTTTGAGTTTACACGTAACAGTTTCAGAATACAAAATGCGAACCCTAATCTTGAGAACAATTCTCCTATTTATACTATTCAATACCAAACCCTAACTAACTCCCTGTAATCGCGCCTATTTTCCGTTGCATGGAAGTTGGGAGCAGATCGTGGGCCTAGAATCGTGGGATACGCCACAGTTGGGCCACGCTATTTAGGCCACGTTATTTAGGCCGCATACTTAGGCCGCATGCTTCTGGGCTGGTTACTGGGCTGGGTCATTCGGGTCGGATCGGAGTGTCGACCCGATCCGAAGTTACTGGGCCATACCCATCAATCATCTACTATAAAAAAATGACAAGACTATCTGGACGTACTGCATAAAACCAACTTCAGTTTTGTATGTATATATATATATATATATATATATATATATATAAATTTTTTTCTTTTTTTTGAGCGGGTAAATCACCATATATCATAGATCAAGAAGCAACAACTTCCTTCAAAATAATGTACTTAAATGAAGCCGGAACAAACCGATCACACGCAATGGAAAACGAGAATTAAAAGCAAATTGAGCAATGTGATGAGCGAGAGAGTTCGCCGATCGCCTAACAAGTAAAAAAGAAATGAAATCAAAAGCAGAAAATGAAGAAATAATACTGGCAACATCAAAGCCAAAGCATGTAAAAGTCTTCTCCTGCTTGCGTAACATATGGAAGAGAGAAGAGTTGTCCGTTTCCACCACCAAACGGCTTACACCCAATTCGACCTGCCAGTTAACACTCTCCCAACAACCTATTGCCTCCGCTACTTCGATCGGCCCCTCTTGTCTCATGAAGACAACAACCGAATCAATCACCACACCCCGAGAATCATCCAATATCGCACCTAATCGCATCCCAATTCCCTTAACAACCGAAGCATCATAGTTCATTTTCAACACCTCTTCGCCGCCAGCTCCCACATCATAACAGGAGAAATTATAGCAGGTTGAAAATGTGGCAGTCATGCCCTCCAGTAATCAGCCAACAACATATGTGCTATATTTAATGCACCCAAATGCTCTACCTACACATCCTCAAAATGCAGCCTATTCTGAGCTGTCCAACATGACCACATAATCATTACAAAGCAGCATTGTCCTGGTGTTCGAAGTGGGGTCGCAATCTGCTACAACCAGTCAGAAAAGGAAGGGCTCAGTTGGAGCTTTTCTTCCCCGATGTGCAACAAGGAAGCGGTGCACAATAACACGCCCAAGAACAATCCCTCAAAGCATGCTCCGCCATCTCCTCCATCTCACATCGTTTGCATTCCGCCTCAATATCCATACCCTATCTCCTAAACTTAGATGCCATAGGGACTATATTTTGAACAACCTTCTACAAGAAAACCCGTACCTTCGGTAGCACATTTAAACTCCACAGCCATTTCCACAGCTTCTCAATCACTCTAGAGGAAGAAGAACCTACCTGATCCATATTTTTCGTATTAAAAGAGAAATGGTAACCTAATTTCACGGTGTATATTCCGTTTTTTGAAAAATTCCAGATCATCCTATCTCGGCCACAACAACAATGTATGGGAACCAAAACAATAAATTTTACCTCATTTTCTGAAAAATCGAGCGAATAGTTCAATGTTCCACAACCCATCGTCCTCATTCACCAAATCACACACCAACTTGGGCCTACCATTTTCCCGTGGGGATAGAAGTCAAAACTTAGGACATTGAGGAACCCAAGGATCCTCCGAGATACGCACTTCCGAATTCTCCCTAATTTTCCATATAAGTCTCTCCATGAATACACTCCTCCCTGCTAAAATTCTCCTCCAAGTGTAACTTAAATTATACTCCACCAAAGCGCCCAAGAACGACCCAGTTGGAAAATACCGGGCCTTAAGCATTTTGGATAGACTGGAACCCTGATCACCTAACAAATGCCACCCTTGATTTGCAAGCATAGCTTCATTGAAACATTGCAAATCCCTAAAACCATTTCCACCCTCACTCGTAGGCTTGCAAAGATCGTTCCACAGACACTAATGTATCTTTGTCTCCTCACCCGTCTGCCCCTACCAGAACCAGGAAATTATTGAATTTATTCGTGCAACATCCCCCAGTGGAATCTAAAAACATGACATAACATATGTAGGGATCGCTTGGGCGACATTCTGAATAAAAATAAGTATCCCCGTATTAGATAAAAATTCATTTTCCACCCCTTTAACTTCTTTTCACCCTGGCTACAAGAGTGCTAAAAAGGGCTTTCCTAGAATGGTCTACTCGAGCTAGAAGGCCCAAGTATACCAAATGTTTCTCCACCAAAGCGACCCCCATCCACTAGAAGTTGCCTTCTCTCCTCCGGCACCCCTTTACTAAAATAAATCTCGATTTTTTTCTTAGATATAAGTTGCCCCCATGCTACTTTATAACACCTAATGATGTCCCCCACCACCTCCACTTCCTGGGCATTGGACCGACACAAAATGATGCTATCATCTGCAAAAAATAGGTGAGGAACGCTGGGATCCCTTTTGCAAATGCAAACTCCATGAATATGTCCAGTCAATTTTGTCTGTCTAATCAAAGCCGAAAAGACTTCTGCACTAAAAAGAAACAAATAAGGTAATAAAGGGTGTCCTTGATGGAGCCCTCTCAAGGGGGTGAATGTCACACCAGGGTTTCCATTAACAAGCACATTAAGCGAAATAGTAGAACACAGTTCATGATAAGCCCTACACACCTATTATCTAGACGCAAGTGCAACATAATACTCTGAAGAAACGGCCACTCAACTCGATCATAAGCTTTACTCATGTCAAATTTAAAAGAGAAAGAACCTTTCTTAGTAGCATGATTATTGCCCATATGATGGAAAATCTCAATGGCAGCCAAGGCATTATCAGTGATGAGACGACTAGGAACAAAAACAGATTGACTAGGGTGAATAAGATTGGGTAGAATAATATTCTTCCTAAGCAATTTAAAAATTACAATACAGAGACTAATAGGGGTCTAAAATCAGCAACAATTTCCTGATGCTTCTTCTTAGGGATAAGAACAATAAAAGTGCTATTAATCATCCGGGGGCTAGCAAAAGGGGAATAATATCAGAATGCAAAATGGACCAAAATTTTTGGTAAAAGCAGCGGGCATACTGCCTGGACCAGGAGCTTTTGTTGGATGTATCTGGGCTAAGACAGACGTGACCTCCTCAGCAGTGAAAGGGGCGCTCAACTGCTTCTAATGCCCTATCCATCTCAAGATTCAACTGCTTGGAACAAATCCCTTAAGCACTCCCTAAACTCCCTCACTATAAGGTCCTCCTCATCAACCCAGATACCATTTAAGGTTTTTAATATAAGGATTTCATTCCTCTCCTGGTGCCCATTCGCAGTTCGGTGGAAGAATGAAGTGTTATCTCCTTCCCTCGTCCAGTTAACTCAAGACCTTTGATGCCACATTGACTCTTGTTTACATGTAAGGGCTAAGAGTTCTCGCTTGAGAGCCCCTATTTTGTCCAACATCTCCGAATTAATCAACCCTTGATGTATTCTGATCAGTTTCACCTACACTTCCCTAACTTCACGTTAATACTGCCAAAATATTATGACTCCCACAGCGAGAAGTCGCGCCACATTGATCGATTTTCATTTTAAGATCCGTCGGGGTTTCCAACCAGCGTCCACCCTGCCAAGCAATCTCCACTGCATATTAACAATATCCACCACATAGTTTCGAACCTGTAGATTTCCATCTCTTTTTCTTCTCCTTCTTTCATGGCCTCCTCAACCATGTGATTAACACCGGGCAATGGTCAGATTGTTTGCGAAGTAAATGCTTCATATGTGCGTGAGGAAACAAGGTATGCCCCTGCCCTGAGCCAAGACATCTATCGAGTCTCTCTTAGATATTATTAGTGCCCCGCTAACCATTTGTCCATGTGAAATAATTGAAACCGTCACAGCGCCTTTGAGCCCCAAATGATTAATGGCTTGTTGAAACTCCTCCATTTTGTGACTATCCCTTACTCTACCCCCAACTTTTTCATGGTGGTATAGTATCTCATTCCAATCCCCAACAGAGCAACGCTCCACAATATTAACACCCAGATAACGAAGTAAAGCACAAGTGGTAGCTTTCTGACTCTCCTTAGGCCACCCGTACACGCTTGTGAGTAGCCATTCTATATCATTCCGCTACATATTACAATCAATAAAATGTGGTGAGCAATCTCTTATATGGACAACTAAGTCCCATTTTGAAAGCAAACAGATACCATCGCCCCATCCACCATCCATATTACAATCAACCGTCTTTTTAATTGACATACCAACTTTTGAAGCAAAGTCATTAATCTCACTAGCTAAAATTCTAGTTTCCATTAAGAAAACTAGGTTGGGATCGTCCTTAAAAATTTCGCATTTCATTGGATTAACTGTCGGCGGACTGCCGACCTGCAGCTTTCACCGTTAGATTAAGATCAACATCATCTGACATTTGGACACTCACTTTCTTATTATAAGTTATAGCCTCCATCTCGTCCTCAGATTCATCAATGAGGGCGTACCATTTCCATATCTGTTGAACCCGAAGATCTACTATCTCGAGCAATGTTGGGTCTTCGAGACCACTTGGATTTTTTCTGCGATGACTTCAAAGGTACCGAAGTTAATGTGGAAGGGTAATCAGACACCATTTTTTGTAGTTCCGATGTCAAAATAAGGGTAATCGCATTCGGGGTGGGATTCAGGTTATCAGTATAGAACAACTTTTTGGACGAGGATTCAGGCTTTTTGGTAGGTAAGGATATCAGTTTTTTTAGACAATGGGAAGTGTTGAACAGTTTGGGATCTTGACTATTTTCAAGGCTAGCCTCTAAGGGAGGCTTAGTGGTTCGGGTTTTTGGTGTGTACTGGTTGGGGAAGTTTATGTTTGCATGCATGGGAGTAGGATTGGTTATATTTGTGTGGTTTGGTTGTAGTCGTGGTTCAACATAGTGTGGGTTTGTGGGGTTCGGTTATTTTTTGGGCACGGGATCAGTAGATAATGATAGACGTTCAGCCGCCAACTTCAACTCGCACTCAACGACCTTAGTTAGTGCATTCACATCGCCGTCACTAGCCACCTCCTTTGTCACAATTGGTTCCATCTCCCTCTTCTATGGATTAGAACGGCTCGTCCCTGCATCTTCACCATGAAACACAATTCGATGAAGTGGAGAAGCCTTGAGTCATTGCCCATATTGGGATTCGTCAGTATCTATATTCTTCAAAATGCTTGCAATTCCAGAGTACATATCCAAATAAGCTGCAACAGTAGCATTAGAGGGGAAAGTGACTCATATTTGATTGGCAGCCACAAAACTTCTCCACCTAACTTAACCTTAAGACTGCGATCTATAGGTCTAGTAATATCTAGCCAAACGTTCATTTGAATAAACCATCCAAACTCCCTATCTTCTATCTCATAAAATCGTTCAAAACGTCCCACCTGTCGTGCTAGCATCCTCGCAACCCCTTCATGCATGCACTTAATTGGGAGCTCATACACTCGGATCCATAGAGTTGTCCCAGTAGTGATCACAGTAGAAGGTTGCTCCAGCCCACTAAGTTCCTTTATAGCAAAGAGAGAGTTCTCAAGATGCCATGATTTGTTTGCGATAATCTGATCCATCTCTTCCTTACGATCAAATTGAAACAATATCAATTTTTCTCCCTAATAAGTGGTTGTAATCGTCCCTTTCTTACGCCAGGTTTTCATCATAACAACACTAACAAATTTTTTATTCCATGGCTTATCATGGCACAAAGTGCTCCCAAGGCAATAAACGTCCCCAACGTCGACAACATCACCCGAACTCGCAATATCATCTAAATCCACTACCACATTCTCAATACTAGTTATCCTTTCCATAGTAGCACTCAAGGAACAGAAAACCCTCGATCATAGCGAAACACAAGATGCACAATGAAACGAAGATACACAACACTGTCGCACCCCTTCGCCAAGAGAAGCCATGCACAAAACCTAAGCACAAGTACTCTTAGACAAAAGGGATAATCAAAAGGTAGAAAAAAAGAAACTGAAACAAAAAACAACAGCCAAGCGAGAAACAAAAAACCCTAGAAAAATCGCAAAAAAAACCCTAACCTAGGAAAATAAGACAAAACGAGACAAAAAGATCCAGATGGAAACAAGAAAAATGAAACCCTAATATAATAGAGATGATAGTGATAATACCTTGAAACCAAGAGATCCCTATTGAGACATTAATAATCGTAGTGTATGCATGCATTTAGCCCGACTGTACGAGTATTTTCGTAGGGGTTACATATTAATTATGTGGTTTTATGTTTATTTGAATATCTTGAGTCAAATAACGTGTTTGCTTGTGTTTGTAGTCAAAATACGCCATTTTAATTTAAAGTCCATTAGGATGAAGTTTGGAGATGAAACGAGCAAGAGATGAGGTGAAATGTTGAAAAAAGGCAAAAATGCATAATTCAGCATGACACACCTTCGGTGTTTTACTCATGACTTTAGTTCTACATGTTCAAATGACATCAAATTGGTGAAATTGGAAAGCCAAATCAAAGGGCTAAAACTTTGCCGAAAATAGCCAAAGCTAAATTATGACCAAAGACCTCCAAATATAGTCTTGAAGTCGGAAAAAAAGTCCAAAACCAACTCGAGTTGGCAAAACAAGTCAGTCGAGTTGGAAGGGGGTAAACGCATTTTTTACGCGTTGTGACCTATTTTCAATCCGTTTCAACCCCAATCCTTCCCAACTTATAAATAGAGGTTCTCAAGTCCAAAAATAAGGATCTCATATCATAAGAAACACCTTGAAGACTTGGAATGAAGGGCAAGGAACGCGAAGCGAAAATGATCAAGATCGAAGATTTCGGGTTTTGTTGCTTTATTTATTTATTGTTATAAGAATATTTGTCCATATATGTTCTTGGATTTTAATAATAAACATGAGTATCTAAATGCCCTTGTGTTCTAGGTGTTTGATTTCTAGACTTCTTTCTATATTCTTTATCGTATGTGTCGGCTCTTATTTTATGAATTGATTGATCTAGCCAATTAGTCTATTCTACTTACTTAATAACTTGGTGTCCGAGAGGAGAGGGTTGTTAATAAGCACACAACACATAGCATAGGTATCAATAGTCACCCAAGAGGAGTGAGGTACTTGTGTAGGCATTTGTTTTAGGAGCTCTTTAGAGTTACATACGTGATAGTTAGCCCTAGAGGGTAATTATTCATACATAATCAACATGTTAAATCGTCCGAGAGGAGGATTAATTAGAGTACTAGTGCCGCCTGACACAAGTGTACGGATGTAGGTGTAGTAACGATTATCAAGGTCGATCCCACAAGGAATAGTTTTAGGTAGTTTGATAGTTATGGGCTCAAAGACAGATAGAATTTTAGACTCCGGAAGTTTTCCCCATTCTGTTTAGACTCCAGAAGTTTTCCCCATTCTGTTTTTTAGCGTGAGTACGTGAGTAAGGAGTGGGCAGATCATGGAGTAGTGGGAATGGATCTGAAAACCGCTAATGAGAGTTTTTATATATTCTGAAGTCTTTTATAGAATAATACTTTACATGCATAATTTTCTTCAGAAAACAGAAGGTAAAATTTTCTCCTACTCCGTTGTAATATTTGATTTTAGTTTTTCGGCGTCCATTGTCTCTCTCAGCCCACAAAACTCTTTTACTCAAACACAATCTTCCAACCAATTAACCAATTTTCCAATTTTCTTCTAAACCACACCACCACCATCCGTTCTAATGACTGTCATTCTCCCCTCTCCTATTTCCTAGTACAAGTCAAGAAGAAATTCAGAAATTTAATTTTTCCTGTAACTTTTTGGCCCAGTTCCACCAAAACAACAACAAGTTGTTGGGGAGAAGCTGCTGCGTCCCTCGCCGGATTAGACATTCGTTGTCGTGACCCAGATGGTAATCTGGGCTGAAAAGAGAAAAGAATGGGAGCGAACTTGGTGGGTGCGATTGAGCCGAGAAGAAGGGAGACCATTATTGCTCCAGTATCAGAGCAATTTTTGACACAGAACGAAGAAGAGTGGGAGACTGCTTAGACACACTAGGAAGGATGAAAATTGAAGAAAAAAAAGAGAGAAGCATATTATAATTGATGGGTCTTGCATATGTGTTTGGAGGAAGCCCAACTATCGAAATCCAAAACCAATTCATAAAGCCCAAATCATTTCCAGCACAAATCTTTTTTCCATTTCAAAAATGAAGTACCTCTTGTCCAATTAACTAGAATCCCATAACCTTCCTTATTATTTATTACTTTACTAATTTTATTTTATTCAAAATCTTTGCTTTACCTCTTTTCGTTTATTAAAGTGTAAAACTAATAAGTATTAAAATATTCTCTTTTTATTAATCATAGGATTTGAGGAGTGTGAGTACGAGCCTAGAATTTCGGACTAATTCAAGCATTTGCATTCAATCAACTCATTTCGAGGTGGGGGTTCTATTTGCAGCTTATTTTAATTTATTGTATTTTTAGGACTATACACATGTTTACTATTATCAACATGCTACTTGACTACATGTTGCAATACAATATAATTGACATGCTACTTGGATACATGTCTCATTACAATACAATTGGCGTGCTACTTTGCAACACGTCTCATACTTTGCTACCCATTACAATATAATTGACATGCTACTTGGCAACATGTCTCAATTATTATAACTGGTTAATTTACATGATATGCCTCCTTATATGTTTTTAATTATTATAAATTGTGCCTCCACGAGCTGAAAAAGCTCACCCCCAATCCATTATTGATCCTCAGGTAGAAATAAAAAGGGTGATTAAAGTGCAGACGAAGACGAAGATGGAGCCGAAAAGCATGTGGTGACATTAATTTATAATTGAAACTTATTTGGATTTGGTATTGAATATTTGAACAATATTTTTAGGATGCTTGAAGTTTATTTAATTTTTGTAAGTTTGGACATGTGATAGGTGATAGTTAAATATTATGTGAGTTGCTAGTATGTTTGAAGTTTATTATAATTTTAGTTATATTTGATTTCGTAGTTAATTTTTTATTTATGATTTCTCATATTAGGTGCGTACTTAGAAAATATTTTTTATTAAATCATTACTTGTTTTGAGTTACCTAAAAGTATTAGAATATGATAGATTTCTAATTAAAATATAATGCATGTTTAGGATGTGTAAGTCCAACTTGTTTTATTTATTTTTCCTTGCGATTAATTAATATTATTTATCAAATTTTCAAAGTTTCCTAAGGGGATGTATATTTTCAAAGTTATTTTTTAATATACCTTATTTGGTAAAATATTAGGACATGCTAAATTTGAAGATTTTCTTACAATAGTCTTTTAGTAATGCCTTGATTAAGCCAAAAAATAGTTTCTAAATAAATAGATTAATTATTTATGGCACTTTATAATTACCTAAAACAGTCAAGAAAAGCGGGTTGTTACAACACAGTGTGAGTTTACAAAATGATTATAGGTAGTTCTTTTCTTTAACCAATTATTTGAGCTGAAATTGACCTTTTTACCAAATTTAATAAAGAAATTCTCTAGTTAGCATTTTGAACCTTTAAGCTTTGTTTTTCATAGTCGTATATTACAAGCCTATAACCGTTCCATTTAGCTTTTGTCCTTTGACTTGCACTAGTTGAGTGTAAGGGACGTGGATTGGAAGGTAATAGGGAGAAAAAAGCATAAGGTTGGGTGAAAAGGATGTTTGGGAAAGCTTGGTGAAAATAATGAATAGATTAAGGGCAAAAGCTTGGTGAAAATAATGAATAGATTTAGGGCAAAAGATTGGAAAAATTGACCCCTTCTAATTGTGTTTATGTGCAGTTCCATTATGAAAAAAGTCATTTTTGCATACGTTAAAGGTTTTGCGTATGTCGAAAAAAAAGAAAGAAAAAAAAAGAGTTGTGTTTGTTATTTTATTGTATATTCTAGGAAGGGGTTAGTTAGAGGAAATTAATGTGCCTAAGTGTTTGAAAGATGAGTATTCCTAAAGTGGTACTCAATTATTATTGACATTAAGAGCAATTGGTTGATAAGGCAGTTTGATTGTTTATATGGGGCGAAGAAACCATATTTATGGTTTTCTGAGATTTGAAAAGTGAGGAAGGAGTGAACATTGTTTGAGCGGCAGTTGGGTTATGAATAACTTGATTAGGCTAATAACGAGTCATTTTTATCCAAAATTTATTCCACTTTACCTTAAGTCTACAATAAACCAAAAACAAAGATCTTTCTGATTCTTTGTCACACGTATCGAATATGAAGCACAGGTTAGACAGTAGGTAAGCATATAGTAGACTATGCATGTGATTCAACCTGAGCATAAACACGTCTCATTTTATACACTTGAGAGATGAGCGATACACTTATCCGGTGAGGATCATCAATTTGGAGTGTCATGTCTCGAAAGTAGGTTATATATGCCATGTCAAATATGCTCATTAGTCAATGTTATTTATTTTCGAAAATATTCTGAGGTTAGATTCGTCACCTAAATCTCCCTAATGCTTGAGTTCTTGCTTTTATCTACTTTTTTTTTGTTCGGGGATGAACAACATTTTAAGTTTGGGGAATTTTTATATACGTAGTGTATGTTTGCATTTAAGCAGATTTTATACGAGTATTTTGGTAGTGGTTGCATATTAATTCGGTGGTTTTGTATTAAATTTGATTATCTTGAGGCGAATAACGTGTTTGCTCATGTTTGTAATTAAAACGCACTATTTTAGACTTAAAAGTCCATTAGGATGAAGTTTGGAGAAGAAACAATCAAGAGATGAGGTGAAACGACGAAAAGAGGCAAAAATACGTATTTCTAGCCTGACACACTTTCAGTGTTTTGCTCATAACTTGAGTTCTACATGTCAAAATAAGGTGAAATATGAGGCATTGAAAAGCTTACTCAAAGGGCTACAACTTTACCAGAAATAACCAAAGCCAAATTATGATCGGAAGACCTCAAAATATAGCCATGAAGTTGGAACAAGAAGTCCAAACCAACTTAGTCGAGTTGGTTGTTCAAAGAAAAAATCAGTATGGACCAACTCGATCGAGTTGGTTTAACTGACTCAATCGAGTTTGAAAGGCAGTGCACGTATTTTTTACGCGTTTTGGCCTATTTTCCGACCCATTTCAACTTCAATCCTTCCCAACTTATAAATAGAGGTTCCTAAGTCCAAAAATAGGGATCTCATATAATAAACACCTTAGAGGCTTGGATCGAAGGACAAGGAACGCGAAGCGACGACGATCAAGATAACAAATTCCGAGTTTTGTTGCTTTATTTATTTTTATTGTTTTAAGAATGTTTGTCCATGAATGTTCTTGGATTTTAATAGGCACCCTTGTGATTTAGTACTAGAAAGTAGGTTTATTGTTCAACTATGTTTTGATTATTGTGTTATTTCTAAACTCCATTCTATATTCTTATCGTATGTGTTGGCTCTTATTTTATGAATTGATTGATCTGACCAATTAGTTTGTTCTACTTATTTAATAACTCGACGTCCAAGAGGAGAGATTTGTTAATAGGCACACAACAGATAGTATAGGTATCAATAGTCGTCTGAGAGGAGTGACATACTTGCGTAGGCATCGGTTCTGGTAGCCCTTTGAAGTTGTGTACGTGATAGTTAGCCCGAGAGAGTAATTATTCATACGTCATAAACATGTTAATATCGTTCGAGATGAGAGTTAACTAGAGTAAGGCCGCCTAATAAAAATTTGACTTCGGTCTAAAAGTCCAGAAAATTACTATAATTGAACATAGGAGAACATAACCAAAATAGAACCCTAGGATTTCATCATCTGATTTATTCCTTTACGATTGCTTGTTTGCTTCTATTGAGCGTCTTATTTGTTTTGTTTATTATTTTTATGCACTTTAGTTTTAGGATAGTTAAATAATCAATCTTTATATTCGAGAGTCTAAATATGGTTGAATTATTATAATCGGGGTATTAAATTAGCATAGGACACAGTCTATGTGAGATCGACCTTATTCACTACTAGCTACAGTAGCACCGTATCCTTGCGGTAACACAGGGTTAGAAAAAGTGTTTCAGATGACCACTCATCTCACGAAGAACAAATACCAATCTCAGTAGTCGAACCCTCGCTTCTCCCCGTTAAAAAGAACCCTGCTGATATATATAAATTTAAAGTAATATGTATATTGAAAAAATAAAAATCGAGGCCTTAACCGACAAGGAACCCGACACGGTGCTGCCGCCTTAATAGCCCCAAGGCCGGCCATGTCTATTGCCTAAATAAAAGTAACCATTTTAGTTAACTTGTCATAGTTGACTGCGCACGGAGCTTAAGAAAAAACAGAAGTTGCTTTTTTTTTTTTTACTTGTAAATCATTTTTTCTGTTTTTTTTAAGGGAAGGATTACTGAATTAACACTACCCTCCCTTTTTCTAATTCCCGATTAATTAAAATGAAATAACAGAAAAAGCAATGTAAAAAAAACCTGAATAATTCAATAAACTGAAAAAATTTCGAACACTGTTAAGACAAAATTTTGGGGGGAAATTCCCACCAAATTCCAAATTTACACTTGTTTACAAAGCCAAATCTTGAAATTGAATTTACCTTTAAATCTCCCTCCTAAACACATTTCTACTTCTAAAAAATCACTGTAAAAGCTTAAACACTACACAAAAATCAGCATTCAATGTTGTTACAATATAAAAGGCAGCATTAAACAACTTCAAAACTAAAATGGCAGAACAGTCAAACCGAAAGAAAGGGCCTAACTTATCTCCATAAGACCGACTTCTCATCACTTAGTTTTTTATGTGCAATAACACTAGCATAATTGTACATTCTGGTAAGCTGAAGGAAGTGGCAGCATCATCTGGAGTCTCGACATGGATGATTCAACATATCTTGGAGTTTGCAAGGAAGCTAATGGCAGAAGGTAAACCTGTAACTTTTCCAGAAATTAAACATAGGGCTCCATGAAAACGTGCAGTAGCATTAGATGAAGAGGCTATGAAAGCCATACCATTTTTCAAAGAGAGGGACTATTCGTCGAGTTGCCAAAGAGTTGCAAGTCAGCAAAAGTAAAGTTGGAAGGTGGGTGAAAGCAGGGGCAATAAACCACATTCAAACGCAATTAAGCCCCAACAAACTTATGCAAATATGTTGCATAGACTAAAGTATAGCCATAGCTTCTTACACTGTGACAAAGCTCTTAACATTATTAGGTATGAAAGCATGCATAACATGGTTCACATTGATGAAAAATGGTTTTATATGAAACACACAAGGGAGCTAGCATACAAACTTGCAGTAGAGGATGATCAATATAGGGTATGCAAAAGCAAAAGATATATACTCAAGGTTATGTTTATGTGCGCAGTAGCAAGACCACACTACAATACTGTTGGGGCTCTATTGTTTGATGGGAAAATTAGAATTTTCCTATTCACAACAATGGAGCCTACCCTCAAGAATAATGTGAATCAAGTAAGGGGCACATTGGTCACTAAACCGATTGAGTCCATAAACGCACAAGTCATCAAAGATTTCTTGTAAAATAAGGTGACTCTTTAACTATCAGAATGTTATCATCATTTAGTTTATTTGTGTTAGTAAGTCTCCTAAATTCTGTCCTAGCAGTTTAAATTTAGCATATTGGACATAATGGTGACATTACTTACACAACAATTTTTTTATGAAACGCTATTTCATCATTGGGCATATACAGACTCTACCAACAATCAAGGCAAATTGGCCAACACAAGCAAGTAAACACATCATTATACAGCAAGATAATGCAAAGCCACACCTAAGAAATTATGACACTGATTTTAGAACAGTTGCCTCAGCAGATAGGTTTAACATTCAATTAATGTGATAGCCCCCAAATTCACCAGACACGAATGTATTGGATTTGGGGTATTTCAGGGCAATTCAATCTCTGCAAGTTGAGACAACAAGTTACAGTATACAAGAGTTGGTGAATAATGTTCTCCAATCCTTTGATAGAATGGAAGTCACTAATCTCAACTCTGTATTTCTGAGTTTGCAGGCTTGTATGATAGAGGTAATGAAAGTTAAATATGGGAACAATTACAAGCAACCATACATTGGAAAAGCAGCACAAGCAAGACTGGGCATTTTACCTATAGCACTAGAAGTACCTGAAGAGGTTGCAAGAGAGGGAATTGATCATTTAATTACAAGTGAGCAAGCTTCAAGTACTTATGACATAGGTGGATTGATGACTGATTTGGGGTACATGTGATCAATGACAAGGCATTTTTGCTCAAGTGTTTACAGCATAAATACAAAAAAGATGTTTAGCTTTGCTTAGCTAGGCTGTAAACATTCAATTAATGTAAAAAAAAAAAAAAAAAAAATTATTGGGTATCATGAAGCCCAACAACAGTTGAGGGCAACATTAAACTAGACACTTGACTAAAGTTTAAGCAGCCAACAATCAGTAATCAATAATTTTATCACAACAGGGTATGAACAACACAATTTGTTGGATGACATAAATCAATCAGTTTTGAAACACATCAATCGCTTAAGCCACCATAACAACAAATTGTAAACTAAGGGTATCAGCAATCAATAACTTCATCAAAACAGGATTTGAACAAATCAATTTTTTGGATGGCATTAAACATTCAGTTTGAAACACATCACTTATTTAAGCCACCAATACAACAAATACTAAACTAAAACAATCAGCAATCAATAACTTTATCAAAACCCAAATTGAACAAATCAATTTGTTGGATGGCAATAATCAGTCTATTTTAAAACACATCACTTGTTAAAGCCACCATAATAACAAAATGCAACTTAATCAAACGCAATTAGCAGTGCATAAATATAATCAGACGCAATTAACAGCCTAACAACATAAACACAACCAAAATGCATAAACCGGCAACAAACAAAGGGATCTGGATGAATAGAACCCAGCAATTAAAACATAACCGAAAAGAGACATATCTTAGGGTTTTTTCCAAGGGACATCCGAATAGGGACGTAAAACAAGCACACATAGACAGATCTGAAGCAAATTTTTCGAAAAACCAGTAGGGTTTGAAACCCAAGTTAGGGTTTTAAACTTTTCCGATAGAAGGAAACCAACCGCAAGACACTCATAATAGTGTCTTTGAAGTGCTTCTGAAGCAAACCACCCGTCCACAGTAGGGGGAGGATCTCTAGTTTTCGAGACGGAAACACTATCCACCGACGAATCGGCTTCCTCAACCTCGGAAAGAAAGGACTCCTCACTGTCAAACACCGTTTCGGCTACGAACAAATCCTCTGTGTCATAACAGATTTGCTCATCAGAGATCAGACCATTTATGGATGAAACAGAGGATAAACGAGGATTAAAGACTGTGGAGGAGTCCTCAGATGTAGATCTGAGAAAACCACGTGAAATGTAAACCAAAAATTCAAAATCGGCGCTGGATTGGGAGGGGGTTTGAAGGAGAGAAGGTGAGAAATAGGGTTTGAGATAGAGAGAGCGAGAGGTGACTGAATGGAAATTGAGGAGTCGGTGTGAATAAGTGAGTTGAGAAGGGGTGGGGGTGGGGGGGGGGTTGTGATTTAATTAAAGTAATGTTAGGTAAAAATATTTAGGTTTTAATTAAAAAATATGATTTTTTATTTTTTTAAAGTGATGACAGTTTTGTAATTAGGTGTAAAAATTGAGGATGTTACTTGTTGACTTTAATTGTCATTTATAAGTATGAAAAGTTAAATGGAACGTACCGAAATGAAAAATGTTACAAGTTAATTGGGACGGAGAGCGTATTATTAATCTTTCAGTAAATCTTTACTGACAGATTATTAACAACAATAGAGAATCGTGATAACTATATCTGCTGATGCCACGAGATCTGGGATTGATATCCTCTGCAGGTTTACCAAGCTAGTATTGAGTGTTGGGCAAATTACAAAGCCACGTAGGACTATTTAATACCCATTTCTCCTATTTTGCCTAAGAATTATTGAAGCAATTTCTTTTTCCACCTTATACACATGAATTTTGTATGTTTTTTTTTTTTAGAAGAATTTTGTATGCTTTATTACAATTTTATTATTGTTTAAGAAAATTAGGCACGCTTAAAATGATATCAGATAGGGATAGTTCGATATAGGAAGATCGCTAACACAAATAAAAAAGAACCAAATAAGCTACCAAAATATAAAATAAAATTGGTTTTATTTTTTAAAATAAAGGTATTTTGATCTTTTAAAATTAATTTTCATTTTATTTAATTAATTAAATGAATAGGTAAATTGCGTTAGGAGATTTTGCAGTTTGCTAAGAGTCAGCTCTCGATAAAAAAATAATGATTATCTTAACTCATGCATCCGTGTATAGGATTTTATAGGCAAGGCTTTTTAATAGTTCATCTTAAAAAAATAAAAAATAAAAGAAAATCATAAAACTAACTACACAAGTCAGATACGTACAAGCCACCAAACCCCTCAGCCCCCACCACGCATATATATAATATAATATAATTACATGTGCAAGTGTATGATTAGTTATTAAAGATTAACGTCTCAGCGACCTTCTTTTCTTTTTTTAAGTCTTGAAAATGTACACCTAATCGACGTAACATTTAAATGCTTATTCTTCATTAGTATTCATAATTAATTAAGTTTGTTGTTGTTACGAAATTTTATATTCTCTAGCAAGGTCAACTATATATTTTTGGACCATCAACAATAATATGTCATGAGAAAGATTGGATAAAGACCGGCATATATATTGCTATTTTATCATCTGATCCTCCATAATGTAATTACTATGTATATTACCCAACTTCCCCCAAGTTATGATATATAAAATTATCCCTAAAACAATACTGGACTATAAATAAAGCTCTCAAAATGATTGGTCAGGTCAGCCCAACCTAGTCGGGCTAGAAAGACAAAATGGGGCCGGGTTAGAATTTTTCGAGCTCTTGAAATGCTAGTCCATCCCAACCTAATTCATTCTCGAACCATTAGGTTGTCGGATCAATTTTGGCCCAATGAATTTTATGCATTTTTTTTCCTAAAAAAAGGTTTGTTTAGTACCAAATTCCACATAAACACAAATTAAAACTATTGAAGTTGCAAACTTATAATAAAATATGTTTATTTTATTTATTTATTTATATTAAAATTTTAAAATAATAAGTTATGTAATTAATAGATAGTGCTAATGTAGATATTGAACTTTCTATTTAAAACATAAAATAAAAAGACTTGGGCCAGTTTTGCGCCAAATTGGGACCAAATCGAGTTGAGACCATTTAGCCCCCTCAAACTGTTGGGGTCAGGTTAGATTGGTCCAATTTTTTCCGGATCAATCTATTCTATTTTTCGGGTTGGACAGAGTGGCCCATCGGACAAGGTTGATCTTGACAGCCTCATCTTTTCCTGGATAAAGGTAAGCTAACAAAATAAGGCGTGTGTATATACATAATGTACATAAATACAAGTGCATAATTAGTTATATAAGATCAACTTCTGAACGACCATACTGTTTTTTATCTTGTTATTTTGAGTTTCGCATTAATGTTAGACCTTAGATATATAATACTAGTACTCATTCTACATTAATTTATAATGATGTTTGTCTCTGATTGGAATTTCCTATTTTAATCTGTGGGTCAACTATATAACTCGTTGACTGGAAAACATGCTACGAGAGATATAACTACTATCTCCGCTTTTTTTAGATGTCCTTTTAGCTTTTATATTTTGTTTATAAATAGTTGTTCTTTTAATTTTTTTTCTACATTTCTCCAAGAGTACCGCTATAATTATTCCTGAAAAGAATCTAATTATTTAACCTATCATATCTATATAATTTAATTGAGGACTTATTTGTCATTTTTTATACCTCTTAGTTTTTTTATCCAAATCTAAAAGAACATTGATTAAAAAAAAATGGAGATAGTATTTTATGTTGAGCTATTTCTACTTTGATTTTAAGTAGAAGTAGAAGTAGGTAATTGTCAAAAGGTATCTTAACTAATAAACAAGTTATCAACCCATATTTAACGATAACAATACGGATCATAGTACTAAGTTATTCAGATACATGATGAATTGTTAAAAGGGGTATTTTTATAAATGGCCTAGTCGAAGTATGATTTATCAAGAATGACCTTACTTATTCTCAACAATCAAAAATAACTTTTTTTTTAAACAACTCATATTTTGACATATTAAACAACTCAGTTGTTTAAACAACTACCGAGTTGTTTAAACAACTAGGTTATTTGATTAAAAAATAACTCCAGTGTTTTAAACAACCCGATTGTTTAAACACAAAACAACCATGTTGTTTTAAACAACTCAGTCGTTTTTCATACAAATCTATCATATTGTTTCCACAACTTGAAGAATGAAAAAGAAAATTATCATATAAGTAAATAATCACAACCTTAAATCTTAAAAAAACATAATGTTTATAGATTGAGATGCAAAATAAAGCATGCTATGAAAAGAATAAGAACAAACACTCACCTGCAAAAATAATCCGAACATGAATGATGATGAAGCTATGAAAGAAAAGAAGAAGATAAATGGGGAATTGAGAGAGTTGAGAGAAAAAATGAGAGAAAGTAAGAAGATAAGAGAAGAGAATACATAGGAGGAAGAAAGAGGGAGAAATTAATTTTTCAAATTTAAATTTTAAAATCTGAAAATATTATTTTTCTTATTTTTAAATTAAATCAAATATGAGGAAGACCATTTTTTATTATAAGCCGAATTATCTGACGATATTTGATATATACCACTTGTTAAAAATTCTAAAAGTGCATGCCCAATGAATAACTAACATTTTGCAAACTTCAAAAACCAAAAAACAAAACGTAGAAAAGGTAACTTAGCTTATCAAAAGAATTTTCATTATTATTATTATTATTATTATTATTATTATTATTATTATTATTATTATTATTTATTATTACTAGAATTTCCCGTAAGGCAATACACGATTTGAAAGATATTTATTTAAAAAAATCATTAAAGTTAAATAATAGTAAACAATAATTGAATAACATAACTTTTGTTAAATAAAATAATATTACATTATCTAATAATTTTTACTTCATTAATAAAAATTAATTAATTCATTTTTATTTGCAACTCATATTCGATGTATATAGTTCAACTAGTTCATTTTTAAATTGATGTGTGGCTTCACAACTTGTTCAGCTGAAGGAAAGTGATCAGAATAAGCAAGAAAAACAGGTGGAAAGCAACTGAAAATAAGCTGAAAGCAATTTTCTAGAAAAACTGTCAAGTTAGTTAATTCTGTTACAAAACTGTTGTCGTTTAGCAGAAACCATTGTCTTTGGCTGAAGAAAAACGTTCCGAGCTTCCTGAACTAGAAATTATTTTCTGTTGCAACCGTTTTGATCTAGATTTGATCCAAAGGCTGATGTTAGGCTTATATACTCATTTTCTGTACTCAATAACGTGTATCACATTTCATTCATTAAAGATTAGGATCTAGAGAGAGATTTGTAGAGAGAGGAAAGGATCTTCTTCTTCTTTGCATGAGTTCTTGGAGTTCTCTTTCCTTGTAAATCTTGGTGATTAGTGAATTGATATATAGAGATTCTATCCGTGGATGTAGATTTTAATAACCGAACCACGTAAAATTGTGTTGATCATCTTCTTTTTCAGTTTTAATTCTTTGCTTTCATATTGTATGGTTTGTGTTTGATCTTTTACTTGAGAGAGGTTGATATTTGTTCTTGAGTGAATTAGTTTCAAGTAACAATTGGCGCCGTCTGTGGGAAGGAATCAATCCTATTAAACAAGATCTAGAAAATGTCTATCTCGAAGCTTGAGACTGAAAAGTTTACAAGAAAAAATGACTATGGGTTATGGAAGCTGAAGTTATTACATAAACAAATATAACCTAAATAATCAAATGTTTGTATTTTTTAATATAATTTATTTTAGAATATGCAATGTAGGTGTCACATTAAAGGTCACGCAAAACAAATAATTTTCTATATTTTACATTAAAAATAGAAAAAGTACCAGAAATTATCTTCCATTTAATTTATTTTGTTTTTATTATAAAATGAATCAATAAAATATTGTTACCTATAATTTTTCTTATAAATCAAATTGCTAACAAAATTCAAATTTTCTAACAAAATTCAAATTTGGAACTAAATTTAGGAAAATTTTACCATATATATACAAATCCTTACAATATATATAAAAATCTCTTACTCTCTCCGTTTCAAATTAAGGATAGTTATAAAAGGCAAATATTTCCATAAATAATCCATTTTATTGGATATATTTTGTAAAGTAAGGAAATAATCAATAAATTAAGTAGGTTGTTTATGATAAATTTGAAAGAATTGTGGTTTTTTGTGCTAAAACGACACTTATTTTGATTTTTTTTTTCTTTTGGTCTAATAAGACACTTATTTTGAAACTGAGGGAGTATTATATTAGTTATGATTTAAACCTACTAATTTTAGAGAGTAAAATGAGCGGGAAAGTATTTCTGGTTTCCTTTTATAAAGGGAGAAAACCCTCTATAAAAGAAAATCAAATATATTTTCCACCTATTTTACATTCTAAAAATAGTAATTTGCAATCATAACTAACATAATAAGTGATTTATGTATATGGTAAAAAATTGTATATGTATGGTAAAATGTTCCCAAATTAAATTAGTTCCAAATTTAAATCTTATTGGCAATATATTTCTCCCTCCATTCACAAATAAGTGTTATTCTAGGAAAAATAATTTATTCTCAAAAGAGTGTCATTCTAGCATTTTTGTCTATTTTTTTCGACATTGCCCTTAGCTACATGATAACACGTTATTTATGCATGTATTTAGGTCGATTTAGGATCATATTTTATATCATTTACGGGCATATTTGACCGGCATTTATTTATATTAATAATATTTGGGTCATTTGACGTGTTTCGACTTGTTTTAAGGTATTTTGAGCATTTTCAGGCTACCGGACGAGGAAACAAGTTGGAAAAGAGTGAAAACCGGCCTAAAAGAGTGAGAACCGTCGAAGAACCGGTCCAAACCGGTCCGAACCGGCCTGAACCGGTCCAGGAGCAAAACAACGCAAGAACCGACACGACCGCGTCAGACTTGTAACACGGCCGTGTCAAAAGTGGTCCACAATGTGCTGTTGATTCTGGAATAGAACACGGCCGTGTCACTCAAGCAACACGGCCGTGTCAAATTGTTGCTAGAAAAGTGAATTTTGCAAATCAACACGGCCGTGTCACTTAAGCAACACGGCCGTGTCAGAAGTGTTTTCCTGCTTGAGTGACACGGCCGTGTTCTATTCCAGACTTGCAAAAATACATTGTAAGCAAATCAACACGGCCGTGTCACTTAAGCAACACGGCCGTGTCAGAAGTGTTTTCCTGCTTGAGTGACACGGCCGTGTCACAAAGAAGACGAAGATCATCAAGACGGAGTCATCCGGGTTTAATTGTTCTTTCTTAGTTTTAATTCTTACAATGTTTTTAATAGACTTTTGTATGGGATTATTACTAGGCATGAGTAGCTAAGCCATTCGTGTCCTAGGGTTAGAAAGTAGGGATTTTTATAACAATGTTTTGATTTATGATTTAATCTATTAATTCCATTCTTTATGTGTTTTATCTCTATGTTTGCGCTTAAAACTGAATTTAGCTTGATCACCTAGATTTAGTAATTTAGTTTAACAATTCCGCTTCGAGAGGAGGGAATTGTTATCAGACTTAGAACATAGAGCGCAGTTGTCTATGACTGTGTAGGCCGTGGCTTAGGATCGTTTGGGAGTTATTAGGTTTAATTGACTCGAGAGGGTAATTAGCTTAATTAATCAACGGTTTAATTGCTTCGAGAGAAGGATTAGATTATTGTCGTGCCGCCTAATAAACACTAGAACTGGTAAATTAATAGGTTAATCATATTCAACATTGAATTAATATCCTGAAATCGAAGCCCTAGGATACCTTTTCTCAGTGATTGTTAATTTTCTTTGTTTGTCAAGTATTAGTTAAATTCCTTAAGTCGTGTTAAAATCAACCTTTGCAACTTAGTATCTAGTTAGGACATTCCTAGAGTATTAAGGTACCAAACTACCTAAAACTATTCCTTGTGGGATCGACCTTGACAATAGTACTACACCTACATCCGTACACTTGCGGAACACTAGGTTAGAAACCGACGTGTCAAGTTTTTGGCGCCGTTGCCGGGGAATAGGATTTAGCGCTTAGTTTTTATCTTGAAAAATAGGAGGAAACTAGACTAGATTTTATTTTTTCGTAATTTTAATTTTAATTTTCGTTTTTATTTTTGGGTTAATTTTTGTATTACGCGGTAGTTCTTGTTTTTGGTGTTTGCAGGCTTCGTATGCTCACCAGATCAAAAGGGAAAGAAACCCTTCTTCCTTTCGATCCGGAAATTGAAGCGACAGCTCGCAGACACCGAACTAGAAGAAACGCCGCATCTGAGATGGAGAACCCACCACAACATCCGAATCAAGATGACGCACTTAACAGAGTACTGACAGCTCTGGCACGGTTGGATGATCGAGTCACGAACATACAGCAGCAGCTACCTCCACAAGGGCCACAGCTACAACAGCAGTACGGCCCAATTCGGATAGACCCAGCTGCAGGCGATGAAGATGACACGCCTATAAGCGACTGCTTGAAGCCCAGTCCAAATCAACAGTCAGGAGGAGTACGACTCCCGCCTCTGAATGCCAATAGTTTCGAGCTGAAGCCTGCACTGATCAACATAGTGCAGCAGAACCAGTATGGAGGAAGTGCAATGGAGGATCCGAACGCTCACCTGATAAAGTTCCGAAGATTGGCGGACACAATCAAAATAAACCATGTGCCACACGAGCAGGTTAAGCTGCGATTGTTTCCCTTTTCGTTGAAGGATAGAGCCCTCCAATGGTTCAATTCCTTGGAAGATATCATCAGTTGGGAAGAGTTGAGCACTTCGTTCTTATTGAAGTACTTTCCACCGAGCAAGATGCTCGACTTGCAGAATCAAATTAATCAGTTCAAACAGCTGGACCAAGAGCCATTCGGAGAGGCTTGGGAGCGATTCCGGGATCTTATCCGGAGTTGCCCTCAACATGGGTTCACCAAGAAGCAGCAAGTATGCAAGTTCTACAATGGTCTACTTGCTCCGACTAGAAACCAAGTGGATGCAGCTGCGGGTGGAAGTTTGATGGAGAAGTCAGTGAGGATGGCATTCTCAATCCTGGACGCGATGGCCAGAACGAGCTACCAATGGTCGAATGAAAGAAACATGCCAAGGAGGGTAGCAAGTGTCCAAAAAGTCGAGCCCGTCAATAATGAGCCAATTGAAAAGCTCACAGCACAAGTAACAGCATTGACGAGCCAGGTGAATTTGCTAACTAATCTAACGTTAGCACAACAGCCAGGGGGTCCGGAAGAAGCTGAAGAAGTCAAATTTGTGAATCAACGAAACTTCAACAACTTCCAGAACAATCAGCCTCGGTACAATCAGTACCCTCAGAATCATCAGAACTTTTCATATGGGAACGCGCAAAATACACTTAACCCGCCACCCGGATTTGCTGTTACAAATGGCATGATCCATGACGGTAAGAAGCCATCACAAGAAGAGATCGCGCTGTCACAATTTGAAAAGTATGATGAAAAGTTAGCTCAGTTGGAGAAGAAAGTGGATGGAAAATTCATGGAGCTAAACAAGCATATCACTGGGCAAGGGGCAGACATCAAGAGGCTCGAGAACACACTGGTGCAGACCCAAGCTAGCATTGGAGAATTGTCATCAAACATGAGCCAACTAATAAAGATAGTAGGAGCTCAACACAAGCAAGGCCAATATCCGAGTGATACAGTGGTTAATCCTAAGGAGCACTGCAATATTGTGGAGCTAGAGGAGCATGAAGAGAGCATGAAGGACCAAGAAGCGAAGGAATCAAGCGAGGAAGTCAAAAACATCAAGAAGGAGGAGGTCAATACAATCATAGATAAGAAAATTCCATATCCTATTCTTGATGAGTCTTTTGATTTTTGTTTTAAAAATTCGTTCTTTGCTAACCTTGACCCTTTAGAGCAATCTAGAGTTGTTGTTGTGAAACAGGAACCACTAAAGGAGAGAATCCAAGATAAAGAGGAAATCAAGAAGAGGAAGGATGGAAAAGAGACGACGAAGAAGACACCGATTGGGCCCAAGAAGAACGCAACCACAAGCATGAAACCGAGAAGAACAACAAAAGCAAAAGATCCAGGGAGTTTTACTATTTCTTGCTCAATTGGTAGTCATGAATTTCATAATGTCATGTGTGACTTAGGGTCTAGCATAAATTTGATGTCTCTTAAGCAGTATAGACAATTAGGATTAAGGGAAATTAAACGGTCCTTTACTACTATCAAATTGGCGGATGGATCTTCATTAACGCCGTTGGGAGTAGCAGAGGATGTAGTGGTAAAAGTGCTAAATTTTGAATTCCCTAGTGATTTCTTAGTTGTTGACATGAAAGGGAATGATGAATTCCCTTTTATCTTAGGAAGGCCCTTCTTGGCGACTAGCCAAGCACTAATAGATGTACCTAAAGGGGAGTTGGTATTTCGGGTTCAAAACGAAATAATCACACTCAAAATACATAAATCGGGTCTAAGGGGTGGGCACAATTGTAGCATTATTTACACTACCCTAGCTGCTGTAGAAAATCCTCATGTCCCAAATAGCTCTTTAATTGGTCAGAAAACATCCGACTCGGGGTGGCTAGAAAATGGCTGATAGAAAAAGGACGTCCGGCTGATGACGTAAAACAAAGCGCTTGTCGGGAGGCAACCCGATGTTTATTGTTTTATTTTTAATATTTCGTTAATTTTATGTTTTTACTTGTAGTTTAGTGTTTTTGTTTTAGGAATCAACATGGACGAGTGTTGCAAGAAACGGGGGTTCGAAAAGATGGAAAAATTGCGTTAAAAGGAGCAGAGGATGCAACACGACCGTGTCACACTATGGACACGGCCGCGTCAAAAGGCACCTAGAAAGTGTTTTTAACACTGGAATGCAACACGGCCGTGTCACATGTTGGACGCGGCCGTGTTAAGATAGTTCAAATGCAACACGGCCGTGTCACACAATTGACACGGCCGTGTCAAAAGCCTTCTCAAAACGTGTATCTAAACTGGAATGCAACACGGCCGTGTCACACAAACGACACGGCCGTGTCAAAATCAGCCCAGAAACATCAACTTTGGTTCAAATGTAACACGGCCGTGTCACAACCTTCAACACGGCCGTGTCAATACTTCAGCAGAAAAAATGCAAAAATTCAGAACGCGATGCGGAGACGGCCGAACCAAGATTCAGTAAGGAGCAAAATGGCACGATTTCGGAGCTCGTAGGGGTTTCAAAAAGCCGTCGTCGAAACGATTTGTAAGTTAGCACCAAGGCGTACCACGTTTTTCCTCCAAACATTGGCTTTCAGCCAAGTTTGGGGAGGGGGTAGACCGTGGGACGTCTTGGCAGCTACATTTATAGTTTTGATTTACCTCGTTCGAGTTTCGTGCTGTAATTGTGGGTCCGTGTGCCCATTTTGCTGATTTTTTTTATTGTTTAAATTGGTTTATCGGGTCTGTGAGCCCATTTTTCTGATGTATTAGTGCTGTTGGGTCTGTGAGCCCGAGTTTGATTGCATATTGTTTCCATGTTGAGTCTTAGGAGTTTAGAGTTTAGAGTCTTATTAGTGTTTTAGTTTGTGAGTCATAAGAATAATAAAACCTGGAAATAGGTAACAAGTGAAAAAAATAAAAAGAGAATAATAGGGAAAGATGGATGATGAATAGTTAATGATGAGATGATTTTGAGAAGTAGATGAAAAATGGCACATAATAGAGCATGAGAGGTGTTTTGAGACGAAATTGAGCTTGAACTTAGAATATTCAATCAAAATTAACCTTGTGAGAATTTGAGCCTAATTATACTCCAATTTTTGGAGTCATATACTTTCTTTCGGTGTGAATTGGATTGAATATGTGTACTAGTCTCTAGAACTTGCCTTGAGTTTTTACTAAGAATGTGTCAAGTATATGTTGTGATTTAGGAAATGATCTTAGGCAAAAAAATTTTTGTTTAAGCCTATGTGTTCGAACCATGAAAATTGCCTTTGACCCATAATGAAAAAAAAATTGTCCCTAGTTAGCCCAATTGAGCCTTATAGCCTTATTTATTCATACCCTAACAATGTCAGCCGAAATCCTTTTGATTTATCTCTTTTGGCCCTAATTGGATTAATCAAGTTAGAGGGAGGAGAATTGGAAGGAAATTTTGGGTGAACAACTTGTGGGAAGGAATGGGAAGTAGGGATATTTTCAAAAGATGAAGGAAATAAGAGAAAAGTGATAGGTGAAAAACAAAGAATGGCCTCTCCTAGAAAAAAGAAAAAGAAAAAGAAAAAAAGAAAAAGAAAAAGAAAAAAAAAGAAAGAGTGAAAAAGAAAAAAAAGTTGTATTATAGAAGAGAGGCTAGAAAATAAAGTGTTTAAATTGTGAATTTGCTTAGAACATTCGGGTAGTCCCAAAAATGTGGTACCCACAGAATTGAAAAGCACTTAAGTGTATGAACTTGGGAAGGTGAAGAAGTTAACTTGCGGGGTGATTTGCTGAAATTTGAAGAGTGAGGTTGAGTGATTGTATTGAGGGGTAGTCGGGTTAGACGTAACTTGATTAGTCCAATGAATAGTCACTTATATCCAAATGCATCCCACCTTACCTTAAGCCCATATTACAACCAAAATAAAGACCTTTTTGATCCTTTGTCACACATATCAAGTACGAGGTCTAGTTTAGACGATTGGCAAGCATATGGTAGACTTTGCATGTAATTCAATATGAGTGAAAATTATGTTAGCCTAAACACTTGAGAGACGAGTGAAACACTTACTCGGTAAGGGTTGAATAATTCGAAAGTTCAAAGTCTCGAGATTAGTTGATTTACGCGTTATCACATATGCTCAAATAAAGTGTGTTGCCTAGTTGTTGTAAGAAAAATCAGACTGAAATTGAATTCATCGTCTAGTCGCCCTAAACAAATGCATAATCACTTGTCATCTTTGTGTCTTTTGTTATGATGTTCGGGACGAACAACAGTTTAAGTTTGGGGGAGTTTGATAACACGTTATTTATGCATGTATTTAGGTCGATTTAGGATCATATTTTATATCATTTACGTGCATATTTGACCGGCATTTATTTATATTAATAATATTTGGGTCATTTGACGTGTTTCGACTTGTTTTAAGGTATTTTGAGCATTTTCAGGCTACCGGACGAGGAAACAAGTTGGAAAAGAGTGAAAACCGGCCCAAAAGAGTGAGAACCGTCGAAGAACCGGTCCAAACCGGCCTGAACCGGTCCAGGAGCAAAACAACGCAAGAACCGACACGGCCGCGTCAGACTTGTAACACGGCCGTGTCAAAAGTGGTCCACAATGTGCTGTTGATTCTGGAATAGAACACGACCGTGTCACTCAAGCAACACGGCCGTGTCAAATTGTTGCTAGAAAAGTGAATTTTGCAAATCAACACGGCCGTGTCACTTAAGCAACACGGCCGTGTCAGAAGTGTTTTCCTGCGATAATTACCTAATTTTAATAGGATTTTGATCCTATCTTCCCCAAGATTCGGCCCCAACTCTATAAAAAGGACCCCAAGTTCTAGGAAAGGGGAATCAATCATCAAGAACATAAATTACATCATCTTGGAGGACAAAGAAGACGAAGATCATCAAGACGGAGTCATCCGGGTTTAATTGTTCTTTCTTAGTTTTAATTCTTACAATGTTTTTAATAGACTTTTGTATGAGATTATTACTAGGCATGAGTAGCTAAGCTATTCGTGTCCTAGGGTTAGAAAGTAGGGATTTTTATAACAATGTTTTGATTTATGATTTAATTTATTAATTCCATTCTTTATGTGTTTTATCTCTATGTTTGCGCTTAAAACTGAATTTAGCTTGATCACCTAGATTTAGTAATTTAGTTTAACAATTCCGCTTCGAGAGGAGGGAATTGTTATCAGACTTAGAACATAGAGCGCAGTTGTCTATGACTGTGTAGGCCGTGGCTTAGGATCGTTTGGGAGTTATTAGGTTTAATTGACTCGAGAGGGTAATTAGCTTAATTAATCAACGGTTTAATTGCTTCGAGAGAAGGATTAGATTATTGTCGTGCCGCCTAATAAACACTAGAACTGGTAAATTAATAGGTTAATCATATTCAACATTGAATTAATATCCTGAAATCGAAGCCCTAGGATACCTTTTCTCAGTGATTGTTAATTTTCTTTGTTTGTCAAGTATTAGTTAAATTCCTTAAGTCGTGTTAAAATCAACCTTTGCAACTTAGTATCTAGTTAGGACATTCCTAGAGTATTAAGGTACCAAACTTCCTAAAACTATTCCTTGTGGGATCGACCTTGACAATAGTACTACACCTACATCCGTACACTTGCGGAACACTAGGTTAGAAACCGACGTGTCACTACATCTAAGGAAATTTTCATAATATCTTAGAATATTATATACATAAGGTATGGAGAAAATATGGAGAAATTTAAGGTAATAAAAAAATTGATGGAGAGAAAAATGGAGGAGTGTTATCCATTTCATAATATCTTAAATTTCACCTGAAAGTTTAAAGTCGATACTTATTTGTGAAAGGAGAGAGTATATTAAAAAATTGTAGGTGACAACTGTTAGTTGATTCATTTTATAATAAAATAAATTAAATTAGAAAAAAATAAAAAATATCAGGGTTTGTTTTTAATGTAAATATAGCAAATTAGTATTTTTTCATGACCTTTAATTTGGCTTCCACATAAGTACATTGCATATTTTAAAATAATGTATATTAAAAAAATGTAATTGTTTAGGTTAGATTTATTTATGTAATATGAGTTAAATTATTTGATTGGGTCTGAGATACAAATAAGAATTAAATAAATATTAAGAATATATTTTTAATAAATACTTATGAACTAATCTTTTTAAAATAGTTGTTAATTTTTTATATTTTTTAAACCTTATTTTTATTTTATGAATAAATTCATATGTGCATCCTTCCTACAATATTACTCCCTTCGTCCAAAATGAACTTGCACTGGTAAGTGGACACACATGTTAAGAAAAAATTGTTTTTTGGGTTATGTTGATTTTTCAAACCTATCTTTTTATTTTATTTGATCAATGAAGGTGTATTGTGGGGGTAGAATTTGTGATATTTATTCCTTTTTAAGAAAGTGTGCAAATTGCTTGGGACGGACTGAAATAGAAAGTGTGCAAATTCATTCGGGACGGAGGAAGTACAAATTTTCAGAAATAGTAAAAACTAACTATTTTTCAGTTTCTAGATTCATAGATAATATTTTTTTTTATAAAGAACAAAAAAAGAAATAGCGGAGGAACACATGTGTCCACGTTAGGGATGAAATCAATTTAGATCTCTGCTTTATTTTTTGTAGCTATATCTTTCTCTCAAATGTTTTAATTTTTTCAACATCCAAAAGACACTAGTAGTTTATTTTTTTAATTTTTCAATCTATTTTTTTAATTTGCAATAGATAAAAAAAACAATTATTTGTTGGTTTATTATTGTGCTTAGACTGAATATTTATTGTGAACTGAAATATTTACATTGGATATGAGTTGCAAATAAAAATAAATTAAATAATTTTTTATTGAAATTAAAAGTTATTAAATGATTTAATATGCTTTTATTTAACAAATATTAAGTTATTCCATTATATTATTTAATCATTTGACTTTAACTTTAATTTTTCTTACAAGTAAATATATTTTAAATCGACGAAAATTCTAATTTATTATATAGTAGAATATATATAAATTTTTACCATATATACAAATCTCTTATTATGTTAATTTTAATTATAATTTAAATCTATTAATTTTAAAAAGTAAAATGGGTGAAAAGTTATTTCTAATTTTCAGTTGTAGAGGGTTCTGTTTTACAGTGAGATTAGTTGACCGAATAGAACCAAACTTTCTCCAAATTTACTATTTGACTTTTGTGCTTTTCCTAACGAGTCTTCTAGATGAGTCACACATCATATGTTTCCAACTATTTTTACCAACATTTGACCAGAAACCATACCGGCTAATAATCTATTAAGTATGTAAATTTGTACACGAGTTAGATTCGTGCAATTCAGGTGATTAGCATTTTTCTTTATAAAAATATATTAGTGTTTAAGCTTAATTGTGAAAACAAACACGAACTTTCATTAAATTGCAAATTTGACATAACTTTTCAAATTTTATAAAATAAATCATGAATTTAACATAATTTTGCAATTTCAATCATTAGTCATTCTTCAAAGATAAATTGTCAATGTGTATAGCTATTTACACCATGTAATGCGATATAGGATATAATATTGAGCCACAAAATAAAACTAAAAAATAATTAATGAAATTACGGATCAAGTTGTTCTTGATTAGACCGAAAATAGCGACGATCTTGTATTCTCAACTTGATACCTAATTTCTCATACCTTATTGATTATTTGATACTAAAAATCACTTCTCTTAGAGAAAAGAATCACAAATATAAAATTATGCCATGTTTGTGATTAAGCGAAAAATAATTTTATGACTCACGTATACAACAATTTTTAGTTCATATAATCGGATAATGCTCATTGCATTACCAAAGAGAAAAAATTATTCGAGTTGACAAGAAAAATCTATTACGACTTGTTCAATTATGTGTCACTTGATCCGTGTTCTTCTTTTTATTATTATTTTTAAATTGTTATACCAACATGACATCCTACATGGCGTAAATAATCAACATGTAGAGAATTTATCACTAGAAATTGATTGATGATCAAAATTGCAAAAGTTTGCTAAGTTCGTGATTTATTTTATAAAATATGAAATGTTATGTTTAATTTGCAATCTGATGAAAGTTCGTGTTTTATTTTGCAATTAAGCCTAGTGTTTATGATGAACTTTATCATTTATTTTGAAGAATTGAATCATATTGAAATGTATCATTGTTTATGTTAAAAGATATTACTTTATCGGATAAATTGTATTATACTGAAATGTAATACATTTCTAGTATAAATAGTAATATATTTTCATGAATTTATATTTTAATTCGGATTGCACGAATCTAAGATTCGTCCACATGCTGTACATGAGAATTTGCAAATTTGTTGATACTAATCGACCGTACAATTCTTATCTTTTTATTTTTTATTTTTCAAAATAATACTATAACGATAAAATCTCTAAAGAAGCTAGACGAGCTAAATGGCAACCGTCTCCAAACGAATCTAAAAAACAAAAGAGGCCACTGGAATTCCAAATCAATACTTGTCCGAAAACGCATAACTAGTTAAAGACCTCCGAACTTTAAATCATCTTCTTCACCTATAACAAGGATTTTCCCATCACGATTTGATATATATTTATTTTATTAAAAAAATATATTCAAATTTAATATAAATAATTCAATCCATACTAATTAAGTATTCTATTTTAAGTTCAATAACGAACCAACAAACTGCTGCTTACTTTAAATTTACTTTTTATATGAAAATATTTAATATGAGTATTATATTAAATATTTATAATGGATAGTTGATTTTATATATTATAAGTAAAAAATCAATTAACAATAAAAATTTATTCGTGCATTTAAAATGTTGGAGAATATACTTTAAAAAATTTAAAAGGGGGGGGGGGGGGGTGAGAGAGAGAAACAAAGACAAAGAGCTATAAAAAGAAAAATTAAACCTCTAAATTTTCTCATCCCTCACATGTGAGCTTTTAGTTGTTTTGTTCTTCATAAAAAATATTATCTCTAGTCTTGGAAACTGAAAAATAGTTGGTTTTTACTATTTCTACAGTATTATAATAAAAATAAAATTACATGAATTTTTTTATAGAATAAAATTAAGATTTTCAAAAAAAAAATCAAATTGAATATTTTTTTCAAAGTATCTGAAATAAATATTAATAAAAATAAATATTTTCTTATAATTAATTTTTATCGGCAGCTGAAACCTTATTAAAATAAACCAACTCATACTGCGTATACAAAGCTAACGTAAATAATTGAAAAATAATTGTAACTTTTATTTAACTTATTTTAAAATATGCGATATAGGTGTTAAATTAAAGTAGAAAAAATATTAATTTGATATTATACCAAAAAACATATAATGGAGAATTATTTGTGTTTTATTTTTTGGAAAATAGTTTTTCATATACATAATAAATCAATCATAAGTTGTTTCATATAATATATATAGAGAAATGCCAATAAAAAAATTTAAAATTGGAACTAATATTTTTGCTTGATTAATTTACTATATAAATACATGTATCTTATATCTTATCTTATTATATTAACTAGTAAATGCTCCCGTGCGATGCACGGGCTATTTTTTTTTTAAGAGTAAATCAATATTAATATGAACAATATCTTTTATTAAAAATGCATTTTTATTTGATAATATATAAAAAAAAATATGGTTAAATTTGTTACAAAGAAAACTTTTGTGTTTTTTTGCAGTGTTATTCATTCCTTGCCTCTTACTCCAGAAAATCAGATTTTTCCACTAATAAAAATACCTTTTAATTTTTTCACGAATTTCTTCCTCGTATCTTATTCCAGATTTTTTTTTTTTTTATTTCATCCGTTTATTTAGCTTCTCTTGTCCATATCAAAACATTCATATTAAATTATAATAAATTTGAATAAATCACACTAATTGATAATAATAAATAAAGTGAAAATACATAATCCAGAATCCGATATGATTGAACAGAATGAGAAACAAAAAGTTTCAAATCTAATATCAATTAATAGGATTGAGAAACAAATAATCTTAAGGATTATTCTTATATAAAATATTTTATTAGTTTACGTACAAAACATCTTCTATTAGAAACAACAACAAAAAAAGAATTAAGGATTATTCTTATATAAAATATTTTATTAGTTTACCTACAAAATATCCTCTATTAGAAATAAATTTTAAGAAAGACATAGAAAATACAATTTTATTTTAGGATGAATTGAATCTTCATAGTCCATATGATGAGCTGATTCATATAAATAGAGTTGAATTTGGATTTAGAATTTTTAAAGACATAGATGACCTCAAAATCTTTCAATTAGTTCATTAATACAAATAAATTTGGATTTTGATTTAGACAAACATAAAGAAAAATTAATGAACTAAACTAATAAAATACTTTATATAGGAATAATCATTAAGAAAATATATTCTTTTCTCAATTTTATTAAATTGTATTGCAATTCTGGATTGTATATCTTCGTTGTTTGTTTATTATTGTTAATCAGTATGATCTATTCCAAAATTTATGATTTATTCCAAAATTTATTACTCCCTCCGTCCCGGCTTAACCTGCCTAGGTTAATCGGGCACGGAGGTTAAGAAAAAACAGATTTTGTGGAATCTTTGACTTTTTTAAAGGTGGAGATTGAGAATGGAGATTTTAAGGGTGGAGATTGTGAGAGAAATTTATCATTTATGGGACTGACAAGTTAAGGTGGGACAAACCAAAATGGCAAGTAGGCAGGTTAAGCTGGGACGGAGGTAGTATAATTTAATATTAAGATTTTGGGAGACAGATGAGAGAAGAAAAAAACCGAATGAAATTAAGTATTTTCGGATTGTAAATTACCAATTTAAATTTATTTTTAAAAAAATGAACATTCTAAATTCCACCATTAATGAACATTCTAAATTTCTATTAATTTAGAAATATTCCACCATTTGAAATAAATTTGTTCTAAGATAAATTATTTTATATTTTTCTGATCGTAATTTAGAATTATTTTTTATGTAATTGTAAGGTTCACCTGCTAGTCCCCTTGTTATAAGATAAATTATTTTTTATTTTTCTGATCGTAACTAAACGAACCCTTACTGCCCACAACATATTTTGTCTGGAGTAAGTTCATCAACCATGTTGTGGAGTAAGTTCATCACTAAACGAACCCTTACTGCCCACAATATGTTGTGGAGTAAGTTCATCACTAAACGAACCCTTACTGCCCACAACATATTTTTTCTGGAGTAAGTTCATCAACCATGTTGAATACCGGAGCCATTGTTACATATTTTTTCTGGAGTAAGTTCATCAACCAGCCATTGTTTCTGTATCAACTGACTTTGAAACTAAAATCTTGCGTGTGACAAATATGGATGAAGGGTCCAGATATTTATAGCCTATATAAACCCTAGTATACACGCGTTTGTGACTACGTTCTGTTAATGATACCGCCTAAAAACATATTTTACTGATTATATAATTCCTGAAATCTCTCAACTACATTTTACATAATAACTTTAAAAAAAATCATTAGTTTATCTTTTTTTTTTTGGGAGCGGAAATATAAATCTTATAATGTTTCAATAATATCTTACAAATTATTAAAAAAGATATATGACATTTTTTTATTCTATGTAAATATTCTTTGATTTATAAATTGAAATATAAAATTATAAATGTTTTTAATCAGTGAATATATCCACATTAGTTATTTAAAAATTATTTATATTTATTTCATAAAAAAAAATAGATATAATGTTCTTTAAAAATATAGAATACATATATATATACAATTTATTCAATTCCTCAAATATCTCAATTACATATCTAAATTTTATAATATGTTTTTACTATATCTATACTAATGAAATAATTTTAAATTGATTTTATAAGTTGTATTATATACATGCATTGAATATCTGGCAAACATTTTCTTTTTAAACAACAGGCTCACCTTAGTATACACGCATCTAAATATTCATTCTGTTAAACATTAATTTAAAAAATTGGGAGTCCATATATTTATTTAAAGTTTATTCAAAACTCTAAAACTCTAATATACACATGTCTAAATATTTATTCTGTTGATTAATAGCGAAATACTATATTTCAACGAATGTAGAATTCCTGAAATATCTCAACTACATTTTACACTATATATTAAAATAAATTACATGTCTATTCTTTTGTTTTATTAGGTTCGGATATTTAAATCTTCTAATATTCAATTATATTTTACCCTTTGATTTTAGATATGTATTGCTTTTTTTATTCTAACTATATATATATATATATATATATATATATATATATATATAAATTCTTTTATTTATAAATTGTATTTTATAACTATAAATTTTAAATAGATATGTTGTATTTTAAAATTCTAGAAAACATATCTGTAACATATTTTTTAATTCCTAAAACATCTCAACAACATGAACAATTCAAAATTAAATATATACCATGTTGATATGATTTGGACTGGATATTTAGATCATTTAATATGACAATTAGATTTCCAATTGAAAAGTAAATTAATATATGGCCTTTTCAGCTCCACGGATTTTTCAATAGAAATATTTTGATTTATAAATATATATTTCTACGTTTTTTTCTTTTTAAAATATCTTAACCAAACAACGTTTTTGCCGAGATATTTTAATTTATATATATTTCAATGATTTTATATTGCTTACTAAAACATTATCAGAATTGTGAATAATGTAATTCAATTGAAGTTGATACATGGATTTATTTAAATAAAAATTATAAAATTGAAATCTACTACAATAAAATCAGATTTGGTCTTCAACATCAGCGGATCCTCGAATGTTTAGCGAATCTCTAACCCTTTCGCGGATTGGCTGTATACATGTAATAAACCAAATTGATTTTTTCTTAGAAAAATATATTGACAACAATTTAAATAATTCACATAACAGGAAATAAATAAATCTTAACATTTTATATGATTACATATTACCGTAGAAAAAGATGATGGTAGATAAATTTGATTTTCGCAATCTTCAAAGTTGTTTTCGCCAGAATCATGATTCAGTGTTGCTGATTTTTTCTTATCTTTATTTGCAGGTCGTCCCTTTGGAGCATCCATTACGGTGAAGAATCTATCAAAGTTGACACATAATAATTAAGGAATGTCAGACTAATAGAAATTTGCATCCACAAATGTGAATCCAAAAAACTGTAATAGTTACAAAGCTAAGAAATTGCAAAATGAATAAGAAATAGAATTACTCAGCAAAATCAAATATGAATCAAATAAACTGAAATAGTGGCGAAATAAATTGCGAAATGAATAAAAAATAAAAATACCCAGCTGCAAATGTGATTCTCATTTACGTGATTCTCATTTACTGAAGACACTGTATTTATAGGAGCAAATATGTTATCAGATAAGGATTCTTTTAAATTTCAAAATTTCAAAATTTTAAATAATATAACGAAATCTGTTTTAAATATCTTTACAGATTTATTGTTGCTGATTTTTCACCAGATCTCAAAATATAACATGGGATAATTCAAAATTCAAAATTCGAAATTCAAATTCACTTCTATTCTTAGTAACTAAATAATTGGGCGGGAAAATCTTAACTTACTAATTTTGGATGACTTGGCTTATTATATATATATAGATAATTATTAAACTACATATTTTGGCAAGTCATTTGGGCGGGAAAATGTCCCAGTTTCCTCTTATAAAGGATTCCTTTTTATTACATAGTAAGATTAATAATTGGTCAACTTTCTATTTCAAAACTCAGGTACTTCAAAGTTTTATGTCTTTCACTTACTCAACAAAGCCGCCCACCTATTTATTATAGAGTTTTTTTTTTAGAGGGTATTATTATATACTTACAAAACATATTAAACAAATAAAAAACTTACTCCCTTCATTCATAAATAAGTATCATTTTACAGAAATTAAATTTTTCACAAAATAGTGTCATTCTAGTATTTTTTACCTATATATTTCAACATTATCCTTAGCTAAATCTAAGAAAATTTCACTACAATTTTTTTGATATTATATAAATAAGATATGCAAAAAAGATTGAGAAATTTATGGTAATAAAAAGTTAATGGAGACAAAAAAATGGAGGGAGGTTGTTGTTCATTCCATAATATCTTAAATTTCACCTAAAAATTTAAAATGACATTTATTTGTGAATAGATCGGATTTATGTTAGATATGGACGTAGACATTTAAAATCAATCCCCATATATATATATATATATATAAGACACATATAGTAAGATTTTAATGTCTAATTAAGTTGGTCGGCTTTATATACTTCAATCATTCACAAATAATTGTCATTCTAGGAAAATCATTTTTTCACAAAAGAGTATCATTATTGCAATTTTTACCTATTTCTTCCAACACTATCCTTAGCTAAATCTAAAGAAATTTCAATACATATATTATAATATTATATAACTAAGGTATGGAGAAAAAGATGGAGGAATATATGGTAATAAAAAATTGATGGAGAGAAAATGGAGGGGTGTTGTTGTCCATTCCTTAATTTCTTAAGTTTCACCTGAAAGTCTAAAATGATACTTATTTCTAGACGGAGGGAGTACTTATATAGACATATACTCGATGTATTAATTAATAAAGTGAATAACTTTTTCTTTTTTTCTCCTGAAACCCAACTTTAAAAAAGTAGGAAATTTTTTCCATTTTGCCCTGTTTCTTTTCCACCCCTTGATAAAAGTTCCTATAGCTGTTACTAAAACTCAAAACGTCATGTAATCTGCTAAAACATGTAAAAAAAACATTCTGCAACCGTCATCAGCATGTTACCCGACCGGTTGATGATGACGTGGACGCGGTTTTGGCGATGTGGCACCAATTTTACATTACATTGGGCCCTACTCGCCTACGTGGATAAAAAAAGGAGGGCAAAACAAAACCTTTGTTGTTAAATAATATTAACATCACTTGCTCATTTTAACAAAACCCTAATTAAAATCTACCAGCAAATCGTAGCTCTCTTCAAACCCTAATTCGAAAATATCCCCTAAATTTGCGAAGATTCAGACCACATTTTCATGATGAAGCTTCACGACTCGAAGAATAATGACGATCCACGGTCGGATTATGGTAATTTCCTCGATCTTTAGTGTTTAAATAGGGATTTCTTTATTTCGAGCAGTGTGAATGATTGTTTATTCCGTTGTGCGCATGTTTTTTTATTATGCTGTCTTCTATTAAGTACGTAATATATTGAATGTTGGTATTGTGGTTGTCTCTGTTGTCTTCTACGGAGTTTACTCATATTCGATGTTTGAATGCAACTTTTAAGGTGTTTGAAAATGTGCGTTTGTCGGGTTCAGTATTTGGAAGAAAAGGGTAACATGGGACACTCCTCCCCCCCCCAACCAAAACGCAGTTGGGGGGGGGGGGGGGACCAACTTTGCATAATAACCTTTCTTCATTACATTAGGTTGCCCTTTTTATATCCTTTTCAGAATTCTAAAGTTGCAGAAAATCTGAACACTCAAATTGAATCAAGTTCACAGGTAAACCGGGTATATATCATTGCCTTCAACCAGTCTTATCTACTATATTTAATCTTCATTGAAAGGATATAAGACTCATGGCAGGCCGACTTGTGTTGTTTATTCAATAGGTAAGTCAAACAAAAGCTCAAAATATTACTAGGCTGAATTTTAGCAAATAGCTTCCTCATGTGGGCTAAGAGATCTATTTAATGAAGGGTTGTTTGAGTGTCTTTCTAATGATGCTAATGGTACTCAACCTAGACATGAGAGACAAGCACGCAGTTTGGTTATAGACGCACATACCTCTTACACAATGGCAAGACGAAAGGTAAGAACAAAAAGGACACTAAATAAGTTGTCACTGTATCCTTCTTGAGAAATTGTTAGTAATACACTTCTTTTGATATTGGACAAGGGGAAAGAGGGACCTATACTATGTATGCGCAGCTGCAACAAGGATAGGCCGGTCCCAAAAGCAGTGCAAAGTGTTCCTCTTTTATCAGCAAAGAAGGAACAAAGTATGCAATGCAAGGTACTGTTCATGAAGCTTGCAACAGCAAATGCAAATGGATGCAGCATCTCGGGGGAATATAAGTAGATGAAAGGCGATTGAAGTAGATTTTGAAACAAAACAAACTATGTTATTTTCCCATATATGTAATAGGCAATTGATCCTTGAATGACACTCATTTTATTAGGATTTGGTTTTGATCAAGCTTTTTCAACACAAATCATGTATTAATAACTCTTCTGATTATGAATATTCATTTTGCTGCTACAATTGTTCTTGTTTACGCTATCAATTAAAAACTATCAAAGGTGCATATTTTTTTTTTGTACAAGATGTGATAACAATTGTTATGTGAATCAATGATCTATTTGGGGTATCAACTAAGATCTTTCAGGAAAAAAAAAAAAAAAGTGTAAAGTGCATAGGCAACAATGATCACAAATAATGTGCACAAACAAATAAGATGCACGGACAAGCAAACACCAAAACACAAATAAAACAAATAAACACACAAAACAAGGCTACCGCTTCTTCCATTTGAATAAAGTTCACAAAAACAACAAAAGTTATGGCACCAACAACATGTTGCATACATACAACTACAACTACACCTAGGAAATCACTTAGCTAGCCAAATCGCAAAGAAAAAGACAACAAATATAGTGACCAAATACAACAATTTATTTTCTTGTCTCTTTTAAGCCTCCAAACCTCCTCCAATTTCTTGAGTTTTTTTATCCTTCTTCTCAATCTCTTTCTTTAATTTCACCTTCTTCTCAGGAAACATGTAGTTAGTGCCTCATTATTCGCCACTTCCTGTTCCTTTTCCCGTTATAGATTATTCAAAATACCCCAATGCTGATTGATTTGCTCCAGCTACTCGAGAATCACTTCCTTCACCCTTGCATTCATCGGGGGGTCCTACTATTTGAAGTATTCGCAACACCACACTTAAGCATTAAAATCAAAAGGAATATTAGTTTTTCTTCTCCAGTTGCACGGATATAAAAGGGGTATTTACTTACATTCCACTGCAGCATGGGATCGACGACCCCGGTTTAGCTTCGTCCAGGAAACGGCCATCACCTTCCTTATGTCCACAATTACATATCTCGTGCTTAGAAGAGGAGTAAGAGGAGGCAGACATCCTTCTTGTTGATCGAAGACCCAGAAATTTTTTGATATTGCCACTAATTATGTGCGAAAAATGGGTGAAAAGGGACCAGTAAATTCTTTATATATTATGTGTATATAGGTGTAGTAATGTTGGAGGGAGAATTTTTCCTCCCAAACCTAGTCAGAAAGAAATTCACTTAAAAAATAAACCTATGTGGCATAGAAGTTAAAGAAAAAATGAATTTCGAAAAAAATTGGTGCCACATCGTCAAAACTGCGTCCACGTTTGCGTCAATGGGCTGGGTAACCTGTTGTTGATGATCGCATGACGTTTTTGATTGGTTACATGATGTTTTGAGTTTCGGTAACAGTTGAAGGACCTTTGTCAATGATGGTAAAGATACACGATGAAATTTATGATTTTCCCAAAAAATATAATAATTAGAAAATATATGTAATCTTTATATATAATTATCATCAATGGACACCACGGGACACAATTCATATAATTTACTTTTAATGATGCAACATCTTTTACGATATCTGTATTATTGTGACATATGTATATATATTATTAGTAACTAGTTATCCACCCGTGCAATGCACGGGATAACGATTTTCTTTGAATAATCCATATATGATCTAAACATTAATTTTGTAATATCACTCTTTAATATTGGATGATCATGACAAAGTGTAGTGTAATAGAAAAAATAAAATGTACTGCACTATTACATAAAGAACTATGAAATCCATGGGGAAAACATCTTAAAAACTCATAATAGCATAACAAAGAAGAGGTCATGCTATAAATGAATATGTACATAATACAAATGACTAAATTTCTGAACAAATTTGCACACTAAAAGTTCTAAAATACCTATACACCATATACATAGTTGAATTACAATGTTCAATATCTTGACCACATATGAAAATCTTCAATCACATTAAAGGAGTGAGATTTCTAAAAAAAATGCAAATATCATGACCAACCTTCCAGAAAAGACAGTCTTCTTCCACCACTCCAATTTCTGAGGTTATATATCCCTCTTACTCTCCATCTCTTTCATGAAGATAGACAACCTTACGATTGGATGGGGAATTAACTCATAAAATGATATAGTTGAAAAAAAACTATAACACCCTATAATTCTTTTTGTACTACAATTTTGGATGGTGATTCCCAAATAAAATTTGAAACTTCACTGACAAACAATTTTCACAATTCTACTTTTGTGCAATAGCTGAATGTATACAAATAATCAACTAAAACAAATAAGAATGTTACAGGAATTATATTACAATTATGAAGTAGTAATGAGAAATATTAATGATTTAAACCCATTGATATATTATTGCTCGTCATATTCATCCATTGAAAAATTGTTACAAAATTGAATAGTTAAAAAGATGAAATTATTCGATTAAATAATTAGCAACAAAATCAACCCACCATCTCTTATGGCTTGATCCATAAAAATCCTTGCAACCTGCTAGTCCTTTATGTTTTGATAGATGTTTGTATCTTTCTTGAACCCCTACTCTGTAGTAGTTCATCATATACCAATTTGTATGATGGCATTCACTATCGTGTGGGTGGCCAAGAGAACTGAAAGATCTTCAGAAACAAAACCAAATCTTCATCAATCACATCTCTCCCTCTTCATTTTTATATATGTAGTCTCATCTAAGAATAATATAAATACAAAGAAGTTAAAAATCGGAAAATCCTGAAAATCAGAAGAATTAATGCATCAATTGCTTCTTTCTTTCTTCTTCTTCAACAAAAAAGTAACACTAATAATAATAATCCTCAATTCTAATAGATCCAACCATGATCTACCATCAACAAATTAAATGAACATATAAAAGAATCAATCAAAAAAGGCAGCATTGTAACCTATTGATATTTTCTATTTTGTAGATTTGTGAAACTTTGATTGTTAGCTGCCGGAATTTGAAAAAAGAAAATCATATACGACAAAGAATGTAAAGATAAGGTTAACCATTAGCCGAAGATTGTTATCATCAAACCCTTGCTTTTAACTTGCAGTCTCTTGGAGGAGTAGATGAATTTATTGCTTCACAAATCTCTTTTCTGGTTGTAAAAATCTAAAAATGAAAAATCAGATAAGATCGGAAAGAAAAAAGAAGAAATCCCCATGGTTGTAAAAATCTAAAAATGAAAAATCAGATAAGATCGGAAAGAAAAAAGAAGAAATCCCCAGCAACGTGCATATTCGTCTAGATCCCAACAAACAAAATCAAAAGAAATCAAAAGAATCCGTAAGATCACCAGCGCCCTTTGATTTCTCCCGCAGATTCTGAAATTCTTAAATGTAACATCTTCACATAACAGCAGATTTCCAGAGAAATTAAATCAAATAATGAATATAATAAATTTTGCATCTTCACATAACAACAGATTTCCAGAGAAATTAAATCAAATAATGAATATAATACATTTTGATGGTGAACCTGTAGATTTGTGAAACTTTAACGGGTTGCGAGAGGATCATTCCTCTGTTTGTATCTGGCGTTTGACGGAGAAACCGTCTGCTATCTTCTCGCGTTTGAAGGAGAAAGCAGTGTGCAGCGTGGAAAAAAAAAATCAAAAGAATCCGTACCTATTTCAGATCACCAGCGCCCTTTGGTTTCTCCCGCAGACTCTGAAATTATTAAATGTAACATCTTTACCGACAACAGATTTCCAGAGAAAATAAATCAAAGAATGAAAACAATAATTTTTTATGGTGAACCTGTAGATTTGTGAACCTTTGACGGGTTGAGAGAGGAGCCTCTGTTTGTATCTGGCGTTTGAGGGAGAAACCGCCTTGTATCTGGCGTTTGGGGGGAGAAACCGTCGTTTTGTATTCACGTTTGAAGGAGAAAGCAGCGTGCAGCGTGAAAAAAACTAAAAGAAAAATACAAAGGACACGCGTCATAAAAATAAGAAGAGAAATTTAAGGGGTTTAAACATAGGAGAAAGAGACACGTACCTGCATTCTTCTTTAATAGTAAAGGAGGATTATATGTCATCTAATAAAATATTTATTGTAAAAAAGATATTGTAGCATTAGAAATAGAAGTCTGAATTGATAAGACGTGTCACCTTTTGCTTTCTACTACATAATACCTACATATTAATTATCAACCTATTTTACTAAAAGAAGGTTGCATAAAAATAAAAAAAGACACATGTCGTTTTCACAATTTTTCGCTGAATTTTTATTTTATTTTAATTTTTAAAAAATATTCTTAAATAGAGAGCCCCTAAAGAAGGGGAGCATCCACCTTCTTTTGTGGGTTCTCCTCCAATCATTTTTTTTTCTTTTTCTTTTTTTTTTTTTTTTTTTTTATCTTTTGCCTTCGAAATTTAAAAGTCTTTTAACTTTTTCATTTCAACTTGATTTTTCATAAGAAATATATTAAATTATTCTCTTTTGACGATCTTCGATTTGACATCCATGATGCATATATTATAATTAAAATATTAATTTTTAAGTGTAAAATGTCTTTTTAGAATAGTAATGATATATTTTGATTTTCTAAAAAAATGATATATTTTAATTTCTAAACATTTTTATATAAAATTAAAATGTGATAGAATTCCAAAAATGAATTTTTACCGATTGAAATTTTTAGAAGATTAAAATATTTACTTTAATTTTACCTTTTTTATCTTAATAATTTTTGGATGGTTTAAAGTATTTGGTTGAAATAAATTCATAAAAAATACAAAATTCTTAGGTTTACACTTTACAATAGAAAAAAAGCTTAGATATATTTGCTAAAGTGATTTGTTGATTGAATTAGTTTGCTTATTATTTTCTTCTATTTTGTGAAAAGAAAAATTATGTTAACTACAAAAATAATAAGTCGATTATTTTTATTTGAACATGACATGATAATATAGACCACTCATATACTTAAGTAACTAATATGTTTGTGGCTTCTTATACTAATATTATATTATTTAATATATGCGGCTTTCAAACGATAATTATTCAAAATATTTTGGCATTGTTTTATCATTATATGCATATGTAATTATTACAACATGTGTAATGCACATTGAAATAACAGGGAGGGAAATGAATCGAATTCCAAGTGTGTATTTATAATTTTACTTAAAATATTCAGCATAATCAGATCATGCATTCAAATAATTGAATTAACAAAATTTATGAAAATATAATCGGTATTTGTGATAATGAAATGTATTAAAGAAAAAATAAAAAAATTTGAATAGTAAAAAAAATTATGAAAATCTAACTGGTAGTTTTAATTTGTAATAATGCAAGATATTACATGTAAAAAGAACCCACATATAATGAGGAAGAAAGATTACTGGACAAAAAAATATCAACCAACGATTTTATATTCTCAAATAATATATAAGCTGATAATTTCATTTTTATTATTATTATTATTGAAAACGCACTCATCCCGTGCATCGCACAAGTGGAACATCTGCTCTATCTAAATACAATTGTCTTTTTGATTTTATATGTTATAAGCCGAAGCCAAGTCGCCCAAGTAATCAAACTCCACCAGCCTACGAAGATGCTTAGGTGGACCATCTTTATATAAACCCCCATTCTCCACTCCTTCACCATAACCATTAATCATGGCACCTTCTTCCCAACACAGATACTTGTTGAAAGCATCACTAGACGCAGCCTCGTTTTGCTGTGCAGTTTCTTTGATAGCCCTTATCCTAATGATCAGCTCTACAAACGAAACGGGACGGCCGTCATCGCTGGTGGAGCGGCCGTGCGACGAGATATACGTCGTTGGAGAAGGCGAAACACTCCACACCATCAGTGACAGGTGCGGCGATCCTTACATAGTTGAGAGGAATCCTCATATTCATGACCCCGATGATGTTTTTCCGGGCCTTGTCATAAAGATTGTACCTCTATAACTCATTTTATGTAAATCAATTACAAGGAAATTAATCAACATATATATATATATATTTGTTTTCAAGTTTTAATTCAAATTTGTTACTGAATTTCAAATCATATTTGTTTGTCCCAATTGACCACCATTAATGATTTCTGGTAGTTCATCGGTTTGTGAAATCATGAAATAAACATGCAGTTGAAAGTACGCAAACGTCGAATTTTTATTTCACAAGTTAACATAATAGCCATGTATTGAAATCGGATGTTTGTCGTAACCCGCTTTCAACTTCATTAAATATACATACAAAATCTCACTCCAACATTTTTTAGATCATAATTGTGATACATTTTTTTAGACAATAATTGATATTGCTCTTTATAAATTATTATTTGAGATTATATTAAGAGTACTTTTAAAGATGATTAATTGTTGCAAAATCAAATACTTGAGATGCATATAAGATCATTTTTGTTGTCCTAAAAGAATATTTTTGTTATAATGTGTGGGCTTTTAATTTATTGTAATAAAATATGTAATTAATATATGCCATAAAGTCTAATTTAACATGTTTGAGTTTTGGTGAGAAGAGTAATTAAGTAGTTGTAGCCAGTTGAATTTAGTTGAACGACGACTGAGTATTAATTGTAGAGAATTGCGGCAAGCGTCACCGTGACATCTATATCTAAACATTCACGAATTAATTGAAGTGTACCATTATTTAAAATAGTATATTATTAGTTCATCAATCTCTCTTGGGGCCGTTTTAAGTCATTTTCAGATGAACAACTAACTTAAAATTTATAGTAATCCTGGTCAACTTTCAAGTTTATTATTATAGATAAAATGAAAAAATATAGAATCATAGAAATGAAACTGATAAGTTTAGCCCAAATTAAAACCTAAATCACAAGAATTTGGAAGAAAACATATCATTCACGTTTGACAACTCACAAGAAATCTTCTAGGTTACATTTTCATGGAATGATTTGAGGATGAATTTGCAATTTGTAATTTCAAATTCATTATTGTTGTTTGGATTACCATGCAAATCTAAATATGATTTCATTTTGAGCTAATTTTTTAAGAATTTAAGTGGATTTCAAATCCATTAATTTTAAATCCATCAATCCCTAAATTCAAACACAATCCTAATAATTAACTTGCACTACATACACGAAAAATGGTCTTATGACACTACAAGGAAAAGGGTCTTTTGAGACCACAAAAAAGTGGTCTCAAATAATGAGTATTTGCCACAACTTAAGCAAAGTGGTCTGAAATAATGAGTATTTGTCACAACTTTATTGTTGTCTCAATAACTCAGTCGCAAATAATATATTTGTGACCTCAAAAGTGGTCTCAAATATTTTTTGCAACAACTAGTTGTCTCTAAAAGTAGTCTTAAAGTTGTCTCAAATAATTTGTAGAGAGATTTGTGACAACAAGTGGTCACAAATAACTTATTATTAGTGGTGTCAAAAAATCTTACACAAAAAACTTATTTTGTTGTAGTGTGATAAAATCTGTCTCAAATGATCAGTTATTGCAAAGGCATAATATATTAGAAATAACATATCATTGATATTTAGTCATCGACAATTCGATTACAAATAATATATTTCTCGTCTCAAATATTCTTTCCAATGAGTAGTTGTTAATAAAAGTAGTCGGAATAACATTTTCGTAGAGCGTTTTGTCAAAGGAAGAGGTCACATAATCTTATTATTAATGATAACAATTATCATTAAAAAAATATATATGTCACTAATCACTCTTTTATTGAAGGATTAGATTGCTGATGAAAGGACCCACTGAACCTCTCCCGTGTCAGCTGTGTAGCCCGTATGCTATTGTAAGTCTAGATTGATATTTGGCGTGTACAACTACACGCTTATAAAAAATAGAAAATAAAAAATTAAAAGACATTAAAAAAAGTAAGAATGAAACGTACTTCTCATTTTGTTGCACCTAGAAATATTCCCGTGCGATACACGATCTGTAAGTGTAATATGAATATACACTAAGAATTTATATAATTACATAATTTTAATATAATAAAATATTACAATCAATAAATAATAATTAATAAAAAATTATATGTTTGTTAATAAAAAAAAAAAAAAAAAAGTGCAATGAAAAGCTATTCAAATTAGAAAACAAATACTTCCTCCGTCCCACCCGAATTTACACATTTTTTTATTGGTACATCTCACACTGATTTGCACACCCTTAAATTAGAAAAATTATGTCACAAACTCAACCCTCACAATTTATACATATTTACACATATGCCATTATTTAATCTATATTTTAAAAACTAAAATATTTTAAGTCGGCAACATATTTTATTTAACCTAATCAACACTAAACTAAATCTACTAACCTAACCCACACCCAAGCTCATATGCTGATATGATCCACTACCCTTTCTTTATTCCCCACCCCCACCAAACCCTAATACATCTCGTATTCTCTAGAGTTTTCTGCCGCAGTTCATAGTCTCCCTAATCCTTTAAATCTAAGATCGTCGATCCAACTTCATCTTTTGCAATCGATCTTAGACCCGATACCCCTTCTATTTCGCAATCTTTGGTCCTGTAATTTCATGGAAGAATCCCCAGATTTGAACCTTTTGGTGTTCGATTCGGAGGAATCATTTGTCCTTGAAACTCAATTGCCGAAGGCGAATCATCTTCCATTCGCGGAGATTGGGCCAGTTTCGGACCCAGATCTGGGCTCCGACTCAAAAACTGCAGAATATCTAATCTTAGATCTGGCACCTCCGAGCAGCGAGTGGTTCAACACCAAGGAACCGAGGAGGTATTTCATGCAATGCCTAGGAGTTTGGTTTCCAGCCATATTTCAGGTTTATGTATCTGTTCCTTAATCTTCTGGTGAAAAAAGAAGTCGTAAAGATGAAATCAGTCCCAGATTCTCTTCGATTTGGTGCTGATTTATTCGAATCTGTGCTTGTTGTTTAAATTACATGATGGGTTTTATTTATGTTGATTCTATTGATGGCTGGTTGTTTCGATTCTGTGCTGACTCGTTTAGGTTAAAACAATCGTATGTTGCCTAGTTGATTATGTTGCTTAGATTTGTGGTATACATTCAGGATAGTTTGAGGTTGTCCCTACAATTTCTTGGATTTGTGTTGGTTATGTTGAATGTTTGACTGGTGGTAGTTTAAATTATATGATGACATATTCCTGATAATTTGATGATGCCCTTGTATTTACTTGGATTTATATTGGTTATCTTTAATGTTTGACAAGTGGTAGCTTTAAGTAGATGATGACATATTCCTAATAGTTTGAGGCTGCCCCTGTAATTGCTTAGGTTATGTTTATTGGTTGTCTGCTTATAGCTTGAACTAGATGATGGTGTTGTCACTGTCAGTTGCTAGTGTTATACAAACTGTTTGTTTGCTGGTAGCTTAAACTAGATGATGGTGTTGTTCTTGATAGTTTAAGGCTGCCCTCAAATTGCTTGTGTTATTTTGACTTTTGTTAGCTCATAGTTTAAATTAGATGATGGTATATTCCTGATAGTTTAAGGCTGCCTTCTAGTTGATTGGGTTATGTTAAAAAAGAACCCAATGATGAAATTTTTCTGAGGGTTTAGGGTTCAAATAAAAGAGGATCAACTACTCGGCCTTGTGTTTACTTAAATTACATGAAATACATTTCAACAATCAATATGTTTACAGCCTAAGAAAAATATACACATATATATTGTGGTTCATCTGTAAACATAAGACATGATAAAAAAGTGGCCCCTAAATTTTTTCTAAACATAACCTGATTTAGACATGAGTCCTCCAATGTCATATGTTCCTCCAACCTGTTCATTCGCAATCAAGTGCTCAATTTCTTATCTAACGACCTCCTCATTCACTTCTGGAGTTGTTGGGAGTGTTCCTTCCTTAATTAAAGTTGTTCCCATATGTGGCAGTTTATAGTTGTTGTTCCCCTTGAGTTTCATGACCTTAATCCTACAAGCCTGCAGGCTCAAGAAAACATTGTTAAGTTTACTTATCTCTAGGTCTTCATAAGACTTGAGAACATTATTGACCAAATCTTCCACATTGTATGACGTTGTTTCAACTTGTATGGTTGGAATAATACGATTTTATACATGATGAACAGTTAACAGTAAAAAAATTAGAGGGGTAAATTAGTAATGTCACCAATGTGTCTAGCTACATTGTTAGGGTGCATTTTGGAGACTTACAATGCCCTTAAGCTAGATGAGGACATATGTTCTGATAGTAAAAAGAACACACCTTATACAACAAGCACTATTTGATGACTTGCTTGGTTATTGACTCAATTGGTTTAGTAACCAAGGTGACTCTTGTTCTTTTTCTACTGTTTCTGAGGGCCGTCCCCTTGTTGTGAATGGAAAAATCCCAATTTTTCCATCAAACAACAGTTCCCCCTCAACTACGTATTGACGTCGTGCAACTGCACATATAAACATAACTTTGAGAATGTACCTTTTGCTTTTGCATGACCTATAAGAGTCTTCCTCTTCTGCTAATTTGTATGCTCTCTCGGTTATTGCATGTAGAACCACTTTTCATAAATATGAATAATGTTATGCATTGTTTCATACCTGATTTTGTTAAGTTGCCTGTCCAAATACAAACAACTAAGGCTGTATTTGAGCCTTTGCAATATGTTTGCTTCGGTAAGAGCAGATTTGGTTGCATCTGTGTGTGGTTTAATCACACAAGATTTTACTTCTAACTTTGCTCTTACTCACATGTAGCTCTTTGGCTAACCTTCTAATGGTGCTATGTTCTTCATTAAATCTGTGTTTAGTTCTTCTCTTACCTTTCCACCAGTTTGTTTTCTTTCATTGAATGAAATAGGTGATCCTTCTAATATTTGTTGTTTTGCAGACTCCCAAGTGTATTGAATAATCCGCCAACTTACTCCAAATGATGATGATGCTGTCGCTGCCTTGATCTTGCCATAGCGCATAACTCCGTTTGTGTTATTGGCTATGAGAAACTGAACGATCTGGTTTCGGCCTGATGGAGATAAATTAGGACCCTTTCTAGTATTGGTCATTTTTTAGTTTCTAATTTTCCGTCTTTAGATGAACAGATGCAACATTAATTGTTGTTATGAATGCTGCGTTGAGTATTTATTGTGTTTAGGTTAGATATTCCCAAATTTAGGAGGGAATTTTGAATTGTAATTTCAATTTTAGAATCCCTTAAAACAGATGTAATTTAAGGAATATTGGAGGGAAAAATTCCCAGATTTATGGGTACTTAAATTCAAAAATTTCGTTTGAAATATTTTCAGGATTGTGAATCTGCCTTGTTTTTATTGCATTTCTTATGTCAAGAACAGTTTTTTGGTTGGGGAAAAAAGGAGGGAAATGTTAGTGCAAAATTTCAAGTTAAACCCATTGAACTAGTCAACCAAAAAGCAAAAAATAACTTTTTCTTAATATTTGTGCAACTTTATATGTGCAAACTCCCATGGGACGGAGGGAGAATATAATATGAATAAGACAATAAACTATGAAATATATATACTTATTTTTCTTAAGTTATGAATATTACTAGCATCATACATGGAGGTCATGTTGATTACTTGTATAATATACTTGTATAATATATGTTTCTTAAAGATGGTGTAAATTTGTATACTTATACTTTTGTGATATATGTTCATATTTATCCAAAAAATCTGAACTTTTTCATATTTTAAATTTAATTTTTAATTGTAGTAGAAACTCAATATAAATATTTCAAACAGTTCAGTCATTGGGGTCTCTCTAGCAAACATAGTTTTGAACTTATTCAAAGTTGTTTTGTAGCGCATGTTATCAACGACTACAAAAATTTCAAGACATACAAATGACCTTCAAATAGTCGGTTTGGGTACATCTCTCTCTAATTTGACATTATAGTAGCATTGATGCGGTCACCCTTCATTGTAAATAAATTAGGATGAATTAAAAAAGTAGGAATAAATTGTGCAAGAACTGTACGTTTAATGATAGTTTTACCACTTTGTCATGAAATAAGTACCCAGTGTTGATGATTTTGTTATGCTGACCATAAGCCAGACAAATATTAATGAAATTATATTTAGTCCACTAACTCTGAATTTTATGTTTATGTGAAAGGTGTAATTGATTAACGTTAAGATAGAAAACTTCCAGTATATACGAATTTTATGCTTAATCCCACTAATTCCGAATTTTATGCTTAAGTCAGCTATATAATAATTATTTATCTTACCTATTTTATGCATTATGACATTTATTGCACGGGTACCTTTGTATACATATCTATATAATTTAATATTATTATTCAGACATATATAATCAATATAAGGTTAAATTAAAGGAACATATTCTTGTCATATGTGATTTAGGCTGAATTTGAAAATTTTTGTCAATCTTTCTTGATATAACGTTTTAACAAATGAATGCTTTTAAATTTAAATTGTAATTAAATATATCATTGATTCTATGAGAAAATTGGGTCGAAATCTCCTTATGTAAGGATGTACAACTTCAAATTATTTTCGAATAACAATTCAGGAAAAACTTATATGTCAATGATAGCAAGAAAATTTGGGCAGAAAAATAATTAAGTTGATATTTTGGGATGAGTTTCTTAATATATTAAATAAGATAGGATAAGATTGAAATCCGGGCGGTACGTTGATCCTCTCATCTCACCTAAATGAAAGCTCCTCCAGGATTTCTGTTCTAAACCTCACATCAATTATCAACATGAAATCATTTTCAATCAGTGAACTATTTTGTATTGATCAATTTAGCTATTCGAAGAGCAAATAATAATAGTAGTAATAGCAGTAGTGATATCACTACAATAAAAAGTTTATTTGAGACAATAAAAAATAGAGTCCAACTTCTATATATGCAACTGTTTGTACATATGTAATTCTCATTTTTTCACTGTTAGATTTATTTCATTTCGATCGGAACGTTCATTTAATTCGAACAATTTAAAAAAAGAAAAAATGACTGAAATATCAAATCATTCTCTCCTCTTCCCCATAAGTTATTACAAGTCCCCAGAAAACATTTATGAAAACTAAGTTCTACACTCTATCTTCCTCTATTTCGAAAATAATCTTCCATTGGCCAAGTTTTTCAAGCAATTTTTTCTCTTTGCTTCTGCGCAACATATTGCGATATTACATCAATCCGTCTTCACCCTTTCACATAGATGTACCATGTCGAACAAGAGCAAGGCTTCCTCCAACAGTGCCGCCGCCGTCGACCCCAACAGGCATCCCCCTTTTCAGAGGTTCTCGATTCGAATTATTAAAAAACAATAATGGGGTGGCTTCAAATTATTAAAAAATAATAATGAGTCCTAGTACAACACTTAAAATGACAAAAATACTTTACGGTTGCATAGGTGTAATGATTGTACAAATGAATTACCCCAAAAAATGATCTCAAATAATAAATATTTGTCACAACTTATGAGAAGTGTTTTCAAATTATGAGTATTTCTTACAACTTTATTATCATCTAATATATTAGTAACCACAAAAGTGGTCTCTAACGCGTCTAAAATATTTTTTGCAACAACAAGCAGTCTCTAAAAGTAGACTTAAAATTGTCTTAAATAATTTGTGGAGAGATTTGTGACAAGTGGTTACAAATAATTTATTATTAATGACCACAATTATGGACTAAAAAAATGTTATACAGAAGTCCTTTTTTGTTGTAGTGATAAAAATAATTATAAAAATAAATAAAGTTTTTTGTTATTTCAACAAATATTTATAATTTTTGTTAAAGTTTAAATTTAAAAAACGTATGATAATGTTTTATTTTTCTATTATACCTTCACTACAAGAACAATGGCAGTTTGGGAAAAAAAAAATGTTTTCAAATAATAAGTATTTGTCACAATTTTATTATTAGAGATCGAGAACATATCGTCACTAAATAATTGTTTCAATAACTCGGACGCAAATAACCTAATTCGTCTCAAATACTTTTTACAGCAATTAGTTCTCTCAAAAAGTAATCGTAAAATGATCTTAATTTGTAGAATTTTATGACAATTGATAAAAATAACTTATTAATAATCTTAAAAAATGTAACAAAAGACTTTTTTTGTGATGCTGTAGTGCTTAAACAATAAACAACACTTCATTTTTCAATATAAAAATCATCTCTTTTTCTTACACCCTTAATATATATAAGAGTTTAAATCGATTAAAAATTTGTTGTCCTCCTCAGGCAAAATTCTACATTTGACTCTAAACAGCAATGTGAAAATTCTCAAATAAAGTGGCATCAGTCCACTTTGAAATAAATATAGTTTTGAACAAAGAATTCCATCTATAGAGCAAACTACTTGAGGAGAGTGGAATTCTCATTGATATACCATAGTAGCCGACTTTCAATATAATTCTGTTGTTGAATTGAAGGCGTCTAAAAATTGAAATTACATGATAACAAAGATCCACTAAGTTTAGGGGAGAATGGCTGATTATCAGCAATGTTCATCAAATTTTGGAGTCCAACTTTAATCCACGGTGGTACCTATATCACTATCTTATTTTATTCATTAGATGCTTCAATATTGAATTTTGATCATTAAATTATTTTTTAAATTATAAAAAAATAAAATGTCACCATCCATAATTATTTTCCTCATAAAATAATCACTAGTTCCTATAACACTTTTTCAGACCTTCATTAATCATATTCCAACTTCAATTTAAAAAATTCCATAACTGATCGAATTCAAGTATTCAACCTGGTGGAAAAGAATCAACCTATCTCCTCTATAGTTTTTCTTTTCTTTTTCCGTTACCTTTTTTTTTTCATTATATATTCCTCAAATTACTTCTTTTATTTTCCTAGTACATTTTTTTCGATTTTGTTTTATATTATTGGACTTAGGGATGGGGAAAATACCGTATCTATCGAACTAAGAAATTGCTGAAAATATAAAAATAAAATAAAATTGATATATCATTTTTTTGTCTAATAACGGTATAAAAAATTCAATATAATCGTTGTATACCAAAATACCCACAAATTTTAAATTCGTACAATTCGGATCACGGACAGATCTGCAGGTTTTGTGCAAAGCTTTATGAAAAATTATCATTATTTATACTGAAAGGTATTAATTATTTTGATAAAAAAAAAAAAAAAAGTATTACATTACAGTGTAATACATTTCTTGAAAACAAACAGTGTCTTTTAGTATAGACACTAATTCATTTCAGTATAAATACCTTTGTTTCGAACAAGTAACATCTTTCAGTATAGATACTAATACATTTTTAAATTGCACAACCCACAAATCTGCCCCGACTGCCCGCAATCCAAATTGCATAGATTTAAGATTCGTGCAACTAATATCCAAAACAACTACTCATTTATTAATCCCTCATTTTTCTGTTCTTTGTTTTTTATTCTATTGAGTTTAATTATATATTATTAAAATATCATAAAAAATTTGATACCATCGCAATAAAAGAGTTCGTTACATATCACATATATATATATACATGCTCTCTTCTTTTTAAAATAATTTATGTTTTATTATGTAAAATATGTCTTAAAATAATTATGTTTATAAATTCAAGATAGAATTTACACTTATCTTCCAAAAATGTCCCTGATTGACTTCTTGGAAATGAAAAAGATGGTAAAAACAACAATAATTTTAGAATGAAAGATGTATACACTTCTTTGGAGAACAGAAAGACGCTTGCACTTAAATTGGAGGAGATGTGTTCTTTTATAAGTCCATCTTCTCGAAAAATGCTTAATCATATAAAATAATAAGTTTTTCTTTTTTTTTTCCCCTAAAAAAACATCATTTTTAAGATATCGATCTTACATTATAGAAGTTAGTTAGTAGCTGATGCCACATGGCAGTAGGTCATTGGTCAGCACTTAGCTTAGCAGCTAAACAAGATGTAATTCGTAGTATAAATATGAATTCTACTTTGTAAATCAGTTGAGATCATAATATTATTAGCTATTTCAGCTACTGCATTATGCTCTTCACATTTTCCAAGCATGAATAACTGATTATCAAGTTTGCATGGTATCAGTGGAATCGATCCTATTGAAATTGCTCCGTCACCCAGCTGCATTACTTCATCTCTGGTTATTGATCCGATTACTTTCTCCGATTCAGTGTTCTCTGCTAAACTTTCGCCGATTGCGAGCAGCTAACATCTTCAACTGAATCGCTTGCTTCCAATGGCTCCTCCACGAAATCAGAATATGAATCTAGGCAAAGAGACATGGCCTGCATTGGCCGCCAGCAACACTTCTACGAGTGAGCAACCGCCAGCGCCTCAAACTAGTTCCAATACAGCTGGAATTTTGTTAAACAGCTTGCCTACATTGCATGATTCCGATCCGCTTTTGTTACACGGCTCGGATCATCCCGGTATGAGCCTGGTTACCAGTCCTTTAATGAGCTCTAATTTTCTTCCTTGGAGCACATCTATACAAATCGCCCTATTAGCTAAAAACAAGTTAGGTTTCGTAATTGGACACGTCCTAATGCCAACTAATCCAGAAATGCTAGATCAGTGGATTAGAGTGGATGGAATGGTAGATCATCGTTACTTAATTCCATCTCTAAAGAAATTAATGAATCTTTTCTATACGCCAAAAATGTGAAGTCCTTGTGGGAGACCATTACACGCAGATTTGGTGAATGTAATGGTCCTCATATCTATCAGGTGTAGCGCGAAATCAGCACCATTTCTCAAGGTACTCAGTCTTTGGTAGTGTATTTTAACAAACTCAACAAACTGTGGGATGAATTTACCTTGCTAAAACCTACTCCGAAGTGTACTTGTGGTGCATCAAAGGAATGGGAAGAATTTGAGATGAGTGGAAAACTAATTCAGTTCCTCATGGGTCTATACGATAGTTACGATGATATTCGAAGTTTTATACTAATCATGGAGCCTCTTCCTTCTGTTGATAGAGCATATTCTTTGGTTCTTAGAGTTGAAAAGCAGCGCAATGTTCATATCTCTTATCCGGAAACCGCTGATAATACTGCCATTTTCACGAAACAATCTCAAGGCAGGGGCTCATTCTCATCTAGAGGACACACTCCCTTATCCCAGAACAGAGGAGGTCATCAAGCATCTAAAGGTAGAGGTTCCTACAGAAAGACAAAAGAAGAAAGAGCTAAGCTATTGTGCGATCATTGTGGAATTCCGGGTCATGAAATTTAGGAATGCTTTAAACTCAAAGGCTACCCTGATTAGCATTACAAACCCAAAGAGCAAAGAGCAGCCAATATGGTTGAAATTACTTCCACTAATGATGCCTCTGGTGTTTCCAATTCTTCCAAGCCCAATTCCATCACTCCTGATCAGTGTTCTAAAAAACGGGCTAGGCGGCCGCCTGCTAGGCGGCCCCAGCTCGACCCGTTTTTCACCTATTCGGTCGTTTTCGGCGCTGGGCGAGTTTGGCGCCACCGAGCCCGATTAGGCGGCGCCTAACCCGCCTAGGTGCCTAGCCAGTTTTTTTTTTCTATATATATATATATATATATATATATATATATATATATATATATATATTTAAATCACTTAATTGATTTGGATGACATATATTGATTTTTGACTTATGGGCTAATGCTTCACGTATTGCTTTATTCAGTATCGACTATTGAATTTTGCAGTATTCTTTGTTTTTTGTACATGTAAATATTGCACCATCCTTGATTATGTTAGCTAACAGGCAAAATATAGTTTGTTTAGGATAGATTGCTATTATTTTCAAATTTTTTATATATTATTTACTTATTGAATATTTATAAATAATTAAATTATTCGTCTAAGGTGGTGCCGCCTAGGCCCCGTCTAGGCGCCGCCTAGGCGCTCTAGGCGCTAGGCCCCAGTCGACCGAACGACTAGCGACTAGCGATTTTTAGAACATTGCTCCTGATATATCTGCATTGGTTCAGAAGGAAGTGGCTAGGATATTAGCGTCTCAGTCAACTCAGAATTCAACTGAAACAAACACTCAGAATTATTCAAATGCAACTGAATTCAATCCCCTTGGCAGCTCTTATCTTGCCTTTACCACTCTTGCGGATCTAACTTCTGGTTCCTGGATAATTGGCACTGGATGCAGCAAGCATATATGCACCAATGCCATGCTTATGACTCATATTACTCCTCTCAGCACTCCTGCTCTAATTACTCCACCTGATGGCACGCATCAGCAGGTCACTCATATGGGACAAGTGCATATTACTGATACTATCATGCTTATAGAGGTATTCCTAGTACCCACTTTTCATTTCAACTTACTGTCCGTATCTCAGCTAGCTATTCATATGAACATCAAAGCAGTCTTCAATAATACTAGCTGTGAAATTCAGGACATTTTGAGTGGTGCTGCCTTGGCCACTGGGCATATGCTTGGCAAATTATACATTTTAGATAACTCACCTCCTAGTAATCAAATAATTAGTTTTGGCCTTACAGCTGCCACTTATCAAAAGGTTGTGGCTTCTTGGCACAAGAAATTAGGACATACTGGTCCTTCTACAATACGCCATATTGAATTTCTTAAACATATGTGCACCCCTCCTGTCATGGAGGCTCACAAAGCTTGTGATATATGTCACTTTTCTAGACAAACACGGCTGTCTTTTCCTAATAGTTATATACAAACAGGCAGAGTATTGGAAATGCTTCATGTGGACATTTGGGGACCCTATAATCGTCCAAGCATTACCAATACCCCATATTTTCTGACAATAGTTGATGACTTTAGTCGAACTACTTGGATATGCTTACTCCCATCCAAGAAACAGGTTGTCACTGCTCTTGGCACTTTTTTTAAAATGATTACTGTTCAATTAGATACTTCTATCAAAGTCGTTAGAACGGATAATGGATCAGAATTCACCAGTCAAGCCTATCAAGCTTTATTTTCTCAACTTGGGATTTTTCATCAGAAATCTTGCACCTATACTCCACTGCAGAATGGTGTGGTTGAACGGAAGCATCGGCATTTGATTGAAATAGCTCGAGCTATCATGACTGAATCAACAGTGCCAAACTACCTGTGGCCTTATTCTATCTTAACAGCAGCCTATTTGATTAATAGATTTCCATCTTCCATTTTGTCATGGAAATCACCATTTGAGGTTATATTTGGAAAAATATCTTCGAATGAAATCTTGCAACCTTTTGGCTTCCTCTATTATGCCACCAAGACTTCTCCTGGTAAACATAAGTTCCCCACTCGGGCTCACAAATGTGTAATGATTGGATATCCACCAGGGCAAAAAGCTTATAGAGTTTTATGATATTGATGTGATGTACTCCAGGCGCAAGCATAAAGCAGCCAAAGAGTCAAGAGTCAGTCAAGCTGTTAATTAAGTCAGTCAAGTTAATTAAGTCAGGCAAGTTACTACTTAAATTCAGTCAAGTTAATTAAGTCAGTCAAAGCAGTTTAGCATGCTTAAATAGGGATTATCCCTCCTCTTGTAAACGAGAAAAAATATTGAGATATAGAAAAGAATCAGCCTCTAAGGCTTGGACTGGTCAATTTCAGACGCATTTTTTACCTTTTTTCTATATTCTAAATCCTTGACTCCATCAATTTGGTCCGACCTGCCATGACGAACACCCGCACTCAACAGACTGAATCCCGCGTGGACGCCCTCGAACAAAATATGAAATCGATGGAGAAAGGATTGGCAGAGGTTCGAGAGAATCTGTCGTCAGGCTTGGCTGATCTTCAGTCCTCCACAGCATCGCAATTCCAGGAATTGCGTACCTTGCTCACACAACTGGTGCAATCCCCCCCATCGGGTGACACTCCGTCACCCTCCACCCAATCTGGCCAAGGTTCTACCCCTTCTGAACAACCTGCTCCCCGACCATATCAACCTCCCCCTGTCCGTGCAGCTGCCATGGACAATCCACCACCAATCACCACTACAATTTTCCCACCGCCGGCTCCACAATCTGCTCCAGCAGGCCCGATCTTTCCCACCTTTCGGGGTGATTATCCAACGGCCTGGATCTCTCGAGCCGAACAGTATTTCCGGCTTCACCACACTCCGGACTCCGACCGCATTGATTTGGCCTTGGGGGCGATGGAAGACTCCGCCTTGCATTGGTTACAGTGGCTGTTACAACGGACCCCTCACCTCACTTGGCCACGCTTGACGTATGAACTCTTGCGATACTTTGGGGAAGATCCCATGGCGAATCCATTTGAAGTGTTCGTATCTACACGCCAAACAGACACGGTTGCGGACTACATAAAAACCTTTATTACTCGAGTTTCGCATGTGTCGGGGCTTGATGATTCGTACACCTTGGGTGTATTTTTGAATGGGTTGCGCGAGAATATTCGGGTCCGCATTCGATCGAGTATGGCAGTGGACCTTCCGTCCACCATGGTTATGGCTCGGGAAATCGAACGAGAACTGCAGTCCAGCCAAATTTCACGCCCCTTGTAGCCCTCATCCAGGCCGTCCTTTTCACGGCCAACTGTTCCATCCTTTGTGCCTAGCGGGAACCCTTCTGTCCGGATCACCTCTCAACCATTAGGATCTTCATCAACCTCGTCCGCTGCCCCCCGATCCCGAGGTGTACAACAGCTTCCCCACTCAGACTATCTCCATCTTCGTGCCAAGGGGCTATGTTTCCGCTGCCGAGAGCCCTATACACCACTACACAAGTGCCAACAAAAATCTCTAAAGGTTCTGATCCTACCTGAGACGGACAATGAATCCACCGATCCTGCCCCGGAAGACTCCACGATTGACTCTTCTCAGCCCGAAGAATCGGATACGCTAGGAGTGGAGCTGTCCCAGTTGGCTGCCAGAGGGTTTGACATCCCTCGTACTATGAAATTTCGAGGGGTTATCCACAACAAGAGCGTCTGCATCATGGTGGACAGTGGTGCTACCCACTGCTTCATTTCGGACAGGGTAGTCCGTGAACTTTCTTTGCCAATTGACACTGCCATCCGGGTACCTGTTTGCTTGGGAAACGGGGATCGCACCACTACTAGTGGACTATGTCGAGACATTACGGTGACTCTTGGGGGTGCCCAATTTCTAGTGACGTGTTATGTATTTTCTTTGGGGGATATTGATGTTATACTGGGTGTTTCATGGCTCGCGCACCTTGGGGATGTTCGAGCAAATTGGTGTAAGATGACTATGGACTTCTTCGTAGGGACACAAGACATCTCCCTACGGGGCGACCCGGCCCTAGCTCGCAAAGAAATTTCCGCGAGCAGTCTCGCCAAATTATCCGACATAGCTGACCAATGGGTAATTTGGGCAGCCCTAGAGGCGCACGACACCACCAAAGAACCCGGAACAGCCATGGAACTTCCAGCTGATATCCAAACCATTTTGGCTGAGTTTCCTGCAGTCACTCAGGAACCCCACGGCCTTCCCCCTCGACGCCTTTGTGACCATCGCATTCCCTTAATTGAGGGCGCCCAGCCGGTCTCCATCAGGCCCTATCGCTACTCCCCGACTCAAAAAGACGAGATAGAGAGGCTCGTGGCTGACATGCTTTCTGCAGGGATTATTCAACCTAGCACTGGCCCATACTCCAGCCCAGTTCTCTTAGTCAAGAAGAAGGACGGCAGCTGGAGGTTTTGCGTGGATTATAGAGAGCTAAATAAACGCACTGTGCCGGATAAGTACCCAATTCCGGTCATACAAGAGTTGCTAGATGAGCTGCACGGTGCAACCTGGTTCACACGCCTTGATCTCCAGGCAGGTTACCACCAGATTCGCCTTGCCGAAGAGGACATGGTCAAAACAGGTTTTCGCACACATTCCGGGCATTATGAATTTATGGTGATGCCATTTGGTCTTACCAATGCACCGTCCACCTTTCAAGCAGCTATGAATGATCTCTTCCGTCCTGTGCTTGCCGGTATGTTCTTGTATTTTTTGACGACATTTTAATTTATAGCTCTACTTGGTCATCTCATCTGCAGCACCTTCGGGAGGTCCTTAGCCTGCTCTCTGCAGCCTCTTTCGTCATCAATCCTAAGAAATGTGCATCGGCTCAACATTCTATTGAGTATCTTGGCCATATTATTTCAAGCGACGGGGTTAAGATGGATCCAAATAAAGTGGCAGCCGTCTTGCAATGGCCAGTTCCCAAATCGGTAAAGGCAGTCCGTGGTTTTCTCGGGTTGACGGGTTATTACCGTCGATTCATCAGAAATTATGGTCAATTGGCTCAACCTCTCACGAAGCTCATCCGCAAGGGCGAAATGGATCGGTTTCAGTGGAACTCAGAAGCACAGGCAGCCTTTTCATTGTTGCAAACGGCCATCACCACAGCACCTGTCCTCGCCATGCCAGATTTCACCGCCACCTTTGTTGTGGAATGTGATGCTTCGGGTCATGGCCTCGGGGGCGTTCTCATGCAGCATGGCCGACCTTTGGCCTATTTCAGTAAGGCCCTCTCACCGAGGAATGCCGCTAAGTCCACATACGAGAAGGAACTAATGGCCTTAGTTTTGGCAGTACAGCACTGGAGACAATATTTGTTGGGCCGCAGATTTGTGGTTCGCACTGACCACCAAAGCCTTCGCCATCTCCTCAATCAATCAGTTCAGAACCCGACGCAACAATTTTGGATTACTAAACTCATGGGTTATGATTTTTCTGTGGAGTACCGCTCCGGAGCTTCCAACAGGGCGGCGGATGCTCTATCTCGACGCGATGCTGAAGTCGAGATTCAGGCCCTCTCGATTCCCAGGTGGGTGGAATGGAGTAGTTTGCAACAGGCTGTTCAGGACGATCCGATTTACGCACCTATCATTGCGACACTATCCTCGGGAGGCACTGTACCGCAGCCATATAGTTTGGTTCATGGGACCCTCTTCTATAAGAACCGGATTGCTATACCGGCTAACTCCCCGAGGGTCGAGAAACTCATTACGGAATTTCATTCCACGCCCGTAGGCGGGCATGCGGGTACTTTCCGGACTTACCGCAGATTGGCAGCAAGTGTTTATTGGCCCGGTATGCAGCGAATGATCCGGAATTTTGTGGCTCAATGCCTTATTTGTCAGCAACATAAATATGACACTCGTTCACCGGCAGGACTGTTACAACCTTTACCTATTCCAGAGCGCGTTTGGGAGGATATTAGCATGGATTTCATAACAGGCTTGCCGCGTTCGGAAGGCTTCGATTGCATCTTGGTTGTGGTAGACCGACTGTCCAAATACTGCCATTTCATTGGGCTACGTCACCCGTTTTCAGCTCGGCAGGTGGCTGCCTGCTTCGCTCGTGAGATTGTGCGTTTGCACGGCGTACCTCGCTCCATCGTTTCGGACCGTGATTCTATATTTTTGAGTTCTTTTTGGAAGGAACTGTTCAAGGCTTTGGGTACCAAGCTTAAAATGAGCTCTGCATATCATCCCGAAACAGATGGGCAGACGGAGGTCATGAACCGGTGTTTGGAGACTTACCTTCGCTGTTTTGTTTCTGATTGGCCTAGCAAGTGGGCTTGTTGGTTATCTTGGGCAGAGTATTGTTTCAACACTAGCTTCCACACCGCGTCGGGCACCACCCCCTTCGAGGTGGTATATGGGCGTCGACCTCCATCCTTAGCACAGTTCTTACCAGGGGAAATTAGTGTTAAATCGGTGGCGGATGAATTGTTGGAAAGGGACGCCATTTTAGGGCAACTTCGGGAGCACCTAGCCAAGGCTCAACAACGCATGGTTAGAGCGGCTAACAAACATCGTCGAGACGTGCACTTCGCCGTGGGTGATAAAGTGTTTCTTAAGTTCCGACCGTACCGTCAGGCTTCCTTGTTCCGGAAGTTGAATGCGAAGCTCGCGCCACGATACTTTGGCCCATTCGAGGTCCTCGACTGTGTGGGTCCAGCAGCATATAGATTGAAGTTACCACCAGGGTCACGCATCCACCCCGTTTTTCATGTATCTCAGTTGAAAGCCACTATAGGGGATCACGTTACGGTGAACGCCTTGCCTCCAGAATTGTTGGTGGACGGTCCAGTGTTCGAACCAGAGGCAGTGCTGCGACGTAGGGAGGTTTGGCGCGGGGACGAGAGGGTTGGTCAGCTCTTGGTGGCTTGGAAGGGACTGCCGGAGGATGAGCAAACTTGGGTGGATGAGGTTCAATTCAGCACGCAGTTTCCGAACTTCCGCCTTGGGGACAAGGCTGTTCTTAACCAGAGGGGAATTGATGTGATGTACTCCAGGCGCAAGCATAAAGCAGCCAAAGAGTCAAGAGTCAGTCAAGCTGTTAATTAAGTCAGTCAAGTTAATTAAGTCAGTCAAGTTATTACTTAAATTCAGTCAAGTTAATTAAGTCAGTCAAAGCAGTTTAGCATGCTTAAATAGGGATTATCCCTCCTCTTGTAAACGAGAAAAATTATTGAGATATAGAAAAGAATCAGCCTCTAAGGCTTGGACTGGTCAATTTCAGACGCATTTTTTACCTTTTTTCTATATTCTAAATCCTTGACTCCATCAGATATGGATACTCATCAAGTGTTTATTTCAAGAGATGAAGTGTTTATGGACAACACTTTCCCCTATGTTCAATCCCCTACCACAGATGTTGCTCCACCACCACTGCCTGTCTTTGAAGAAAATACCACTTCTGATCATATATCACATCCTCAACCTGATGTTGATCCTCTCTCATCTCAACAATCAGCTATTGCTCCTCGAAGAACTCACAGAACAGTGACCAAGCCCACATATCTTGATGATTACATCACCAATTATGTTGCAAACATACAATCCCCTACCAACAGCTCTACAACCTCTTTTGTTCCTCATGCTTATCATACTGCTTTCATGATGACTAAATCCAAAATCAAAGATCCTACTACATATGAAGAGGCTAAGAAACATCCTCATTGGATAGATGCTATGAATAAGGAACTCCAAGCTTTGGAGACAAATCAGACATGGGAACTTACAGCTCTTCCTTCTCACAAGAAATCCATAGGGTGTAAATGGGTTTTTAAAACAAAGCTTCATTCTGATGGCACCATTGAGAGATATAAGGCCCGGCTAGTGGCAAAAGGATACAACCAGGTACATGGGGAGGATTTCCTAGACAGTTTCTCACCCGTTGCCAAAACTGTTACTGCTAGACTCTTTATTGCTCTTGCTGCCATGAAGAACTGGCCTCTACAACAAATTGACATCAACAATGCTTTTCTTCATGGGTACATAGACAATGAAGTGTATATGTTTCCTCCTGCTGGTTACACAAAAGCTTCCCCAGGACAGGTCTGTAAACTTAAAAAGAGTTTATATGGCCTTAAACATGTATCCCATCAATGGAATAATGAATTCTGCACTAAACTTTTAGCTTATGGGTTTAAACAATTAGCCCACGACCATTGTCTATTTACTTGCACACAACAGACTTCATTTATGGCACTAGTTGTGTATGTGGACGATGTTTTAATTGTTGGAAACTCCATATCTAACATTTCTGATCTCAAACAGTATTTACACAAGACTTTCACTATCAAAGACCTTGGAAATGCTACATACTTCTTGGGTGTGGAACTTTCTAGGAACAATTCTGGAATTCATCTAAGTCAGAGAAAATATATCATGGATATCATTCATGATACTGGTATGATACACTCCAAACCAGCTCCCACACCTCTGCCTTAGGGGTTAAAAATTACAGCTAACAGTGGTACATTACTCACAGATCCAGAAAAATATAGGCGATTGATTGGCTAGTTGTTATACCTCAATCTTACTCGACCAGATGTGACATATGTTGTTCAGCAACTTAGCCAGTTTGTCTAGGCTCCTCACATAGACCACTGGACCGCTGCTCTTCACTTATTGAGGTATCTCAAATCTACTCTTAATCTTGGTCTATTTTACAACAATGGTGCTTCCTTCCATCTCAAAGCATATAGTGACTACGATTGGGGATCGTGTCCTGATTCACAAAAATCTTTGACATGATATTGTGTGTATTTGGGGTCTTGCTTGATTTCCTGGAAATCCAAGAAGCAGACGACCGTTTCCAGAAGCTCAGCAGAAGCTGAGTACAGGGCGATTGGCCACTACCACTTGTGAAATGATTTGGATCGACTATATTGCCCAAGATTTGGGTGTACTTCTGCCTAAACCAACTAGTCTTTTCTGTGATAATCAGGATGCCCAACACATTGTTCAGAACCCTGTGTTTCACGAATGCACTAAACATATAGATATAGATTTCCATATTGTGCAAAATAAATATAAAGAAGGTTTTTTACAGCTCATACATGTCTCCACCAGGTTGCAACTTGCTGATATCCTGACCAAGCAGTTAGGGGTCTCTCAATTTCAATTTCTGATGTCCAAGCTTCGCATGGTTCCCCTAGCTCAGCTTGAGGGGGGGATGTAAAAGTTAGTTTGTAGCTGATGCCACATGGCAGTAGGTCATTGGTCAGCACTTAGCTTAGCAGCTAACCAAGATGTAATCCGTAGTATAAATATGAATTCTACTTTGTAAATCAGTTGAGATCTTAATATCAATTGGAAGCAGTTATTAGCTATTTCAGCTACTGCATTGTGCTCTTCACATTTTCCAAGCATGAATAACTGATTATCAAGTTTACATACACAAACTCTAGTGTGTATGGACGAAAATTTCAAATTAAAGTTTTCTCATTTTTCCCAACCAAGCGAATTTCTTTTTAATTAATAGATTTACACTTTAATGATTAAAAATGAAAGGTACAAACTTTGAATCTAATATCGCTTATATATATTCATTTATCTAATGATTGAACTTATTTAATCAAATATAAATTATTTATCAAATCACAATTTTCTAATTTTTACTTGAATATGATAAAACAAGACATTAGTCTTTGGAACATACTCTTTTTGTTGGGTCAAAAATCTAATTTAGTTTAGATATAGCTTTGATTAGTAAATTTTTGGTGTTCTAATATTTAAATTATTTCCGTTTAATTGATTATTATTTGAGAATACAAACTTCCTTTTGATTGTTATTGGACTAGCCTAGCAACTTGGGAGCTGACGAAGTCTGGGCCGGCCCGCCGATTGTGGACCTGACGAAGGGGCTTTCTTTAACTGGGAAAATTGTAGTAGTGAAACCAACTTGTGGAGTACTAATCATTCTCAAAACAAAGAGAAACCCAAATCAAACAATAATTGCAGTAGTGTTTATCATATTCACAATAATAATAATAATAATAATAATAATATTGAAAAAAATAAAAAATAAAAAATAATTCATTTATTCTCGGAGACCAATAACGCTGATCATTAAATAAATGAGATCTACAGTTTGGCGTCTGTTTAATTTTTATTATGATAATTTAAATTGCATAACTAGAATTAACTACACTTTCACGCTGTGGCCTATTAATTCAATTTTTGCATAGTTAAGTTTTTAGCATTTCTCCACACCAAATAGTGCCAAAATTATACAAAGACATTTATAAAATTAAAAATAGTATCGTGGGGTAGAACTAGTTATCAAAAAAAACCTAGTTATCCTACTTTTTAAGGAGTACGAATTAATTATTTCAATTTTAATTAAGTTCTTACCATTTCAAAGGAAATTCTTAAACCGTGGGCATGTGTTAATGGTTACGGCTGATGTGTAAACAATTTATCCGTAAATTTTGGAGAAGATAATAAGCTTACTTTGAAAGATTTCGACACATCAACTTATAAATACATTAATACATGTTTATGATGGATATGAAAACCATATATACTGATCATTTTTATTTTATTGTTGCTAGTGTTTCTAACACCAAATGGTCTCAATGTTACGTAAAACTTATTTATCAAGATAAATAAAAAATGTCGGTACACCATTCAAATAAAAATAGAAACTTAGTCGGGTGTATCGAATTAAAAAATTATAAAGGCGATGTATTATTAAAAAAACATAATCTCATTTATGACTTTCATTTATTCGTCTAATTGATTCAATAATTAACACTCAAAATTAGAAAGTACTGATAATATTGATCAGAACAATAATTAAATTGATTCAATCAAACATAAATGTTAGGGAAAATTGGTAAAAATGTCCCGTAAGTTTGCCCTAATTAAGAAAATATCCTTTAAGTTTGGCACTATTTAAACATGTCTTCTAACTTACAAAAAATTGATAAAAATGCTCCGTGACCGGCTACTGCAGGTTACCCATCAGGTCATCCATGAGCTGACCGTTTTTTGCTTATGTGGCATTTAATTTTTTTACTTTTTTTTTTGTGTTTTTCCAGCTTAGTGCTTATTAGGATGGTAAAGAAATTAATATATATATATATATATATATATATATAATATTAAAATTAAAATTCATAGTTTTAAATTCTAATATGAGAAATTATTTTAATAAATCTTTAATATATTATTTAGAATTGAATCTTAAAGTAACTTGAAAATTTTTAAAATTAATTTATAAAAGTAAAATTAATTTTTAGAGGAGTCTTAAATCTCAAATTATTTTATATATCTAAAAATTATCTTTAGATTTTTATAATTTAAGATAATTTTTAGATATATAATTTTACTAATTTTATAAATCATTCTATAATTTGTTTTTAGATATATAAAATAATTTAAGATTTAAGACTCTTCTAAAAATTAATTTAAAAAAATTTCAAACTTTAAGATTAACTAAAATAATTTTACTTATTTTATAGATATAAGTAAAAAATTTAATTGAATATTAAAGATTTTAGTAATCATATATCTATACATATTTTTGTTTTAAATCATTCTATAATTTATTTTGAATATTTTATATATTTTACAATCTAATTAATTCAAAATAATATATTAAAAATTTATTAAAATAATTTCTCATATTAGAATTTAAAACTATGAATTTTTAAATAATATATAAATTTAACTATCATTTATATCTAAATTGTAATATTATATATATATATATATATATATTAATTTCTTTATCATCCTAATAAGTGACTAAGTTGGAAAAACACAAAAAAAGTCAAAAAATCTAATGCCACATAAGCAAAAAACAGTCAACTCATCGATGACCTGATGGGTGACCTGCAATAGCCGGTCACGGGGCATTTTTATCAATTTTTTGTAAGTTAGAAGGCATTTTTAAAAAGTATCAAACTTAAAGTATATTTTTTTAAGGGTTAATTTCAAAAAGCAACCTGAACTTTGCGGGTTTTTACGCTTTGCAACCTAAAGATTTTTTTTTTTTTTTTCCGACTGGAACCTGTATTTTGCGATTTGACTCAAAACGCAATTCCGGCAATATTTTCAGGTTATATAGGCCATGTGACTGGCACATGACCCATTTTTCTGTATTTTCGTTTTTTTTAAAGCCTAAATACATGTATTTATCATTTTATTTTCGTTTTTCTTTTCTATCCTTAGTAAAATCAGATTTCACACTAACACTCTAATTTTTTACTACTCTCATTTACCCAATAGGTAATTCCAAAGGTCACTCTTCTTTCTCCTCTAACCCTAATCGCCATTCTGCTCCTTCTTCCCCAAAATTTTTCGACCCAACAAAAACGGAGGCTCATCCGTTGGCGCTAACCAGGAATGCCGTGGACGATCCGCGACGAGAGTCGCCGCAAGCTTCGAGATGGTGCAGTTGGTCTCGATTATGGTAAGCTCGAAACCTAGACTGACTCTGCTGTTATTATTTTGGTTCTAAAATGTACCTTGAGTTGTTTATGAGTGATTCTGCTGATTTTGCGATGTTATATTGTAATTTTGGGGCTGTGTTCCCCGATTTCAAGTTGTTTAAAATAGTATTGTTGATGGTGGGTCAGTTTTTATTCATTTATGGGTTTCGAATTTTTAGGTTAGTCGGTGGTTGGTGCATTTATGGTTTCGAAAGTTTAGCTTAGTCGATGGTGGGTCATAGTGTATTTCAGTTTCTTATTGTCGGTGGTGGGTCAGTGTGCATTTAAGCTTTCGAATATATTGTCTATTGTTTAATTTTGTAGGGTTGACTTTTGTCTTTATCCGACTTAATTCCATTTTTGAGACCTAATTTGACATTGAGCTCCTTAATAGACCCATTTGGGGCAATTTTGTGTGTGCTCTGTCAACTTGGGATTTCAGATGCTGATATTTGAATAATTTCAGAATATTATTTTGATTCATGTTTTTTGTTTTTTTTTGTTTCAATTGTTTATTGTTTGCACAGGTCCATACGATGAATATTTTACTATCAAAATGTACCATTCTGGTACATTTCGTGACCTTGGTATAATGTGTTACGTGGGTGGGGAAGTAGCCCATATAGATTACTGTGATCCAGACGAGATGTCGATGCTTGAGTTGTTTGCTATGGTTAAAGAATTAGGGTTAGTCGATGTGGATAAGTTGTATTATAATAGGAGTGGGGTCTATAACTGCAATGACCTTTGGCCATTAGAGATTGACATCGATGCAGTTAACCTGGGTGGGTTTAAGGATAGCGATAGAATGGTTGCAGTTTACGTCTGTCACAAAGGGGCGAATATGACTCAGGATAGTACTTCATTTGAAGGGGCGGGTAACACATCACAGTCTCAAGCTGATAATCACAGTCAGCTTGTGATATTTGTAGAAAAAGATGACAAACCTCTACCTCAAACACCCCCCACAGATTTCACTCGGAATGGGTTTGCTGACCTTGGCCAATCTGATGAGAGTGAGGATCTGAATTCCGTTGGAGATGATTCTGACAAGTCTCTAAAATTTGCAGATTCTGAATCCGAGTTATCTGATAAAGATGACTTGGACTTTGAGGAACATGTAGATGATAATGTTGAGTGGGGGGGTCTTGGGAGTGGGAATCCTACCCAAAATACGTTTGACACAAACACCGCCAGCTCTAGCAAATCTCCTAAATCAAAACTGAAACATAAGGGTCATCCTGTTTTCAAAGAGTCTCGGGACGGAATTTCACCTCCCCAATTTTTTATTGGCCAATGTTTTGAAACACTTGCCTCCTTTAGAAGAGCTGTTAGGGTGCACTCGATTGTGAATGGAAGAGAGGTTTTGTTCACAATCAATAATGTAGACAAAGTTCAAGCCAAGTGCAAACACCGTAGTTGCACTTGGCAGATATTTGCTTCTAGAATGAGGGGGGAGAACACCATTCAAGTGAAAACTTTCTATGAGACACACAAATGCCCTAGGATACAAAAGGTCAAACATGCCAATGCCAAACTCATAGCTGATGTCTATAGGTCCAAAATATACACTGACCCGAGCTGGCCTATTGATTCCATGGTTGCATGGATCAATAATGATTTAAAAGTGACCGTGACCAAACAGGCCTGTTATAGAGCAAAGTACATTGTATTGAGGCATGGTACCATGTGTGAGAGTGAGGAGTATGCTAGGCTCTGGTCGTATGCTGCTGAAATTGTAGAAACCAATCCCGGTACAACCGTGAAAATTAAATGTAAAAAAACAGTAGAAGGGACTAGGTTTCAGCGAATGTATATTTGTTGGGGGGCTCTAAAGCGAGGGTTTGTAGAGGGATGTCGACCTGTAATTTTCCTTGATGGGTGTCACCTAAAAACCGCAGCCGGGGGGATCTTGTTATCTGCCGTAGGAATAGACGGGAACAACGGAGTGTTTCCCATTCGCATATGCTGTGGTTGAGAAGGAAAAATACAAAACTTGGATTTGGTTTCTGAAGCTTATGTTAGATGATTTAGGAGGAGAAAACCATGCTAAGTGGACTGTGATGTCTGATAAACAAAAGGGTTTAATTGAGGCTGTTGAAGAGCTTATGGATGGGTGTGAACATAGATTTTGTGTTACACATCTATACCAAAATTTCAAATTAAAGCATAAGGGTTTGCAACTGAAAATTTATTGTGGAAGGCTGCTAGGGCCACTCGAGTGGTCGATTTTCAGAATGTGATGGGCGGCATTAGGAGGGTTGACAGTGAGGCATTCAATTGGTTAGTTGGCAAGCCACCCCAGCATTGGAGTAGATCACATTTTAGGACATTTTCTTGCTGCGATAAGCTGGAGAATAACATGAGTGAGAGTTTTAATAACATGATCTTAAAGGCACGATCAAAGCCTATTGTTTCGATGCTTGAAACAATTCGAGTGTCTATTATGAAGAGGCTGCACATTCGTAGAGACAAAATTAGGTCTTACCACGGTGAATTCTGTCCAATTGTTGAGCAAATGCTAGAGGAGTTGAAAAAGAAAGCTATGGAGTATCGTGCTGTGTGGAATGGGGAGAATCAATTTGAGGTGGAAAGCCCGTGGGGTAGTCGATGTAAGGTACACTTGGGGGAAGGGACATGTAGCTGCCGTAAATGGGAGTTAACCGGTTTGCCATGCTGCCATGCCATTGCATCGATATATTAATTGGAGCAGATTCCGGAACAGTATGTTAGCAATTACTATAGAAAAGAGACCTTCTTGAAGGCGTATTCTCATTTTCTTGGTGCTTTAGATAGTCCCGACAATTGGCCCAAGACTGAGTGGCCATCACTCTTGCCCCCGGTGGCACAGAAAATGCCGGGAAGACCTAGGTTATTCAAAAGAAGGCCAAGAGCTGACGAGGGAAAAGCACCACCTGTCACGACTCAAATCAGAACCAAGAGAAAATTGAAAAAGCAAGCAGAAAAACCCCTTAAATTGTCAAGGAAGGGAAGTGTGATGACATGCTCCATTTGCAATGGGCAGAACCATAACGCACGAGGCTGCCCGACTAAACCAGCTGCACCGGAGGAAGCAGCAAAGGGAACCGGCAAGGGCAGAGATATCCTGCTGCAAAATATGTAAGTTATAAGGTTTTTGTGATTAAAATTTGCATTCTGTTTCTTTTGTTACCACTCTTAAATAGATGTATAATTCAGTTTTTTGTCAATTCGTTGTCTAGGTACACAAGAGAGGTAGTGTGAAAGTTGGCGAAGGCACTAGCAAGGGTGCAACTACCTCGAGGAAACCTCCGGTGAGCAAAAAACAGAAGGAGACAGTCCAAAAGAAGGCTGCCCAACAGATAAAAACACGAGGCAAGGTATGGTTTCAGGATTTAGAGTGTTATTTTGTGACTTGAACTTGCTAGAATATGTTTGGTTTAATAAGAGTACATTCTGTTGGTTTTGTATTAAACAAATTCTGCATTCTACAAGGGTGACTCGAAGGAGAATTGCAATGATTTGAGGGATAATAGTGGATTCGATCATATTGAGTCTGTCCCAGATCATTGGTGGAATCTCTCATCCACTCAAGGGTCCTCACAGGTTACTCGGGTAGTGGAAATCCAAAACTTTGTGCTCACAAGATTAAAAATAGCTGCTAAATGGACATTCTAATATGTAGTGCCACTTTGATTTATTCAGATGCAGGAGCAAGAGGAAGCTCAATGCACCCCGGGTAGAATGACAAGGAGCCGAGCAAGTCAGATGCTTGAGCAATCTTTGAAGAAGGTGAATAGAGACGAAGGGCATAAAAGGAAGACAACTACAACCCATCCAAAGACAGCAACAAAAACTGTTGAAGCAAACCCTGACAGTTCTGTAACACAAAAGGAGACACCCAAAAAACGAGGGCTCAGGAAAATCACTCCCAAGCGTTACGGCAAGACTAAATATGCTGATGACAATATGCAGAAGTGCACACAGGAGTCAACAACGGTTGCTGCTGCCACAACCACCCCAAGTGCGAGAAGAAAACTTGAGGTACTATGACTTAATAATTTGTTGGTGCTAGTATCAGTCGTACGTCTTAGATATGATTGTATACCTTCTACATTACGCAATTTACTTTTAATTGTCGTAGGTGGGGAAAAAATCAGTGGCAAGAGATCGACAAGCTGGCCCATCCGTTCTGATTGATAAGCCAAATCCACGGGATTTCATCAAGCCGGATGTTCCAGTTGGGCCCAATAGCCTTACTGATAGCGTCAGATTATCCGCCACGATTCGCGAGGCTGCATCATCTAGTTTGTTCGTCCCATCAGAAGGCACACCTAAGTGTAATCAAATGTAAAAAGAGGTTGTGTGACTTTTTTTGACAGTTTGGTCTATTGACTGTTTATGTAATAGGATTTCTTTTGTATGTCCAAGTTGTATGTAACCGACTTGGATACTAGCTTACTTTTTGAGTGACTAGTCGTGTAGTCACTTTTTGGTACTCGAACTGAGGTTTAGTATGCCTCTTTTTTTGGAAAATCCTTCAGGACAGTCAAGCACCAAACTGGTTCTTTTTGATCATGTATAAACATGTCCAAACCTTCATTTAAGAGTTGAATGTATGGTGAATTGTAATTCAAGTAAAAGGTTTCCTAATTCTTAATGTCTTGATAGTATGATTTGTATAAGTTGTATGAAATTACTCCGAAAATTCAGGGTTCGTTTCATTTGCAAACTTTGGGGATTATATGCATTCCACATGGACCAAGCACATTAGAATGTAAATTGGCAAGACAACATGAGTAACTCACGTTTAGTCGATTGGGCCCAAGATGGGAACCTTCTTATATAGTTAAGGCCAAATTGAGCCCAAGATGGGCTTAAAATCATAAAACGCGCATATTCTGTTTTGGACTCGGAAAGCTACCTCGACCGAGTCAGAATCGGCCTCGACCGAGTTGGGTCAACTCGACCGAGGCAAAATCCCCCTCGACCGAGTTGTAGTCTCTGACCAATTTCGTGTTTTGCTCTTCATTTTTCACTCGACCGAGTTACTAAACAACTCGACCGAGTCAGACTTTCTGACCATGCTTCAACACCTCTTTGCTATTTCCGACTTTTCTTGCTCGTTTTCCATCCGAACCTTGCCCAAACGGAATTTTTTGCCTTTTTATACCTGAATAACACTAAAACAAGCAGAAACACGTCATCTAGCTCAAAAGATGGATTTTAATCACTTTTCGCCCAAATACACATGCATATGTCCCATATTACGATCTTTAATTGACCTAATATACATGTAAAACTAACATGTATCACTAAACGATCCAAAAATTGGCATGGTTTATCCAATATTACATCCACTTGGTGATTCAAATATCCACCAAAACAAATACAATTCTAACTGATAGGGATAACCCGGTTACTTCGGGTCGGGTTGATACCTGAGCCCACTTACCGGCCCAGCAAACGCGCCAGTAAGCGCGAGGGCCCAGGCCCAGCAAGCCCAGCAACACGCGAATCAAGTCTGTTCCACGAATGAAGGCCATGATCTTTTTCCAACTGCCATGCAGATTTGGTGGGCAAGATTATAGGGATTTAGTTAGGGTTTTGATTTAGTAGTATAAATAGGTGAAAAGAACTCTGAATTAGGGTTCGGACTTTGCATTCTGTAATACGCACTGTAAACTCCACGTTCTAGTAAAAAGGAACACCTCGGCGATTGCCGTTTTCTGCCCGTAGACGTAGATCTCCGGATCGAACCACGTAATTCTTGTGTGTTCTTATATTGTTTACGTAGATTCTTGTTTAATTGTGTGGTTATCGGATTGCGCATTATCAAATTGGCGCCGTCTGTGGGAACGACAGGGTAGTTTTTTGCAATACCAGTGCCTTCGGAAGTCATGGTGACAACACGTCAGAATCAATCCCGCCACGGTGCTCAATCTAACCAGGATCCACCCGTGGATCAAATCTTGTCGCCGAGGCAATTGCCGGCAGAGAGTACATCCAATCATCAGGGTAATCAAAACCCTCCACCCCCTCAAAACCAGCAAAACCCTAATATTGCTGCTGCTCAACCACCGGTAAACATTCAAATTACCCCAGAACTGCTCCAAGATTTCTTACAAGAGCATGCACATGTCCTTCAAGATTGGGCAGTTAATCGCCTACGTCCCGCGGGGCCTGCTAGCCATAATGCTAATCCCGAGGTGCCTCCACCACGCTCGCGTGATCAACAGGATCCGGGACACCGCAGGCGTCATGAGCGACGACAGGAACGACCTGGTTCTTCCGAGGACCATGGGAGTTCTAATGAATCGCGACCTCGCAATGAGGAACCTACTGATGCGGATCGTCGCCGTCCACTTAATGCGGCTAAGAGAGTTCGCTATACAAATCCTCATGCTCTGGATCTTCAAGAGTATGAGCGAGTTCAACGCAACGTTGAACTGGATAGAATCCTGGGCCTTGATGCCAATGGAGAGATCATCACACCGTTCTCCCAGGAAATCATTGCCACTTCCCTTCCCGAAGGGTTTAAACGGCCAGCCATGCCACCTTACAATGGCACAGGAGATCCGGCCAATTTTCTTGGAGCTTTTAGGCACAGCATGCTTAGCCATGATAGCATCACTTCCCTCCAATATTGCAAGATTTTCCCCGAGTACTTACAGGACGAAGCTCGGGTTTGGTTTGATTCTCTCCCACGTGACAGCGTATCCTCCTTAAGAGAACTCGCCGAACACTTTTGGGCACGGTTCGAAGCACGGGCGAAGCCCATGGCCACCCTGGCCGACGTCATGAATATGGAACAGCGGGACGGTGAAATCGTTACCCAATTTCTGGACCGTTTCACAACGGTAAGCCTCAAGGTGGGAAGTTGCCCCGATGATGTGGCCATCAACGCTTTTATGAATGGACTCCGCCCCGGAGCACTCCACACCGAGTTAGCTTGGAACACTCCGGTCACAACACGAGCACTGTTCAAAATAGTGTGCAAATTTGCTAAAGCCGAGGAGCAGACTCGCCAGAAGCGCGAGAAACACGCTAGCAAGCGGCAATCCGACAAGGCTCAAGCTGGGCCTAGTACTCGCCCTAGTGCATTTTCCCGCCTGACACCGGGGCGTTCAGAATCCCGAAGTGAAATTCCACAATTGACTCCATTGACGAAGTCACGAGCTGAAATCCTATCTATCCACAAGAATGATCTGCGACCTTGCCCGCGGATGACCGCGCCTCCTGAAAAGAGGAACCGTGGAAAGTGGTGCGCGTACCACCGGGATCACGGACATGAGACAAAGGAGTGCCGAGAACTCGGCAAGGAGATTGAAGAATGCCTCAAGAAGGGTCTCTTGCGGCAATACGTAGCTCGAACTAGTGACCAACCTCGGGCAAACCACAATGGGGGTTCGTCTCATAACCGCGGAGGTTATTACGACCGAGGCGCTCAGCAAAATCGGCCGCCGTGGCAGAATAATCGGCCAGGGCCAAATAACTACGCGCGGCAAGACTCTGGCAATCGCCAGCAACCACGTCTCCCACCACCACCTCCTCCTCCGGGAGGACCCGAAGACAACGCACCTACTCACGTGATAAACGTGATATATGGAGCCCTACCCACCGGGGCTTCACGACATGTATTAAAGGCAGAAGCTCGACGTCCTCCTCCCGAGGAGCCACGTCACAAACGCCTCCATCAGTCCGAGACTGTTAGCTTCACGGATAAGGACCCCGTTCCGGAGATAACACCTCACACGGACGCTATTGTCATCGACATGACTGTAGCCAACATAACGGTAAGGCGGGTCTTCGTGGATAACGGGGCCGCGGTAAGCGTTATATTTGCAGACTGTTTTGAAAGGATGGGGATTTCTCGAGATCAACTTCGACCGGCCCCCGGGCCACTACAGACTTTCACTCAGGGTGAAGTCCGGCCAGAAGGTATCATCACTCTCCCAGCGTCTTTGGGGACTTATCCGAGGATAAAAACTATCTTCGTGGACTTTTACGTGGTGAATTCTCCATCACCATATAACATGATATTGGGCCGGGACTGGCTCACCCCGGCAAAAGCCGTATGCTCCACGTATCACCTCGCGCTAAAGTTTCCCACCTCGCATGGTGAAGTGGCCATCCGCGGGAGTCAGCGGGTTTCAAAAGAGTGCATGTATGTGGCACTCAAAAAGACTGCCAAGGTTCCGCCCAAACAGCAGCTTCAAGTGGCATCATCGGTTCTGGAACCTCAGGAATGTACTTCGTTAGGAGATGCCACTGCACAAGTCCCGCTAGATCCGTCTAAGCCGGAGCAGACAGTAACAGTAGGGGCCGTGGATGTGCCATGGCTACATCAGGCCATTATTCAGACCCGGCGAGAATATTCCGATGTTTTTGCATGGTCTCCTTTGGATATGCCCGGGGTCTCTCCCGAGGTGATTACTCATAAGCTGAACATAGATCCTAGCGTAAAGCCAATCCAACAGAAACAGAGGAAATTCGCTCCGGAGCGAAATGAAGCCATTCGAGTTGAGGTGAAACAACTCCAAGATGCGGACATCTTGTTCGAGGTATTCTACCCCTCTTGGTTATCCAATCCGGTAATGGTAACAAAAACCAGTGGGGCATGGCGGATGTGTGTTGATTTTTCCGATCTCAACAAGCACTGTCCGAAAGACTGCTATCCTCTGCCCTCCATCGACCAAAAGGCCGAAGCCATTACGGGGTACGTGGCACTTTGTTTCTTAGATCTGTACAAGGGCTACCACCAGATTTTTATGGATCCACAGGATGCCCTCAAAACGGCGTTTATCACTGCCTTTGGGTGCTTCGCTTTTAAGAAACTGCCCTTCGGGCTTAAGAATGCTGGAGCCACCTATCAGCGTCTAATGGACTTCGTCTTCCACGACCAGATAGGTCGTAATGTTGAGGTTTACGTCGATGACTTGGTCATCAAAAGCTCCTCCCATCATTCATGTGTGTAAGACATTACCGAAACATTGCGCACCCTGCGGCGCTATAACTTGCGACTCAATCCAGCAAAATGCACCTTCGGTGTTGGCTCCGGGAAGTTTCTCGGGTACATGGTTTCACAAAACGGCCTGCAGGCCAATCCGGCTAAACTCCGTGATGTATTAGATTTGCAGCCACCAAAAACGTTCAGGGATGTTCAACGCCTCACAGGTGGTTTGGCGGCCTTAAACAGATTCTTATCGAAAGCAGCGGAGCGCCAGCTCCCATTTTTTAGAATCCTGAGACAAGCGAAGTCCTTTGAGTGGACTCCGGAGTGCACCGAAGCCTTCGAGGCCTTGAAACGTCATATACAGCAGCTGCCTACCTTGTCAGTTCCTCTCCCCGGAGAGCCGCTGTACTTATATCTGGCTTCCGCCGAGGAGGTTGTTAGCGCCGCTCTTGTGCGAGAAGTGGAGGGGGTTCAACACCCCGTGTATTTTGCAAGCCGGGTGCTTCATGGAGCTGAGACGCGATATTCCGTTCTAGAAAAAACCGCCTTGGCCCTTGTTATGGCAGCCCGGCGTCTTCGGCCATACTTCCAAGGACGTGAAATACGCGTCTTGACTAATCACCCTATACGCCAGATCCTTGTAAAACCCGAGGTGTCTGGGCGCCTCGCCAAATGGGCCATTGAGTTGGGCGAATATAACATCCAGTTCCTCCCCCGCCGAGCAATTAAGGGTCAAGCACTCGCCGATTTCCTGGCCGAAGCCCCGGGAGACAATTCCGAGTCCCCCGGGGACGGTGTTACACATCACCATGCTAACCTCGCCCCTTCACCCCGGAAGTGGCAACTTTTCGTGGATGGAGCATCCGCGGTCCGAGGAAGTGGTGCCAGACTGCTTCTCATCGACCCCGAGGGGGTGGAAGTTAAATATGTCATCCGGGTCAAGTTCAAGGTAACTAACAATGAAGCGGAATACGAGGCAGTTCTCGCCGGGCTCCGGCTCGCTCAATCCTTGGGCGTTCGTCATCTCGAGCTCTTCACGGACTCCGAGATCGTATCCAGGCAAATTCAGGGGACTTACATCGCCAAAGTGAAACATTGGTCAGGTATTGTGCTCTAACACTCAAGCTCATGTCAACTTTTGAAGCAGTTACTATCCAGAAAATACCCCGAGCTCAAAACACAAGAGCAGATGCGCTCAGCAAATTGGCCTCCGCGGTCCAAATTAATATATCTCCGGATATTATGGTTGAAGATTTGTCTCATCCAGCAATTCATGAGGCCACAGTTTCGGTACTGACCAACAGTGATCCGAACTGGATGACACCGATCATTCAGTATCTCCGAGATGGGATTATGCCCACTGACAAGCTACGAGCTCGGCAAGTTGTGCTCAAAGCCCCCAAGTACTCCCTTCATAACGGAGTTCTATATCGACAATCGTACTTACAACCGAATCTCAGGTGCCTCGCCCCTGCCGAGGCCATTCAAGTTCTGCGGGAGGTTCACGAAGGGGCCTGCGCAAGCCATATCGGTTCCCGGACTTTAGCAAAGAAAGTTCTCCGCTGGGGATACTATTGGCCAACCCTGTTCAACGATGCTCACGATCTAGTGACCAGATGTAGCAAGTGTCAGCTACACTCCCGGGTAAAGCATTTGCCTCAGACCGAGCTCACCGGAATCCAAGGTGCATGGCCGTTTATTCAATGGGGCATCGACATTGTTGGCCCATTCCCCGTTGCTCCGGGAGGGTTGAAGTTCCTGGTTGTTGCCGTGGATTATTTCACTAAGTGGGTCGAAGCCGAACCACTTACCGCTATTACCGGTCAGAATATTTTGAAATTTGTATGGCGCAATATCGTTTGCCGCTTCGGCATCCCGAGCATTATTATCTCGGACAATGGTAAACAGTTTGCCAATGATCCATTCCGCTCATGGTGTGAAGAACTCCACATCAAACAGATTTTCACTTCGGTTGCTCACCTTCAAGCAAACGGGCAGGTTGAGGTCACCAACCGGACCCTTCTCACGGGAATAAAAAAGCGCCTGGATAGTGCCAAAGGTCTCTGGGCTGAAAACCTTCCACAAGTCTTATGGGCTATTCGTACAACGCCGCACACCTCCACCGGGGAGACTCCTTACAGCCTTACTTACGGCTCCGAAGCCGTTATCCCCGCTGAAATCAGTGTGCCGAGTCCTCGCCTTCTCACATTAGTTCCGGATGATAATGACGAGGCTCTTCGCGCGAATTTGGATGAGCTTGAGAATCGCCGGGAACAATCGTTCATTCAGCAGGCTAAGTGCAAACAGCGAGCTGCCCAGTATTATAACCTCCGGGTTCGAGGTACACAGTTCAATGTCGGGGACTTAGTCCTTCGGCTCAACTCGGCCAGCAAAGCTGCCCCCGAGGGCAAACTACATGCTTCTTGGGAAGGCCCCTACCGAGTCGTTGCTGTACATGACTCTGGATCCTATCAGCTTCAACATATCAACGGGACCCCGGCCCCCCGAAGTTGGCACGTCACAAATTTGAGGCGTTTCTATCTGTGAAGGCCACATCGCAAGTACTATCTTTCCTTTAATTTCCTTTATAGTTGTTATTTCACTTTGTACTTTTGAGTTTGCTCCGGCACTTATCATTGAATAAAAATTCTTTGCTTGCATAACTTACTGTGTTATTCTTTACGTTACGGGGACGCCCTAACACAATCATACTATCATTATTAGTCTCCGGACAATTAAACCTCTCTCTCGGTCCGTCCGAGGAGGTTTGCATATTAGTCCCCGGACTCACATCACTTTCTCGTCTGTTTAACCGGAGAAACGTTTACTCCCGCCTGATCCGTCCGGGGAGGTTTGCATATTAGTCCCCGGACTCACATCACTTTCTCGTCTGTTTAACCGGAGAAACGTCTACTCCCGCCTGATCCGTCCGGGGAGGTTTGCATATTAGTCCCCGGACTCACATCACTTTCTCGTCTGTTTAACCGGAGAAACGTTTACTCCCGCCTGATCCGTCCGGGGAGGAATTTTACTCCCGCCTGATCCGTCCGGGGAGTTTTTACTCCCGCCTGATCCGTCCGGGGAGTTTTTACTCCCGCCTGATCCGTCCGGGGAGATTGGATTTATCCATGCCGTGTTCCCGAACACCTACTTAAAACAGTTAACAAGTTTTCTATCATGTTCCCGAACACCCGATTAAAGTGATTTGTAACCTGTTACTTTAATTACACCAGTTTGTACACGTTACAACAGTTTTATTATTATCTTCTGAATATTCAAATCAAATGGTTTTTTTTAAGACTACAAACATATATATAAAAAAAAAATATATATACAACAACAAAGACAACAAATACAAAAGCTACTGCCTACGGCCCCCGAGCCAATATTCAGCGCTCCGGCGCTGGGACCCGTTCCTCGGTCTGCGTTGGGTCCTCCGGGATCTTGAAAATCCTCGACCTCGGGCTCCGGCTCTGTTACCCCCTCGGGCTCCGGCTCGGTCATCCCTTCGAGTTTCCCTTCGCCGAGGACTTTCTCTGGGCGCTGGCCTCGGGGCTTCATCTCTGGTCCGTGCTCTGTTGCTGGATTGTGGCGCCGACCTCGGTGTTTGAGCCCACTGCTCAGGGTCCCATTCTTCCGGAGCCATCACTTCGATTTCCCGGGCCAGCTCCTCGACCACCTCCTCAGCAACCATCGGGGGCTCTTCTCCAATTGTGGTCACCGGAGCTGGCTCTCGGATGACTATGCCTTTGCTCTGCTCGGAGGGTTTCTTCTTGCCTTTGGTCTTCTTGTCCTTCCGAGGAGCTTTCTGCGTACTTCGGTCCTGACTCGTGCTCGCGATGAACTCTTCAGCAGAAGGCCTCCGCCTGATTCGGCCCTTCAGTCCTTCGTACATACTGAGCAGCAGTTCCAGGACTTCTCGTTTCCTCACGAGCTCCGCGGACTCGACCGAGCTCCTGGACATCAATGCCGCGATGTCACTCTGTATTTCAACGGTCCGCTCTTCTACTTCTTCAAAAGTTAGAAGACCGAACTCGGACAGAATCCGCTCATACTCCTTATGATGAACGCGGACGCGGCTCATCTCGGCAGCTGTGGTTCGATACTGCATCTCGAAGTCTTTGGCTCTTTCATTGGCCTCAACCACCTTCTTCTCTGCCAAGGCTATTTGCTTCTTCAGCTTAGGAACTACATGCATTTCCAGACGATTCTTCTCACCGCGGAACCACTCCAGTGATCCCATCAGCTTCTTTATTGTTTCATGTAGCTCCGCGATGTTCTAAATAGACAACGAAGACAACCAGATCGATTACTCTCAAGTATGTAGAGAGTTGCATTCAGTTCGACAAGAGACGTAAAATTGCTCATGTAAGTAAAACGAGAAATTCCAGAGACTGAGAAACATGATTGTATTTCACAAGGCAGGTTACAACTGTTCAAAACAATACATCATTCCTAACAGTTCTAAAATAGTACAACTTTAAATCTGCGGGGATCGACTGACCTCCCGCTCGGTTGCCTCGGTCTCCTCGGGCAACCCTTCTCGCTGGCCTTCAGACTCCTCGGCATTACCTTCTTCGGTCGCTCCGACGGCCTCGATCGCAGGAGATGCATCAACCTCCATCTGAGGAGGGGGCTCGATGCTCGGGGGTGCGGTGGCCAGTTCACCGCGGCTGAATGCCAGGAACTCTTCGTCCTGGTCCACTTCACAGCTGGCCACTTCCGCGGCAGTCAGAAGCTGCTTCTTCTCCCCGAGTACCTTCACCAGGGGCCATTCTGGCAGCTCCGCTAGAGAGGCGTAATAGGCCTTTTCCACCTCGGCAGCCGCCTCAGGGTCATACCCGAATTCTGGACGACTGATGTCCACATTCGGGTACGCCTCCTTCACCTCTTCCAGCACCAAGGCCCGTGTGGCTTTATCCTCGATGGCCACAAACTTCGTCTCAAAATCGAGGAAAGTCGTGGTTTTGAACAGTTTATCAGCAAAGGCCCTTAGCAAGGCTCCCTGCCCTTCGACCACGGCCGCTTCCCTCATTTCCATGTCCGCTCGCAGCTGCATCAGCTCACCGCGGAGAGCGTGGTTCTCCGCGTCCACCCCGCGCAGACGCGCGACCTCGGTCTCCGCCAAAGCAGCTCTCTTGCGTGCCTCGGTCAGGTCATACGCCAGCTTGTCGTTTCGTGCGCGAAGATCCCGCGCTGTTGCAGCTAGCCCTTCCCTGGCCTTCACCTCACTCTTCAGGCCGACCTCTATGATTCCTTTGGCCAGCCGCAGAATCTTCTCGGCGTCCGCGCCGTCAAACCCCAGACTGCTGGGGGACGCCTGCCCTCCCTGGATAAGTTAAACACAGTGTGACATATGGCTCAGACCTCAACTATACACCTCGCGTAAGGTAAAGTAATGATCAGCGTTTTTGAATGTTACCTCCGTACTCGCCCCAACCCGGGGTCTTTTGGATGGTGCCTGCGGAGTCCCAGCAGGCCCCGGCCTCTTCTTTGATACGGCCGGAGACCCCGCCGGCGTCACCCGTTCCTCCGACTCCGTCGACGGTCGTGCACTGGGTGGCATCTCCCCCCGGGGAGACACCTCAGCGGCTTTCCCTTTCTTCTTCGCCGCTGCAGTCTTAGCGGGGCTTCCTGCTGCTGGTTGCTTTCCGAAGCGTCCCACTGCATATAAGGTCTATGGTTAGTTCTGCGCAAAATGACAAGTTCAAAATATCAAAGAACGAAAAAACTCCTACCCTCTTCGGTGCCCCCATTGCCCGCATAGTACAGGCTCAATCCTGCCTTCTCCAACTCCTCCTCGGAGCAGAGGGTTTTGAAAGTCCCTACTGTCCGGAACGTATGCTCCACTTCGGCCCCCGGGCTCTCCACGGGGGCGGTATCAAGCACCTCATCAATCCTCCACTTCGGGAGTGCTATTTTATTCCTAACGAAGATGAACTTCTCCTTCCACCCCTCTACTTTGCTCGGGTTCTGAACCTTGAACCCTCCTCGGGCTCGGGGACTAAAGGAATACCACCCCTTGGACTTCCCGAAGTTTTTAAGCTGGAAGAAAAACCTAAAGAGCTCTACCGTCGGCTCTAATCCGGCCTGTTTACAGACTACAGTGAATCCTACCAACTGCCTCACCGCGTTCGGCGCTAACTGGCAGAGAGCGATGCCGTAGTATTTTAACAACTCTATGACTACGTCCCACAACGGCAATCTTAATCCTACTCTAAGGGGATCTATATACACGGTAATAAACCCCTGCGGTGGGCAACAGGCCCTATCCTCGGGGGTAGGGATTGTGTACTCAAGGTCGAAGGGAAGGTAAAAAGATGGGAGCTCCCTCAAAATTTATTCTCGCGACATCCTTAGCGCTACAGAGGACACCTCAAGATTCTCCACCGTGCATTCATAAAACGAAACCAACATGACATTGCACTCTAAGCCATCAACTCTGTCTACAGTTCTAACCTCATTCCTCTCCGGAATGAGATATGATAGGGGGGGGACGTCTAACGGGGTACTCGAAGTCCCTAATTCTTCAATCGAGCCCGAAGATGTGGCAGAAGATGAAGAAGATGAAGAGGAAGACATACTTACTTGGTTTGAACTCGAAAGGGTTGATTTGAGAAATTTTTGATCTCTGATGAATCGCAAATGCAGGTTTCCTCTTTTTCCCGCTTTCTAAACAGATGAATTGCAATGAAGAAGATGAAAAGTTACTGTGCAGTTATTCCCAATATACATGCAAAAAACCGACGGCTCTGATGCAGCCTATTCAAATTCAGTGATGGGGATTCATGCGTGATCTCCACGCACTTTACAGTTACCGAGGCGCGTGGGGAACAGCTGTCTTGGAACTCGCAGAGCGTGTCACTTCACGACTCTCTTTCTCATTATGGCGCCGCCAATCACATCAGCCTCACCCTTCTTTAGGAAGATTCAAGATGCACTCCGGTGTACCTTCCACCTCGGTCAAACTACCACACTCCGGTGCTCCTACTATTTCGGCCGAATTACTCACTCCGGTGTACCCTCCACCTCGGCCAGACTGACACATCCTTCCAACGCGTTTTTGGTTTCTGGGGAATTCGATATCTCGCTATATGCCCCGTGTACTTCGGCCCAGCTCGGCACTGCGTCCATTGACTGCTCCGCAGAGTCCCAGGGACGCGGATAGACTCAGTCCTGCATAAACACTCCGGCCCGCCAGAGATCACGGTTCTTCCTGCTTACCGTACCACTCCGGTGACAACCGAAGCTCCCTCCTCGCTTCGGCGGGGGTGGGGGAGGGGGGGCATCTGATAGGGATAACCCGGTTACTTCGGGTCGGGTTGATACCTGAGCCCACTTACCGGCCCAGCAAACGCGCCAGTAAGCGCGAGGGCCCAGGCCCAGCAAGCCCAGCAACACGCGAATCAAGTCTGTTCCACGAATGAAGGCCATGATCTTTTTCCAACTGCCATGCAGATTTGGTGGGCAAGATTATAGGGATTTAGTTAGGGTTTTGATTTAGCAGTATAAATAGGTGAAAAGAACTCTGAATTAGGGTTCGGACTTTGCATTCTGTAATACGCACTGTAAACTCCACGTTCTAGTAAAAAGGAACACCTCGGCGATTGCCGTTTTCTGCCCGTGGACGTAGATCTCCGGATCGAACCACGTAATTCTTGTGTGTTCTTATATTGTTTACGTAGATTCTTGTTTAATTGTGTGGTTATCGGATTGCGCATTATCACTAACCAAAAAAATCAGTTAGCAAAAACAAGCTTCACCAAAACAAATACAATTCGAATAAACGAACCAAAAATTGCAATACCTAAAAAACTTCCAGAACACAATCACAATTCGACTGAATCAACAAAACTTTATAGTCATTGAAAACAAGCTTCCATTAATGTCATGATTGATTCTTTACAGCAAAAACAACGCATTCATCATTCAGCCGAAATCCACAAAACAAACAGTCTAGACGGGTTAACAACCATACACTACCACACTTCTTATCACAACACTAACCTAACCTTTAAAGAAATACAACAAAATGCAAATTGCTAAGACAACCCAGATCCACTTCTCCCTCTTTTTGACCCGAAAAATTTCATCTTCAAGCAGCACAATTCTCTCACCATCATCATTATTGTTGGCACGTTGCAAATCACCTCGAAGGTTGTTAACCCGTCTCAACAGTCCGGGAATTATCTGGCGAGCCCTTTCGTCAGCTGGTGGGTCAATCCAACGAAAAAAATCGCAGCCATTTAGAGCCTGCAAAAAAGTTAAATCATTGAAATATGGCCCCAAATACAACACCAAACCCTAATTTGTTGGGCAAAAATGAACTCAACTAGTTTTTCATACAGAGTCTGCTCAAGCAATCGTTTAAGAATGCGAGAGTGATAAAGAACGGAGAAGAGAGTGTTTGGGCGTTTCGATTCTTACCCGGTATCGTTCACATACAGCGTAGCGCCTGCCTGGATTTCGTTCCGTCCACGATGTACGGAGCACAGCAGCGTCACCACATCTGCATTGCCATTCCATCTTGGAGCCTAGCGGTGGTGACTGGTTGAGGATGCGGGTGTGCAATTTTTTACAGGGATTGTGAGTCACTTCTGGTTTTTAGCTTCTTAGATGGAGTGAATTAACCCTAGGCTATTTAAATCTGATTTTACTAAGGATAGAAAAGAAAAACGAAAATAAAATGATAAATACATGTATTTAGGCTTTAAAAAAAACGAAAATACAGAAAAATGGGTCATGTGCCAGTCACATGGCCTATATAACCTGAAAATATTGCCGGAAATGCGTTTTGAGTCAAATCGCAAAATACAGGTTCCAGTCGGAAAAAAAAAAATCTTTAGGTTGCAAAGCGTAAAAACCCGCAAAGTTCAGGTTGCTTTTTGAAATTAACCCTTTTTTTAATTAGGGCAAACTTACGGGACATGTTTACCAATTTTCCCTAAATCTTATCTTAGAATTGGAAAGTTTGGATTGAGGTTGATGCTCAACTAATCATATACATATCAGAGTAAATATAGATTGACAATTAGAGATTATAGGATTGATTGTTAAATTCACCGAATTGAGAAAGAAGATGAATATGAAGATCTTCCACATTCTGCGAAAAATTAACAAAACGGCCTAATATTATTTAGGTATTTGTAAACTTTGGTAAATTCTCTTATAAATCTCTTTAGAAGTAATGATATGGGTAGAGGGATCTAGCCAAACCCTCCCATCAAATAAACGGTTTTTGGTTAAAAAGAAAAATAGCATTTATGTAATAGCTAGTTATTTGGAGGTAGGGAGTGTATTTTGATTAAAGTGAGTCGTGGTATATTTTTATATCTTTAGTTTCCTTGTTTGATAATGAGTAAGCTTAAGCTTCAACTACTTTATATCACAGGAATTTAGAATTATAAAGCAGTACATAATTTGTACGCCAATGAACCTGTGTACTTATCCTCTCTCACCAACCATATGCCACAGACCAAATGAAAATGAACTCCTACCAAAGACTTAACCAACCACCCCCTAAATGTGAGGTATTGACGGACCAAAAAATTTAGTCAAGGGACCCTCAATTATAAATTCATTTAGGAGTTCGTTTCACGGGATAATTATTTTAAACTATGTTCTAAGGTTATATGATAAATTTTGTCAATTATAGGACAAATTCCAAGTATGTTAGAAAATAAAGTCTTTTATATTAGATTCTAAACTTCAAATATTGGATAAATTACATAATTTTTTTTTTTTTAAGAAAATCTAAAATGGAAGACTATAGTATTAAGCCCCTAATAAGTCCATGAGCCTCAATAATATTCATCTCTATAAATAAGATTAGAAAGTAGTAACAATTTTGATAAGATCAATAAATTAATTTAATTACAAAAAGAAAAAAAGGATAATCAAGCTTTAATGTTTCTATATTCATTATATTTTGTAAAATCTTTTATCTCTACCGCTTATACATTATAATACATCCATTTAATTCATGTTAAACAATAGAATTATTTATTTTATTTAATTAAGTTGTATTAAACTTGACTAAAATACACATATATAATAATATATTTTGACAGGACCAGAGGCACTAACATATGTAACAACACATTTTCATGGTGACCCATGGTCCCTGCATAGGTCCGCTTATGATTCAAAGTATGGGGAATACTGATAAAGAACTGGAAAAAAAATCATTTACACCCAATCACCACCCTATACAGACTAGTTCCAATTTATTTCTTGCTACATCCGAAAATTTTACCACATGATTTGTTCACAATCTAAATACATTAGTGGTTAATCCCAAAAACATGTTGAGAGAGGCCTAACTAGAGGGAAATCTAGGAGTTCGTATCACGGGATAAATTTTCAAAGTAAAATCTAAGGTTAAATTTTATACCAAATAGAGGACACTCTGCGGAGGCAGAAAGTAAAGTGTATGTATTAGTCGATTAATTTAAAATATTGAATACATTACATTAGAAAAATACTCCCTTCGTCACGGTTAAATTTGCAACCTTGATTGGGCACAGATGTTAAGAAAAAACAGATTTTGTTTTTTCCTTTAATTTTTTTAAAGGTGGAGATTGAAGGTTGAATTTTGAGAGTGAAGATTGTGAGAATTGATTTTCATTTATGAGATTGCAAAGTTAACTGAGACGGATTGATAAGACAAGTTGACAAATTTAACTGGGACGGAGACAGTACTATTTTAGAAAACCTAAAAAAGTGGACCACTATCCTGGGCCCCCTAAATCTAATGAACCTCAACAATACGTAACACTCAAAATTAAAAAGTACTAATAATATTGATAAGAACAATAATTAAATTGATTCAATTAAAAAACAAATAATCAATATATGATAATATTTCTATTCATTTCATTCTATATTTTAAAGGTTTTTGGTCTTTATGGTTATACTTGACATTTATACTTCCATTGATTATTAACTACTTAACCAAAATTAAACAATATAATTATTAAATTAATTTAATTAATGTGCATACTATCATACACACAGCTACACCTATATCTCGTGTAATATAGATATTCCTGAAGCATATAAATTACAGTCTGTTCTCCGATACTATATTAATTTACATTTGTTATCTCTATATTTAATTGGTCAAAAATATTCGAGTGATCTTCCCTTATAAAATAAAAACTGAGTAGTGAACTGTAAAAGGCCATGTTGAAGAGTACGATAACAGATACTCCCTCTGTCCCGTAGAAATTTTCACGATTGACCCGTTACGTATATTAAGAAAAAATTATTTTTATTTTTTGGTTTATTTTCTAAAAGGTGGAGATTGGGGATGAAGATTTCAGGGTTGAAGATTGTGAAAGAACTCTTCTTTTTAAAGATGTGCAAATTGATGTGGAACGTATGGAAAAAAAAAATATGCAAAGTAGCATGGGACGGGGAGTACTAATTAAACAAATTAGCTGAGTCAATGCTTGGTCGTAAAGTACAACAATCTAGCCATATAATAATGAGAAATTATAAATGTTCTTTTTGCAACTTAAAATCAATGAGTAACTTAAAAGTAGCCCATGCATCAATAAACGACAAGTGAATTTCCTCTTTTAGGTTTATTGGTTAATTATAAATAGCACAACATGTTCTGTAGCAATCTCACCATATGTACTACTGTTGTATGTTCTATAATGGCTCCAAAAAGTATGTGCATTCTACTTGTTTTAGTGGGTATTTTTCAGTCAAGAGCAGCCCTTGACGCCCATTATTATGACAAAACATGCCCTCAAGCTGAAAATATTATCCGGGAAGCTATTCGTAATGCTACAACTTTCGATCCTAAAGTGCCTGCTCGTATCCTCAGAATGTTCTTTCATGACTGTTTTATTAGGGTACGTAATCGCTCTCTTCCTCTCTCTCGTGATCTATCTATCTATCTTGACGAATAAGCTGCAAATAGGGTTGTGATGCATCGGTGTTGGTGGACTCAACTCCAAACAACAAAGCGGAGAAAGATGGTCCTCCAAATCTCTCATTGGCAGCATTTTATGTGATCGATGATGCAAAAAGAAGGCTTGAACAATTTTGTCCCAAAACAGTGTCTTGTGCTGATATATTGGCCATTGCTGCAAGAGACGTTGTCCATCTGGTAATCCATATTTCTTTTCAGTAATTACTCTACTATTTCAATTAAATTAACATTATCCTCTATGTTCAATAGTTTACCTCCGCTTTCAATATCAACACTCCTCATACTTTTTTTATAAAATAATGAGGTGATGCTTTTTTATAAAACGGGTCTCTTCGCCCACTTTTGCCAAAAATGCCCTTGTTGAAAGGGCCACTAACAAATTTTGACTTTTGAGTTTGACTCCACTCACTTTAATGATTTTCCACCATACATTCACAGTATCGTAAAGATAGTCATTTTTTATTGAAAGACAGTATATTAAGTGCATTATTTTTCAAATAATACCTCTACTTAATTTTATTGAAAATATTATTCCCATATTTTAGCGCTCTTTGATTGACAATATTAAATAAGGGCATCATATGATTTTAATTTGTTAGAAACTTTGAAAGTAGAGTATATTTATGAGAAGGAAAGAGTAACATTTTTCAGTACATATATATATAAACATTGTGTGTAATTCATGTGTTGTTTAAGTACTGTAATCAGTCTCGGTCCTCTATTACATTATATATTTTATCTTATGTTACATCACCTTTAATACATTGCATGTGTTAACTAATGATGGCATATTATATATGTGTCATTTGATAAATATTGTGGGACATAAAATGAAACATAAAAATGTAAGAGGTAATTAATCTCATGGGATCGAACTGCGTGGGTTGGAAGAATGTTTTAGCCATCTCAGCTACATTATGAATTAATAGAAATAATTTTAGCAACATTTGCACACCATAAAACCCATGCCATAAAATTGTCAGTAAAGAAGTTGTGCCGGGTAAACATTTGCCCCACATAAAAATTAAGTTGTGTAATACTAGTACGTGTGTAGGAATTTAACTGTCTGTGTTCAAGGGTATTAAAAGAATTATATATATTTTATAGATGATAAGTTGAAAAGGATTTGATATCTAAATAGAATTGATGTGTTTATTTTAACAAAAAATACAAGTATAGCAGTGGCTAATTGACATAAAAAAAATTGTGGTGACTCGAATTCAGGACCAAAGGCCTAGGTAGTGGATGCTCTATCACTTGAGCTATCCAACTTTGTCACTATTGACATAAGATATTACCTCAATTTCTTTTTATTTGTTGTCTTAAAAGTTAATTGTTTCAAAAAAGAAAAAAGAGTAACATTTCATGTAATTGAGAGGGAGAAGATGATTTAAGGAAAGAGGTGATACAAATTAGGGATGGAAGAAGAGAGAGAAAAAAACATTCGTGGCGTACTGTCCATTTAAAAAAAATATATATTTATCCAAAATTAAAAACAAATAAGTAAAAACTATCACCTTTTTCCCGGTGTATATAATACCATTCTGCTGTATCTGTTCCAAAATACATATATATGTATGATGAAAAATGACATCACCTAATAATTTACTTAATTAATCCAGTCTGGGGGACCAAATTGGAGGGTGGTGAAAGGAAGAAAGGACGGGAAAATATCAAAAGCATCGGAGACCATAAACCTACCAGCTCCATCCTCTAACACATCTCAGCTGATTCAGAGCTTTTCTCAGAGAGGCCTCTCCCCCAAAGACTTGGTCGCACTTTCCGGTGGCCACTCTCTCGGCTTCTCTCACTGCTCCTCCTTCGAAGCCCGCCTCCGCAACTTCAGCGCTGTCCACGACACCGACCCCACCCTTCACCCCCAACTCGCCGCCGACTTGAAGAACAAGTGCCCCAAACCCATCACCGACCCCAATGCGGGTCACTTCCTGGACTCAACGTCCTCGGTTTTCGATAATGATTATTATAGAAGGGTTGTTGCTGGGAAGGGCGTGTTTGTGTCGGATCAGTCTCTGTTGGGAGATTACAGGACACGTTGGATAGTTGAAGCGTTTGCCAGGGATCAAGGTTTGTTCTTTGCAGAATTTGCGGCTTCCATGGTTAGGCTTGGGAATGTTGGAGTTGTTGAGAATGGACAAGTCAGACAAAATTGCAGAGTTGTAAACTAAAAATGCGGATCAGTCTTGTTCTTTTTCTTTTTTCTTTGTTATGTTGTGTATCTGATGTTATACATATGAGTTGAACCGTTGGAAGTACGTAATAAAATCATTTTCTAAACATATTGATAAAGCGCAATCCGGTATTCAATCAATTCAGCCTAAATCAACGCAGGAAATATAAAAACACACAAGATATACGTGGTTCGATCCGGAGATCTACGTCCACGGGCAGAAAATCACTCTTGCCGAGGTGTTTCTTTCACTAGAACTTTGAGTTTACAAGCTGTAATTCAGAATATAGAGTGCGAACCCTAATTCAGAGTTCTTTCCTCATATTTATACTCAACTTTCCTAAACCCTAACTGAACCCTAACTAACTCCCTATTCTTACGCCTATTTCCCGCTGCATGGCAGTTGGGAACGGATCATGAGCCTTGATTCGCGGAACAAACCATCTGTTGGGCCGACGCGTGTCTCTGGACCTGTTGGGCCTACGCGTGTTGGGCCTTCGCGTGCTTGCTGGGCCTACACGTGCTGGGCCGTTCAGTGGGCTTAGGTAGTAACCCGACCCGAAGTAATCGGGTTATCCCTATCAGATGCCCCCCCCCCCAGCCGAAGCAACGAAGGAGCTTCGGTTGTCACCGGGGTGGAACCGTAAGCAAGAAGGGCCGTAGTCGCGGGCGCGCCGAAGTGTTTATGGATGACTAAGTCTATCCGCGTCTTCGGGGACTCCGCGGAGCAGTCTGCGGATACGGAGTCGAACTAGGTCGAAGTGCACAAGACATATAGCGAGATACCGAATTTCCCAGAAGCAAGAAACTGTGTTGGAAGTATATCACAACCTGGCCGAGGTGGAGGGTACACCGGAGTGTAGTAGTCTGGCCAAAATGAAGGAAGTACCGGCGTGTGGTGGTATGACCGAGGTAATTGAATCACCGGAGTGCAGTTTGAATCTTCCTGACGAAGGGTGAGGTTGATGTGACTGGCGGCGCCATCATGAGAGAGAGGGATGTGAAGTGACACGCTCTGCGATTTCCAAGAAACCTATTCCCCACGCGCCTTGGGAACTGTAAAGCGCGTGAAGAGCACGTTTAAATCTCCCTCATTGAATTTGAATAGGCTGTATCAGAGCCGTTGGTTTTTTGCGTATATATTTGGAATAACTGCACAGTAACTCTTCATCTTCTTCATTGCAATATACCAGTTTAGAAAGCGGGAAAAAGAGGGGATTCGGTGCCTGTGATTCATCTCAAATCAAAACTTCTCAAATTCAACCCACTCAAATTCAACCCAAGTAAGTATGTCTTCCTCTTCACCTTCTGCCTCATCTTCTGCCTCTATTGAAGAAGTAGGGACTACGGATGCTCCGTTAGATATCCCCCCCCTTCGATACCTCATTCCGGAGAGGAATGAGATTAGGACCGTAGACAGGGCCGATGGGCTGGAAAGCAACGTTATGATGGTTGCCTTCTATCCATGCGCGGAGGAGGGTTTGGAGGTGGCCTCCGTAGCGTTACGGATGACGCGAGAGCAAATTAAGAGAGAAATCCCTTTATTTTTCTTTCCCTTCAACCTAGAGTATATAATACCGAACCCCGAGGATAGGGCCTGCTGCCCACCGCAGGGGTTTATTAGTGTGTACATAGATCCCCTTAGAATAGGCCTGAGACTGCCCCTGTGGGACATTGTGATCCGGTTGCTGCGATACTACGGTATTGCCCTGTGCCAACTAGCGCCGAACGCGGTGAGGCAGGTAGTGGGATTCACCGTGGTGTGTAAAAACGCCGGATTAGAACCGACCGTAGAGCTTTTTAGGTTTTTTTACCAACTAAAAAACTTCGAGAAGTCCAAGGGGTGGTACTCCTTCAGTCCCCGAGCCCGAGGTGGGTTCAAGGTTCAAAACCCAAGTAAGGTAGAGGGGTGGAAGGAGATGTTTATATTTATAAGAAACAAAGTAGCTCTCCCGAAGTGGAGGAGGGACGAGGTACTTGATACCGCTCCGGTGGAGAGCCCGGAGGCCGAAGTGATACATACATTCCGGATAGTGGGGACTTGCAAAACCCTCTGTTTCGAGGAAGAATTGGAGGAGGCAGGACTGAGCCCGTATTATTCGGGCAATGCGGGTGCCGAAGAGGGTAGGAGTCTCTCTATCTTGCTTTTTACAACTGTTGACTTTGTATATGACTAACTTTACCTTCTGTGTGCAGTGGGACGCTTCGGAAAAGAACCGACTGGGAGCCCCGCGGCGTCGGCGGCGGCTAAAAAGAAGGGGAAAGCCGCTGAGGTGTCTCCCCGGGGGAAGATGCCACCCAGTGCGCGGCCCAGCGCTGGGTCGGAGGAGCAGGTGGGAGTGGCGAGGCCTGCTCCCGGATCTAAGAAGAGGCCGGAGCCATCATCCGGGACTCCTCCATCAGCAGCTAAAAGACTCCGCCCGGAGGAGAGTATGGAGGTAAATTTCTGATACACTGTTAGTTACCGCAAATGTTTTGTATGTTATTTGTGCTGACTATGGTCTGTGGTTATTGGTGGCAGGTGAGGGAACAGGGGCCCTCAAGTCTGCTGGGGTTGGAGGGGCCCGATGCCGAAGAACTTCTGCGCCTGGCGCGAGGTATCCTGGACCTCGGCCGTAAGAGCGAGAAGGAAGGGAAGGAGGAACTGGCCGAAGTGGCAAGGGAGCTTCGGGCGCGCAATGACCGGTTGACCCACGACCTAACTGAGGCGCGAAAGAGGGCTGCCCTTGTCGAAAATGAAGCGGCGCGTCTGCGCGGGGTGGAGGCGGAGAGCAATGTCCTCCGAGGTGAGGTACAACGACTGCGGGCAGAGATGGAGGCTCGGGAAGCTGCTGTGGTCGAGGGGCAAGGAGCGATGCTGAAGGCATTCGCTGATAAGTTATTCCAAACCAGCACGTTCCTCGACTTCCAGACGGAGTTCGTGGCAATAGGGGACCAGGCCACACTATCCGCGCTGCTGGAGCAGGTGAAGGAGGTCTACCCGAATGTGGATGTATATCGTCCAGAATTCGGGTATGACTTTGAGGCAGTGGCCGGAGTGGAAAAGGCCTACTACGCGGCTCTAGCAAATCTGCCGGAGTGGCCCTTGGTGAAGGCTCTCGGGGAGAAGAAACAGCTGCTGACGGCCGCGGAGGTCGCCAACTGTGAGGTGGACCAGGACCAAGAGTTCATGGCGTTCCGCCGAGGTGAACTGGTCTCCGCACCCCGAAGCAGAGATCCCCCTCCACGGATGGAGGTCGAAGCCACAGCTGCGGTCAAAGCTGCCGCAGCAAATGAGGAGGGAGAAGCCGAAGTGTCAGAGGGCCGGCGAGAGGTGATGCCCGGAGATACGGAGGCAACTGAGCGGGAGGTCAGTCGATCCCCGCAAATTTAAAAACTATAGATGATAGGATTACATGCAAACATTGTACGAATCATGGATATTGTACTTTTATTTTGTGAAATATAATCCTTTGTTTCTCAGACTCTTCATCTTCTCTTTGCTCGCATGATCAATTTGTGTTTGTTTTCGAACTGAACTCCAACTCTTGACGTACTTTAAATTGATCGATCTGGTTGACTCTTGTTTCTGTTTAGAACACCGCGGAACTACACGAAACAATAAAGAAACTCATGCGATCACTTGAGTGGTTCCGCGAGGAGAAGAACAACCTGCAAATGCACGTAGTGCCGAAGCTAGAAAAGCAGGTGGCCTCGGCAGAGAGGAAAGTAGTTGAAGCCGAAGAGAGAGCCAAAGATTTCGAGATGAAATACCGGTCTACAGCTGCCGAGATGAGCCGTGTCCTTGTTCATCAGAGGGAGTATGATCGGATACTGTCGGAGTTCGGTCTTCTGACCTTTGAAGAAGTGGAGGAACGGGTCGTAGAGATCCAGGGCGAAATCTCAGCGCTTACGGCAAATAACCCCGCGGAGGCCTCGGAGCTCGTAAGAAAGCGAGAAGTGCTAGAGTTGCTTCTGAGCATGTATGAAGGGCTAAAGGGCCGAGGCAGGTGGAGGCCTTCTGCCGAGGAATTCATCGCGAGTTCAAGCCGGAGACAAGGTACCCCGAAAGCGCCCCGGAAGGACAAAAAGAAACCCTCTGGAAAGAGCCAAGGCATAGTTATTCGGGAGCCAGCTCCAGTCACCACGATCGAAGAAGAGCCTCTGCTGTGGTTGCCGAAGAAGTAGTCGAGGAGCTGGCCAGAGAAATTGAAGTGATGGCTCCGGAGGAGTGGGACCCTGTGCAGTGGGCCCAAACCCCGAGGTCCGCTCCACAGCCAAGTAGCCGAGCTCGGACTAGAGACGAAGTCCCCAGGCAAACGCCCAGAGCAAGTCCTCGGCGTCGGGAAGCTCGTGGTGGAGAAAGAGCCGGAGCCCGAGGTCGAGGATCTACAAGATCCCGGAGGACACAGCGCAGATCGAGGAGCAGGCCGCAACGCCGGGGCGCTGAATATTGGCTCGGGGGCCGTAGATAATGACTTATCATTTTTTTTTTTTTTTTTTTTTTTTTTTTTGAAGTTGTAAAGAACTTTTCGGTGTTGTATCATTTAGAAGATAATAGAATCGTTTGATGTGCACAAATGTGTTAAGGAAAACAACAAGTGATTAACTGTTTTAGTTAGGTGTCCGGGAACATAATTCGAATAACTCTAATATACATCTCTGGACGGATCAGGCAGGAGTAAAGTAAGTCTCCCCCGGACGGATCAGGCAGGAGTAAAGTAAGTCTCCCCGGACGGATCAGGCGGGAGTAAACACTTCCCCGGTTAAGCAGGCGAGATAGTGATATAAGTCCGGGGACGAAATGCGAATCTCCTCGGACGGACCGAGGGAGAGATTTAATTGTCCGGAGACTAATAACAATAATATGATTGCGTTAGGGCGTCCCCATAACGTAAAGGAAAACACAGCAAGATGCATAAACAAAGAATTTTTATTCGATGATAAGTGCCGGAGCAAACCAAACAATACAAAGGTAAATGATAATCATAAAAGAAACATACAATGAGCAGAAGAGAGCAGATGGTACTTGTGATTTGGCCTTCACAGGTAGAAGCGCCTCAAGTTGGTTACGTGCCAGCTTCGGGGAATCGGGGTTCCATTGAGATGCTCTAGCTGATAGGATCTGGAATCGTGCGCGGCCACGACTCGGTAGGGACCCTCCCAAGAAGCGTGTAATTTCCCTTCGGGGGCAGCTTTGCTGACTGAGTTGAGTCGAAGAACTAGATCCCCGACATTGAACTGAGTACCCCGGACCCGGAGGTTATGATACCGGGCTGCTCGTTGTTTACACCTGGCCTGTTGAATGAATGATTGGTCACAACGATTTTCAAGCTCATCCAGATTTGCCCGGAGAGCCTCGTCATTATCCTCTGGAACCAATGTGAGGAGGCGGGGGCTTGGTACACTGATTTCAGCAGGGATAACAGCTTCGGAACCATAAGTAAGGCTGTAAGGAGTCTCCCCGGTAGAGGTATGCGGTGTTGTGCGATAAGCCCATAGGACTTGTGGAAGGTTTTCAGCCCAAAGACCTTTGGCATTATCCAGGCGCTTCTTTATTCCCGTGAGCAGTGTCCGATTGGTGACTTCAACCTGCCCGTTGGCTTGAGGGTGAGCAACCGAAGTGAAAATTTGTTTGATGTGAAGCTCTTCGCACCATGACCGAAAGGGATCGTTGGCAAATTGTTTACCATTGTCCGAGATAATAGTACTCGGGATGCTGAAGCGACAAACGATATTGCGCCACACAAACTTCAAGATATTCTGACCAGTAATGGCCGTAAGAGGTTCGTCTTCGACCCACTTAGTGAAGTAGTCTACGGCAACGACCAGGAACTTCAATCACCCTGGAGCAACTGGGAATGGGCCGACAATGTCGATTCCCCATTGAATAAACGGCCACGCACTCTGGATTCCAGTGAGCTCGGTCTGCGGTAAATGCTTTATACGGGAGTGCAGCTGACACTTGCTGCATTTGGTCACTAAGTCGTGGGCATCGTTGAACAGGGTTGGCCAATAATATCCCCAGCGGAGAACTTTCTTGGCTAATGTCCGGGAGCCGATATGGCTGGCACAGGCCCCTTCGTCAACCTCCCGTAGAACTTGGGTAGCTTCGGCAGGAGCGAGACACCGGAGACTCGGTTGTAGGTATGACCGCCGGTACAAAACTCCATCATATTTGGGGGCTTTGAGGACCACTTGCCGAGCTCGCAGCTTATCAGTAGGCAGGATTCCATCTCGGAGATATTGAATGATAGGAGTCATCCAATTCGGATCACCATCGGTCAGTACCGAAACTGTGGCCTCATGAATTGCCGGGTGAGACAGGTCTTTGACCATGATATTCGGAGATATATTAGTTCGGACCGCGGAGGCCAATTTGCTAAGCGCGTCTGCTCTTGCATTCTGAGCACGCGGTATCTTCTGGATAATAACTGTATCAAAAGTTGACATGAGCTTGAGTGTTAGAGCACGATACCTGATCATTGTTTCATCCTTGGCGACATAAGTCCCCTGAATTTGCTTGGACACGATCTCGGAGTCCGTGAAGAGCTCAAGATGACGAACGCCTAAGGATTGAGCGAGCCGGAGCCCGGCGAGAACTGCCTCGTACTCCGCTTCATTATTAGTCACCTTAAACTTGAATCGGATGACGTATTTAACTTCAACCTCCTCGGGGTCGATGAGAAGCACCCCGGCACCACTTCCTCGAGTCGTGGATGCTCCATCCACATATAGTTGCCATTTCCGAGGCGAGGATACGAGGGTAGCGGGGAGATGTGTATCACTGTCTGTCGGAGATTCAGGATTGTCTCCCGGGGTTTCAGCCAGAAAGTCGGCGAGTGCCTGACCCTTGATTGCTCGGCGGGGAAGATATTGAATATCATATTCGCCTAACTCGACGGCCCACTTTGCAAGGCGCCCAGACACCTCGGGCTTGACAAGAATCTGGCGGATATGATGATTGGTCAGAACCCGTATTTCACGTCCTTGGAAATATGGCCGTAGACGCCGAGCTGCCATAACAAGGGCCAAAGCGGTTTTTTCTAACACGGAGTACCGTGTTTCCGCCCCGTGGAGAACACGACTTGCGAAATACACGGGATGTTGAACCCCATTGACTTCGCGCACAAGTGCAGCGCTAATAGCTTCCTCGGCGGAAGCCAAATATAAGTAAAGCGGCTCTCCGAGGAGAGGAACTGACAAAGTAGGCAGCTGCTGTATATGACGTTTCAAAGCCTCGAAGGCCTCGGTGCACTCCGGAGTCCACTAAAAGGACTTCGCCTGTCTCAAGATTTTGAAGAATGGGAGCTGGCGCTCTGCCGCTTTAGATAAGAATCGATTTAAGGCCGCCAAACCACCTGTGAGGCGTTGAACGTCCCTGAATGTCTTGGGTGGCTGTAGTTCTAGCACATCCCGAAGTTTGGCCGGGTTGGCCTGCAAACCGTGTTGTGAAACCATATAACCCAAAAACTTGCCGGAGCCGACGCCGAAAGTGCATTTTGCTGGATTAAGGCGCAAATTGTAGCTTCGCAGGGTGCGCAATGTTTCGGCAATGTCTTGCACACGTGAAGAATGGGAGATACTCTTTATAACAAGGTCATCAACGTAAACCTCGACGTTGCGGCCAATCTGGCCGTGGAAAACCCGGTCCATGAGACGCTGGTATGTGGCACCGGCGTTCTTGAGCCCAAAGGGCATTTTCTTAAAAGCAAAACACCCGAAAGCAGTGATGAAAGCTGTCTTGATGGCATCTTGCGGATCCATAAAGATCTGGTGGTATCCCTTATACAGATCTAAGAAGCAAAGTGCCTCATACCCAGTAATGGCCTCGGCCTTTTGATCTATGGAAGGTAGGGGATAACAGTCCTTCGGACAATGTTTGTTGAGGTCAGAGAAGTCGACGCACATCCGCCATGCCCCACTGGACTTAATCACCATTACTGGATTCGATAGCCAGGAGGGGTAATATACTTCGAACAGGATGTCCGCATCCAAGAGTTGTTGCACCTCGATTCGAATTGCGTCATTTCGCTCCGGGACGAACTTTCTCTGCTTTTGCTGGATTGGCTTTATGCTGGGATCGATGTTCAGCTTGTGCGTTATTATGTCGGGAGAGACCCCGGGCATATCTAGAGGAGACCATGCGAAGACATCGGAATATTCTCGCAAGGTCTGAATTATAGCCTGATGTAACCATGGCACATCCACGGCTCCAACGGTTACAGTCTGCTCCGGCTTGGACGGATCAAGCGGTACTTGGGCGGTGGCATCCCCCAATGAGATACATTCCCGAGGTTCTAGAGCCGATGAAGCTACCTGAAGCTGCTGTTTGGGAGGAACTTTAGCAGTCTTTTTGAGTGCCACGTACATACACTCCTTTGAAACCCGCTGACTCCCGCGGATAGCCACTTCGCCATGCGAAGTGGGGAACTTTAGTGCGAGGTGATACGTGGAACATATGGCTTTGGCGGGGGTAAGCCAGTCCCGGCCCAAGATCATGTTGTACGGTGATGGGGAATTCACCACATAAAAATCCACGAAAATGGTTTTTATTGCCGGATAAGTCCCCAAAGACGCCGGGAGAGTGATGATGCCCTCTGGCTGGACTTCACCCTGAGTGAAAGTCTGCAGTGGCCCGGGGGCCGGCCGAAGTTGTTCCCGAGGAATCCCCATCCTTTGGAAACAGTCGGCAAATATGACACTCACCGCGGCCCCATTATCCACGAAGACCCGCCTTATTGTTATGTTGGCTACAGTCATGTCAATGACAATAGCGTCAGTATGAGGTGTTATCTCCGGAACCGGGTCTCTATCCGTGAAGCTGACAGTCTCGGATTGATGGAGGCGTTTATGACGTGGCTCCTCGGGAGGAGGACGTCGAGCCTCTGCCTTCAAGGCATGTCGCGAGGCCCCGGTGGGAAGGGCCCCATATATCACGTTTATTATGTGAGGGGGTGCGTTGTCTCCGGGTCCTCCCGGAGTAGGAGGTGGTGGCGGAAGACGTGGTTGTTGGCGATTGCCAGAATCTTGCCGTGCGTAATTACTAGGCCCCGGCCGATTATTATGCCACGGCGGTCGATTTTGCTGTGTACCGCAGTCATGATAACCTCCACGATTATGGGACGACCCCCCATTCTGACCTGTCCGAGGCTTGTCATCGGTCCACGCAATGTATTGGCGCAAGAAACCTTTCCTCAGGCACTCCTCGATTTCCTTGCTGAGTTCTCGGCACTCCTCTGTCTCGTGCCCATGATCTCGGTGGTACGCACACCACTTTCCACGATTCCTCTTCTCAGGCGGAGCAGTCATCCGCGGACAAGGTCGCAGATCGTTCTTGTGAATAGAAAGGATTTCGGCTCGTGACTTCGTCAACAGAGTCAATTGTGGAATATCGCCTCGAGATTCTGAACGCCCCGGGTTCAGGCGGGAAAAGGCACTAGGTCGCGTACTAGGCCCAGTTTTTGCCTTGTCGGACTGCCGCTTGCTAGCATGTTTTCACGTTTCCGGCGAGTCTGCTCCTCGGCCTTAGCAAATTTGCACACCGTTTTGAACAGTGCTCGGGTTGTGACCGGTGTGTTTCGAACCAACTCGGTGTAAAGTGTTCCAGGACGGAGTCCATTCATGAATGCGTTGATGACTACGTCTTCGGAGCAACTTCCCACCTTGAGGCTTTCTGCTGTAAAGCGGTCAAGAAATTGGGTAACGGTTTCACCGTCCCGCTGTTCCATATTCATGAGGTCGGCCAAAGTGGCCATGGGCTTCGCCCGTGCTTCGAACCGCGCCCAAAAGTGCTCGGCGAGTTCTCTGAAAGAGGATACACTGTTGCGCGGGAGAGAATCAAACCAAACCCGAGCCTCATCCTGTAAGTATTCGGGGAAAATTTTATAGTAATGGAGGGATGTAGTGTTATCGCGGCTAAGCATGTTGTGCCGAAAAGCTCCAAGAAAATTGGCTGGATCTCCGGTGCCATCGTAAGGTGGTATGGCCGGCCGTTTGAACCCTTCGGGAAGGGAGGTGGCCATGATTTCTTGGGAGAACGGTGTGATGATATCTCCATTGGCGTCAAGGCCCAGAATTCTGTCCAGTTCAACATTGCGTTGAACTCGCTCATACTCTTGAAGATCTAGAGCATGAGGATTGGCATAGCGAACTCTCTTAGCCACGTTGAGTGGACGGCGGCGATCCATATCAGTAGGTTCATCGTTGCGCGGTCGTGATTCGTTAGAACTCCCATGGTCCTCGGAGGAACCAGGTCGTTCCCGTCGCCGATCCTGACGCCCGCGATGCCCCGGGTCTTGTTGATCACGCGAGTGCTGACGAGGTAGAGGCACCGCGGGATTAGCATCATGTCCGGCAGGCCCCGCGGCAGGCCCCGCGGGATGTAGGCGATTAGCTGCCCAATCTTGAAGGACATGTGCATGCTCTTGTAAGAAAGCCTGGAGCAATTCTGGAGTAATTTGAATGTTAACCGGTGGTTGGGCAGCAGCAAGATTAGGGTTTTGCATGTCTTGAGGGGGTGGAGGTAAATTCTGATTGTCTGGATTCGCAACCGGGCCTTGATTGCCCTGATGATGAGATGTACTCCTTGCCAGCAATTGCCTCGGCGGCAAAACTTGATCCACGGGTGGATCTTGGTTGGATTGATCACCGTGGCGAGATTGATTCAAACGAGTCGTCACCATGATCTTTGAATACGCTGTGAATGTCAAAAATTGCTTTACAGTTCCCACAGACGGCGCCAATTGATAAAGCGCAATCCGGTATTCAATCAATTCAGCCTAAATCAACGCAGGAAATATAAAAACACACAAGATATACGTGGTTCGATCCGGAGATCTACGTCCACGGGCAGAAAATCACTCTTGCCGAGGTGTTTCTTTCACTAGAACTTTGAGTTTACAAGCTGTAATTCAGAATATAGAGTGCGAACCCTAATTCAGAGTTCTTTCCTCATATTTATACTCAACTTTCCTAAACCCTAACTGAACCCTAACTAACTCCCTATTCTTACGCCTATTTCCCGCTGCATGGCAGTTGGGAACGGATCATGAGCCTTGATTCGCGGAACAAACCATCTGTTGGGCCGACGCGTGTCTCTAGACCTGTTGGGCCTACGCGTGTTGGGCCTTCGCGTGCTTGCTGGGCCTACACGTGCTGGGCCGGTCAGTGGGCTTAGGTAGTAACCCGACCCGAAGTAATCGGGTTATCCCTATCACATATTTCATTTCAGTTGAGTTTTGGTTATTATACTGGGTGAAGGACGAGGTCTAGACTAGAAGAAGGCCTGGCCTGGCCTTGTAGAAGAGCGGAGTGGATGCTCTGATATAATTAAGATGAAATAGAAGCTAATTAAAGGGAGAATCGTGATGAATTATACAAAAACTGCAAGAATTGGTAATTTGGAGAGAGAAAGGAGCGGGAGTGAAGCAGAAGGGAATTGGGTGTTAAATGATTACAAGGAGATACCCAACGGAAATTAAACTTTAAACTTATTAGTAACAAATTAGGTGGATGCTGCTGGGTTTTTTAGAATTAACCCGTGCGTTGCTCCTGCTTAGGGATGCTGGAATCGCCCGACCGCGTTGGGCCGATCCTAGCCCGTCCGAAAATACTTAGGTTAAGGTTCACTACATTGTCAATCCGATAAAAATGCATCGATAGGTCCGAGATTCTATAAGCCCGAAAATCGCTAGGGCTAGTGCGACAGACATCCCTACTAGTTTCTACGATGTAAGTATTTTTTTTTTATCGATACACTCTAATTTTCTCAATAATATAAATGTTAATTTATGCTTCTATCTCATTTTTAGAAATTTGAAGCACATATTTTAAACCTTCTATACTTGATAGTTATGATAGCTTTATAGTATAAAATTAGACATATATTGATGAATTAGCTTATCGATATGTTATTATCCAATTATTTTCATTCCCCATCAATCTTTATTTTATTTTAATACATTGCATTGTCACATATTCAAACTACCTAATAGATTTTCATAAAATTCGTTAATTAAATTATTTGAATGCAAGATTTGATGGGGTTGAAATTAAATATAATATTAAAATTATCATAAAAAATATACGGAGTATTTAACATTTAAAAAAAATATTTTAATAACATATGTGTATCGTGGATGTCAAATCGAAGATTGTGAAAGAAGATTAATTTGATATAAATTTCGTAAAAAAAAACAAAATTAAGACAAAAAATTTATCTACACTTTTAAATTTTGAGGGAAGAAGGAAAAAAAGAAAAGAAACGAATTAAAAACTTTTTTATTGTGGTTAAGAAATCACGTGCAATAAAAAAAATATTTTGAATACTCTGAAAAAGAGGAAGCTGCGAAATTAATTTTAAAAAAAAAAAGAGAGAGAGAGAGTTGGTGGAAAAATTGTGACGCTCACGAATAAAAAATTAAATAATATTTTAAAAATAAACCTCCCACGTGTCAAAGGGCCTGAGAAATTCGGCACCCTCTTTTACATTAATGCTAAGGGGGGACTTCTTTCAATTTTAGGTGTGCACGTCATGTGTTAATTGTTATACTGATGAAATGAATAAGAAATGAAATACAGAAACCCAACTGATGTATCATAAAGTTGCAAGTCAAATCAAATAGTATCGATTCGATTCGTGATTCAAATTCGTTTAGGATAATTCAGTTCAATAAAATTCAAATTTGAATAATTTTTATATTCGTTTAAATTTTGAATCGATTTCGAATATATATGTATTCGATTCGTCAAATTCGATAATTCGATTCAGTATCTATATAACATATTAAATATATAATATAATTATGATAAATAAATATATACACTCTTACTACAACTGATAGAGGTTCTAAATTTCATTCCAAATCGAATTCCAATCAAATCGAATTTATACAAATTTAATTTCAAAACGAATATTTTCTAAAGATTAACTTTTGTTTTTTTAGAAAATTTTAAATGTATGAATCACAAATTGAAAAGAATATATTCAAAATTTTATTTCAAATCGAATTTGTAATTCGATCAACCAATGTTATCGGACCCAAATTTCACGAATTCGAATCGAATCTCTTAATATTCGATTCATTAACATCCCTAATGTTCATATATCAAAGATTATCTACACAATAAGTTTTTTGTAATGGTAGATTTCTTGAAAATCAACACGGCTATATTTAGCTGGATGAAGTTACCGGAATGTTGGAATAAAGTGCATCCCATAACCAACCTTTTTTTATATATTAACTTACCGTGTGAAGTTTAATCCTTAAATCTAATGCCTTGTATTAATTTGAGCTCAATTGTCAACGGTAACGGGTGAACCCACATTCATACGTTTCCCATGGTTTTCAAATTTCAAATTGAAGTGCAGCAACAAATTAATAAATAATACTCCCTCCATTCCAACTTAACTTTCCTATTTTAACTGGACACAGAGATTAAGAAAAAACAGATTTTGTGAAGGCTGAAGATTTTAAGGGTGGAGATTGTGAGAGAAATTTGTCATTTGTGAGCTGAAAAGTTAAGTTGGCACAAATCGAAAAGGAAAGTAAAAAAGGTAGAGGCGGACGAGGATAGTAATTGATAAGCATAATAGGGGGAATTTTGGAACAACGAACTCGCAAGACCTAAAAAGATTCGAGGACTAGAGATGCTTTTTAAACAAATTCCCAGCTACTCTTTGGTAACTTGTCACGAACTTAATAATTTTGCATGTAAAATGAGGAGACATCCATCATATACTACACAAAGGCCTATATCACTTTTCAAGCTAACATTTTGTATAATCATTCAGCTCCTGCTATGTGAAAAATGGACACAGGATGTTGCAAATAGAGGTATGTTGTGATAAGGCTGGCCTACGCAAACACGACATCAGATCGTAAAACATATTTGACTCCCTTGCTCACATTTCGAGCTTCATGCAGCATGCACTTGTCACCATGAATGTGAAGTAAAGCCATCCCTTCTGTTGGAGGTACCTACACCATTTTCATCAATCAGCCAAGTATGCAGCACCATGTTACATGCCAATAAGTACGGTTTCTGGATTCACCCAGTCCTACCAATCTCATACTGGTTCAATGTGTTAAAAAGCAATTGACTTCAGTTAAAAAGTTGACAACTAATGCAAACCAGACCTGTAGAAAGGCTCATACCTGTGCGTGCATACAGCTTCAGAAAAATCTAAATCTCACTTTCTGTTACAATTCAGTAAAGCAGTTTTTTTTTTTTTCCTTGCTTATGAGTGATCTTATCTCAGGCAAGACTAAGTTAAATAGCTTAATTTCGGTGAGATACCATAAGTACTACAAGCAGCATCTCAACCCTTCCTGCAAACTATTGTCCAAAAACTTCAGTCAGTGTCTATTGAACAACAACAAAAAAACTAGGAGAAGAAAATTACCTAAATTCTATACTCTCACAGCAGTTCCTTGCTATCTTTTATCACTCAGGGAAATATATATAAGTGTATGTCCCTTGCCTAAGGTGGGACCTATTCTGAAAGCATCGAGGCATTTAAGTGCCATCAAGCGATTGTAAAATTATATTCCATTAAAACCCATTACAATGGAACAGATGCAATAAGCGTTGGTTGTCACATATATTGTAAATGTGTTCAACTTTTATCCTCGACCAAGTGCAACAATTCAAAACTTCATATTTCCCCTAACATTACCCATGTTTCTTCTTTCCCTCTCTTTTTACATGTTGTGACATTCAACACGCCGAACACAATTTACTCCAATTAGAGCATCATCGCTTGAAATTGGTCAAAGAAAAGAAAAATGTTCTCTTAAGATTTTGTAATGGGCTTCAGAGCAGCACCAATTATGAGTTGACCGAAACCAAAACTAAAAACTTATTCTGTAATTTGGACACTCAACAAAGAGTTGGTATCGTATGGAAGGGTCTTAAGATCTAGAATATAGAATCTTGAAGTGTACATCGATCTCCAAGATTTATCAATAGTTATGCCATGAATTTCCTTGAAATAAAATCAAAGGGAGAAGATAAAAAGAATAAGCTGAAAATCGAGGAATCTTCTAGAATCCTTAAGAACAGATAAACTTGCCCTATAAAAAGGGCCAAATTAGACTGGAGATACCACAGTAGAAGGAATTGAATTAGGACTTCCAACTGAAGTTCAGGATATAATCCATACTAATCAGTAATAAAAGCATCCTCATATGAAACAATATATTTGGTAGTTGGGGGGGCGAAGGAAAAACATAAAAAGTTAAATTAGGATGTACCTCAGCAACCAGAGCATTTCTCGGGCCATAAAACACAGTCTCTCCTCCAACAAGTAGATCCAAAGAATCTGGGGAACTATTATCATTTTTAGACTTGGCTTTACTTTTACCATGGGCACCACTTAGATAGATCAACAGAGTGTAATGCGTACTTCTTCCTTCTCCCAGATCATTGCTTTCATCAATGTGTCGACCAAATCGCTGACCAGGAGAGTACCTATAATGTAGATTCTCAAAGTTCAACCTCAAGCAAATTGATATCCTAAATGCAGGTGAATGTGCAGTGACTACTCCACCACACAACAATAATCTCCACGTTCATGATATATCTAGCCACATCAGAAGAGTATAGTGAAAGCCTAAGAAAAATTATTTGAGAAAAATGTACTTAATATTTGAAATTAGCTATATATGACATGCTACCACATCACAGAAGACAAAGTTCCAATAAATGCACATAAGCGTCCAAGTTAATAAATGATACCCCAGCATCAATTTATCAATTTGGAAATGCTTTGTAGTGCACAATTGATGCAGAATGCCACTTACCGGTAAAATCTTATATTTGGATTCAACCCAACTGCACCTTTGCCTCGAATCTTGAAATCTGAGAAGAAATTGCTAAGTCCGGCATCCCATATTGCTTGTGCCAGAATAGGATCATCGACAGATATCCGATCATTGTCCCTATAAGCTTCTCCCCTCGTCGGACCAAGACTTCCTTGGTGAACAAAACCAATTGATTCTGCGGTGTCTACAAATGCTTTTGACTCAGCTGAGGTAAGATAATTTTGTATCTGAATATCTTGAACCAAAATAGAGGGGGAACAAAAGGTATCATAGTTAGACAATTTCAAAAGATGGCAAAAGTGAGTTTACGGTTAACCAAAATATTGAAGAATGCCACGTGAACATGCTTAAACAAATTTTCTCATCACTGTACACAGCAAAAAATAAATAAATTATAAAACATTCAGAGCTTAGCATCAGATATCCGAGTGCAAAAAAGTTAGATGAGGCTATCTTGTTCGGAATTTGGAAGATATATTAGCAGAAATGCATACACATCTCATGGTCGCAAAATATAACAGTTTCCAAACCAATTTTTTGCTCTCATTAGTTAGGAACATACATCAAGCTTAAGCATAACATGTGGATATGAAAACTCTTTTGTTTTCACTTTCCGAGAGCATTTTTCATATCTAGTAATTGGAAACTCACAAAGATGCACTAGTTTAATTTTATTCATCAAGATGCTTTATTGTTTCATTTTAAAAAATTCAATGTCAAAGTTATGGTAAACCTACAGAAGACAACTTGCTAATTAATTTCATGTAGGAAATATTATAAAACAGATTCATTTTAATTTCAAAAACTATTTATTCAAAATAATAAACCGACGTTTTTACACATATAACTTGTCAAAAATGAAACCTAAAACGATCCAAGTGGGCTCCTATACTTGGTAAAGTGGAAAGTAAAAGATCCTCAAAACTACCATATAGAGTTTACTGCACTCAAATGCCATAGTTCTGTAGTTCCAAAAAAAATTAAGTAAACTCCACTTAGAGCTGCAGAAGGCTCAACTTTGAAACTTAACCACAGAAACAAAAGAACCACATATTAATAATGGATATAATCAAAATATAAAGAAAAAATGAAAACAAAAAGCTAAAAGCTTAATTAAGCAAGCATTTTGATTCTTCCAAAGCAGAAGAAACTCTAGGTGCAATGGTTGTTTCCAAAAGTTAAGCCAAAGAAACTCGGGGGAGACATAACGGAAGAAAGTAATAATAATAACCCTAATCTTGGGCGATCGTGAATCATAAATATCATAATTTCTTTACAGAGAACTGGAAAAGGTAATTCATGGAAAGAGTAACTCACAGTAATCAAATCGTCGTTCTTAAGGCGAGTGATGAGCAGATCGGATTTGGGTTTTATGGTTGGCCACTCCGTTTTCTTTTTCTTGTTCGTAATCGCCGTCTTTTTTCTGTCTCCCATTTTTCTTTTCATTTGTCTGTTGTGAACACACTTCCACCTATTCAGGAAATTAAATGGGCCTGATATTGGCCTAATTGAGGAGTTGGGATAAATTTTCGTCCATCTGCAAATCACAAGGCTGTTTGGGACTCGGAACATTGGCCTGAAACTGGAGGTCGAGGTACTATCGTACTAACAAAATTCTCCGAAATTTTCAAGTTACCTTGTATTTATCTCGTAAAAACAAAAAATATGATTAATACTCGAGATTTTCAAAATACAATTGATAGGGATGGCCCGATCACTTCGGGTCGGGTTAATACCTGAGCCCACTGACCGGCCCAGCACGCGTAGGCCCAGCAGGACCAGGAACACGCGTCGGCCCAACGGATGGTTTGTTCCGCGAATCAAGGCTCACGATCCGTTCCCAACCGCCATGCAGCGGGAAATAGGCGTGAGAATAGGGAATTAGTTAGGGTTCAGTTAGGGTTTAGGAAAGTTGAGTATAAATATGAGAAAAGAACTCTGAATTAGGGTTCGCATTCTGTATTCTGAATTATTGCTTGTAAACTCAAAGTTCTAGTGAAAGAAACACCTCGGCAAGAGTGATTTTCTGCCCGTGGACGTAGATCTCCGGATCGAACCACGTAAATCTTGTGTGTTTTCATATTGTTTACGTAAATTTCCGTTAAGTTTCCTGGATACCAGATTGCGCATTATCAATTGGCGCCGTCTGTGGGAACGTAAAGCAATTTTTGACATTCACAGTGTATTCAAAGATCATGGTGACGACTCGTTGAATCAATCTCGCCACGGTGATCAATCCAACCAAGATCCACCCGTGGATCAAGTTTTGCCGCCGAGGCAATCGCCGGCAAGAGGTACATCTCATCATCAGGGCAACCAAGGCCCGGTTGCGAATCCAGACAATCGGTATTTACCTCCACCCCCTCAAGACATGCAAAACCCTAATCTTGCTGCTGCCCAGCCACCGGTTAACATTCAAGTCACTCCAGAATTACTCCAGGCCTTCCTACAAGAGCATGCTCATGTTCTTCAAGATTGGGCAGCCAATCGCCTAAATCCCGGGGGACCTGCCGGACAGAATGTCAATCCCGTGGTGCCTCCACATCGTCAGCATTCGCGTGATCAACAAGACCCGGGGCATCGCGAGCGTCAGGATCGTCGACGCGAACGACCAGGTTCTTCCGAGGACTACGGGAGTTCTAACGAATCACGACAGCGCAACGATGAACCTATCGATGTCGATCGCCGCCGTCCACTCAACGCGGCTAAGAGAGTTCGCTATGCCAATCCTCATACTCTAGATCTTCAAGAGTATGAGCGGGTTCAACGCAATGTCGAGCTGGACAGAATCTTGGGCCTTGATGACAATGGAGATATCATCACACCGTTCTCCCAAGAAATCATGGCCACCTCCCTTCCCGAAGGGTTCAAACGGCCAGCCATACCACGTTACTACGGCACCGGAGATCCTGCCAATTTTCTTGGAGCTTTCCGGCACAACATGCTTAGCCGCGATCACACTACATCCCTCCATTACTGTAAGATTTTCCCTGAGTATTTACAGGATGAAGCTCGGGTTTGGTTTGATTCTCTCCCACGCAACAGCGTATCCTCTTTTAGAGAACTCGCCGAACACTTTTGGGCGCGTTTCGAAGCACGTGCGAAGCCCATGGTCACCTTGGCCGACCTCATGAATATGGAACAGCGGGACGGTGAAACCGTTACCCAATTTCTTGACCGCTTTACAGCGGAGAGCCTCAAGGTGGGAAATTGCTCCGAAGACGTAGTCATCAACGCATTCATGAATGGACTCCGTCCCGGAACACTTTACACCGAGTTGGTTTTAAACACACCGGTCACAACCCGAGCATTGTTCAAAACGGTGTGCAGATATGCTAAAGCCGAGGAGCAGACTCGCCGGAAACGTGAGAAACATGCTAGCAAGCGGCAGTCCGACAGGGCACAAGCTGGGCCTAGCACGCGACCTAGTGCATTTTCCCGTCTGAACCCGGGGCGTTCAGAATCCCGAGGTGATATTCCACAATTTACTCCGTTGACGAAGTCACGAGCCGAAATCCTTTCTGTTCACAAGAACGATCTACGGCCTTGTCCGCGGATGACTGCTCCGCCTGAAAAAAGGAACCGTGGAAAGTGGTGTGCGTACCACCGAGATCATGGGCACGAGACAGAGGAGTGCCGAGAACTCAGCAAGGAAATCGAGGAGTGCCTAAGGAGAGGTTTCCTGCGACAATACATCGCGCGGACCGATGACAAATCTCGGACAAGCCAGAATGGGGGTTCGTCTCATAACCGTGCAGGTTATCATGACCGGGGCGCACAACAGAATCGGCCGCCGTGGCAGAATAATCAGCCAGGGCCTAGCAATAATGCATGGCAAGACTCTGGCAATCGCCAACAGCCTCGTTTTCTGCCACCACCTCCTCCTCCGGGAGGACCCGGAGACAATGCACCCACTCACGTAATAAACGTGATATACGGGGCCCTTCCGACCGGGGCTTCACGAAATGCCTTGAAGGCAGAGGCTCGCCGTCCTCCTCCCGAGGAACCACGTCATAAGCGCCTCCATCAATCCGAAACTGTTAGTTTCACTGACAGGGACCCTGTTCCAGAGATAACGCCTCATACTGATGCCATTGTCATTGACATGACAGTGGCCAATATCACATAAAGCGGGTCTTCGTGGACAATGGAGTCGCAGTGAGTGTCATATTTGCCGACTGTTTCCAGAAGATGGGGATTCCTCGGGAACAACTTCGGCCGGCCCCCGGGCCACTACAGACTTTCGCTCAGGGTGAAGTCCAGCCAGAGGGTGTCATCACTCTCCCGGCGTCTTTGGGGACTTATCCGGTGATAAAAACCATTTTCGTGGATTTTTATGTGGTGAATTCCCCATCACCGTACAACATGATCTTGGGCCGGGACTGGCTCACCCCCGCCAAAGCCATATGCTCCACGTATCACCTCACACTAAAGTTCCCCACTTCGCATGGCGAAGTGGCTATCCGCGGGAGTCAGCGGGTTTCAAAGGAGTGTATGTACGTGGCACTCAAAAAGACTGCTAAAGTTTCTCCCAAACAGCAGCTTCAGGTAGCATCATCGGCTCTGGAACCTCGGGAATGTACCTCGTTGGGGGATGCCACCGCTCAAGTACCACTAGATCCGTCCAAGCCGAAACAGACTGTAACCGTCGGAGCCGTGGATGTGCCATGGTTACACCAGGCTATCATTCAGACCTTGCGAGAATATTCCGATGTCTTCGCATGGTCTCCTCTAGATATGCCCGAGGTCTCTCCCGATATAATAACACACAAGCTGAACATCGATCCCAGCATAAAGTCTATACAGCAGAAGCAAAGGAAGTTCGCTCCGGAGCGAAATGAAGCCATTCGAGTCGAGGTGCAACAGCTTTTGGATGCGGACATCTTATTCGAAGTGTATTACCCCTCTTGGCTGTCCAATCCGGTGATGGTGATAAAGTCCAGCGGAGCATGGCGGATGTGCGTCGACTTCTCCGACCTCAACAAACATTGTCGGAAGGACTGTTATCCCCTACCTTCCATAGACCAAAAGGCCGAAGCCATCACTGGGTATGTGGCACTTTGTTTCTTAGATCTGTATAAGGGATACCACCAGATCTTTATGGATCCGCAAGATGCCATCAAGACAGCATTCATCACTGCTTTCGGGTGTTTTGCTTTTAAGAAAATGCCCTTCGGGCTCAAGAATGCCGGAGCCACATATCAACGTCTCATGGACCGCGTTTTTCACGACCAGATTGGCCGCAATGTCGAGGTTTACGTTGATGATCTTGTTATAAAGAGCACCACCCATTCTTCATGTGTACAGGACATTGCCGAAACGTTGCGCACTCTGCGGCGTTACAATTTGCGACTTAATCCAGCAAAATGCACTTTCGGCGTTGGCTCCGGCAAGTTCCTTGGATATATGGTTTCACAACACGGTCTTCAGGCTAATCCAGCCAAACTTCGGGATGTTTTGGATCTGCAGCCACCGGAGACGTTCAGAGACGTTCAGCGCCTCACGGGCGGTTTGGCGGCCTTAAATCGTTTTCTGTCCAAAGCGGCAGAGCGCCAACTCCCATTCTTCAAAATCTTGCGACAATCGAAGTCCTTTGAATGGACTCCGGCGTGCACCGAGGCTTTCGAGGCTTTGAAACGTCATATACAGCAGCTGCCTACTTTGTCAGTTCCTCTCTCCGGAGAGCCTCTTTATGTGTATCTAGCCTCCACCGAGGAAGCTATTAGCGCTGCACTTGTGCGCGAAGTCAATGGGGTTCAACATCCCGTGTATTTCGCAAGTCGTGTCCTCCACGGGGCGGAGACACGATACTCCATGCTGGAAAAAACTGTACTGGCTCTTGTCATGGCAGCTCGGCGTCTGCGCCCATATTTCCAAGGGCGTGAAATACGGGTTCTGACCAATCATCCTATCCGTCAGATTCTTGTCAAACCCGAGGTGTCTGGGCGCCTCGCAAAGTGGGCTGTCGAGTTAGGCGAATATGATATTCAATACCTTCCCCGCCGAGCAATCAAGGGTCAAGCACTCGCCGACTTTCTGGCTGAAACCCCGGGAGACAATCATGAGTCTCCGGCAGACAGTGATACACATCACCCCGCTACCCTCGTATCTTCACCTCGGAAATGGCAACTATTCATGGATGGAGCATCCACGACTCGAGGAAGTGGTGCCGGGGTGCTTCTCATTGACCCCGAGGGGGTTGAAGTTAAATACGTCATTCGATTCAAATTCAAGGTGACCAATAATGAAGCGGAGTACGAGGCAGTTCTCGCCGGGATCCGGCTCGCTCAATCCTTAGACGTTCGTCATCTTGAGCTCTTCACGGACTCCGAGATCGTGTCCAAGCAAATCCAGGGGACTTATGTCGCCAAGGATGAAACAATGGTCAGGTATCGTGCTCTAACACTCAAGCTTATGTCAACTCTTGATACAGTTGTTATCCAGAAAATACCGCGTGCTCAGAATGCAAGAGCAGACGCGCTCAGCAAATTGGCCTCCGCGGTCCGAACTAATATATCTCCGGATATCATGGTCGAAGACCTATCTCATCCAGCAATTCATGAGGTCACAGTTTCGGTACTGACCGATAGTGATCCGAATTGGATGACTCCTATCATTCAATATCTCCGAGATGGAATCCTGCCTACTGATAAGCTGCGAGCTCGGCAAGTTATCCTCAAAGCCCCCAAATACTCCTTTCATGATGGAGTCTTGTACCGGCGGTCATACCTACAACCGAGTCTCCGGTGTCTCGCTCCTGCCGAAGCTAATCAAGTTCTACGGGAGGTTCACGAAGGGGCCTGTGCTAGCCATATCGGCTCCCGGACATTAGCCAAGAAAGTTCTCCGCTGGGGATATTATTGGCCAACCCTGTTCAACGATGCCCACGACTTAGTGACCAAATGCAGCAAGTGTCAGCTGCACTCCCGTGTAAAGCATTTGCCGCAGACCGAGCTCACTGGAATCCAGAGTGCGTGGCCGTTTATTCAATGGGGAATCGACATTGTCGGCCCATTCCCAGTTGCTCCAGGGGGATTGAAGTTCCTGGTCGTTGCCGTAGACTACTTCACTAAGTGGGTCGAAGCTGAACCTCTTACGGCCATTACTGATCAGAATATCTTGAAGTTTGTGTGGCGCAATATCGTTTGTCGCTTCGGCATCCCGAGTACTATTATCTCGGACAATGGTAAACAATTCGCCAATGATCCCTTTCGGTCATGGTGCGAAGAGCTTCACATCAAACAAATTTTCACTTCGGTTGCTCACCCTCAAGCCAACGGTCAGGTTGAAGTCACCAATCGTACACTGCTCACGGGTATAAAGAAACGCCTGGATAATGCCAAAGGTCTTTGGGCTGAAAACCTTCCGCAAGTCCTATGGGCTTATCGCACGACACCTCATACCTCTACCGGGGAGACTCCTTACAGCCTTACTTATGGATCCGAAGTCGTTATTCCCGCGGAAATCAGTGTACCAAGCCCTCGCCTCATCACATTGGTTCCAGAGGATAATGACGAGGCTCTCCGAGCAAATTTGGATGAGCTTGAAAATCGTCGTGACCAATCATTCATTCAACAGGCCAGGTGTAAACAACGTGCAGCCCAGTATCATAACCTCCGGGTCCGGGGCACTCAGTTCAATGTCGGGGACCTAGTGCTTCGGCTCAATTCGGCCAGCAAAGCTGCCCCCGAGGGGAAATTACATGCTTCTTGGGAGGATCCCTACCGGGTCGTCGCCGCGCACGATTCCGGATCCTATCAGTTAGAGCATCTCAATGGGACCTCGATTCCCCGAAGCTGGCACGTTACCAACTTGAGGCGCTTCTATCTGTGAATGCCAAATCACAAGTACTATCTTATCTTTATGCTCATTGTACGTTTCTTTCATGATTGTTATCTCTCTTTGTACTCTTTAGTTTGCTCCGGCACTCATCGTTGAATAGAAATTCTTTGTTTATGCATCTTGCTGTGTTTTCCTTTACGTTACGGGGACGCCCTAACGCAATCGTATTATCATTATTAGTCTCCGGACAATTAAATCTCTCCCTCGGTCCGTCCGAGGAGATTCACATTTCGTCCCCGGACTTATATCACTATCTCGCCTGTTTAACCGGGGAAGTGTTTACTCCCGCCTGATCCGTCCGGGGAGACTTACTTTACTCCCGCCTGATCCGTCCAGGGAGAATTTACTCCTGCCTGATCCGTCCGGGGAGATTTACATTAGAGTTATTCGAATTGTGTTCCCGGACACCTAACTAAAACAGTTAATAACTTGTTGTTTTCCTTAACACATTTGTGCACATCAAATCGATTCTATTATCTTCAAAATGATATAACACCGAAAAGTTTTTTACATAAAACTTCAAAAAAAAAAAAAAAGCCATTATCTACGGCCCCCGAGCCAATATTCAGCGCTCCGGCGTTGAGGCCTGCTCCTCGGTCTGCGCTGTGTCCTCCGGGATCTTGTAGATCCTCGACCTCGGGCTCCGGCTCTTTCTCCCCCGCGAGCTTCCCGACGCCGAGGACTTGCTCTGGGCGTTTGCCTGGGGACTTCGTCTCTAGTCCGAGCTCGGCTACTTGGTTGTGGAGCGGACCTCGGGGTTTGGGCCCACTGCACGGGGTCCCACTCCTCCGGAGCCATCACTTCAATTTCTCTGGCCAGCTCCTCGACTACTTCCTCGGCAACCACAGCGGGCTCTTCTTCAATCGTGGTCACTGGAGCTGGCTCTCGGATAACAATGCCTTTGCTCTTTCCAGAGGGTTTCTTTTTATCCTTCCGGGGAGCTTTTGGAGTACCTTGGCCCCGGCTTAAACTCGCAATGAATTCCTCGGCAGAAGGCCTCCACCTGCCTCGGCCCTTCAGCCCTTCGTACATGCTGAGAAGCAACTCCAGAACTTCTCGCTTTCTTACGAGCTCCGAGGACTCTACTGGGCTCCTTGCCATAAGCGCAGAAATCTCCTCCTGAATTTCTACGATCCGTGCCTCAACTTCCTCAAATGTCAGTAAGCCGAACTCCGTCAGTATCCGTTCATACTCTCCTTGATGGACGAGGACACGGCTCAATTCAGCAGATGTGGCCAGATACTTTAATTCTTGGTCCCTGGCCTTCTCCGTGGCTTTTGACATGGCCTTCTCGGCTGCTTCCGCTCTCTTTTCTGCGATGGACACCCGCTTTTCTAGCTTTGGCACTACGTGCATTTGCAGGTTGTTCTTTTCTTCGCGGAACCACTCAAGTGATCGCATGAGTTTCTTTATTGTTTCGTGCAATTCCGCGGTATTCTAAACAGAAAGAAGAGTCAACCAGGTCGATCAATCTCAAGTATGTAAAGAGTTGGAATTCAGTTCGAAAACAACAAACATTGATCATTCACGCAAAAGGAAGACGAAGTGTCTGAGAAACAAACATTATATTTAACAGAATGGAAGTACAATATCCAGGAATCAGTACAATGTTCGCATACACTCCTATTATCTACAATTTTAAATTTGCGGGGATTGACTGACCTCCCGCTCAGTTGCCTCAATGTCCTCGGGCAACACCTCTCACCGGCCCTCTGACACTTCGGCTTCTTCCTCCTCATTCGCTGCGACAGCTTCGTCCGCAGCTATGGCTTCGACCTTCATCCGTGGGGGGGGGTTCTTTGTTTCGGGGCTCGGAGACCAGCTCACCCCGGCGGAACGCCATGAACTCTTGGTCCTGGTCCACCTCACAGTTGGCGATCTCCGCGGCCGTCAGCAGTTGCTTCTTCTCCCCTAGAGCCTTCACCAGGGGCCACTCCGGCAGATTCGCTAGAGCTGCGTAATAGGCCTTTTCTACCCCGACCACTGCCTCAAAGTCATACCCGAATTCTGGACGATATACATCCACATTCGGGTAGACCTCCTTCACCTGCTCCAGCAGCGCGGATCGTGTGGCCTGGTCCCCTATTGCCACAAACTCCGTCTGGAAGTCAAGGAACGTGCTGGTTTGGAATAATTTGTCGGCGAATGTCTTCAGCATCGCTCCTTGCCCTTCGACTACGGCCGCTTCCCGAGCCTCCATCTCTGCCCGCAGCCGCAGCACTTCACCTCGGAGGACATTGGTCTCTGCCTCCACCCCGCGCAGATGCGCAACCTCGTTTTCGACCAAGGCAGCCCTCTTGCGTGCCTCGGTTAGGTCGTGGGTCAATCGGTCCTTGCGCACCCGAAGCTCCCTTGCCACTTCGGCCAGTTCCTCCTTGCCTGCCTTCTCGCTCTTCCGACCGAGGTCCAGGATACCTCGCGCCAAGCGCAGAAGTTCTTCGGCGTCCGCGCCTTCTAACCCCAACAGACTTGGGGGCCCCTGCTCCTTCAACTGAACCAATGATAGCACACAATGATCAGCACGGAAGAATATACAATGTAATTGCATTAACAGTAGCTGACAACACGACTGAAACTTACCTCCATACCCCCCTCCGTGCGGAGTCTTTTCGCTGCTGTTGGAGGAGTCCCAGATGGCTCCGGCCTCTTCTTGGACATAGGGGTAGGCTTCGTTACCCCTACCTGCTCCTCGGACCCAGCACTGGGCCTCGTATCGGATGGCATCTTTCCCCGGGGAGATGCCTCAGCAGATTTGCCTTTCTTTTTTGCCGCCGCCGCCACCGCGGGGTTTCCAGCCGGCTCTTTCCCGAAGCGTCCCACTGCACACAGAAGGTAAAGTTAGTTATATACACAGTCAACAGTTGTAAAAAGCAAGATAGAAGAACTCCTACCCTCTTCGGCACCCGCATTGCCCGAATAATACGGGCTCAGTCCTGCCTCCTCCAGTTCTTCCTCGGTGCAGAGGGTTTTGAAAGTCCCCACTGACCGGAATACATGTATGACTTCGGGCTCCGGGTTCTCTACCGGAGCGGTATCCAGTACCTCATCCCTCCTCCACTTCAGGAGGGCTACTTTGTTTTTTACAAATATAAACCTCTCCTTCCACCCCTCTACCTTACTTGGGTTTTGAACCTTGAACCCACCTCGGGTTCGGGGGCTGAAGGAGTACCACCCCTTGGACTTCTCGAAGTTTTTTAATTGGTAAAAAAACCTAAAAATCTCTACGGTGGGTTCTATCCCGGCGTTCTTGCACACCACGGTGAATCCCACTACCTGCCTCACCGCGTTCGGCGCTAGTTGGCTCAAGGCAATACCGTAGTATTGCAGCAACCGGATCACAATGTCCCACAGGGGCAGTCTCAGGCCTATTCTAAGGGGATCTATGTACACACTAATAAACCCCTGCGGTGGGCAGCAGGCCCTATCATCGGGGTTCGGTATTATATACTCTAAGTTAAAGGGAAAGTAAAATGACGGGATTTCTCTCTCAATCTGCACTCGCGTCATCCGTAACGCTACAGAGGCCACCTCCAAATCCTCCTCCGCGCATTGATAAAAGGCAACCATCATAACATTGCTTTCCAGCCCATCGGCCCTATCTACGGTCCTAATCTCATTCCTCTCCGGAATGAGGTATCGAAGGGGGGGGACATCTAACGGGGCACTCGTAGTCCCTACTTCTTGAATAGAGGCATAAGATGAGGCAGACGATGAAGAGGAAGGCATACTTACTTGGGTTGAATTTGAGAAGTTTTGATTTGAGATGAATCACAGGCACAGAATTCCCCTCTTTTTCCCGCTTTCTAAACTGGTAAATCGCAATGAAGAAGATGAAGAGTTACTGTGCAGTTATTCCAAATATATACGCAAAAAACCAACGGCTCTAATACAGCCTATTCAAATTCAATGATGGAGATTTAAACGTGCTCTTCACGCGCTTTACAGTTCCCAAGGCGCGTGGGGAACAGGTTTCTTGGAAATCGCAGAGCGTGTCACTTCACATCCCTCGATGGCGCCGCCAATCACATCAACCTCACCCTTCGTCAGGAAGATTCAAACTACACTCCGGTGATTCCTTTACCTCGGTCATACTACCACACTCCGGTGCTTCCTTCATTTCGGCCAGACTACTACACTCCGGTGATTCCTTTACCTCGGCCAGGTCATTATGTACTTCCGATACGTTTCTTGCGTCTGGGAGGCTCGGTATCCCACTGTCTGTCCCGGACACTTCGGCCTAGTTCGGTTCCGCTTCCGCAGACTGCGCCGCGGAGTGGGATGCGGATAGATTTAGTCATCCATAAACACTTCGGAGCGCCCGCGACCACGGCCCTTCTTGCTTATGGTTTCACCCCGGTGACAACCGAAGCTCCCTCCTCGCTTCGGCTGGGGGGGGGGGGCATCTGATAGGGATGGCCCGATCACTTCGGGTCGGGTTAATACCTGAGCCCACTGATCGGCCCAGCACGCGTAGGCCTAGCAGGACCAGGAACACGCGTCGGCCCAACGGATGGTTTGTTCCGCGAATCAAGGCTCACGATCCGTTCCCAACCGCCATGCAGCGGGAAATAGGCGTGAGAATAGGGAATTAGTTAGGGTTCAGTTAGGGTTTAGGAAAGTTGAGTATAAATATGAGAAAAGAACTCTGAATTAGGGTTCGCATTCTGTATTCTGAATTATTGCTTGTAAACTCAAAGTTCTAGTGAAAGAAACACCTCGGCAAGAGTGATTTTCTGCCCGTGGACGTAGATCTCTGGATCGAACCACGTAAATCTTGTGTGTTTTCATATTGTTTACGTAAATTTCCGTTAAGTTTCCTGGATACCAGATTGCGCATTATCAACAATCATCTATACGAATATATCCTGAATAATGCTCATATAATTCCCAAGAAATGTGAGGCTCTTTTAGTACTTTTCTATTATTTATTGTATTTTTTTTTTCAAATCTCCAATTTAGAATTAATATATTTTGGACTCAAAATATGTTTTCTAAAATAAAGAAAATATAAGTAGTATATAATAATTAATAAGAAATAAAAAAAAAACATGATATAATAAGAATACAATGCAAGACATTCTAACAATAAATTATAATACATATAATTTTTTTTATACTATTTATGTTTGAGATTATTTCATTTAATGAACAATATAAATAGCAAAAACTCACAACAAATAACATGTCAGTAATTTTGAAAACGTGGAAAATTAATAAAATTAACACCTAAACATAAGATAATTAATAAAATTAAGACAGATATTTAAGATTACGAAAATTTTAATCTAACGTATTAAACCCGATTTATTCCCGAATTTGGTCGATTAGACGCTATTTTCCTGATTTTATCCGTTTTATTCACGAATGAAACCCGAACTGCGAATAATTCACGGTATCGAATAATACCCGTATCCGAATTTTGTATGGGTACTATATCATTAGGGTTATTCTACCTATTTTACCCTAAAATCCCCACAATGTTTCTTCCTTCTCTTTTCATAGCCGCATCTGGTGGATTTTCATGAAGAGATGAACATTCATATTATCAGTAGTCATCATGTAGTGTTGAGATTATTAAAACAAGCTTTTCCGACCCTCTTATCAGAATTTTAAGAACCCATCAGTCATAAATTTAGTGGTAACTTAAGTAGCTTGAATTATGGACATGTGTTGGGTATCGCCTGCTGGCTTACACACCACAACAAAATGGCGTAGCAGAAAAGATGAACAGAACTTAACTTACTAGAAAGAGTAAGAAGCATATTGGCTTCTTCTGGACTTTCAAAGAAGTTCTGCGGTGAAGCAGTTTGTACTGCTGCCTATCTAATCAATAGGTCACCGTCTGTGCCATTGAATGAAAAAATATCCAAACGCTGTTTGGTCTGGAAAACAAATTGACTTGTCCAATTTGAAAATATTTGGTTGTGTTGCATATGCTCATCATAAAATTGATAAACTTGAATCTAGGTCCAAAAAATGTGTGTTCCTAGGTTACCCTGATGGTGTGAAGGGTTATAGGCTTTAGCTTGAAGATCAGCCTAGTTTTAAAGTGGTAATAAGTAGGGATGTCAGTTTTAATGAATTTAACTTTCCATGTTTATCTTCTTATGTGCCTTTGCCAGCTTTTGACACTGCTCCAACTAAAGTGGAGCAACCTGTTTTACCTGTGCCTGATATGCATGAAATTGAAACTAAACATGAGCTGGCTGATGTGCATGTGGATGGTGTGCCTGAAGATGATGAGTTAGAGAACTACCGGCTTGTTAGGGACAGACCTAGAAGAAACATTAGGCAGCCCGCTAGGTTTAATGACTTTCACTTTGACACTCATGCTTTCAATATCTTTGAATCTCCAAATGATTGTAAACCTAAGTCATATAATGAAGCCTTAAAATTTAAGAACTCTGAAAAAATGGTTGAATGCTATGAATGATGAAATGAATTATTTGCATGTTCACCAAAACTAGACTCTTGTACCTAAGGCTGATCATTATTCTGTCGTGGACTGCAAGTTGCTTTATAAGGTTAAAGATGAGGGTGAAAAGGGTAGGTTTAAGGATAGACTTGTGGCCAAATGATTTACTCAAAAAGACGGGATTGATCATACAAAAATCTTTGCCCTTGTTGTTAAGTTTGTCACTGAGCGCATTGTGGTTGCATTAGTTGCTCATTTTGATTGGGAATTGTAACAGTTGGATCTGAAAAATTCTTTCTTGCATGGTGAATTTAACAAGAAAATTTACATGGGACAACCTGGTGGTTTTGTAGACCCTAAAAAGTCTAATCATGTATGCTTGTTGAAAAAGTCCTTGTATGGTTTGAAACAATCACCTAGACAATGGAATAAAAAGTTTGACATGTGCATGTTGTCTTTAAAGTTTAAAAGAAACACTTGACCACTGCTTGTACTTTAAAGAAAATGCATTTATGTCTATCTTCTTGCTCATATATGTTGATATGCTCTTTAGTGGGTCCATGAATAGAATCAATTGAACATGTTCAAAAATGCCTTAGTGAAAACTTTGATATCAAGTATCTTGGTGATGCTAAAAGGATCTTAGGAATGAACATAGAAAGAGATAGGAAGAATCGAATTTTACTTCATAATCAGACTTCCTGTGGGAGAAAATTTTGTGTAATTCTCTATGACTGATGCTAAATTTGCTAATGTGTCTCTTGTTGTGTTAAGTAAGGATCAGTCTTCAAAGACTGATTCTGAAATTGATGAAATGGCTAAAGTTCCCTATTCCAATGCGACTGAATCGGTTATGTACCTTATGATTAACACTAGACCTGATATTCCATATTATGTAAGTTGCTTAAGTAGGTACATGTCTAACCCGGGAATGCCACATTGGGAAGCTATGAAATGGTTGCTTAAGTACCTAAAGGATCTTTGAATGTTGACCTGTAATTTCTTAAATGTGCTCAAGATGTGAATTTGGTTGGCTATGTTGACTCTAATTATGCAAATGATAGAGATAATAGAAAATCCACTATCTCATATGTGTTCACTTTGTGTGGTTCTTGCATAAGTTGGAAGTCTCAACTTCAAAATGTTGTTGCTTTATCTATGAATGAATCTGAATACATTGCGATAACTGACGCCTTGAAAGAGGCAGTTTGGTTGAAAATGTAAGATCAATATTTGATCACTGTTAATTAGGTGATTTAGATTTTTCACTATATAAAGAATTACAACTTGAGTTACAAGGAAAACAAATCAAAGAATGATTTACAAGATATGAAAAGATATACAAACATATGTACAAAATAATTATCCCTTATTACCCCCGGCAAGCCTTGCGTGGGATGAGGATGAACGCAAAGCTTGAAAAGTAAGAACTCAAATGTCGGACGCGGAAGACTCTTGGTCAAGATATCGGCAAGCTGCAAATGAGAGGGAACAAACTTGGTATAAAGCTTGCAGGCAGTGACAAGGTCCCAAAAAAAGTGACAGTCAATATCGATATGTTTTGTGTGCTTATGAGCAACATAATTTTGATTTGAAAATATGGCACTTTTGTTATCAGAAAGAAGCACAGGTTGATCAGGAGGCAAGGCATGAAGTTCGGTTAGAAGATTGGTGAGCCAGACAACTTCGGCTGCAGCATTGGCATTCCACGATACTTAGATTCACAGCTAGAACGGGCAATAATAGGCTATTTTTTCGCACTCCAAGAGATAATATTGCCTCCCAAAAAAATTGAGTAGCGTCTCAACACAGTGAGCCCAATCTGCATCAGAGTAACTGACGAGAGATAAATTCGGACGATAGGTAAAGATTAAACCATGAGTAATAGTACCCTTGACATATCACAAGATGCGTTTAACAGCAGAAAAATGATCAATCATAATGTAAGAATTAACTGACATGATTGACCGCATAAGATAAATCCAAACAAGTAATAGTAAGATACTGAAGAGCACCAACAAGAGACCTGTAAAGGGTAGGGACCGAAAATGACTCACCAGTACTGAGAAGGGACTCACTGGCCACCAAGGGTGTGGTGATAGGCTTGGAATCCAATAGATTATCATGGGCCAGGATATCACGGGCATACTTGGATTGACCAACAAATATTACAGTGGCAGTTTAAGAGACCTCGAGACCCAAAAAGTAACTTACACTTCCCAAATCCTTGATATCAAATTTTGTGCGAGTTTGGGGAATAAATCGGGCAAATAAAGCAGAACCATTGCCGGTAACAATGATATCATTGACATATAGAAGAAGATAAATAATAGAAGCGCCTCGATGGAGATAAAAAATTCTCATCTCCCAACACGTTAAATTTAAAGGGTCTATTTTTCCCTTTTCTCATCTTCAAACCCCTTCCCCCACTTTCTATCAATTCCTCGATCCCGAACCCTCTATTACCATATCTCACATATTCCACAAACATAATACTAACCCCACTTCCACCAGCTCGCCACCCCAGCCCTATCCATCTTCAGCTGAACCTCAAGCAACTACCACCAACTCGCCGCCCCAGTTGCCATTATCATATTGGAAAGTTTTAATGTGAGCTGCAAATTGGGTTTGTATGTATTTGTTGAATTGTATGTGCAATATTACTGTCAGAATGTACCTGACTTCTGTAAGTAGTTTAGTGGATCCATCATGGATTTTAATTCTGATACTCCCTATGCCTTTAACTGGGTATATTTGATCATGGCCAAGCATAACTGTACCAGCTTCCGGTTATCTGAAATCCACAAACCCATCAAGGTGAGGGCACATATGAAAGTTGCATCCAGAATCCAAGATCCACTCATGTCCACCTTTAACATTTATTACATTCAGGATTTGAGGTTCTTCTTATGTGGCTTCAACTAATTATGTTGAGTTTGTGGCTTGAACTCCCTTTCTGTGATTCTTTTTTCTTCTACTCATAGCAGTCTTTCTTCAAGTGTCCTAGCCTTTTAAAAAAACACACTTCCTTGTTTCTTTTTCTTCAAAAATCTTGGGTTTCTAATGCAGACCTTTCTTGGCAGCTTCAGTGAATTGGGGTTTCTTTGCTTGGAATCCCTTTCCCCTCTTGATGTTGAGACCTTCACCTGTTAGATCACCCATTTCTTGATTCAATCTCTGCATTTCCTTAGCCTTGAGGACAATCTGCACCTCTAAGAAGGATATGCCTGATTCCTTGCCACAGAGCATGGCATCCTTTAAGTGGTCAAAGGACTTAGGCAATGCAGTCAATAGCAAGATGGCCTTATCTTCATCTTCCAACTTTACATCAATACATTCCAAGTTATCCATAGACTTGTTAAACTCATCTAACTGGTCTTCAACACTTCTTTCTTTGAAAAATCTATAGGAGAACAACTCTTTTTTTAGATAGAGTATGTTGGCCATATATTTGGTCATATATAATGCATCTAGTTTCTCCCAAACCCCTGAAGCATCCTTTTCTTTTGAGACTTCTCTTAACACCTTGTCTGAAAGGCAAATGATGATCGTGTTATGAGTCTTCTCCATGATCTTCTTCTTCTAAGAGTCTTCCATCTGTTCAGGAAACCCCTTTTCCCATCCAAAGCACCTGCAAGCCCTTTCTGCACCAGGAGAGCCTTCATTGTTATTTTCCATATTCCATTATCATTCATGCCGGAGAATTTCTCCGTATCAAGCTTAGCCATGGACAAGATTTGATCAGCAACTCTTCCATGTGTTTGTTCCTACAGACGATGCCACTTGTTGCCTTTTATCACACATGAACAAGCAAGAAAATCCCAAGACACCAATGAACAAGCACTTAGTGTGCAGGTGTATGAGTGTGATCAAACTGATAACAAATAGATAAAGACTCAAGGATTTACGTGGTTTGGCTTGAAGCCTACGTCCATCGGGGTTGTGTCTTCTTTACTATCACCTCAAAAAGTTCTAAGAACAGATCAAGAGATCTCCCACATATTACAAATCATAAACTGCAATCTACACTCTTGCTTTCCCTCTCTTCTTATTTTTTGTCTTTTTGAATCGTGTGTGCATTGTGTTTGGCTAGAATGATCGCTATTCTACTCTAACTCCACACTAGAATTATTGAAGATACAAAGAATAATGAAAACCGCAACTAAAACTAACTGCTCAACTTGCTGCTCAATGAAAAAAACTAAAGAGAAAGACAATGGTTTTAACCGTCTCTTAATCGCCAGAAATAGTTGTGAGTAAATAGATTTGGAAACTGAATCTCTTAGCTCATTTCTAGCTCCTCTCCTTCATGTGATTGTCATTTACAGACTTAGTTGAATTGTTAGCCACAACATCTATTCTAACACACTCGAAGCAAACAATTATTGTGTTGAAATCCAATTTTCCGACATTGTTGTTTCAGTTTGCAAATCTGTGATGGTTTTTACAGGTTACAACCATTACCTACCAATTACCAAAAGTTTCAATTTTGAAGATCTGAGGGAAAATGTTGACGAGAAGAAAGAGTTAATTATTTATCTTTTAACTGGAGGGCAGAATTGGAAAATAGGGCAGTGTACAAAGTAATTTGGGTGGTTAAGAAATATATAGGGTGGTGTAGAAAGAAATTATTGTTGGAAATTGACTTTGGAAGATTGGTGTTGAACAATCTTTGAGCAATTTGAATTTTGGGTTCCATTTGTTGAAAATGAAATTAAGTTGCAAATTCATGATCTACATTTCGAGTTGATGAGTTTGGTGTGTTTATGTTCTCGAAATTAATTTCGGATGAATGAGAAATTAATGCCTAAAGGTCGCAACTTAAATATGGAAAGTTAGAAAAGTTAAAGGAAAAATACGGGAATTTGTCCCACATAGGAAAGTTGGAGTAAGTTGGAACTCCTTATTAAGAGGAGTACTTGATAAGGAGTTATCAAGTGGGCTCCCTATGGTTGACCCTAGCGGGATTTTAGCCTTTGGCTAAATGGACCCGAGAAGCACCATCCGAACCCGAGCCCAGGTGCGCACGTCGCACATGTCGTATTGAATCGCTTTAGAGGCGCACTCTGCACTTTGCATGTACACGTCCTCTGAAGAAACCTTAAAGTTTTGGCTAGTTGTTCCGAACGGGTGGATCGGCGGACTCGCGATGGTTTAAGTCGGGTACAATGACAGGGAGCACCGGTTGGGACGGATCGAGTCAGATTGGGTCGCGCACGGCCCGAATCCTCAAACCGGTATGGCTGTTCGCTAGTAGGTGCAACCGAGTGCCCACCGGGGCGCGGGTTTAACTGCAGGCGCAAGCCACCAGCAAATGGGTGCGACCAGGTCTGAACTGGTGCCACCAATGGTCAAAATGTGCATTTCTGAAAAGGCACCACAATTCTTCAAAAACTATAAATTGGCCCCCAGATTTTGCATTTCAATTCACTCCATGATTTATCTGCAGTTGCATTCTAGTTCTCTAACCCTCCCGAATTCCAATATAAGAAAGTCTCAAGTCACGAGTAGTTTGAGTCAATCTTTCAAGTACACCACACCAGACAACCAACAGCGTAAGACGATATTTTGTGTATTTGGAAGATGTCGACCAACAATGTCCTGTACCACACAGTCCACACCGTAAGCCAACAGTTGTGGTGCACAAAGAGGATTTTGTGGTGCAAATAGAAATGCCCAAGGAAAAAATAGTTGTGAGAATTGAAGGTTAAAATGGAAAACTTAGTAATATTGTACTTGTATACAGCAATTTTGTGTCTGCAAACAAAATCACCCATATTATTATGTATAAAATTCTACACTAGTTATCAAGTAACTACGACATGTGTAGGGTCATTCCCCTTTGGGTTACTATAATGACATAACATATCTTATATGGGTTTTTCACTAAAATATCTTTTTTATTTTGTTTGATATTGATATCCGAAGTATACGATTTTATCTGATTGCAACTTTCAGCAAATTTTCTCGGTGAAAATTTAAATTTAGAAAGATATTTTCGTCATTTTGATAAACATTATATTAAAAAATCTAGGATTATCTTTAAAAATAAAAATGAAATTACTAATTAATAAAAAAATCTAGAAATTGAATTTAAAATTTTAAGAAATGTTGTTTAAAATTTTGAAAATTGTTAATTTTTTAAATATTAAATGTTCTAAAAAATATTTTAAAAATATAATATTCTTATATTTTTCGAACTATCATATGTACATAGTTTTTACATAGTTTTAATAAAATCACTTTATTAAATTATTAAATATAGTTAATATATGTACATAGTTTTTCAATACCTAAAACATTTTTAAAAAATTGATTATTTCAGAGAAAATAATTTAGTTTTAGCGTGTTTTTTTAAAAACGGAAAGTAATATTAAATAAGCCAAAAATTATTTAAAAATATTAAATTATTTAAAATGCCTCAAAATAATCATAAAAAATCTTTATATCATATTTAAATATGTAAATTACTATAATAAAGGTTGGAAAGTCCTTTAGAAAATTGAAGGGCCTAAGTGGTCAGAGGGGGATAACCTAATTGCAAGATTTATCCATTGCACAATTTAATAATAATTATTTAAAGACGATTGAACCAATTCATAAAGTTATTTTAGATATTTTTTTTTATCTTTTAAAAATATTTTTTTATTTTAAAAGCGATTCTAAAATGCTTTTTAAAGTTTAAGAAATTTTAAAGAATATTTTGAAATTATTTATGAATTCCGATGTAATTTTATTGATGTTCTGCTATTTTGTAGATAAATTTTTCAGATCTGAAAAATAAATTTATAATTTCTATATATTTAAAATTTATTTTTCAAAAATTTTAACATAATTACCAAAATATTTAAATATTTTTCAAATTTTATAAAATTATTTTCAGATTTTTTAACATGATTTCCGAATTCTTTTTGGAATATTATCTTTTGTACACTTACCTTTGTTCTTTATGAACTTTTTTCTAAGTTCCAACTTCATTGAAATTTGTTTCTAAAATCAAACTTTAATGTTAAAGGAAAGTCGCGTGAATTTCGCTAAAAACACGTGTCGATCTGTAAATTTTTTGGTGAATTTTGCTTTAAATTTATTTCACAAATATTGTTGCAGAAAAGACGTGAGAGAAACCTGTGCCAACCGTCTCACCGATTCTCACGACCACTACTTCTCTATTTCTCAGTTACAAACACGCAAAAGAGGAATCTCTCAACTGCAGGAAAAATGTCAGAGGAAGACGAGGATGTGCAACAGATTGCAAAACCTAGAATTTAAACGAGTCTCCCGAACAGGTTTGCTACCAAAAATTGAATTGATGTTTTTCTTCATTAGATCACTCAATTTTGAAGTCGTTTCACGGAAAATCTATTGTCTATAAAGATTTACATTATCATTATTGGAAGATCAACTTTTGGAATTTACTTTCTTTTCCATAATTCCTCAAATCGTTAATTGGGAATTGGGAGGAGAAATGGTAGATGAATGTGAGTTAGCAAATAAGATTCAGTTCCTCACTTTTGGTGGTGCAGACTGATTTCGATGGCTTCAAATGGGCCACATCTTCAACCCATAACCGGCTACGATTCCATCTCTCAACCTTCGGATTAGTGAATAAATGAAGTACTGATATGAGGACAAGTTGCCGTTCCTCCAAAAAAAATTCCCAGGGGTAAATTTTACTTTTCAGGTTCTTCCAATTTTGACATTTTTTTACTCCACCGCTGAATCTTTAAGAATTTCTTTGCAAATTTTTCCCATTTTGTGTTGGACTATGCTTGATTTTATTCTCCTTTTTTTCATTTTTCCAATCTGATATGTTTGGGTTGATGGCTTTGGTGTAGGGGGAGATGAATTTGGTGTATAGAAATCTGGAGATTGGTCTTAATTTAATGTACCCGAGTTTTCGTTGGAAAGAGAAGGATGAAGATGCAGTTTCTCGCTGGTGTCAACCTCACCTTCCTGCCCTGCTTCGTCTCCATCTTCACAGTCTTCTTTTCTTCACGGTCTTCTTTAGATATGCGGATATTTCACTGATCTCTGCTTTTCGCGTTCTTTTTACAATTATCATCGTCAATTTCCTTTGCTTCTGGGTATTTTTAGTAAATTATGTTTGTTTTCTGTACTCCTCCTTTACTTTTTATCTGCTGGTAAATTTGATTAGGCATCCAGTCTTGACGCCGACCGAAATGGAGAGGCAGAAATTTAGCGAAATCTAGAAGTCATATGGATGGAGGTCCACTTTGAATCTGAAATTTCATTATCGGTAGCAAATTTTGATGTCTTTCTGAATTTCTTTTTGATTTATATGATGGAGAATTATTTTGCCAATAGAGTAGGTGGATCCGCCTCGGTCAATGCCCTAACATTGGTATGTGTTTTTGTACCAGTCTTTTTGCAATTTCGCTATAATTTGTTCTATATGTATATGTGTGTAAAAACATTTGAGAACATTTTCTTTTTGTTTATGATTGATTTGATGCATTGATGATATGGTTTGAGGGATCAATATTAATCAACGGATCAAATTCTGTATGATGCATTTGAGCCATATAGGTTGATGAATTTGAACTTATAACAGGAAATTGTTGGGGCGAGTTATTCGAGCTAATGGTGAACTTCTGTTCACGTTCTTTGTCTTCAAGTTCTTTTTTGTGTTTTCTTTTTTTTCCCATTTGCTGTTTGCATTTAAAATATGTGGTGGTGTCACCTACTTATGATTTACAGCTCTCATAGTATATTCTCTTTTGTGTTTTCTTTTTTTTTTTTCCTTTTGCTGTTTGCATTTAAAATATGTGGTGGTGTAACCTACTTATGATTTACAACTCTCATAGTATATAGATTTTGTAATGGTAATCCTATTGATATTAAAATTTTATTTCTATTAACTACAGAGTTTCTTTACTTATTAACAAGAATAATGTTTCAAAATCTAATAGATATATGGCATTAATTCATTTTTGTACTAGAGCTAGAATGTGTCAGAATCTGGCTACTTGTGGTTATAATGTGAAATGTACGATTTACATTCATAGTGGTCTCAATGAGAAGGAATTTCCTGTGGCAACATCCCTTTTTGCAAGCATTAATTCCATTGCATTATTGGCTTCATACATGAAGGAGAAACAAGGTAGCATAGTAACCTGAAGATATCTAACTCTCAACACCAATGAATAATCTTCTTATGTGTTTTGTTGAATTGGTGAAAATATACATGGATTATCATTATTGACTTTCTCCGTATCCCGGATCATGAAAAAGTTAAATTAAATGTTTTTCCTTCTATTGCAGATTATTGATGATGTCAATTAATTTGTAATTGTTGGTCTGCCTCTCGATGCTCATTTACCTCAAATACTATAAAGCATTCTCAGTCAACAACTGTGGAATTGAAAGCTTTAATATTATTAGGGTAGATAGATTAAAAGGAAGATATGGGGAATCACCAAGGGGTAAGCTACCCTTCTATTTGAAACAATTTAAAATTTGGTTTACAAGTTTCTGTTTGTGTTTCTTGGATACAAATGGCCCTTTGACTGAGTTATGGAGAAGAAGAGCATGATCATACTACTATCTATCATTCGATGTGTATGATTTTTCTGTTTATACTCAAGTTGAGCTGTATAAATAGATATATGTGAAGCCAGGTCGACATTATCAACAAGCCCTAAAATTATAAAATAGGATTAGTAGAGTACTCTGTTATCAAAGAAAAATAACACCAATATTGGAATACTACATCAGCACCTTTTCGGTTATGAACTTCAATTGAAGTTAACTTTGTATGTTGTTGGTTATTTTATTACATTAAATGGTGATTCTGAATTTATTGTGTTGAGTTAAGTTATTAATTTCAGTTGTGTGTATTGAAATCTCCTCTGACTTTTGTCACTATTGTACATGATCATAAGTGCTTTTGTTTACAATCACTTTATTAGCCATTTGTTTTAGCAGAACAACCCCCCCTTTTTTGTTTGTTTGATAGTGATAGGTAAATGTTTTGATTCTTATTGGTGTGTTTTCTAACTTCCATGATTACATTACAGGAAAAGTTAAAACAAAAATACACTACTGATAAGAAAAGCATTGAATCTTTGTGTGTATTTTCTTCAAAATGTTTCTTTTCTAAAATAAGAGTTAGTACCTTGATTCTACCTTCTTTTTTTCTTTTCTTTTCCTTTTCGTACCACAATTTTTGTAAGTAGTATTTTTGAAGGAAGGTCATATAACGAGAATGCTATTTACAGCAAATTATTTCAGAGTTTGAATATTATATTTTTATTTTGAATGTTTTGGATAACAAATGTGTGGACAAATCACGCACTGTGAAGCAATGTTTTGAATATTTTGAACAACCAATGTGTCTACTATTACATCAGATCTTATAGTCTTTTATAACAATAATATTAGTTATATAATATATTATTAACTTATAAAAGAAATATTATCCCGTGCATCGCACGGGTGAACATCTAGTTAATTGAAAAAATGCTAACAACTTAGAATTATAAAGTTGCCAAATAACCCATGCGTACACGGATGTCATAGTAGCTTATTATCCTTTAATTGTTATTGTGATACGATTAGTATTCAGTACACATATATCACATTCTTCATATTAATTTAAGCTAAAGTACGAGGTAAGATGAAATTTCTTATTTTACATCTATTTGTAAATTATTGTTTCTTTAGAAGGATATCTATTTATAAAATTAGATTCAAACTAACCCATGAATTATTATGGGTTTCTACTTTGTACCAATTAGCTTTTGGAAAAATTTCTAAAGTAGTCTTGTAATTTATGACTTGTCTAGAAAGAAGTTATCTAAATAACAAAATTTTAGTTTTAAGCATGTATTTGTATATTTATAGGAGTATCTGATATGAGGACTCTCTAGTTTCAGCGTCAGATTTCGAATCCCTAAAATATTCCTCTCTCTCTCCTAATTGTGATATTTTCATCTAAAATCTGCACAAACCTATTAGAATCGGCGACGGTAGGGAAGATTCGGATGGAGAAACCCTAGGGTTGGGCAGTGAGAAGAATTCATTGAGAGAGAGTTAGTTCAAAGTGAACTGAAATTTATCTGTTTGGATGGATAATGGTTGCAATCGTGGAAAGAGACAGTTTTCTTCATCGATCGGTTCATATAATGCCTCATGGTCAATCTTATCTGGATCTCCTCCAAAAGAATTAAATATGGAAAAGGGAGCAGATGACTCATTTTTGCGCAAAACATATGATGTTGAAGGAACAAAGTTGCAGCGTACGAGAGAATATCATCTCAACCAGGCCATGGGTATCAATTATCAATTTGCAAAACCTTTAGGCGTCGCTGATATGACGAACTGAAATAAATAACCATGGCAGCGCTTCTTACTTGTCATCATCTACGAAATTGAACTCCATTTGGAGAAGAAATAGACAAAAGCATGAATCTCAACTGCAAAAAGTGCAAACGTAAGGTTTAGATCCAAGATGCTAAATATCATATATCACGGGTAATCATCCCTTATTTTGTTTTTCTGTTTGGTGTTTATATAATAGTGTTATATTGTGTTGTACAATCTGATACAATTTAAGTCCTTAAGGCTAATTGTTATATGTATCCAATTGTAGTCTTAGATAAAGTGTACTGATATACATGTCGTAAAATGTGAAGACAGGGATAAGAGTACTGGGGATAATAATTTTGGTTGGAGGTTGCAATGTTGGATTGACGGATGGACAAAAACAACCCAACAATGAACAAAAGAATATGAAATGGAGAACTGGATTTCCATAACCACCAATTTTTAAAACATCTGGAAATTATATGATTTTATGTTCCTCCTCACTTGAATTTCTATTTAAGGTCGCCTTGAATTTATTTTATTAGGCTTGGGAGAAGCAAGAAAAGAATCAAATGCTTAGAACAAGAAAAAAAATCATTTAAGCTCGGATTTCTTGTTGAATCTGCACAAAGCCTTTTTCTGCAACGAGAATCAAATGCTCAGATGCTGCAAAAAAAGAATCCAATGCTTAGAACAAGAAAAAAATTTATCCAATCTGTCATTAGTAATTTAATGTTTTCTTTCAATTTTATAATCCATATTGTCATCTTTTCTTGGTAGTGTATATATATGTACGTGAGTGCACATACATTGCATATACCTCTCATGAGAGTCCACTGTCGTGATACTATTTGGACTTTTGCCATTTCAAATAAAGCTCGCATTTCATGTCTGTATTTGGTTAAAAATATCACATCTTAATATTTCAATTTTCAGTTGCTGAAGACTGAAGATACAGTTGCTGGTTTACAAGACTTCATTCGTATCTTGAAATTCAACTGAAATTTCTTATTATTGGAAATCATTATAATTTCGAACATTTGTATGTGTGCGGTTTTAGAATAGTGATATTGAGGGAACATAATTGTAGAGAATGAGAAGCATGTAGGAGCAAAAGAACAGAGTGGTCCAAAACTCTAAGTCTCTAACTATTGAATGCATACATTTTTTATTTACTACTTTATTTCCATTTTTCTGCTTTATTTAGAGAAACACCTGATTTCATGACTTTGAGATGAGACTTATTGAAGAATATACACATTGGAGTTTGTTGGTTCTCAGTATTGTTGCTAGGTGTAAGAGTATCTTTAATCAATTTTAAAAGGGTTAAAAAATTAAATCAACCTGAACTATGCGAGTTTTGACACTTAAGTACCTAAACTATTTTTTTTCACCGATTGCACCCCGAAGTACACGAATTCAACATGTTGCAACCTCCGGACATTTTTTCCGGCCAAAATTAAATCACGTGACCCGCACATGCTTTTTTGGGGTCCGGTTGATATTATAATGATTTCTGGGGCCTTTTTGTAAAATATTAAAAATAAGAACTAGGACCCAAACCTAATTACACCAAAACTTAAGTTTTACCCTAATTTACCACTCCTGAAAAAAATACTGAACTCCAAATTGGAGCAGCGACCCCCCCTTTTTCGAAACCTTAACTCAGACCTGTTTTTCGGCAACCCCTCCGCCCATCATCCTCTACTTGTGCGCGAACGCAGAAAATGGTGTGGGCTGTTAGAGACACAAAACGGTGCAAGCTCCGTGAAGATCAACCGACACCTGAATATGGTAAGCTTCTCGTCGCGTATGGTTTAACGTTTTTGCTCGATGTAGTCGGAGTTCGAAAGTTTATCAGCGCCTGTTCTTCTTGAAAAATTTTATGTGGTTTTTTGTGTTTCGTCTGTCCTGAATGACGGTTTTCGCGAAATGGGTTTTGGGGGTTCTCTATAAGAGGCCTCGGGGAAAGGAATCGAGAGTATTTCGCTTCTGAGTTCCGAAATTCGCCAATTATGTCTATAAATTTAACTGATTTGGGCCCACGTGCTTCGGTAATTTCGATATTTTGTGTTTTAAAACTGTTGCCTGTCGTGTATTGTCTGCTGCAGCTTGATTTTGGGCAATTATGTCTATAAATTTAACTGATGTGGCGTAGATAGTGTTGCTTGTGGGCCTGTGTGCTTGTAGTCTAGGTGAATTTAATTTGGATTCTGAGTGGGACGTGTCTGCCAATATGTGTTAAAGGTGTAATATTTAATGTTTCTGATGTCAAAAATTATTAATTAGTGTAGAGTGGGTTGGCTGTTGTGGCATTATGTTTCAAATGGTATTAATTTATTGTTTTATTTTGTGTATTGATGTGGGCCTGTGAGCCTTGAATTGGATTAGTTGTGCTGTTGGGAATTGAATAATGGTTATTTAATACTACTGTTCCCGATTTTGCAGGTGACAATTCTGAAAAATTTACAATTAAGTATATCATAGTGGGGCATTTCATGAGTCGGGTATGCTACGATATGTGGGCGGGAGTATATCCCACATAGACCACTGTGACCCTGATGAAATGTCCCTACTGGAGTTGAACGAAATGATTAAAGAGATAGGGTTGGAAGGGGTAGAGAAATTGTAATTTAATAAGAATGGGTCCAATAATTGTAGTTCGTTGTGGCCTATAGATAGTGATGTTGACGCAATGCTTTTGGGTGGGTTTGCGGGTCCTGATAGGTTAGTCGGCGTTTATGTAACTCGTGTAAGGGCTAGTGGTAATGAAATGAATTCTGGGCAGGATAATATAGGTGCAGATGGTATAAGGGAGAATAATAAGGAGTTAGTCCTATTTGATGGTGGCATCAGGAATGAAACAAACTTCCCTCCGGATTTCACCAACAATGATTACTTGGATGATAGCGTTAGTGATGAAAATGGGGGGAGCGATCATGAGCAGTCTGTTGGTGAGGATTCAGTTTGTTCAGATAGGATGGAGGATAGTGAATTTGATCTTTCTGATGATGATGATTTAGACTTCGATGACAATGTAGACGAGGAGGCCGAGTGGGGTGGGTTGAAGGGTAAAGAGGCTAACACTGAAGAGCCTAGCAGTAGCAAGAACCCGAAAAAGCATTCAACCCATAGGGGTTATCCGGTGTTTAGGGAACCAAGAAAGGGAATTAAGGAGCCTGAATTCTTCATTAAACAGTGTTTCGAAGACATTGTCTCGTTCAGGAAGGCCTTACGACTTCATTCCATACTTACAGGAAGAGAGCTACAGTTCACCATAAACCATATCGATAAAGTGCAGGCTAAATGTAGCCACAAGAATTGTCCTTGGGTCATTTTTGCTTCAAAAATGGGGCATGAGAAAACTATTCAGGTGAAGACTTTGTGTGACACACACAAATGTCCACGGGTCCAGCGGGTGAAACATGCTACTTCTAAATTGATAGCCGACATCTACAGAGACAAGATTTACACCGATCCAAATTGGTCCATCCATTCGATGATTTCCTGAATTAGTAATGATCTTAATATAACCGTTAATCTGTCTATCTGTTACAGGGCAAAGAGGTTGGTGAAAAAAAAAGGAAGTATGTGCGAGGCCGAAGAATATGCACTTTTGTGGTCATATGCGGAGGAATTGGTCAATACTAATCCAGGGACTACTGTCAAGATCAAGTGCAAGCAAACGCTACAAGGTTGTGTGTTCAAGAGGTTTTACATATGCTGGGGCGCCTTAAAGAAGGAATTTTTGGAGGGTTGTCGGCCCATAATTTTTCTGGACGGCTGTCATCTAAAAACAGCAGCTGGTGGTATCTTGCTTAGTGCGGTTGGTGTAGATGGGAACAACAGCGTATATCCTTTTGCTTATGCCGTCGTCGAGAAGGAAAAGAAGAAGACATGGCCGTGGTTCCTTAAACTTCTGATAGAGCATTTAGGGCTTGAGAATTCAGCTGCGTGGACTATTATGTCGGACAAACAAAAGGGCCTCATAGATGCGGTAGACACACTTCTGACTGGTTGCAAGCACCGTTTTGGTGTGACTCACTTATATCAGAATTTCAAACAGAATCATAGGGGTTTGGCTTTAAAAAATCTCTTGTGGAAGGCGGCTAGGGCATCAAGAATGGTTGACTTTGATCGGGCAATGGGGGAAATAAGAGTGTTAGATAATGAGGCATTTCAATGGTTGGCTGTGAAGTCACCGGCACATTGGTCTCGGAGTCATTTCAGAACCGTGTGCATTTGTGATAAAGTCGAGAACAACATGTTCGAGAGCTTCAATGCTATGATCCTAAAAGCGAGGGCAAAGCCAATAATTTCCATGCTTGAGTGTATTAGGATTAATCTGATGAAGCGTTTACATGTTCGACGGGATAAAATCGCTGCTTATCATGGAGTTCTTTGTCCTATTATTGAGCAGACAATTGAGGAGCTGAAAAAAAGGGCAGTGGAGTATATAGCACATTGGAATGGGGAAAACCAATTCGAGATCGAGGGGACGCATGGAATCAGGTATCCAAACTGCAATTACTGTTGTTTATCTAGTTTTTATACAATCTGTCTTCATATGAGTACCCTAGACTGTGGCAGAAAATAATTAGTCCTACTTGCTATATACTTGTCTTGGTTATTCATTATGAATTGTTCTCTCCCTAAATCAGGTATAAAGTGCACTTGAAGGACAGAAGTTGTTCATGTAGGCGCTGGGAACTGAGTGGCATACCATGTGCCCATGCCATATCCGCAATTTATTATTTATCCGAGAAACCTGAAGATAACATCCACGAGTGTTACCGCAAAGAGACGTTTTTGAAATGCTACAACAACTTGCTTGGTACTTTGGACAGTTTGGATGCTTGGCCCACTACCCCGTGGCCTCCTCTTTTGCCTCCGATTCCTCAGAAAATGCCGGGTAGATCGAAACAGTACAAGCGCAAACCTCGCGATGATGAGAGGGCTGCAAAAGCGGGATCAAAGTCAAGGAAAGGGAAAAAAAAAAATCGAAGGAAGATGTACCCGTTAAAGTTTCGAGGAAAGGTGTGGTTATGACCTGTTCAATTTGTCATATGCCTAACCATAATGCACGGGGGTGTCCTTCGAAACCCAATTCTACTAAATCTGCTCCCGAAAAAAATCCTGGAAGGGACATCCCGGCAGCAGACCTAGATCGGGTATTAAGGCCCAGGAAAAAGGTAATTCGTATTTTATAAAACCAATTCCAGAAATATATAATATTTTTGTACATTCCTCAGAACATAGAACTGTATTTTGGCAGGCCAAAAACAAAGATCAAAGTACCAATTCCATTCCTCAGAACTCTGCACCCACAAAAAGACAAACCAAAGGAAGAAAATCCACGATCGAGGCAGATTATATCGCTGTTTTGCAGATGGCTTCAGTAAGTCCTCCAAACTTAATGTATTTATGTTTGTTTATGTATAAAGTGTGTGTTGATAATTATTAGAGGAGAACTGATTGCTATATTAGTTTGTTTGTGTTCAATGAATTTATTATTTGCATCTACTCTCGATTGTTTTATACATTATCCATTATCTATGGGTTTATTTAGGTTCAAGTGCTATTTCCTTGTTTAATTTTGAGTAGATCGAATTGGTTAATATTTTAATCAAGTCGATGATTTTGATCACTCGCGACGATTTTGCGCAGTTGGCTGATTTTGATTAGGTTGATTATTATTGGATGGAAATAGTGTGTTATATTCTAGTTTTTTTGCTAATTCTTTGGGGTTACGGATTAATGAACGTTAATTCTTGTTGTCGGTGGGCTGCTCCAATTTGACTAGGTAATTGATGTGAATGGTTAATTTAGTTGATGCATTTGGGGTTAATTTTTAATTCAGTTCAGTGTTAATTCCTTGTTCAGTTCTTGTTTATGCTTTTGGTTTAGTTTACTTTCTTGGTACCTTAATACCATGTTAATATTGTTTGTTGTGTATATAGGCTCCAACTAATTCTCCTATTACACCTTCGAGAGTAACGAGGAGCCAAACAGAAAAGACCCTCCTACAGCAGCAGGGACGGGCGACTGGAAAAAATATGCCGACCACTTCTAATGCGCGGACTAGTGTTCCCAATAATCAAAGGAACACTCAAGAGTCAGTCAACGCTTCGCCTAAGCCGACTGTTCCAGCCAGGCGAAAACTTCAGGTGGGTTCGTTGAATTGAGTTTCTTGGATGAATATTAGGTTTGGGTAAACTCTAAATATATAACCATGGAAATTCTGTGAAATGGTTCTCCCCCAGAGGTTGCTTCTAAATCACCGCAGGGTACTGCTAAAGTCCACAAAATAGATAAAACGGTGCAAGCTCCGTCTGTTGATCCCAAGACCACACAAGAGTCAACTTCCGGGACTAAACCAGTCGCGCCGGTTAGACAGAAATTGCAGGTCAAATTCTATTAATTTTGCAAAACTAAAATCTTACAATCAGATGGTCTGAATTTCTGAATTAAACGCATAACATGTGTTTGTGTAGCAGGTTAGGAAAAGAGCACCCCCTAGAGCCTCCCTTGCACTGCCAGGCGAGATTATTGACAAACTCAATCCTAGACATTTCGTCCGTTCGGAGGTGGAACAACGAAGCAGACCGGGAACTAGTGAAGTTAGGTTCTCCACAAAACCGAACAATGACAATGCCAAGATGTTCATACGAGATGATACACCACCCGGGTGCGTTGTCATGTAGCCGTAGGGAAAGCTTTAGCTTTTGTTAGGTTATTGACAATTATTTTGTTAAAGTAGAGTCCTCGGAACTCATACTTCTTTTGGCAGCAGCTTCTTAACTATTTTTGCACAAATATGGATCGTTATAGGTGGCGCATGTGCTGCTTTTTTTTATAATTGTCAATACCCAAACAATGAGCATTATGCTACATTAGTTCTATACCCATGTAATTACTAACGCTGATTTCTATTTTAGAATGTCTAAACCATCTTGATCAGTTATTCTTTCTCCCTTTAGTGCATGTTTCTGCTTTTTTATGCGGTTTTCAATTCCATGTTAATTGTACCATTTATTTCTGATTAAGAGATCATTTCAAAATGAGTAAAAAAAATCTGCTTAACACAAGAATTCTTCCTTCACCTAAACATATCAACTCCATTGTCAAGTGTTACAAACATTCTGATTAACAACTACGACTACCCATACATTTTAGAACCATTGCCTACAATACATAAAAACTATACTAAGGCCATGAAGCCATAAACGGGACTAGAAACCATAAACTAACATGCAAGAGAAGTATGCTCATAAAAAACCATAAACCCAATCCATTGCCACAGATTATTCTAGCCACACGGATTACGGCCACGATTCTTCACTTCAAGATAGCGATTACAATGGCCACCAAAGTTATAATCCACAATACCCTGTTCCGTTTTTTGACCCGTATCAGCGCAACTTCGAGGTTTCTTATTCTGACCGCTAGAGCTGCATTACCCAGTCTACGGATGTCCGCTTCAAGGTTGTTCATGTGTCGTAGCAGACCGGGAATAATTTGCCGCGAACGATCACACATTGGCGGGTCTAGCCATTCCCAAAACTGGCAACCATTTTCAAGCTGTCCGAATAAAGAAAAAATCAATTGAACTGGTACAACAAGACAAATTAATAAATATTTGCAAAATGTCGTCCGTTTATTCCTTACAAAGCACTTCAAACCCAAATTCAAGAGTAACAAGAAAAAGAGAATAGTTGATGATGATAAAGTCTCGTAATAAGAACCTCCGGCCATTTTTTGGCCGGCAACACAGCAACAAAAAAAACGCAAATTGAGAGGAAGTATAAAATTGGGCTTACCCGATAGTGGTCACAAGTAGCGTAGCGGCGATCCGGGTTCAGATTTGTCCAAGAAGTCCTCTTAATGGCCGGAAGACCGCAGCTGCAATTCAAGTTCATCTTCCCCACTTTTCTGCAACTTCTGGGTCGCAACTTTGGAGGAGAGAAGAGGCAGGAGTGGTAAATTAGAGTAAAACTTAAGTTTTGGTGTAATTAGGTTTGGGTCCTAGTTCTTATTTTTAATTTTTTACAAAAAGGCCCCAGAAATCATTATAATATCAACCGGACCCCAAAAAAGCATGTGGGGGTCACGTGATTTAATTTTGGCCGGAAAAAATGTCCGAGGTTGCAACATGTCGAATTCGTGTACTTCGGGGTGCAATCGGTGAAAAAAAATAGTTTAGGTACTTAAGTGTCAAAACTAGCATAGTTCAGGTTGATTTAAATTTTTAACCCATTTTAAAATTTTAGAACTATATTGCTGATAGAGTCAATATAAGTTTATCAACATATGTATAATATATACATTATTACTCATGTAGCCTTTTAATTATTCATAGTAATATATAATAAGTTAATGAAAACGTATTAGGACTCGCTTGGTTGCAAATCATCAATAGCAATGGTAATAGGTATGAATGAGGGGCTAATCATATTATGGAATGAAGTGGGGGGAATTGTTAATTAAAGGGGGTAATGGTTAACTTATTTACTATGTACCAAGCACCATAAATGGGATTGAGTCATCATTCATTTTCATTTCCTAACCCTAACCCTAAACCTCTCCCCCCCCCCCCCCCCCCAAACCAAGCGGGCCCTTAATTTTGAGATCTTAGAGAAAAAATAGTACTCTCTCCTTCCCAAGGCCATCTCTAATGCTAGAGCACAAATTTGGTGCCAGTTCACATAATTAACAAACGTTAATCACAAAAATTTGGTGCACACAGAAAATCATCTCTAACTATTCAACACCAAATTGGTGCACAAAAGGAATATTTTAAAAATATATATATATATATTTTTTTATTCTATATCCTATATTCTAAAAATATGCCTCTAAAAAGAAGTATTTTTTGTGACTCTAATTTAGTTTATGTTATTATTTTGACGTAAAGAATATTTATATTAATAGAAAATAAATCTATTATAAAAAACTATACCTATGAAATTATTTATCAAAAGAACCTCTAGAAACTAATTGATATATCTTTATTAAAATACAGTGATATAATTATACAAATAAAATAATAAGAAAATGAACTAAAATAAGTTAAAATAGCAAAAAAAAAAAAAAAAAAAAGGATTCAGTGAACAGTGGGGCAACAACTTTGCTGCTCTACTGTTCACAAACCTCATTTTGCTGCGTAATTAAGGGTTGCATTGGAGAGGGAGGGAGGCATCAAATTGCTGTTGTGTGCTGAAGCATTGGAGTTGGTCTAAGATAAGAGTTATATTAGGACGAAGGCAACACTTGCGAAATTGGAAAGTTCATAAAAGGCCCAAGACAAATTTATGTATTGAAAAATATATTAGTATATTAGCTATATAATTTATAGAACATAATAATATAACTTTGTTATATATTATTAATTCTATTAACTAAATAATCAATTATGTATATTTATTATATATAATTATGTAAAATATATTTTTTTCGTGCATTGCACGGCTGTACATCTAGTATGTATTAATTTGACACATATTTGTCATTATAACTTAATTAAATATATAAATGTCCAAAAATTATTAAAAAGATTTCCTCATAATCTAAGAACAAAGAAAAAATTATTCCCCTCACTCCCTTACCCAAGGTGAATCAGAACCAAAACTATTGATCTAGGTAGTGAATTCTCTAACCACATAACCTATCCAATTTCATCCCGGAAACTATTAAAATGAATAAGCAATTGTAATGCATAATAAGTGTGAAAATTAAAGTTGCAGTTGCGTAATATATGTGAAAATATGAAAAAGGGAAAAAGTGGAAAAAAGTACATAATCTAAAAAATGTTCTTTTTTTAAATAAAATACAAAAATATATTATTGACAATAAAATACAAAAATATATATAAAATAAATAGACAATAAATATTATCGAAATTATCTAGTAAATAAATAAATATAAAATATACAAATAAATCCGAATATGTCTTTTTGAAAATAAAATACAAAAATATATTTAAAGGAACATTATTTTATATTCTTTATTTTTCTTTTCTTTTTCCTTTTCTTTTTCTTTTTCTTTTTCTTTTTCTTTTACAGTCTCCTTCCCCATGATAGACGAACACCATCACACCCTCCAGTAGAATCTACCTTGTTTCTCCAATTCTGATCATACATATACATACATATATATTGTTGATAAAACTGATGATGTAGGACATAAAAGTAGTGAACTAGTTTTAAGTGTGTGCCACATCTTGGCTACATAGGCATTACTGTCCAAATTAGCTCTAGTCGCTGAAAAGCTCAAATTTCTAAGGTCATGTTGACGATAAGTAACAAATTCCGATTAATAAGTAACTATCGATATAAATTGTCCTTAACCGGAAAAGTCTATAACTACCAACATACATAAATAAAATAAAATAAAAAATTAACTTATGGAGTTTTTAAGGAACATTTCTAAATTATTGAACTAATTTTAAAATTATCTTGAAGAACTTTAAATTTACATCGAAAGTGAATGAAAAAGTGCTTTCAATTTTGCATTTATAAGGGATAATAGACATGTAAACAATGTGCAACTTCTTCACAAATTAAGTCGAACCTAAAAAGTTGAGACCTTACGACTTTAAAAGTATCGCGACAATAATGTTACAATTGACATCTAATACATTGACACTATTTATACAACAATTTGTTCCAATATGAACAAGTGATTGGAACACAAATTCTTTATGGTTGCATAAGTCATAAACTTGGATAGCTACATATATTTATTGTATATATTGTTGCACTTGGCATGTGCAAACACAACAACTTTACCTTACAACTTTAAAGTTTCATGCTCCACATAACCAACAAAACATGATCTCTGAGACTATATTCACGAACCTGCAAAACACAAATTAGAACAGGAAGCAATCGAGGCGAGTCCATGACTCTTTCTACCAGATAAATACACCATGCCCATGTGGTCACGGTTACTGGTGTTATATCCTCAAGACAAGATGGTTGGCGTCTCAAAGGTAGTAGTACTCTACACCTTTGAGCTCGGGAAAACAAAAAAGTGTAGAGAAACTGGACATGTTGCGACAAAAAGACCATGCTCTTACAAGTTTCTACCATATGAAGAATCCTATGGCAATATCTTTAAAACCTCTACTGAAATGAGATGAGGAACACCTATTCATCAGACTCCACATGTAAGGGATATTAATGGCATTTGGAATTGGGTTAGTGGCCTATTATGAGTTATGTAACCTACACCCACATTCTCCAATTGAATGCTCCACTACCTATTATCTTAGTTAGTGGTACCTCTAACGTTTAGGTACGAATCTGGAGACATGGTTGTCAATGTTTATCTTGGATATTCAATAGTCACAAGCTAAACAAGATGGCCATGTTCCGGTTCTTCAAACTCAACTTCACTGTGAAGATGCAGACAAAACATGGAACTAACAGACTCGGCCCCGGCCCAAGGCCCAAGCTGAGTTTGAGGTAAGCACGGGGACGTGCACGCGTGTAGGCTTCGTACCAGTTATCCACTTGTATATGATGCTTATAACTATTACATAATTTAATTACTGTCCATATAAGTGGCACGCATCATTTAACATTACTATCTTTAATCCTCAATTTCTCACTCATTGAAAATCGATTTCGAGAAATTCTGAAATCTATGTTTATCCTTGCGAAACTTAGTTTCTAATTTATTATTTAATACTCGAATTTAATTTACATCGCAACTTAATCAGTTCAAACCTGGGTCAATACCATCATAAATAAATTGACTTTCCAATAGTATATATGTGTAACTATGTTAAAATAAAAAATGGATGTTGGACGTGGTGTACTCCTCCAAGTGTATTATCTAATGGACCAAAGAACACTTGTCACTTCATTTATTTATCTCAATAAGGAACTCAATATAAATTTATCATTCTTTTAGTTCCAACATGATTTATTTTGAATGGAATGTGCATCATATGCTAACTAAATGAAAGTTTCAAACAATATAAGGCCCATTTGGATGAAGGGATTTGATTTGTCAAAGAATTTAAAATGAATAAATTTCATAATCCTTAGATTTGAAATCCATGGACTTAAAATTCCTTGTTTAGATTTCTGGTGGATTTGTGAAAGGATTTTTAAATCCAAAATTTTCAAATCCATTATTTGGCAAAAAACTAATACAATATTTGTATAATTCAATTTTTTTTTTTAAAGTTTAAACTAACAATTTATATTTTTTATTAAATAAAATAATATTTATCTACATCTAGATTAACCGAACAATTTTTTTTTCCAATTATATATATAAACATATATTTACATATTATGTATTTTATATCCCAAAAAAATATTGGGAGCATTTCATTGGAGATAAAAGAAAAAAATAAAAAAATAAAATAATTAAAAAAATAATAGGAGCATTTCATTGGAGTACGAGAGGAAGATATAGCGATAGGGAGAAGAGAAGAAGAGAGATAGCGGGGGAGGAGAGAGAGAAGACGAGAGAGAGAGAGAGAGAGAGAGAGAGAGAGAGAGGAGGGGGGGGGGGGCAGAGAGAGACGTGTGAGTTAGGAAGGATTTGTAAATAATTATATTTGTCAAAAGATTTGAAATCCACCCAAATATAGTGTAAAATGGAGAATCTCAAATTTTGAATTTCTAAATGAGTTGATTTAAAAATTTGAATTTACAAATCCACTCATTTAGCATTTTATCCAAACACATGAAGTGGATTTGACAATAAATTTATAAATCCATAGCACAAATTCCTCCATCCAAATGAGGCCTAAGATTATTTTTAGATGGAGAGATTTGAGTTATTGATTTGTAAATCCATAATCAATTTCATCCTACTTGTTTAATTATTAAATTAATGAATTATTGAAAATCCAAGTTTGTAAATCAGTGGACTTGATGTATTTGGTGGTTGTTTTTTGTTTTGTTGTTTTTTTCTTTTCCTTTTTTTTTAAGTGTATCATTTTGAAATACACCCATCTTTATGGCTACGCTCTCTCTCATACTCTCCGACCCTCTTTCTTTCATGTGGCTCTTGGTCCCTAAATAATTTTCATACTAAATTAAACAATTTATGAGGCAATATATTCGTAGCAAAATATTTTTTATTCGAGGAAAGCTTACTATTTTAAGTTGTATATTTTGTGGCTAGTTGGAACCGTGCGACAAGTCTCAAGATCCGTAGCAAGTGAGTATTGCGGCAAATGTGTGACGTTTCTTTGCAATAATATCACGATGGTAAGAAGGAAAGAAAGATATTCTAACAAAACTCTTAGGGGGTGCGGGAAAAAACTCATTTTGAAAAGAAAAAAAAATTAACTGGGGACCGGAAGCGAGGCTAGGCAGTGGATTGGGCTTGGGATGTGGGAGGTGGTAAAAGGAATATTGGGCAAATAATTATTAATCGTTGTGTTAATAGGATAAATCAATGTTGTCAAACCGGAGTGAATCAACCGATTCAACCGATTGAATCGCGGACCAGTGCTTGGTACGGTCCGGATCACCTTATAAACTTGTTTCCATGGTTTAACCGGATTAAATCGGATAGAAACGGAAAAACCGGCAGAAAATCGTCACTTTTTACTTCTTCTTTTTTTGCTTGCTTTACGTATGGATTTTTAACTTTTAACTTTTTATTTATGAGTTTATGAAGTTTTAACAAGATACTCATTTTTCGTTATTTGTCCTATTTAACATGTTTGGAAAGATCCTGAAGATAGAAAAAATATGGAATATAAAATGTAAATCATTAGATTTTAATAAAGTGTCCATATTCTGGGTATTAAATTGAGTTATGATTATTTTTGTTTGAAATTTTCATAGCATTTTCTATGTATTTTTTTTTTATGTTCGTGTTTATATTACCAAAAATGTAACTATCAGTGTTCTTATCAAGCCGCTTATTCGACCGGTCTGATCGGTTGAACCGTCAATCGATGGTAAGAATGGTTTGGTTGCCGGTTCGGTTATAACAAAACTGGGATGATTAAATTACTATTTCACCCAATGATGGATTGAAATTCGGGGATTAGAAATCCTTTCACAAATTTACCATAAGTTAAATCTCTCCCTCCAAACACAACCTAAAAGAAACGTGCCTTGATGAGATTTTGTCAAGTTTTTATGAAAATTTATTGCAAATTCATCACCACTTTAACGTCCTAGTATAATCGATGGGTAGGTACCAAGGTCCATGGTACAAATGATGTATTCCCACCTTATTAGGGTATAATTAGTTTGCAATTAATGATACATTTAGATTTCTTAATTTAGGATAATAATAAATAATGCTGCTAAAGTCTAAGAAATCCTAAAAAGCACCATGGGTGTAAACAGTCTATTTGGTCCATTGCTTATATTAGCTTAGGCCAAAAACTATAATTTTTAATGAAAAAATTTGTAATATAGGTTGCAAGTTTTCTATTTTCCTTTTTCTTTCGATTTGTCTCTATACGTTGATTTTCATAAAAGTTATGCCCTTCTGGTAAACTTTTATTTTATATATATAAAAAATTATTTCACGATAATTTAATTTGAAATTGCTTCAAATTTATATAATTTGTACATGTAAGTCTAAGAATATTAAAAACATAAAATCTAATTCGAAATACATGGAAACAAATAAAATCATGATTGATTCACAATACCACGTTGGTTTTTTAGTACAACTCATGTTTGGGGTGGAATTGATGGAATTGTTTTCTGGCAAATAGCCTAGATTAAAAGACGCTCTACCAATTGAACTATAATCAATTTTTCAATATCATGTTTGTTTTTTATTATTAAAATGTAATTAGATTTTTTAGATTTGAGTTGCATTATTCATACATATCCTACTTATAAGATAAACGAATGAAATTTTGCGAACTCAAACTATATATATCTATATCTATATCTATATATATATAAAAGTAAAATGAAGGTTACTTTTGTAATTTTAACTCTCTCCTAATTTTTACTCCAAAATTTGGTAAATTGTTGTAACTTTAGTAAGTTTTAAATTTTATTTTAATTTTTTAAATACTAATAACTTTTTCATTTTTAATCCGATTTTTATGTAAGATATATCATTTAAATTGTCTTTTCACTAGCTTTAATTTGACATCCATATCACATATATTATAATGAGTTGAAAAACAATATTATTTTCTTTGCTAATTATATGTATTAAATACTACTCCCTCCGTTTCATATTAATTGACGTTACCAATTTTTTCTTTGGATTCAATCCTAAAATATCTCTATTTTTCAATCTATCAGAGATATTTTAATTTGGTCACTGGGGCACTTTTCCAAAATTCAAGTCTTCAACTGAAATTCTACTAGGATAAATTTAAGGGATTTTGTGGGGAGATAAGAAATTTGGTTGAGGATATACAATTTCCCCTGTATTTTGATTCTCTAATCCAAAGTTCAAATTGCATATAAAAAACAACGGATGTAGTATGGTATTGTCACATTTAGTAAAAATCAAACTTTATTTTAATCTTTTAAACTGCAAATAACTTTTTCATTTCGAACCTACTTTTAATTATGTATAATATATCAAATTAAAGCTCTTTTGAAGATCTTTAATTTGATATTCATATTTTTTTAGGAAAATTTGATATTCATATCACATATATTATAATTAGATATTTCATTTGGAAATTTTATATCGTTGGTTCGTTGATTATTTGAATAAGATTTGAGCGGTTAAGGTGGTTTGTACTATAGCATAGGACCGAATACAACTAAAATTAGGTAAATGGTTCTCTAATAAAAAAATAACTATCTTGATTATTTTATTAAAAGTAAAACTAATTATTATTCAATTTGACGGAAAATTTTCTTTATTTACGTGTCGAAATAAAATTCATTATTTAAATGATTAACTATATAATTTCTTAAATTTAAAATAAAAGTTTAGTAGTATAATATAATAATCTGCTTATTAAATAATTATATTTGCATCTATTAATATGTTGTTTGTTATAATAACAATTTTGTTTGGTTAATCTCAGGACTACGACTTCCACACATATTTATATATGAAAATTCATACTGAATTTTTTTTATTACTTATTCATTTTTTTCATAGTTTATATTTATTATATTATTTTTATTAAAAATTTATACTTTGCAACCTAAACTATGAGATTTTATACGTGTTGCAATCTATTTTTTTTAAATAAAATTAATCTGCTTGGTCTTTGTAATTTTTGTAGATTTTGCAACCTAAACATTACTCTGCTGCATTAATTAACTATGTCTATTTTCCACATTTTTCAACCTAATTAGTTAATTTATTTAAATTAATAAATTTGTATCTTTAAATAAAATATAATATCTATAATGAAAATATAGAACTTATTTGAATAAACTTCAACATATATGAAATTCTTAAGATATATTGAAAAACTCATATATTTTATTTTGTTATTCCAACTATTGAATGATCTTTGAATTTGTTTTGTTAGTATCAAGAATCATTTAAACCTGATTAAATCTATAAAATTAGTATTCTCTTTTTAAAAGAGGAAGTTAAGTAGGTATATTCAAAATTTTAAAATTATTTAGATAACTTAAAATATCCAAATAAAATGAAAAACTAAAAAAACACGAATATACATATAATATTATTCAGTTTATTATATTTAATATATTTTGATGGATTCTATGTTATTTAGATATTTGTATTTGTTTGAATATTCTTTATCACTTAAGTTATTTGTGGGTGTCCACACATATCAATATGGATACAGACACACTAAATATATGTTTGAGTTCAATATTAAGATAATATTAGTGTTTGTTTGACTATTCTTTATCACTTAAGCTATTTGTGGGTGTGCACACATATCAATATGGATATAGACACACTAAATATAGGTTTGAGTTCAATATTAAGATAATATTAGTGTTTGTTTGACTATTCATTATCACTTAAATATATGCTCACACAACAATTTGATGTTCTTAAATATATATATATATATATTTTGTTCGAATATTCATTTCTTTATGTTAATCCATAAGAGAATACATTTATAAAATGTACGTTATATTAAATCCATATATCATGTGAATACAAACAGATAATTACATTACTTATAACTTTTATATGTTTAATCAAAACTATTCAAATATTTATTTAGTTTAGAATGCAACAACTCCATTTTTTAATATTAGATTATATAATATTTAATTTGATCAAATTATTATTTTTTAAATAAATTTCCGTGCATCGCACGGGAGCGTTACTAGTATATATATATATATATATAAGTAAATTGGAGGGCATTTATGTCATTGTAACTTTCCCGCCAAAATTTTAATAATAATTTGGTAAATTCATGTTAATTTTGGTAAGTTTATAATCTTCTTTCAAATTTTTAAAATGCAAATAACGTTTTTAATTCTAATCCCTTTTTTATATATAATATATCAAATTATTCATTTTTTTCACGGTGTTCAGTTTGACATACATATCACACATATTATAATGATATATTTGATTTGAAAAATAATTTTTTTATTAGTTATTATTGGAATTACATTTGATTGTTTATTGTGAATTGGACTATACTGTTGGGTCTAGGCTACAACTAAAAAGTAATAAAATAATCATCTGATAAGGAATACTTCTCCGTCCCGGCCTAATTGTCCTACTTGCCTTATTTGTTTGTCCCAAGCTAATTGTCCTACCCCATAAATGACAAATTCTCCCACAATCTCCACCATCAAAATCTCCACATTCAATCTCCACCTTTGAAAAAGTCAAAGATTCCACAAAATCTGTTTTTTTTAGTCTTCGTGTCAGGTCAAGGTAGGACAATTAGCTTGGGATGGAGGGAGTATTAGTTTAGACTTTTTTAAAGTAAAACGAATTAATTTATTTTATTTGACATTAATTTTAAATTTTTTTACTTATGTAATACCCGAGATAAAAATAGTTGTTTAAATAGTGAAACTCCTATTTTATTAAATTAAAGGCAAAAATTAATGTTTAATTTTTACAAATAATTTGTTAAATCATTACATCTGTTAATATATATATATATATATATATATATATATATATATATATATATAGTATAATAAGAAGTATGAAAGCTTTATTCATATGCATGTTTACCTATCATATTATAGAGATTATTTTTTATTACTTCTTCATATTGTTATATAATATATTTTATTACAATTATTTTATTAAATAAATATACACTTTGCAGCTTAAATTATGACATTTTTTACACTATTCAATCGTTTCTTTTATGTATATCAACCTCAACAATACATTTTTAAACTTTGCAACCTTAAAAATACTTTGCCACACAAATTAACTTCAACTGTGTCTTTTTTTACTCTTTGCAACCTAAGCAATTTTGATCACATTAATACATTTTATAACAAAAACGTATAATTTATTTGAATAAATTACCATACCAAATAAAACTTGAAAATATTCAAATATCTGAAAACCTCACATACTTTAAATAATCAATCTACTTTTGGATTTTATTTTGTTAATGCTAGGATTTACTAAAAAATAAGAAGTATTTGAGTGTATCACCAAGTGAAATGTTACAAGTTGCAAATGATAATCTGATTATAGAAAGAAACAATTAGTTATTTATAGTTATAACTTGGAAATGATTTAGATATATTAAGAAATCTACACATATATATATAAGCTACTCCGTTCCACACACAAAAAGAAAAAGTGTCGCTTTAAACTTTTTTTGAAAAACTAAGGATGAGTGAAAATGATAAATATATCCCTACACAATCTATTTATATGTTTTGTGGATTTGAAAAAAATTAGTCAACTAAATTAAATAGGTTGTTTATGGTTTGAAGAATTGTGTTTTTCTTTCTTTAGTTGATAACATTTTTTTCAACAATTTCATTTTCTAAAGTGACACATTTTTCAGACTGGAGGGAGTATAAGTGAGTTAAAACTATAAATTGCATTTTTCCTCCAAAATATTTTGTGTTATTTATGGTTATTTGTACAAGTGTCAACTTTTTTATTGTTTGTTCATTTTTTTCCTTTTGCCCTTCTTTCTAAGAAAATTTATTTTTCCCATTTTTAAGTACAGATAAATTTATTTTTATCTTAAACACTTTTTGCATAGTATATATGAAATTAATCATCTTTTTATGATCTCTAATTTTGACATCCATATCACATATTTAAAAGTATGATATTATATTAAACAAATATACAGTTGTTTCGTGATTGATTATTCACTTATTTAGTTAGATTTGAGTACTTATTGTGGATGTTTACTGATGTCATATTTAGGCTGCAAATACGAATTAGTTAAACAATCCTATTAAAAATATATCTATATATTTTAAATAATTTAATTTATTTATTGTATTTACCTTTTATTCTATAAAATTAGTCCATATCTATACTAATATACATACAAAAATGCGTGTGTATAAAATAAAACAAAACAAAACAAAACAAAATGGATCAAATATGTAAAACAACTCATAGTCTGTTCAATTGCAAATCAAACATTTTCAAGGATTTTATTTATGTATGTGTCCTTAAAGATAAGTTGTTATAGTGTCAACATTCTATCACTTTGTTTCTTTGTCAACAACTTCTTTCTATTTATTAAAATGCTAACAAGTATTTTTGTTTTTAATTTGTTTTACATATAATATATCAAATTAATAATCATTTCGCCTTCTTTAAGTTGAATTATATTTCAAGTCTTAAGTGGATTAGACTGTGTATATAGTGAATTAGATTATATAAAAATAAATTAATTGAAAAAATTTAACTATAAAAATATGAGATTATTCAGAAAGAAAAATCTAATGTTCTTATAAATTATCAATGTACTTTATCACTATCTTATCTTTTTTTAATAAGTTGTGTGTTATTATATTTGTATTCTTATACACATTCAAGCAATTGGATTATTTGTGGTTATTCGCATATGTCAAGAATGATAAGGTGAGTTTGAGTTTTTAGAAATAAAATAAAATAAAAGTAAACATTTTTATTTGTTATATTTAATATTTATTTTAGTTGTATCAAGAATAATATTTTTTATTAAAAAATAATAAATATATATTTAATTCCAAAATTTTAGGGGAGAAATGAATATTTACACTATTTCAAATTTTACTATAATATAATTCAAAATTTTAAAATATTTATTTTATCAAGTATACAATATTTACATTTTAAAATAGTAAAATAATATAAAATTGAATTTAGTTCAAATATTATTGTACTAGCAGACTTCCGTGCATCGCACGAGGAGTAATACTAGTATAGCTAAAAGAGGGGTGTTTATGTAATCATAATTTTCCCACTTAAAACATTTGGACTAGTATTGTAACACCTCGACCCCGCAAGCAGGTGAAGGGTTGCCACTAAAACATACTCCTACTTTCAAAATATTTATCAGTGAAAGACCTTTAATAAAAATATGACTTAGAAAATTTACTTAGCTATTAATTAGTAAAATATTAATTGTATAAAAGGCTAACTCGTATAAACCCACATATTTGAGTTAAAATCCATTATATACTTTCAAATATCATTAGAGATTTTACTTTTAATTTAAAATACTCAAAAGCTAAAATATTTATACCTTTAGCTTAACTAATATAATTTAGGTACTATTTCTACTTCAATATTCAAATTTTAAAATTACTTTTACTTAACTTGAAATGCATTTATTTATTCTTTATTAGGAGCTTGCCCACGCCAGTTGGATCCCCTGTCTTTCATTGGTCCTGAAAATGCTTTAAGCATAGCATCATGAGTTAAAATTCAGTGGAAAACTCTGTAAGTAATTACACTAAATGAAAATGCACTGTAATAAATACATCCTTGACTAAGGAGTCAATCTTGAAAATGCGATATAATAAATACATCCTTGACTAAGGAGTCAATCTTACGATTCAATAGCCTTTGACTTAGGAGCCAATCTTACGACTCGTGAGCCATATTGCGTGACTTAGGAGCCAATACATCCTTGACTAAGGAGTCAATCTTACAACGCAATAGCCTATGATTTAGGAGTCAATCTTACGACTCGGGAACCATATTGCGTGACTTAGGAGCCAATCTTACGACTCAAAAGTCTGACTAGGTGACCGCACTGTCGCGATGCGGTAAAATTAATTAAACTTAGCTACTCTTCTAGCTTGTAGAAGTGATAAGTAGGGTCGATCCCATAAGGAGCAGGAAGACTTATAGTGTTTTAAGTAAATCCTAATACTAGCAACATATATAAATATATAAATAATAGGGGGTTTTGTAAAATTGATGTATATTAACTAAGGAACCAAAACAGAAATCAAGCAAAATAATTATGAACTGTTCTACTTATGAAATAACGAATCCCAGCCCTTAATCTTATCTCCCCCTAGTTATTACTACCCTGTGATAGATGCAATTATTAACCAATTTTAACCTTTAAAACTCCTACCCCGAGATTAGCAACAAGCTCTGCTAACCTCGTTATCCCTTATGTTTAACTAACCAAAACAAGCTCTTTGGTTAGTCTATCCAGTTGAGTGACCTCAGAATAAGCTCTCTGGATCTCATTAACCGGACGCCTAGAGTACTAGGATAACGGGATAGACACGGTGTGGACCTCGTAAGCTCGGACCCATTCAAACCGAGCTATATACTACCCTAGCGATATCACTCGCTATTTGCTACTAATTGTCTATAGGTTCGTAACAATTACGGATTACGATTATAACCTAGCGTTACTTATGCAATTATAATCCTAGGTGATCAATCTAGCACATAAGCACACAAGCATTGAAGGATAAACAAATAGTATAACAACGTTTTAAGGAATCAACTGATTAATAACCACCGTAAATATCACAAAATAGTAAAACTAGGGTTCGACTCGACTAAGGACTGAAATAACCTACTAGCCGCTCATGGCGGTGACAAAAGACAAATTAAAATAAAAATACATAATTAAAAGAATTAAGGACTAGAAAACCCGAGTACTGTCGATCTTGATTGCTCGTCCCTTTCGGAATCTCCCAATCTTGCTCTCTTGTAATGTCCAAGTCTTTGATTCCCGAGTATAAGGGTCCTCTTTTATAGAGGAAGTCAAATTGGGTTGATTTTGGGCTCTAATTCGGAATTCTTGTGGCCCAAGTATTAGTCAACCTCCTTATTAGGCCGCGACCGCGCTGATGGGCCGCGCCCGCGCCCGCTCTTGGTCCAACAACACGCCGCGGCCGCGCCACTTGTCCAGAACTTTTCCTCGATTCCTTCAGTTTGACCGCGGCCGCGCCATTATGCCGCGGTCGCGGTACTCTGTTCTCATTCCTGGCGTTTTTTTCCATCCTTTTGACATCCGGACTTCATTCCTTTGTTGTGCATCCGACCGAGTATGAATACTTAGCCTTAAATCACCTATTTAGCTCAAAATGAAAGCACAAACGTCAAATAGTCCAAAGGCATTAAAACAAGCTAAACGCAATCCATTATACACGTAAACATCACAATTCATCACTCTAACAGACTTAAAGTGCATAAATGCGTGCACCACTAGGAGCCCATCTTACGACTCGAAGTCATATTGTTAAGATCACTTAAGAGCCAATCTTACGACTCGAATGCATTCGACTTAAGAGTCAATCTTACGACTCAAAAGCTCATCTTACGATTTGAGAGTAATCATATGCCCGAAGGCGAACATATAAATCACAATACAAATTCAATAGTATAAATGCTACATAGTTACCCACTTTTCATGAAGACATTCTTGGACTGATGTAGATGTTCTTTGACTGATATATTCTGGAGAAGCTCCAAGGTTGTCCAGTCCAACTCGTGCTGCACTCGCCGATTTGAGAAATTTAGTCTTATAACTTTCTTTGTTGCTCTTCTTTTTATCATAATTTATTCTATCATAATTTTAGCTTGTATGTGCAACTAGTGCACATGAAGATTCATACTTATACATTTAATCACATTTATAATATATTGACATAACAACATAGTATGTATAGTAACATACATGTAACATAACTAACTTATTAATATATTTATGACATAATTCTTATAATCATGAACATTATATGCTATTACTTAACATACCAAAATAGTTCATTAAATCCAACTGTATGTTTTTATAAAAATCTTCTATTATAGTTAAAAATAGCTATGGTCTCTGACTAGCCTGTCTTGTGAAATTCATTATAAATCATATATTTCATAAAAACCTTTCAAATTTTAATTATAAACTTCTAACTTCAGATAATTAATATGAAATAATAAATCATTTTTTTTTTAAAAAGGTGAAGGGAATAATTTTATAAAATTCATTTTCTAGAAGCAATTTGACTATTTTATAACTAAAATCAATTTATCTTGTAAAAATCATAAACTTAACGAAATGCTCTAAAATTTTAACCATATACTACTAACATCATATAGTACCACATAGTATAACAGTTTTCGAAAATATTAAGTAAATATATTTATATAATTTTTCAAAGTTGTATGTTGAACATGAATTTTGACAAACAATGTATTCAAATAAAGTTCACATATTTAAATAATATAATTTCCACTTTTATAACATAAATAATAGATATATTAAGTACTACTAAACACATATACTTAACATATGTATGTCAATTTTGCATCACGTAGCAAAACCGGTGAATTGTTGGTCACCGATATAAAACCCCTAGACTTGTATACTACCTATCATGCATCCTATCTAACACCTACTTAATATAAAATAATTAATATCTAAGTTTATATAAATTTCAAAAATAAGAAAATGAAATTATTAAAGGAGGCGTACCTTAAAATAAATACACTAAAACAACGACGCCTTAAAAACACCAAACCTCCAAATATTGTTGGACACACAGGACCTCCGAACGTTGTTTAAAAATAACTATTAAGGGTCGCCTAATTAAAAGAATCCATTTATAAATATATACAAATTTTTAATATGTATTTCTTGTGCTGATGGTTTCTAAATAAGCAATCTAACCCTTTATTTATAGTAAAATTTATAGTAAACATCAGCGGCCCTTTTTCTCATTCATTGATGTGGGATCTCGGATCAACAACTTATATTCGAAAATAGCAGTTGTCATATCCATGGATATTCGTCATTATATTCTCATTGCTACTTTCTAGATACGGTTAAGTAAAACTAAAAGTCAAGCCATGTTCAACACATGGTTGCATGATAAAGTAAGGTGGTGTCGCCTTATAACTTTTAGTCGTCCAAATATTAGCCATGGTTTTTTATTGATATAAATACTAATTAGTATGTATTACTTTTATATTTACACTTACGTAATATCAATTCTACAATGTAAGAATGTATCAAGTAGGGTGATAACTAAATAGTGAAATCTCTTTCCTTGTATGTTCCGAACATCAACGTAAGGATAATAAAAATATTTTGATACATTTATACGTATACAAAGGTTTGTGTAAACTAATGTAACTTGTATTAAAAATTCAAATCTTCGTTTCTAATATCAATCCTACTCGTATATTAAACACAATTAAAATACCTTTTAGTATCTCTTATCTTTTGTATATTTCTTCCATATATACCGGACGAGTGTAGGAGTGACCTCGGTCCCGTTGATAGCTCCTCCTATAAAATTAAGTAAATATACTTTGCTCCTTGAAGATTCAATAGCTTCAACACTTTGATAAAGATTTTGACTTGAAAATCTTTGAAATAAAATAAACTTTTAAATATTTTTTCTAAAATTTTAATTAAAATGCCAACATAAATGTCAGTTGCTTTTGATTCTGGGGTGTTACAAATACTTAGTAAGTTTTTGACAACTTTGGTAATTCTAATATATCTTTTGGTTATTTTAGATAAAAATAACTCTTTTTTATTTATAATCCGTTATCGATATCAAAGTAATCATCTTTTCAATATTTTTAATTTGGTATCCATATTACATATATTGTAATGAGATATAGAGGGGATACATTGAAGAAATCGAATCAAAGAATCCACAAAAAAGAAAAGTAGATCGGTCGAAATCATCGAAATCTCGCTCTGGATAATCTGAGATCTCGGGTAGACGCATCATGCTCGACTGGGATCCTCTCTCCCAGCAAGCAAGAGACCTCAAAGTCCAGGTTTTTTCATTCCCGACATAGACCTCTTCTACTTTTTATGAAAGTGGAACCCCTACCTGATCCATATTCGTACCCTGCCTCTCAGTGGACTATGAAAGATCAAAAGTCAGATTCCAAATCCCTATGTGGTAAAAAAGAATTGAGTTTAAAATTTTGATGGTACCTTGGTTGACTTTTTTAGTTATATTTCAATGTGAATTGTCGGTTCACCTATAATTAGGTTTGAGCAATAATTAAAAATTAATTATATGATTTTATTTTTAAAAAAAAATTATGAAAATTACAGCTATTCAGTTTATTCTATTTAACATGAATTTTATAAATTTTATTTATTTAAATCACACAAGGGAATTGTTTAAATATTTGAACTCAACTATATTAAATTAAAATCAAATTTTAATATGTACCTTTATATTTAGTATATTAACTTGAATTTGCTAATATTTAGTTTTTATAATAAAAAATTTAGTTTGATCATGGGTGCTTTTGGCGCATGTGCGAGTGTGTGTGTATATGTGATAATTATTCTTTATATCAATTTTATTACTTATTGATATATCTCTATAATGCATATTTATTAATATTATTTTTTAGAGAAAACGATACTTTGCAACTAAACTCTGACAATTTAAACAACGTACGATCACATTCTTTTTTCCCCACTAACAAACTTGAACTATTTATTTTTCACTTTGCAACATAAACAATACTTTATCACATTAACCAACGTCAACCATGATTTTTAGTATTTGCAACCTAAGCAATTATTTTCATAGTTATAACTTTGTATCTTAGAATATATCTATTAATATAATGATAATATTAAATTTACTTAAATAAGTTTCTGTTGATAAACAAATTTTGTATCCAACTAAAATGCGTCACGTAATAAAATATATGTTGAGAATTAATTTTATATTGATTATTTTAAAGTTAGGAATTAATTAGATGAAGTTCCTATATTAAATAGTCAATTTCATTGATGATTTAATGTATATTTTATTGGCCTATTGGAAGCCACCACGTGTCAAGACGATATTACTAAATTAAATCACATTAATTTAGTAATTTTCTATAAAGGATGATGATGAATATCAAATTATGACGAATCAAATATGCATAAATAGACTCCGTCGATATTGAGATAGTTCGAGCTAAATTATCTAAACGAATATATGGACATCCTCATATCTACGTCGGTAAACCTACTCAAATTGGACGAACTATCAAGATAAATTAAAGGCTTTGATTAACGACCTTAATTATTGAGTGGGACTTAATTGCATAAGATGCACAATAGTCTTATAGTACACCCTAAACCCTAAAATCCTAAAAAACCCTGAAATCGTAAACCTGTGAAACCTAAAAAATCCTAAAACCCAAAAAAAACCCCAAAAACCCAAAAGAACACAAAAAACTCCTAAAAACCCGAAAACTCTCAAAAAACCCCTAAAATCATAAACCCTAAAACCCTAAACCCTAAAACACCCTAAAAACCCTTGGGTGTACAATAAGGTTATTGTGCAGAAGATGCGCGTAAGTTTTTGCCTAATTATTTCTCGAGGATTCATATATTTGATAATATGGAGGACCAATCAAATTGCTCCATTTGGATCGTAGGCCCATCAGGATTCTTTACCAACAATTATGAATAGGGCCTGATTTTTCACCATAAATCACATCAACACAACACAAGTCCAAGAAGCAAATCCAGAGTTGTCCTAGAGGCATTACAAAGCCAATCTTGAGATTTTCAAGGTAGTACAAAGCCAATCTCGAGATTTTCAATATTTGATCCGAGATCAAGGTGCTAAGTCCCCCGATTGGCGTTTTCAAGTTAGAACTTTGAAGGTATTCTTCATCGTTCACCAAGATCCTCGAAGTTGTTCTTCAAGTATTCATCCAAGTACATCGTTCAATCTAAAATCAAGCTTCCAAACCTCTGGATCAACGTTATTCAAATCAAAGCTAGACCCGGGGAAGATCAAAGTGAACTCCAAGTTTGAATGCGCCAAATCATTGAAGAGAAGAATCGGAAAGAAAATAGAGATTGTATCACACATATAGTTGATTTCAATCAATAGAATTAAAGTTGTGCAATATTTTCTTGTTTGTTATTTCTTTATTGCAGACAATAAATTTGTTGTTACAGTTTCATTAGAAAATAAACATGAAAATGTTCAGATATATATATATATATATATATATATATATATATATATAGATATTGGAGAACTCATATATTTTAATTTTGAGCTAATATCATTTAAGACATTTGAGTATATGTGGTTTAACACTTACATACCCAATTTTCTTTTTGTCTCCAATAGGTATGTAAAGTACACAAATTTATCCGGTTGCATCTCCAGCTCACTATTTTCAGCCAAAATAAGTGCACATGAGACACATATTATATGCTTTTACGGAAATATTGTATTTCTCACTGATTTTAAAAAAAAAATGGAAATTACATATATAAATATTAAAAATGATTTAAAAATACAAAAAATAAAAAATCTGAAAATTATTTAGAAAATTTTAGAATTATTTTTAAAATCTAAAAATATTTTTTAAAAAGATTAAAATAATTATGAAAAATATTGAATGATTTAAACTATAAAATAATCAGAAAAGCATTTAAATAACATCAGAAAAGCGTAAATAGTTTTAAAAAGTTAAAGTAAAAACAAAATTAATTTAAAAAAAATGAAAATGTGAATAAGTCTACTGAAATAATTTAAATTTTGAGAGAAAATTTTAGGGTTATTCTGGGGTGCACCTGTGGCACCGGTGCCCTGGATGAAATTTACCTGCTTTGCAATTTATAAGTTAATTACTACCTTTTTAATTATTTCTATTTTAAAGATATTTTCCCTAGAGATGCGCCATTAACCATGTTTACACGTTTTATAATTTTTTAGGCCGTACAATTCTATGACTTTTTTCTTTGAATTTTATAGTAATTTATTTAATTGATTTTCGTGTTATATAATTTGATCTTTGATTTTTTGGGCCTTCGAATTTCGTAGTGATTTATTTTAATAATTTTCGTGTTATGTAACATGATCGTGAAATTTATCTTTGCTAATTCCGTATTTAAATAATTTGGCAATAAATTTTGTATCATATATTGAAGAAATGTAATTAAATATGATTGGATCAATTTTCTCTCTAAATATTAAGGGTTTGGGGGAATAATATTGTTATCGAAAATTTCCAAGAATAAACCAAGGAAAAATATCAATTTCGATGCTTTTAAATTTTCATGTATATATATTTTTTCAAAAAAAATTATTAACAGTATCTCAATCTTATGATACGTAAAATCAGCTCAAATTCCTCAATGGAACAACATATTCCTATTTCCAATAAGAATTTGAATAATATCCACAATTCTTTAAATCCCTAATTTCGCTAAATTATCAGCAAATTATCCACTTCACTAGTATTCAATTTGATGCGTAATACTTTTGTTCAGAGTCCACACAAGATGATAATGACAAAATGTAAAAAGGGACCCCCATTAGTGAAAGTTCCAAGTAATACGATAATACATTTAAAACTCATGGAATTACAATTCATATACCAACAGAAAAAGTTCAAGATTCAAGAATTATTAACAGTAAGATAGTAAATCCTAGAATGGTAATTTTGTAGCATTATGAATCCATAAGGCTTTCATGGAGAGTCGACACAGCCACCCAACACGATAGTTTCAATCTCTTCTTGAGACAACTGAGTTCTTTTTGGCTGATCAGAAGCCTTTCCTCCCATTGATATGGAAGGGACCCTTGAGAAAAACTTCTGAACTAGTTCTTCATTCTTTTTGGCATCATCATTTAGAGCCATTTCATCAACCTGGCATGTTGTACAAGACGATTCAGGATGCCTCTGATGAAATTTGATGTGCGAGATTCTCTTTAACGTCGGACCTGCTCCCATAAAACGTGTTTTTTTAGAATTTTTTAGCCATGATAAATGGCCCCTATTATCAGCAATATATATATAAATCAAAACGATTGAGGACTCAAAACCATACAATCAAATGGAGAACTAACTAAATTATCATCCATTCTTGACGCAATTGCTTCCATCTCCGAAGAGGAGGTGAAGTCGAGCCGCGAAAGCTTCAGTAGGCTCGCAATCGGTCGTCCAGGAGGCTTTGCGTAATGAGATTCATGCTCTCAGTAATGTTTAAATGATATATATTTTTGAGAATACTAATCTTCCCAATGCTCGAAAAAACGAACATTAATCTTCCCAATAATGTGAAATTAATATACAGAGTGGAACTTAACAACATATAAAACAAATCTCTTCATGAGAAATTAAAATATAACCAATAGTATCACAAATCAGTTGAGTAGCAATTCTATCTACAAATAGGTAAGCATAGACTCAACGTCACTCATCACCGGACTACTAGATACAATCATACAAGCAATACTATAAATAATACTCCATCTCAAATAGAAATAGACCTTTCAAATCAACCATTCGCTATGTAACGCTCAGGTAGTAGATCCTTCTTAACCCATAATTTTTAAATATAGCAGAATTTATCTCAATCAAACAATCATCAAAGACAGTATAATAAGAATGAATAAGAGTGAAACCAAATTGAATATCACTCAAAGTGACAATCAAATCACTTTGTTCTAACAACGGAATAGCTCTAAGAAATCAAGTGACGATACCAACACAAAACATAAATCAAACTTACGCCAACACAAAATATCATATATAGATCAAACAAGTAAAAATGTTAACATAAAAAATCATTTACCAAACAAAGTACGTATGATGCTAAGTAGGTTGAAAATCTGTATTATCTACCCAACTCCCATCACGAACACAAGATGATACATTTTCATCTGTAATGATTATATTTGTTGGAGGCAATCCTTCGCTAAAAGAATGATGGTGAATTGAAGATTCTTCCATCTCACCACTTTCTGTGCATTCAGAGTATTCTCTAGTAAGAACTGCGAGTACAACATACCAGGTTGGCTCTTTTGGGTCTTTAATGAAAAAACTTGCTTCTCTTGGCTTAGCCAAAATAAACATATCATGTTTGAAACCAATTTTATTCAGATTAACCAATGTGAAACTAGCATCATCAACCATGATATCAGTGTTTTCTCCACCCAATTACATTTAAACGTCAAAATTCAAAAATAGCCATAATCAAGTTCTCATATTTCTTTAAACTCCGTAGAACTCCATTTCAGACATGATTGGGTTTTAATCGCAATCTATGGCCTCCGAGCCAGTACTCGGCGCTCCGGCGTTGAGATCGGTTCCCGGACCTGCTACGTGTCCTCCGGGATTCTAAGGCTTCCCCACGTTGAGCCCCAGCTCTCTCCCCTCCGCGGGCCCCCCGACGTCGCGGACTCGTCCTTGGCGCTTGTCTTGGGGTTTCGTCTCTTGTGCGAGCCCGCCGACTTGGCTGCGGGGCAGACCTCGGAGTTTGGGCCCATTGCACAGGATCCCATTCCTCAGGGTCCATTACCTCGATTTCTTTGGCCAGCTCCTCGACTACTTCTTCGGCGACAACCGCGGGCTCTTCTTCAACTGTAGTCACTGGAACTGGCTCTCGAATTATAATTCCTTGGCTCTTTCCCGCTGGCTTCTTTTTACCCTTCCGGGGGGTTTTCGAGGCACCTTGGCTCCGGCTAGGACCCGCGATATATTCCTCGGCAGAGGGCCGCCACCTCCCACGGCCTTTCAGTCCCTCATACATGCCGAGCAATAACTCCAATACCTCTCGCTTTCTTACAAGCTCTGAGGACTCGGCCGGACCCTTCGCCATCAGTGCTGAAATTTCATTTTGGATCTCTACGACCCGCGCCTCAACTTCCTCAAAAGTCAGTAAGCCGAACTCAGTCAGTATCCGGTCATACTCCCTTTGATGGATGAGGACTCGGTCCAGTTCAGCAACTTTCGCCAGGTACTTCAACTCCTGGTCCCAGGCTTTCTCCTCGGCCTCCTTCGCCTTTCTCTCCGCAACGGCCACCCGCTTTTCTAGCCTCGGCACTACTTGCATTTGCAAGTTATTCTTCTCTCCGCGGAACCACTCTAATGATTGCATGAGCTTCTTTATAGTGTCGTGCAATTCCGCGGTATTCTGAACAGACAACGGAATCAACAAGAAAGATCAATCTCAAGCATACAATGAACGGCAACTCAGTTAATCAACAAAATTTATATTCAAAACAGTCAGAGTACATAATCCATGGTCCGTTACAAGGGATTTACATTTACTCCTATTATCTACTACATCAAATTTGAGGGGAACGACTGACCTCCTCCTCAGTCCCCTCGGCCTCTTCGGGCACCTCCTCCTGTCGGCCTTCAGCCGTTCCTACCTCCTCCTCTACGGCAACTGCAGCAGCTTCTATGCGGGGGGGGTGGTTCTTTGTTTCGGGGCTCGGAGATGAGCTCACCCCGGCGGAATGCCAGGAATTCCTGGTCCTGGTCCACCTCACAGCTGGCAATCTCCTCGGCCTTCAGAATTTCTTTCTTCTCTGCCAGAGCCTTCAACAGAAGCCACTCCGGAATATGCGTTAAAGCTGTGCAGTAGGCCTTCTCCACCCCGGCCACGGAATTATAGTCATACCCGAATTCTGGACGATATACATCCACATTCGGGTAGACTTCCTTGATTTGCTCCAGTAACACAGATCGCGTGGCCTTGTCCCCGACTGCAACAAAGTTGGTCTGAAAGTCAAGAAACGTGCTCGTTTAGAACAATTTCTCGGCAAACGCTTTTAGCATCGCCTCTTGACCTTCGACGATTACAGCTTCTCGAGCATCCATCTCTGCCCGCAGTTGCATTAGTTCTCCCCGGAGGACCCCGGCTTCCGCCTCTACCCCGCGCAGACGCGCCACTTTATTTTCCACCAAAGCCGCCCTCTTGCGCGCTTCGGCCAGGTCTTGTGTTAGCCTGTCATTGCGCGTCCGCAGATCCCTAGCCACATCGGCTAGCTCTTCCTTGGCCTCTTTCTCGTTCTTCCGGCCGAGCTCCATGATTCCCTGCGCCAAGCGCAGAAGTTCCTCGGCGTCCGCCCCCTCCAACCCCAGCAGACTTGAGGGCCCTTGCTCCTTCAACTACCACAAAAAGCAAAATACAGAAATCAATACTGGTAAGCGTACACTCCATTTGCGTAAACAGTAGCTAACAGGACATTTCAGATTTACCTCTACGCTCTCCCCTGTGCGGAGTCTCTTGGCTGTTGCCGGAGGTGTCCCGGATAGCTCCGGCCTCTTTTTTGCTCCGGGGGTGGGCCCCGCTGCCACCACTCGCTCCTCCGGCCCCACGGAAGGTCTTGGACTGGGTGACATCTTCCCCCGGGGAGACACCTCAGCAGTTTTTCCCTTCTTCTTGGCTGCTGCAGCCACTGTGGGGCTTCCCGCTGGTTCCTTCCCGAAGCGTCCCACTGCATACAGAAATTCGAGTTAGTCCTGCACAAGGCAACAATTTCTAAACAGGTATGAGAACTTCTACCTTCCTCGGCAACCCCGGCTCCCGACTCTTGACCCTGGGTGGACATCCCCGCCGCATCGCCCGAATAATATGGGCTCAGTCCAGCCTCCTCCTGCTCTTCCTCAGTACACAGGGTCTTGAAAGTCCCCACTGCACGCAATATGTCCACAACCTCGGCCTCCAGATCCCCTCCGGGGCAGTATCTAGCACCTCCTCCCTTCTCCACCTCGGGAGGGCCACTCCAGTCTTCACAAAGATGAACTTCTCCTTCCACCCTCAACCTTACTGGGGTTTTGTACCTTGAAGCCACCTTGTGCTCGGGGACTGAAGGAATACCACCCCTTGGATTTCCCAAAGGCTTTTAGTTGATAAAAATACCTAAACAGCTCTACGGTCGGTTTCACCCCGGAATTCTTGCATACTACGGTGAACCCGACTACTTGCCTAATCGCGTTCGGCGCTAATTGGCTCAAGGCGATGTTATAGTATCTCAATAGCTGGATAACTATGTCCCAAAGGGGGAATCTCAAACCTATTTTTAAGGGGTTTATATATACACCAATGTAACCCTGCGGCGGGCAACAGGCCCTATCGCCGGGATCCGGCACTATGTATTCTAAATTAAATGGGAAATAGAAGGAAGGGATTAAGGTCTCTATCTGCACCCGCGTCATCCGCGGCACTATCGTGGACACTTCGAAGTCATTTTCCATGCACTCATAAAAACCGACGACCTTGACGTTGGTTTCCCTGCCGTCGGCTCTTTCCACGGTCCTAATCTCACTCCTCTCTGGAATAACATAGTGAATGGGTGGCACATCTAACGGGGAACTCTGGGTCCCTACTTCCTTAACAGAAGAAGAAGATGATGAAGAAGGCATACTTACTTGGTTTGAGTTTGAGAAGTTTTGAATTTGAGATGAATCACAGGCGCACATAATTCTCTTTTTTTCCCTCTTTCTAAAACTGGCAAATCGCAATGAAGAAGATGAAGTATACTGTGCCATTATTCCAAATATATACTCAAAGAACCAACGGTCCTGATACGGCCTATTCAAATTCAGTGTTTCAGATTTGGACATGCTAATCACGCGCCTTGCGGTTCCCAAAGTGCGTGGGGAACAGGTTCATTGGAAATTGCAGAGCGTGTCACTTCACACCCCTCTCTCTCATGATGGCACCGCCAATCACATGAACCCCATTCTTGACCAGGAAGATTTGAACAGCACTCCGGTGCCTCCTTCACCTCGGCCAGACTGCTGTCTTCTTTCGCCACACTTTATTGCCTTCGGGGTGCTCGGGCCCTCGCTATCACCTCGGGGATGTTCAGCCTAGTTTGATTCGGCCCCCGCGGACTTCACCACGGATCAACTCCGACTCCGAAAATTCTCGGCTTCCCAAAAATACTTCGGCTCACCAGTAACCGCGGCCCATCTTGTTGGCAACTCCACCCCGGTCATAACCGAAGCTCCTTCCTCGCTCCGGCTGGGGGGGGCGCATCTGATGGGTATGGCCCAGTAACTTCGGATCGGGTCGACACTCCGATCCGACCCGAATGACCCAGCCAAGTAACCGGCCCAGAAGCATGCGGCCTAAATAACGTGGCCTAAATAGCGTGGCCCAACTGTGGCGTATCCCACGATTCTAGGCCCACGATCTGCTCCCAACTTCCATGCAACGGAAAATAGGCGCGATTATAAGGAGTTAGTTAGGGTTTGGTATTGAATAGTATAAATAGGAGAATTGTTCTCAAGATTAGGGTTCGCATTTTGTATTCTGAAACTGTTACGTGTAAACTCAAAGAGTATAGTAAAAGGAAACACCTCGGCAGGTGCCATTTTTCAGCCCGTGGACGTAGATCTCCGGATCGAACCACGTACATCTTGTGTTTTTTTATATTTCTTGCATTGATCTTCGCTGAGTTTCTTGGATACCGGATTGTGCTTTATAAGTCATGTAATATGATTTGATGATTTCTTCTGTTGTTTGACCCCTCCAGATATTGCATGGACACCATGATGAAGTGTGGTTCTTGCAATTTTCTCACAATGAGAAATACTTGGCCTCGTCATCTGGTGATCATCTAGTGATTATATGGAAGGTGCTGCTACATCAAACTTAAATTGAATTCCTATACTTGTTTTATAAATCGGATATTTCTACACAAAATAGGGGATGGACGGTGTGCTTATCTTTGAGTGAAGTTATTGGAGAACTATTATGATGTTCACTAGAGTAAAAAAGGTCGGATGATTTAAAATCATTGGTCAAAAGTTGAGCATACTGGCCAAACACCTTGATTCATGCTTAATAATTTTGATGCATTATTTGGTTTTATTAGGGCGTCCCAAATTATACTAAATTTTCATGCTCATGTTTGATAATAGATATTTTGTTGGTAATTCATAGGCCATTAATTGTTCTTAACTTAGTAGGTTATGGTTGATAGCCACTCTCTCATTACAAGCCATGACTCACATGGTTCCTGTAAAACATACTGCTACAAATTATCTTTTGTGGCACGCTCACGTACATCCCCTTCTTGCACCCAAAAGTTTCTTTCCTATGTTTATGGTTCTTCTCTGCCGCCCTCCTTCCACCATTATGAAGTTGCCATCTCAAAGCCCAATCTGGCGTATAGTGTGTGGCTCTCTCGCAATCCGATTGTTCAGGTTTTCCTCATGTCTACCCTCACTGAGGAAACTTGTTGTTGGTTGCTCCACCTCTGTTGATCTATGAACGACCCTTTCCACCATCTTTAATCAATCATCCAAGGCTCACGAACTTAGGCTCAAAGATGAGCTACAGATGATCAAAAAGGTCTCTCGCTCTATCTCGGAATTCGGCTCTCATTTTAAAAGCCTCTGCGATCAACTCGCGTCAATGGGGTGTGTCATCTCTGAAACCAACATGTCCTACTGGTTTCTCTGGGGTCTCGGATCTGAATTTTTATCCTTTTCTACATTTCAAATCAACCTCGACCCGATGCCTGATTTTTGGGATCTTCTCTCCAAGGCTGAATCTCACGAACTCTTCACCCGTTCCTTAGATGTTCATACTGGTTCAACATCTTCTCCAGTCGCGACAGTCTTTGCTGTTGACACCCAGCCGTCATCCCAGAAGCATCTTATGGGCACTCTTTCAGTCGCAGCAACTCTGCGACCATGGTGCTTCGCGCCAATCTCTTTCGAGTGGGCGAGGTCGTGGCAACCGAACCCCCCGCTGCCAAATTTATCGTGTTGCCTATTATGTATCCTCCTATCCAAACTTGTATAAGCAGCCTCCATCTCAAGCTCATCTTGCCAAATCCTTTCAGTCAGCATGCTCGATCAATGCTCCATAATATGACTGGTATATTGACAGGGGAGCGTCGACACATATCACAAATGCTTCCACCAATCCGAACTCCATTTCTAATTATACAGGCAATGACAAAGTCATAGTTGGCAATGTTAACTCCCTTCCCATCTCTCATAGTTGGCAATGTTTGTCTCTTATGGATGTTTTACTTGTGCCTCGTATTACCAAGAACCTTTTGTCCTTTAGTAAGTTGACTGTCGACTATCCTGCTAATGTTGTGTTTACTGATCAGATATTTGAAATTCAGAATTGCATAACAGGGGGGTTGCCTTTGGCTCAGGATAGACGTGAAAATGGCTTGTACATCTTGGAAAAAAGGACATACTGGTTTCATAGCTGCCTTGAAGACCTGTCTTGTTCGTGGCTCCTTTGATTTGTGGCATCGCCGCTAAGATCATGCAAATTTTGATGTTATTAAATTGTTAATACTTTGACCTGTTTATTAGTTAATTCTATTTTGCTGAACTCTACTAGTTGCTCTTCTTGTCAGTTAGCTAAAAGCAAGAAACTTTCTTTTGTTTCTAAATCTAAGCGTGCGAATCGTGTTTTAGACATTATTCACTGTGATCTACGGAGCCCTTATTCTATAAGTTATGTTGATGGCTATCGATATTATGTTATATTTATCAATGATTTTTCTCGATACTCTTGGTTTATACTCTGCGTCTCAAATCAGAATTATTTGATATTTTTGTTAAATTCAAGAGATTAGTGGAAAATCAGTTTTGGGACACTATAAAGCGTTTTCTGTCAGATGGGGGTACGGAACTTACTAATAACACTACAAAATTTGTTTCAACAATGTGATATTATTCATAATATGTCCTGTCCATACACTCCCACTCAAAATTGTCGGGTTGAACGGAAGCACAGACATATCACTGAAACAGGTTTACAAATGCTCTTTCATGCATCCGTTCCTTTAAATTTCTGGATCGAAGCCTTTGCTACTGTCATCTACATTATCAACTGCTTACCCATGGCTGTCTTGAATAAATCCCCATATAAACTGTTATTTTATGTTGCGCTGGTATATGCTAATTTTCATGTTCTTGCCTATCAGGTCTTTCTCAATCTTCGTGATTATGTAATGCACAAGTTAGCACCTCGTTTTGTGTCGTGTATGTTTCGTGGTTATAGCTCCCAACACAAAGGGTTTTGCTGCTTGGATCCCAGTACATCTTGATTTTTGTGTTTCTCGTCATGCTCAGTTTGATGAAAACTATTTTTCTTTTTCTTACAATCAAACAACCTCTTCGGTCGATTCTCTCGATTATGCGATATTTGTGGATCCCCATCCTGCTTATGTGGATGTTTCTCCTTCGCCATCCTCAGCATCGTTTCCATCTTCAAATTAGTCATCCACGGATTTGTGTCCTCTGTGTCCGGAACTAATAACTCTGAGGTCAACGATTCCTCCCGCTCATCCTATTTGTGTCCGGAACTAATAACTCTAGATGGCCGGACACATCTAATGTGCACTCCGTCGAAGGATGGTATATTCAAACCCAAATATCCTCGATCACCATGCACGCTTCATTCGAGCAACAATCCCAAGGGTTTCAAGCCGGCCTCTAAATCCCCCCCATTGGGTTCGTGCAATGGAAGATGAACTCAGTGCTCTTCAGGCCAACCAGACATGGGCTCTAGTTCCTTGTCCATTGTAGGATAATATTATTGGTTCTATGTGGGTCTTTTGCACCAAGTTTTTGGCAGATGGCTCAATTGATCGTTACAAAGCTCGTTTAGTGGCTCAAGGATTTTCTTAGCTTCCTGGGTCTGACTATGATTACACCTTCAGTCTTGTTGTCATGGAAGCTGTTGCGCGTAACTGGTCTCTTTATCAGCTCGATGTTAACAATGCATTTTTACATGGGGCTTACCAAGCCAGTTTAATAGAGCAACCTCCTGGTTATTCTGACCTGCTTCCTGATCATGTCCGTCGCATGTGCAAGGCAATTTATGGCCTCAAACAGGCCTCATGGACTTGATTTCAATGCTTCTGCTCATTTTTTTTAAGTTTGGGTTTTGTTGAGAGCAAGCCCGACACCTCTCTCTGCATCTACTCCAAAGGGTCTCTTCTTCCTTATCTACTTGTCTATGTGGATGACATCATTGTTACTGGGAATGATTCCTCTTCAGCCTCTCATCTTATTGCTTGAATTCAACATGAATTTGTTATCAAGGATTTTTCAAATTAAACCACTTTCTTGGCTTAGAAGTTTCTTATGCTGAACGAGGACTTTTCTTAGGGTAGTTGAAATATACTCGTGATATTCTTATTCGTTTCGAGTTGCTTGACCCCAAATCCGTCTTCACTCCTCCTGCGGCAGATGTTGTTCTTCGTCTTGATGGGACAACTTTTTCGGATCATACTCTATATCGTTCTTTGGTAGCGGCTCTCAAATATATTTGACCATCACTCGCCCTGATTTGTCATTTGCTGTTAAAACTGTTAGTCAATTTCAGTCCAATCCCACTTTGGAGCACTTTCAAGAAGTCAAACGCATTATTTTGTGCTACGTTAAGGGCACTGTTGACTTTGGTCTTGATTTTTCACGCGGTCCACCTACTATTGTTGCTTACTTCGACGTTGACTAGGCCCGTTGTTTGGACACTTGTCGACTAAGTATGGTTACTCTATCTTTCTTGGGCCTAATCTAGTCTCCTGGAGTGCAAAGAAACAACCGAATGCCTCTCGTTCGAGTTGTGAGTCTGAATACCGGGCTATGGCTCATAGAACTTCAGAGGTTGTCTGGGCTACTAATTTACTTCGTGAACTTCATGCTTTACCTTCGGCTTCACCTACCTTGCTTAGTGACAACAAGAGTATACTATTTCTTAGTCAGAATCTTGTGGCTCACAAGTGTGCAAGACATATTGATATTGACTATCATTTTGTTCATGAACTCGTCACTGCTCGGCGACTCATCACTCAGTTCATTCCAACCATTTTACAAGTTGCCGACATCTTTACCAAAAGTCTTCCCCGACCTTTGTTTGAGTTTTTTTCGTTCCAAGCTTCATGTATGTCCCCATTTGCTTTGCTCGAGAGGGTGTTAGCAATAAATTAGAGGGTCCTAATACTTAGTCAAAGATTTGATTTATTTGTTGTATATATCTTTTAAGATATTTTCCATAATTGTATGTAATTTTGTTGTATTTTCAATATTATTTAAAGTGGAAATCAATACACAAATCCTCAAGTAAGAAATCAATCAAATTTGCATGATACAATTAACACATATTCCAACAAAATATACATTTAAATAATTTAATTCAATTAAAAGGATTTTATTTATATTTAATAGAATTTTATAATGTAAACATTAACTTTCGTATTCATTAATGTTATGGATTTTTCTAATAAAATATCCTTGAGTTACCAGAACAATAATGTTTATGTTTATGGGATTTGTATATATAGCTTAGTTGGTAGAGCACTTTGTAATCCATGTCTTAGAACAGGGATGGAATCCCACCAAACCCCTTCCAATCAGGATTATACTCAAAAGAAAAAAAAACAATAATGTTTATTTTTAAATTTTAAAATATATGTATATATATACATATGTATGCAAATATAATAGTTTATATATAAACATCAAACAATACTCTAATATGTACTTTAAAAAAAATTGTAAACCTAACTTCAAAATACTAGATAGGCCACTGATAGACATGGAGGAAAGAACAGTTAAAAAAAATAAACATTTTTAAAGGTAAAAATAATAAATATCTTGTTCCTATAAATTCGTATTTAAAAAAAAAAAGAAAAAAAGGGAGTAACAACACTCAATCAACAATGGTTAGAGTAACTGTTGTCGTTGATCTCATAAAACTAATTATTTTATTTTATTTTATAGAATAAATACGTATACAGACAACGGTGATTCAACGACAGAAGTAATGACCATAGTGTTTGAGCAGAAAAACATTGCGACAACAGTTAAACAACAACGACATTCCAAAATCGTTGTCTTTTAGCGAAAATATTTGCACAAAGACAACGGTTTCTACAATGACAAGATTGTGCGCTCAAAGATAACAGTTTTTCGAAAAAAACCAGTTGTTTTGATGCTGTCATTGAGCTTTTTTGTAGTAGTGATTACAAAGCAACATATGAAATCCACACGCATGTCAATGGGAGACTAGCTACCTCTAGTGGGGTTTTATTATAAACCAATTAGCAATAAGAGCATCTCGTTATGCTTATAACTAGTGGTGGTAAAACTCAACATGATCCAATAGCATAATACGAACTCGCAGGGTAATTTTGGGTTTTGATCCGATGTTTATCAGATTCAAACTGTTATCAGTCAATCCGATAAGTTACGATAAAATTTGGGACATATCAAGCGAACAATAAAAATGATAATGGCTTGATAACTCAATTTTTTTTATTAAATTATATATATAAATTTATTACTTATTAGTAATAATTTATTTGGAAAGGTTGTAGTTGATATAGTGGGAGAAATTTACTTGAAGATGAGTCTGAAGACATGGGGCCTCGTCGCCTAGAAGGAAAAAGTTGATTAGATAATTTGAAAGAAATTTTGTTAAATGACTATATGTAATATTCTAAACCTTTGTTATGACATTTTTTTTTTCTTTTTTTGTGTAATTTTGTTCATTTATTATGTGAATGGAGACTAACTATAGAATAGAAGTGCTACTTATTTGAACGTTTAAATTTATTTTATACTTTTACAAAAGTCAATAGTAATATGTTTAGTGAGCCTGAATACAACAATATGAAAAAAATATTTGAGCCTTATCGAACTTACCTGATAACGATTCAACCCACACTAATAGCTACCCCTACTCATAAGCTAGTCCTCATTCCTTTAATATTTTCATGTGACAATTCACAATAACTTTATCACGCATTTTCATCACCGATTTGGATGTAGAACATTTACTAGTTCTTACCAGCAAAATCTTAAGCATAAAACAGAATTAACAAAATATATAATTCATCTTTAAAATTATTTCGTACATCATTTTTACAATAATGAATTGAGAATGTTAGAAAATGATGTAAATAATAAGATATGAATAGAGAGGAATTGTGTAATTCGGAGGATCAATCCATAAAGTGAAATATTAACAGTGGACCATCCCAATCTGAATGGCCAATGGGAGCCCAAATATCCGAAGAGCAATGACAGCCTAAGAGCAAAACTTGGAAAACAATAATTTAATTAGGAAAAATTGGTAAAAATGTCCTGTAAATTTGCCCTAATTAAGAAAATATCTTTTAAGTTTGGCACTTAATGAAAATGCCTTCTGACTTTCAAAAGATTGGTAAAAATGCCCCGCCACGGGCTACAGTCAGTTACACATCCAGTGACGGGCTTATGTGGCATTTTTTTATCTGATGTGTCTTTTAATATTTTGTTTTTACTGCTGACTTGACTTAATAAATAAATTTTAATATATTTTAAAATAAATTTGTTAAAAATATACTAGAAAACCAAAAAAAAAAGGAAAAACCTGGGGGGTTAGTTCATCTTCTTCCCTTCCCCTTCCCCCTCCCCTGTCTATCTCCCTCCCCTATTTATCTTTTACTTCTTCTCAAAATACGGTCGCGTGGATCCGGCGGCGGATCGATGATCGTCGGCTGCTCCACCGTCTTCCGCGCCGCCGACCGTCATCGTCTTCCTAATACATATATATATATACACACACATATATATTATAGATACATATATACAGATTTGATCAAATACGCGAGTTATTTATGCGCGTCTGTCCGCGATAGGAGGAGAAGTGCCACATATTTTATAGTTCAATTGTTTTCATAAGCTGAAAAAAGAGTAATTTAATTGTTTTCAGAAGTTAGGAAAAAAGAGGACCGGATCAGCTTTTTGGGTCTTCTTCTTGAAGGAAGAACTACATCTTCCTCCCATATTTCAGGTTTTCTTCCTTTTCGCCATCGCCCTTACCGCCATCATCTCTGATGTCAATTCTACAACTGGATTGAAATAAGATTGAATTGAAGCTTCACTTCCTAAAAAAAATGAAGAAAATATGCTTAAAGAAAAATAGAGGTGAAGTCGATGGCGGTGGGTAAGAGTGACGAAGGTGATGTCAAGGCCGGAAATCTCAACACACATCCACACTGATACAGATACATATATATACACATATATATTATAGATACATATATATGTATGTATATACTGAACGAAGAAGAAGAAGGGGTTAAGGGTTTGGGGGGCACTACAAGAAAAAAAGGGCATTTGCCACTAGTTTTTTGCAACTACAAAATAGTTACTAAAAACAACCCCTTTTGTAACTACTAATAGTTACATAAAATATTTCATACAATTTTAATCAAATTTGTTACAATATGACAAACTTTTTTGCAACTACTTGTAGTTACAAATATATTAGTAACTACAATGTAGTTGCAAAAAATAGTTACAAATACATTAGTAACTACAAAGTAGTTACAAAAAAACTTTTTGCAACTTATTATAAGTGACTACTCTTTAGTAACTACTTTTAGATATTTAGTTACTAAAAATATTTTTGTAACTACTCTCCATCTTTTGTAACTACATTTTGTAGTGGCAAAAAACCTTGTTTTTAGTAGTGGGGGGGGGGGGGGGGGAGGGGAGGGGAGGGGGCGGGTGGGGGTGGTTCTGGAGGCTAGGGCTGGGAATCCTATAATTTTTTTATAATAATATTATATATTTTTATATTAATATATTTATTTATAAATATCAATACTAAATATTTTAAAATTTATATGTAATTTTAGAATCTATTTTTGAATTTTCTGTCTATTTTATAATGTGGATTATAACTTAAAATAATATATTAAGAACAGATAAGATAAAAAAGTCGCCACATCACTCTTTAACCGCCACATCAGTCTTTGACCGGTTGACTTACTTGCTATAGTCGGTCACGGGATATTTTTACCAATTTTTTAAAAGTTAGAAGACATTTTCATTAAGTGACAAATTTAAAGGATATTTTCTTAACTAGGGCGAACTTACGGGATAGTTTTACCAATTTTCCTATTTAATTATATAATAAGTTTGGGGAAATAGTTGATTAGATAGTATTTAAATAGAAAATAGATGTGGAAAGTCGAGCCAAATAGGGGAGGCCACATGACAAGTTTGAATTCCATTGCTTATGGTGTACGATAAGGTGCGGTGTCGGATAGGGATTCGAGGACACATAATGCCCTAGTACGATGATGTTGACGTTATCATTAACATTTCCCTTTTGTGAAAGCTGACTTTCATTTTTTTCCATAATAGCTATAAACAGTGAAATCCACTTGTTTACATTTGCTAAAACAAGATATATACATAAAGAAGAATCATTTTATATACTACTCCCTCCATCCCAGCTAAACTTGCACACTTTTCATTTTCGTCCGTCTCAGCTAAATTTGCATACCCCTTAAAAAGGAAAGTTATAATACAATCTACACTCTCAAAATCTCTACCCTCAATCTTCACCCTTAATTCACCTTTGAAAAGTCAACAAAATCTCAAAAAGCAATTTTTCTTAATATTTGTGCCAATCCTCCCAGTGCAAGAATAGCTGGGACGGAGGTAGTAGTATATTTTTTAAATTAAAATTTCGGTGTACCTTTCCCTTTTTGTTGTTGATCAATATGGAAATGTCGGATTCTGTCATCTGCGGTCTGAAAATAAAGAGATTGTCTTGATCAATTGCTCTCAGATATAAAAAAAAAAAAAAAAAAAAAAAAAAAAAAAAAAAAAAAAAAGCACAGGGTCATCTTCTCCATACCTATAAGGTCTTTTCTGGAATGTTATCTTGGCGTTGAGTTGCCCCTTTTCTTTTCTCAAGTGAGTTGTTTAAAAAGGTAGGGGTCATAGCATCTGTTGGTTTGATTGTAGCAATTAATTAGGGTTTTTAGGGGGGTCTCCTCTCCTCTCACTATAAATTGGAAACCCAACCCCTTCTTCAATTAATTCTTGTGTGAAACTGAAAATGGTGAGGGGGAAAGTACAAATGAAGAGAATCGAGAATGCAACAAGCAGGCAGGTGACGTTTTCGAAGCGCAGAAATGGGCTGTTGAAGAAGGCTTATGAACTCTCACTACTTTGTGATGCTGAAGTCGCTTTGATCATCTTCTCTCAAAAGGGCAGACTTTATGAATTCTCAAGTACCAAGTAAGTTTAGTTTTCTTGCAATTATCGAATCTCCAACAAGATATTTCAATTATTTAATAGGTTTAGCTTTGTTCAATGTGTACTTGCTATTTGCTACTGCTATCAACCAAAAACATATCATCATCACTATTAATGGTACACCACCCACAATAGAATTCTCTCTATCATCATTACTTCTCTTTTTAATTAACACTTCAATAACTCTCTTTTTCAAACCGTCTTCTTAACATGAACAAATTTTGATAGTAAATTTGATTCATATCTTCACCATATAATTTCCTTCTTGATCAATATAATTATTTTGATTACAGACGTTTTATAATTTTATTTTTTTTCATCTGCTGTATATTGATTCAACATACATAATACATCCTCGTTGTATATTCTTTATCATTCTGTAGTAGATGTATCTCATGTATTAAGTATAGGATACAATATCAAATTCGGATAAATTAAGATCCCCAAGCTACTAACTCGGAATTTTGAATATGTTACTAGATCTCAACATAAAAGAACATGGACAATTTATGATTAGTTAAAGGGATGATGATGGGAAAATATACTTTTAAATACTAAAATTTTATGTCCAAGCATCAGTGAGATCAATTCCAGTTGTTGGAACACGAGTTTAAGTTTTTTTGCTCCCTATCTAGCTTTGCCCCGGTGATATGGTCATATCTTATAAGATGTTTAAGTTTATTCAAGAAGGCATCGAACAACTTTAAATTGATCAGCTAGTTAGAACCACTTCTTGTCATTATGAAAATATCTTGATGTTCAACATCCAACACCTAGCCAGAGTGACTATACATCCTACATGTCCAGTTCAAATGTCTTACATTTTGTTTTTACTAATAGTTTACAATTTAAGGAACCGGTACTCCTTTATAGATTCGTGTTACAGTTCATTTAATAAATCTACCAACAGCATGTAATTATATAAGAATATTTTATAAGTTTGTTTGGAGTACATTGAGAAATTAGGGGTAACGTAATTTAGATACAAGCCAAGATGTCATTTGTTGGCAAAAATATTTTATAAGCTCTTAGAGTTTGTATTATCAAAATAATATAGTTCTAAAATTCCATTTTGGGTCTGAAAAATTACCTACAAGAGTTGGTCCGTACATGAATTTGATGCTCTCTATTTACAAGATCTTTCATTTTGTTGAACATTAATAATTGTACACCGGGTGAAAAAATAAATAGAGTACTAGGTAGTTAGGTTGTCTGCTAATAAAACTTGGCATTACAGAAATTAATGGTTTATGGACCCCTTTATCTAATAAAAGTTTAATTTTTTGATCACTTTTATAAGTTAGTGTTGTATGGTACACAGATGTGATTATAATCTGGCATGGGGTTTATCATTTATGAGTCCAATGAATAATGAAAAAATCCCAGTAGTTTGGTGAGTGTTAATGATGAGCCATAGTAGTAGTTTCTCTTGCAGCATGAGCTAATGTTTGATGAAAATGGTTGGTTATGAATTTTATTTTATGCATACGTGCATGTGATATGTTTTAATTAGAAATTGACAAGGGCCTGTTAATATTCAGCACGCAAAAGACAATAGAGAGATATCTTGAACGTGTAAAAGAAGAGCAAAACACTCAAGTTGAACAACACACGCAGGTTAGTTTCTTTTCTCTATCTCTATTCAAAATACTAACTTATTTCAATTTCCTATATGCTTTTACATCATTAATTATTTTTTATTTCTGTCATTTCTTGTCACTAAGAATGTCATACCATTAACTTGAACATCACTGCCATACAATCCGTACATGATCCCACTACAACCAAAAAGATTTTCAGTCATACATTTTTTTAAGACAATTGTCATCTCTAATAAGTTTATGTGATAATGTGTCTTCAAAAACACTCTTCAAATTATTTAATTAAGGTCATTTTTAGACTACTTGCAAAAATAACTAGTTGTGAAAATACATCAACTTTTGTCGTCAAATATATATTATTGTGATGGGACTATTGAGTCGACTAATTAGTGAAGACATATTATCTCTAATAATGCATTTGTGATAAATTCTTATTATTTGAGACAACTTTTTTATTGTCTCAAAATACCATTTTTCTGTAGCGCCATATTACATTTCATTTTAATAAGACACTTATATATTTATATCATGTTGAAGCTTATTAAACTTAGTATTATTGTTAGAACAATAGTTGATCGTTGTAAAAAATATATGAGAAATGAAAATTGAAATAAGTAGAGAACATCTATTATAAATTCCCATATGAGAGAAAAAGTGACACAACGAAGGTACTGAATATAAGACACTGTTATAAAACAAAATGCTCTCAAATTAATTAACTAATAAGTGCTTTCAAATTTACTAATGAATCTTTTCTTCTAAGCGGCTAGGCCTATTCCCCATGTCTTCAAGCTCTTCAAGTAATTTTTTTCAATCGATCACTCAACTTCAACATTTTCAAATAAACATCAAATTAAAAAATAGTCCATCTGCTAACAAAAAAAGTCATTTATGTTGTGTTTGGATTGAGGATTTGAAATGCATGGATTTAGAATCAATGGATTTCAACTCCACTCAAGTTAGATAGGATTTGAATCGATTCAAATCCTTAAAAAACAGCTCAAAATGAAGTCATGGATTTCTAAATCCATAGTAATCTAAACAACATCAAAGATTTTAGACTATAAATTTCAAATCCATCCTCAAGTCCATCCATCCAAATGCAACCTTAGAGAAAACAATTTTCATTCTAGCAACTTACCCCTTTCTTCCAATATTTCCCTTAGATAAATCCAAACAGATCTCCCACAAATCTCATAATATTATCATTACCTATTTTTAGTACAAATCCTGGTTGGGTAGGATCGGTGCGAATTGAACTCTGGTCAATTGATTGGGTTACAAGATTCTATACCAACTGAGCTGCAATTATAGTAATGAAAGAATTTTTGGAGAAAAAAAATGGAACTTAAGATAATAAAGATGGATTGCCCGGAGGCGTTTCTATTCATCCCATAAACTCTTAATTTCTACTTGAAAGTCTAAAATGACTTTTTTATCACTAAAATTTTATAAGTATCACAGTTTGCAAAAGTCTAAAATGATTGTTTTCTTTAAATAAAATTTAAGAAAATAGAATTATCAGAATATTGTTGGGCTCTACTGGGTTGCCCGATACGACGTGCATGTTATCGTGTTTTATCGGGTTTACCCGATAGATCTCTGTCTCATTTAAAAAATATCATGCAGTTCTTGCTGTGCTAAATAGATCGTATTGGAAATTGACACCTCTAATTTAAATTGTAAGTAGAATTTGAAAATTAATAGTAGCACACATTTGGGATAGAATTATGAGGAAAACTTTAGAGTATATGTAGAACGAGTAAGATTCTTATATACCGGGTGCATGATGTGGGCCTGAAGTGAGTTGGGTAATCCAATAATGGATTGGTGAAACAAGTCATACTATTGAAAAGTTAACAAATAATAAGTTTAAGGGTAAACAAGTAACAGTTTTGATGAAGTAGAGTAGTAAAGTAATATTTTTGAGTAGCAAGTCATATATTTTAGTTATATATAAGTAATGCTCTGAAAATTGGTTTCACGGTGCACCCCCTATATATATAAGGTTTTGCAAGGATTATTGTAGATCAACAGTCACAGAATGATCAAAGTTTTAAAAATTGAGGGCCAGGTGTTGTTTATGTACATAGAAGGATGTAAAAATAGGAGCTACAAATACAATAGTGTCAATGAAAATAGAAAAGTGATAAATTATGCCACAAACAGTAATGGCCTGCGGTACTTGTACTCATGCCATAATGGCTACCTTGAATGCATTATAATGTAACTCTATTATTACACAAACCTTAATTATAATCAATTAGCTTCGTAGGTACCAGTAATGTGGTTACTTATAAATAATCACAAATCCAAATCAATAACCATATCAACCGACCATTTATACTTCAATATAGAAACAAAACAAGTCCATCATCACTATACAAGATTGTATAATCTAAAACCAAATTCCAAAGTTTGATGTATCAAAGTAGTAATAATTATATATTTATTACCATAATGTAAAATTACTTCGAGATATTCTTTATGTCTCAAACAAAGCTAATTACTAATACTAATCTAATTATGAACTTGAAACAAAGATTTTGATACATGATTTAAAAAGGTGTAACTGCACTAGACTCCTAGTTGCGGGTAAAAACTTGGTAAAAATATAATAATCATGTGTTACTTTAATTTGTTGATTCTAAGAATATCTAAAGAGATGCGAATTAATTTCTGTTTTCTTTACTTTTAGAATATCAAGCTTATATCTAATATGATAATGCAAACATGAAGTCTTTTTGACAGTATAATTACTATATAATAAATAAAACGTAACAAATAAAATGTTATATTATAATAAAAAATTAATAGACACATCAATATTATAACAAAACAAAAGAGCTTGATTCATGGTGGATTGTGGAACGAGGAGGTTATGGTTGCGTTAATCCCCCTGGTTGGCTGAGTTTTAATATGTTTTTATTGCATAATATATCAAATTAATCATCGTTTTGAGATCTTCAATTTAACATTCACAATAAATATATTTTGAATAATGTAATATATTTAAAATATAAACATTAATTTCGTTGAGTTATTTGTGCTTTGATTTTGATATAGAGTATATATATATATAGGAGTTGAGTAAGTGTTGCATTAAATTGTTTTTTAGGGGTTTGAGCTACAAACGTAATGATTATTAAATATGCCCATTAATTGTTTCTTGAAAAAATATTAGATTATATATATAATTTATTATTTCACGTTCACCTTTAAATATTTTGATTGGTTAAAATAGTTGTATTGATTTTTGAATTTTTTAAACCGGAATAGTTGCAGCAGTAAATTCTACTCGGCGATGAGGAAACTTTTATAACTCGAAAAATTAGTAATTGGATATCTTTGAAATTATGTAATAATGTAGAATACATGTATACGGAATACATATCCAAAATTTGGAATTTTCGAAGTACTTTAAATACATATTTCCAATTTTATAAAACATAATAGAGAAATTTTCAGATTCTGTGCAGCCGTGAGAAAATATTCATAATTAAATATTTACTCGATGGATAATTTTAAAATTTTTTACAGTATATTAAATACATACTATAGAACAACATATCCGAAAATCATAAGATTTGAAGATATATAAATATATATTACGAATTTTGTAGAAGGAAAAACTGAATATTTAAAATCTGGATCATTTGAGATAGAAAATTTATATAAAATACAATAAGACTCATATGGATTTGAAATTTTTACTGTAACTTGATAACATAACATGGAATAACATACTAAAAATTCATTGAAAAATAATATGTATAGATATAATTTTTGAATTTTATAAAGAAGGTACCTGAAAATAGAGTGAAAGAGGAAAATAAGGTTCGGATGATGATGTCGGCTTCCCGAAGGTCCCTACTATGTTTTGGACGAAAATTCTAAGAAAATAGATAATTTGGGTTGTGATTTTAATTTATGGCATGAATCCCTTATTTATAGAATATGTATCTAGTGTTTTTTTACTCCTAATTACACTAGGAAAGTATTTTCGTGTTCCCTAAGCAAAAATCATAGGTTTGGGCTTGACTAATGCATTGGGCTTATGTCTAAATTAAATATTTAAAAACCTAATAATATAAAATATACTTTTACCTTTAATTTTTTAAAATAATAATTGGCATAATTAATAATTAATAAAAAAGAATAAATATCATAGGATAAAAAAATAAAATAATTAAATATGATAAAATATTAAATAATTCACGGGGCGTTACAATAGAAAATCAATGATGGAGCATTCCCTATCCTCCCATGAGGGACAAAGATGGCTGCTAGGTTTTAGGATTGGAGATAAATTTTCAAATAAAAGTTAGAATATTAAAAAAACTTTTTATTATAATATAGGACGGAAATCATTTTTGGAAGGATGGAGTAACTACTTTGTGTCCACCATGACCTCTTCAATAAGTTTTCCCCATAGTCCTTTATATAAATAATATGTAAGGGAATGGAAGTTGAAAGGTTGGACGGAAATTAGAGTAGCAAAAGGAGTTGGTCGCGGACCTACCAAACTGGTTTGGCATTTGTGTACTGAGGTCGTGCTCGCTTAAAAGTCTTGCAACCATCAACGCAATCCAACATTCATGTACGTAGATCGCATTTGCGTACACGTCCCTTGGAAGATGGACTTACTAAGGCCAACCACAAGTCCCTTGAAAGGTTGGATGAAAATTAGAGTAGCAAAATTGGATGAAATTTAGAGTAGCAAAAGGAGTCATCTTGCAAAAGGAGCTAGTTGCCCATCCGACATTCCTGTACTTAAAAATGTTTGACGTGTGCAAGTCGAATCGAACCAACCCTTGATCTGACCCTGCGCGCGAGAATCTCTTTGCTGCACATTCTTACAACTCATTAAAAGACTCCTCAATATATACAAGACAATTTTGTACTATTTTTTCCAATGGGAGACGAACTCTCGAAGCTTTTCCAATTTCTTCCTAATACTCATCTGATTTTTTATTCACCATTAATCATTTTGAACGAATATTATATGTTTCGGACATCCTGTGGAGAACCCAATTCAACAGTATGAATGTGTTTCTTTATTGCTGGCGAATGTTGAGCAACTATTTGGTTGAGCTAAATAAGGTTGAGGAAGTAGATTGAGGATACAAAAAATGCGTGTTTGGTGATGTTGGTTATAGAATGAGTTGGAGTTTGCTTATGTTATTAAATTAAAAGAATGATGGGATATGTGTAAGAGTTAGTTAAAAGATGATTATATTTAATATCTATAATATTTTTTCCCCTTTTTTAATTGAAACCAACATAATGGGTTGCTAACAACCCTAATATACCAAACATTCATTTAGTTGGGGGATCCCTTAATAGCTTGGCCCCAACCCAAAACAAACGCACCTTGTTTTTGCCTTAACATGTCAATTTTTTTTATCCTTTATATAAAGTACATATGCATAAAAGTTTAGAGTTTGACTTCCATGAAAGCAATCTTTCAATGAAATTCACATATGCTAGCAGAGAGGGAGTAACAAGTTTGGCATTGATGACATGGAAATCACAGTTTGAACTACTTTTGTCCCTAAATCTGAAGAGGTTGCAATATTGAAAATCAAGTAGTACAACAAAAGGTATAGTGCATTCACATAAAGTAAGTGCATGTAATTGAGGCTTAATAAGTTTGTGTGGACATGGATACAATTCCATTTTTTGTGATTATTTTAACTGTTAATTTGCATTAATGACAGTGTTTGAGTGATAAAATATTATAGTTGCAGCACATTAAGAACGATGCAACCTTCATTGCAAAGAAGATAGAGCTGCTAGAGAATTCCCACCGGTTGGTTAATTATCTCATGGGGTCTTGAGTTTGTATTTATGAATGTTTGTGTTTGTTTTTATTCTGAGTATGCAACAAATGTGCTGTACGATCAGGAAGCTTCTAGGGCATAATCTTGGGAGTTGTTCTTTGGAGGAGCTTCAAGAAATTGACCACCAGCTTGAGAGAAGCCTCAACAACATCAGGATCAGAAAGGTATCATTTTGCTTCGAATATAGTCGATGGAGGTGATATATAAAGCTGATTCTTAAATTGAAATATTCTATTCCTAGGGAGTGGTCGTATTGTGTTTTTTTCTTGCTTAGTACTGCATCATCATCAGTGATAGTTTTCATGTTTATTATTCCAGTCTCAGCTATTCAAGGAGGAAGTAGAAAAACTACATGCAAAGGTACCATACAAGCCACTCATATATGCCAGCTTAATCTTGTCTCACCAATTAACGTTGTTTCCTTTTTCAGGAAAAGTATCTGTTAGAAGAAAATTCCAAGTTGCGTGAAAAGGTAAAATTGCTAATAATCTACTTACATTGATGAAATACAGGATAGTTGGAAACATATATAGAAAACATTTATTTAATTAGTGTTTGGAAAATGGAAATATGGCGCAGTGTGGAATGAGGAGGAGCCTAGAGGCAACAGAGAAAGGGAGTCAGAGCCAAAGTACAATGAGCTCTGAGATTGTCACTGAATTGTTTATCGGACCACCAACCTCTTAGGCCGCTTACCAACAACATATATCATTTCTCCGATACGAGATACATATATACACACCCACATACCTTTAATAACATTAATTGTTTCTTATATCTGGCTGACAATAAATAAGCGTGCAAGTATCATCATTATATTTTTTGTCACAACAACCTGATTTTATGTTTTGATGAATATGTATGGGACAGAAAATGAGACACTTCATCGATTACCAAATTTAGTTGTCAAATGATGTTCCTACATGAGATATGAAGATCCAATACTTCACAAAGCAAAGATTGCTTATACACTATTACAACCTATTGCTACCAAGTTCGTAAAACAATTACCAACGTTTGTTCTCATTGGTTACTCAATATATTTCTTTGGGAAATTTTGTTAGCATAATTACAAACAACACATTTTAACCAAGTGACAAATAGTGTTACGTCTCCTATTTTACATTATAGATATATGTCATGTGTTTGTTTATGGTGTAACCATGATGTCATTTGTACATGTGACATGATTAAGTCAGAACAAAAGATGAAACATCATTTAAAAGGTGATATCATCCATAGATTAGCCATTTTAATGATGATGATCCCTCCAATTGTCAATAAGTCTTAAACTTTTAGCGTGCTTGGTTATTCAAAACTTTCACACTTTTCTTTTTGACACGATCTTTTTTTCTTGTGTAAGTGTGCGATATTGTTAAGGAAAATCATGTTACATACTTTTATAGAAAAATTATAAAAATGAAAATCTCTCCATTTTACATTATCTCTTTATACAAACCAATAAAGAGAACAATACATTCCGACTATGGATGCAAATAAATTTTAAATACATCAAGAAAAATATACATCGGGAAGAATCGAAAAGCCCAATACTGCATAAATCTATATTATACTAATATCAAAAGAATTCCTTTACAAATAGCAAAACTCCGCCAACTCTAGTTTCTAAGGGTGAAAACTGTTTTCCAAATTCTATTAAAGAAAAAAAGAAAGAACTAATATTCTGTTATTATTAAAAAAAAAAAGAAAAAAAAAAGAAAAAAAGAAAACACCATACCTTTTCTCTATTCAATTATTTTTGGAATTTTTCTTTTAATCTTTTCAAACACAAATAGCTTTTCCATTATATATCAACTTAGTTACTTTTCCCAAAATTTTGGAATTGGCATTCACAGTACATATATATAAAATAAAAAATTATTAGGTCCAAAATATTGTTGGTAATTTTTTTATTGAGTTGAAGTATTACTGTTGGATTGTAGTTGTTGTTGTCAATATTTTATTACTATTATTATTATTTATTTATTTTGCAAGGAAATTTGTTCTTGATTTCGATATTTGTATATAATTTATCTTCATAATTTTAAGGGAGAGAATTTCAGACAGCCTGCATGTATTTTTAACGTTTTTAGATAATTCTGAGTTTGTTTATAATTATGCAGAGATAGATTCAAGAACAAAATTAATCTTTTCAGGTGAGATTTTAATTTTATTATTATACATATGGCAATGTTTTTGTGGTAAATTTGAAACGCAAAATAAGAAATCTATAAAAATAAGTCTTTTTATAAAATAAAAACGAAATTATCCGATGTCGAGGCCAATTTCAGTCTTCGTATCTAAAATGCAACTAATGGATTAATTTGTAATTATTGCACACATAAGCTCACTAGTATTTTCGTGCACCAAAAATATTTTATATTCATTTGACCAATAATTAGCATTATTTTGCAACTACTTAATTAATTTATGCTCAATTCATATTATAAACCCGACCCCCACCCCCTTACCCAAATCCAAATCCAAATCCAAATTCTTATTCTTATAAAAAGAAAAAGGGAAACAAGGACGTAATACTTGTCTCTTATTATATATTATTATTATTATTTTAAATATGTTATAAACAGTTATCCGTTGTAGTCTAGGTGGTTAGGATACTCGGCTCTCACCCGAGAGACCCGGGTTCAAGTCCCGGCAACGGAATTTTTTTTTTCTTTTTCTTTTTTAATAAACCACCACTTCATTGGGCCTATTCTTTTGGTTTAGTTTAACGCATCTGGTTTGTTTATCTGACATATGAATTTGATTTCTATTTATGTTTTTTTTTTCTTGGCATTTTTAGAATTAACCGGTTTATATCGTGCATTGTTGGAATTTTTCGGGAGTGAATGGAGAAATATCTATTAGACGAAAGGGTGTCTTGAAGATTTGCGACTATTCAAGTGGAATAGGTGCAAATGAAAGGTCGTGGACGTTCAGAAAATAATGCAATCAAGCTATTAGATAGTGAACTTTGGTGAAGAGGTACGATCTAACCGTTGTGATAGATAAAATTGCAAGAGTGCAAATGTTCACGAAATGAAACATAGAAGTCTATAAATAGGCCTTTATCATTTGCATCTCCAATTAACCAAAATAACTCGAATCACTCCCCAATAGAATGACAATCACTACAGTCTGCACTTATCATATTTTTACAAATTGTGGTCTTTGAGTCTTTTGATTTGACAAGAAAGTCCTGAGTATTGAGTAGTTCGTTAAAAAACTTTAGTTTCGTTTTGCTGCGATCCTAAAGTTAAAATTCGTTGTATCTTGGGAACAATTGACGAAGACTGCGAGCACTTGGATGTGGGCAATGTCGTAATACAGACAACGAATCAATTACTAATCCCTTTATTTTGAAATACACCATTATTAATATTTTTTCCAGCATGCATATCACCGTTTATTACACCCTTCTACTGCATCACATTTCCAGACATTCAAAAGAAGGTATATTATAATATAATGTTTCAGGATAGATCGTTGATTATCAGAAAGAAAATGGATAAACCTTAATGAGTAGTCCTGAATTCAGATATAAAGTGTCTTTATTAACAGACAATTAAAATTAGAAACACAATAAAAATGCATAGTTTTGACATGTACTCAACAAACGACTTCGATTCTATCGTGCAAACTTATGAGACGATGGTTAAAGTCTTGAAGAGCATTTACATAAAAATTGACATGAAATCTAATTTTTATTTTCAAAACTCAAAATAGACCACACTTCTTTTTTTCTGTTCTGTTCTTTTCTTTTCTTTTTTTTTATACTGAAGTTAAAATATAAATAAAATATTTTTTCAATTTAAATAAAAGAAAGTTAAAGAATAGATTGTCTCAAGTAAACAATAAATAAATTAGTAATACTTATAACTAATTATTGATAGAGATGGCAATTCCATGGGCCATGACTCAAGATTTGAATATGAAATGGGCTAGTCTTCATACGGCCCAATAGTATTATTGTACCTAAAAAAGTACTTAAGACATGGAACCGCCTATTAGTCGAAACGTACGTGCTACTGGTGCTCATTTGGTAGGGATAATAAGCCCCTAGTCGATCATTTAATCGTTCTTATTGCTTATATGTATTAAATTAGGGAGTTCGATTATAAGTCCATATTAGGGCCTCTTTGCTATCTTATCAATTTGATAAAATAGCATTTCATGAGTGAATAGTAAAATAAGATAACCAATTTCTTTTATTATTATTATTATTATTATTATTATTATTATTATTATTATTATTATTATTATTATTATTATTTGTTGTTTTTGTTATTGTTGTTGTTATTCTTATTATTGTTGTTGTTGTTTTTATTATTATTATTATTTGAAATCTAATAAATGCTATGTTTGGGGTAACAAAGCAAAATAATCTTCATAGCATCTTGTCTAGAGCAGCGATCCATTTTATTCTTTCGAGGTTTTCATTTGGTAGGGGTAAAAGTGTAACTATAATGATACAATCTGTATGTATGTAGGATACCAAACGCCCAATAAAATTTATCATAAAGCCTAATATCCCCTATCAAATACAAATTAGTTAAATTATACATTAAAACCCTATTAATTAATTTTATGATAGATTAACCTCTTTTATCCCATACCTCCTATCAAATGAGCTCTTGTAGTACGTCTTTAACAAGAAGTTAGATTAAGAGGGTATTTGGCTAAGCTTATTTTAAACATCTTATAATCTCCAACATCTTATAAGTTGTTTCAAGAGCTTATAAGATGTCATTTTTAAGGAGCTTATAAGTTAACAAAGTGTTTGGATAAAAGAGCTTATAAGTTTGCAATTGAATATAGTGATTTAACTATAAATTTGGGGTCTAATTTAAAAATTAATATTAAACGCACATTTTGATTAGTGTGTGAAATGTATGTAGTGTGTGAAGTGTAAATAGTGTGTGAAATGTGTGTAGTGTGTGAAGTGTGTGTTGTGCGTGAAGTGTGTGTTGTGCGTTAGTGTGTGTTGTGTGTGTAGTGTGTGAAGTGTGTGAAGTGTGTGAAATGTGTGTGAGTGTGTGAAATGTGTGTGAAATTTGAGTGTAATAATTAAGATCTTAAAAAATAAGATGGAAATAAGTTGGGGTAAAACAACTTATTTTTTTCAGATCTTATAAGCTCTTAGAGCTTATTTTTTGATCTTATAAGCTCCTAAACATCTTATTTTACCAAACATTTTGCAAGAGCTTATAAGCTCCTAAACAGCTTATAAGATGTTTTTAGGAGCTTATAAGCTCAGCCAAACACCCTCTAACTAAGACTAAAAAAATTGAGGTCACTACAAACAATAAGCAAGACATTTTAGACAAACTGCAAAACATGGAGAATTAATCAAAAACACGGAGGAACAACTATAACCAAATACTAAGGTTATAGTTAGGCAAAAAGGAATTGTATTGTACATCAGTTTTGCAGATTTTAGAACTGTGCAAGGGCGATTCAAGTTTTTCGAGGGTCCTAGACAAGACAAGAAAATAAGACGTTTTAATTTTAAAAGGAAATTAATAAATTATTATTAAATCATAAAATTGCTTAACCATTTAATCTATCTTGAGCCGATGTCACAATTGTTCTGAAATTATTTTTTATAATTTTTAATTTTGAAAAACTTTTTCCTGTAGATGCAATTATAATATGTGTTGTAACTAGTATTCGATATGCAATAAATTCTAAAAAAAAAAGGAAGTGCAACAAAAGGATTTGGAAAACAATGTAGTTTTTTTTATTATATTAAGTATTTTTATGGAAGTGCCATTTTTTAGTTTTACTATTTTATAAAACAAACAGATTCTCAAATAAACAAAACAAATCAATTTCTAGAACTATAGAACTTGGAGAACCCAAGATTTCTAAATTCTGAAATAACAGATTAATAGATTTCTGATAATTAAATAAGAATCATGTTAAGTTATTTATTTTTCTTAATAAAGCTTTGATAGGATCCAACGAGAGAAGTTGAGTGCTTGTGTTCCCTCAAAGAAGAACTTATTCAAGATATAAGGAATTGAGGATGATCAGAGCAATATATTTGTCTTGAAAATTGGTGAGAGAGAAACGGAGCAATAAAAGATTTTTCCGTTCCAATCTTTAAGGATTGAAAAGCCGTAGTTGTAGGAATCACCAGGAGAACTTTTTTTTTTAATCTATTGTTTGTTTTGAAGAAAATGTATCATGCGTGTTGAAATATATTAGTGTTTATGTTGAAATATATTACTTATTCAGAATAAAAGTACTATACTAAAATATATATCTTTTTAAAGCAAGTGATACATTTTTCAAGAAAAACTCATCACAACCAGCAAATATGTCTATAACTTAGATGCGCGGATCTTAAATTCATGTACATGAAAACTTGTATCAGGCAAAATATTTAAATATATTTCATTGTTTTCCGATATTTACAATTTTAGCATCAGATTTAGATCATTATTGATTAAATCACAATCTCTCTAAAATAAGTTTTAAATCTATTATCCATCGCTCTTCCTAATTTTCCATCCAAATATTTGAAAAATATATAATTTACTTTCGATCTTTCACATTTTTATATTGAAGTTCTATGTCTAACGTAATAAAAAATTTATTTAAAAATGAAAATAACATGAAACTAAAATATATGTCTAAAGCTTAAGAAAATAATCGCAATATGGAAGGGAGATAGTACGTCAAACAAAAAAAAAAATAAAAAAAATGAGAAAGATAGAAGACAAATTATGTTATTAAAGTTACTTAGATTAATAGAATACCCATGGAAAAGAAATTGGAAAAAATATTGTCATATTTTAAGTATAATGTATAAATTGAATATCTAAGTTTTATTGTATATATATAAAATCAATATTTCATGAGAAATTGGTATCATATTACTGGGTCATACTGATGTGCAATTGTTGTACAAGTGCGGTTTTAGGGTATTCTTGTCTTTTCAGTTACATGGTGGGATATTTTTTTATTTTATATTCTTTTCAGCAATAATTACGATCTGCCATTTAGTTTTAGTTTTTGTAGTGGATATGTTAAGTCACCTTTTAAGATTTATTCCTTTTTTTCTCTCGCTCCTACATCTGTATTTTTCTCTCTCCTACCTTTGGGGTTCAGCGTGCACAGGAAATATAGAGAAAGCAAGAAATATTTCGTTTCTTCAGTTAATAACTTATGATGGAAGATTTAGAAAGATTACAATGCCAGGTTTTTCTTTTTCTTTTCTTCTTTTTTCAAATTTCTCCTTCTCCAAATTCAAATCCCACAATTACTATGGCTGACTGCTGCTATTCTGATTTTTTTTTCCCAAATCTTATCTTCTCCAGTTCAAATCCCACAAAAAATTGCTCCTTGAATTTATTTTTTAAATTTCTACTTCTCCAATTCAAATCCCACAAAAACCTGGTTGCTTGAATTTATTTTTTGGTTGACAATGATATAGAGGTTTATTATGAATTTACTCTCCAAGGTAAAGAAACAAAAAAAAAAAAAAAAAAAAAAAAGTGAAACATATAAGGAAAAAAACACCTGAGAACTTATTTGGAGGTCAAAAAGCTGTATGTGTAGTGGATAACGTGGCCGTTTTGAGTTCCACTGATTTAATATAGGGCTGATGTAAGGAAATTGACGAAATTTACATTAATTTAAATGGAGAGGATCCATATCCATCTTCTTCACTTTGCTATACTGTTTACCGAAGAATGAGAGGAAGAAAATGATTGATACAAGTAATTTAGAATGAGATGCTTTGGAAATTGTGATTTATTGGGAGGAGGTTTAAGTGAAATGTCATTTTCATCCTTTTGTTTTTTTTTTTTTTTAAATAGTCCTAAATTGATGAATGATTAAAAGAACATTTTATAAGAGCTAAAAATTTAAAACTGATAATTGCACCAATGCAATCGTTGCATAGAAGTAGGACTATAACGTAATTGTGGTGGAACCAAAGTATGTGAGAGAAATTGATGAGAATAGTGGAGTTAGGAGGCCATAAAATTGAAATTGATATGATAGTGGTGGGCAAGTGACATAATAGGGTCGGCTCGATTTGGACATAGCAAATTGTATGGGCCCAATAAACATATAAGCTACCTCAACTTTGTTCGCTTCCAAACGGTAAAAAGTTTGAATAAAGATAGAGGACCTTTCTTCTCTTCTGCCCAAACAAACCATTTAATATAATATCAAATCAATTTTATTTTTCACTCACCAACATCAAAGTATCCTACAAAAGATAATAAATATATATATATATTAGAGTTTTAAATTTTAACCCAACCTTCCCATAGCAACGACTAAAATAAATGGGAAATGGAGACTCAATATATATGTGCAGTCGAGTAAAGTTAGTACAAAGACAGACTGGTGTTCCAACAACGGAAAGTTCTTTTTTTTCTTTTTTTTTTTTTTATTCATTTAAACGGAATGGCAAAATCTTCTTAATTATAATTATAATATAAAGTAAGGACAAAATTTCACCAAGTTAGACATTAGATTTTGCATCTCACTCTACATACTTATATTATTAATAGCAATTAACACGTGTGTTACTTAAACAACATATGTATTTAATTTTAATTTTTAAACTATTTCCTTCTAATAAAAATATTTGATGTAGATAAACTACAATATGGATATTGATTTTATTTTTATTTTATTCTAATAGTATAATATATATATATATATACATACAAAAGATATTAGTGTAATATATATCTCTAACTATATTATATTTTTGTTAAGTTAAATGAATTTTTTACCATTTGTAATACAATAGACAAAGTTATTTTTCATTCAATTTTAGATTGTATCTTATCCTATGAAACTATGAATTTTTCAATATATTTCATAACCATATAAGTAGGAATATATTCCTTGATTTAATAATATGTACTGTTCCAGATATTTATACAATTGAGTTAGTCTAATCATAAGGAACTAACTACAATTAAGAGTCTAACATATTTTCTGCTATAATTACTGTTGGAAATTGGTTTAGGAAAATGGGTGAATACCCAAATTTAACCAATTGAGAAGTGGCAAAATATTCAACTCTAACGTAATTGAGTTGTGTGTGATTATTCTACATTTCGAGTAGATGATTGTTGTGTATTGAATTTCTCAAAACCGAATTTCGGCGAGTGAGAAATTAATGCATGAAGATAGTCACTTGTTAAGGCAAACCTAAAAGTTCATGTTCGAACTGTCAAGGAACATGACGTGTAACTCCCGTAATTAATGGGACGTTATGGGGTTGTAACACCTGAAGTTAATGAGGTTTAACACCTGCATTAAGGTGGTGTAACACATGGAGGTTACTAACCTCATTTGAATGCCTTAAATGACATGGTTGAATGCCTTAAAGACCCATTAATGGGTGTATTTAATCTCCAATTGAGTGGAATGGTGCCTATATAAGTAGGTCATTATTTTCCTGCATGGAAAAATCAGAAACACTTGAAATCCTGCATCTCATTGCATTTTACGAAAATCCTTGCATTCCAAAATGATTTGGCATGTGGTCCTTTCCCAGTTCTTACCACACATTCTAGTTCGCTGGTGCTTCTAGATTTGTGGTTCTACTATCCAGAAGACGGAAATCGTTTTATCTTTGGGAACGTTACGTCAAACTAGAGGTGAGCAAACTACCGCAAAAACCGAAATATGGAATTGAACCGATGTTATTCGGTCAATTTGGTCCGGTTAATCCAGCTAAATGGTTTTGTTCAGTAATTTTTTTTTATAAAATTCGGTTTTCGATATTCAGTTCGGGAGCATATATATGTAGCCGAATTGACCGAATTAACCGATAGTTTAGAATATGTATAAAATATAAGATACAGAATATTATGTATAAATATAAGATAAGTAATATTATTTTAGTGGCTAGGGTTCTTATGCTTGTGATATAAATACTAAATGTACTCAACATCACTTCTCCTCCTTTTTTTACACTTCATTTCCGCCGCACACCATTTCACTCTCCTGTCTTCAATTCTTCATAGTTCATTCCGCCGCAGCCTGGCCTTGCTCAATGTGAAGCTTTCATTCCCATCCCCTCACGACTTCTGATGTTATTTTGAAGGTACGTTGATCTTCCATACAAAGCCCATTTTATTTTGTGGATGGTTGATTTCTTACACTATTGGAGAAATATCTCTTGTACAGACTGAAAAAAATCCCAAGTAGAGCATAGTAAAACACCCCTCGATCATTAATTTCTCGGATTGTTAGAAGGGGGAAGAAATGAAATTGTGTACAGAAGTGGAATTTTTGGTGTTTGGTACTGTTTTTGGGGTCTAGATACTTTGTATTTCATATCAATTTTTCCAGTTTAGATGAGTTTATCAAACGAAAAAATGCATATTATGAAATTTGTATTACGAAAAGAAAAGAAAAATATTACGAAAGGAAAAGAAAAAATATTACTCATGCTCTTGATGTAATATATCAAGTATGAAATTTTAGTCTCGTGATTACTTTTGCTAAATGTTTATGTTACTGAAAGTGCAAAATCAGAAAATTTTACGCTAAAAATGATTGAATGTTAATGTTTTCTGTTGTTATGAATTAAACTATGGAGTCTGTGAATTTATTCTAATATCCATTTTAATTCATATTTGTAGATGTCTCAACAAGGAGAAATAGAAACAAATGATGGACAAGAAGAAGGAACTCAAGCAGTTCCTGGTTCAACGACAGCAGTGCCTGCAAAACGAAGAAGAATGGCAAAATGGTCAGTTGTTTGGGATCATTTCGAGCAGTTTCAGAATGAAGGAGGAGACACCAAAGCACGTTGCATTCACTGTAGTAGGGAGTTCCACGGTCATCCCAAGAGAAATGGTTCAAGCGGTCTTAAATTTCACATGAGTGTATGCAAGAAATTCCTGCTAGTGTAGATAATAGACAAGCTTTGCTAAACTTTCAACCGGGGAATGGTCATGGGGAGGGTAGCACTCTATCTAATTGGAAATTTGACAAGGATGCTATCAAGAAAGCTATAGCTTTCATGATCATCGTTGACGGATTGCCTTTTAAGTTTGTTGAAAATGAAGGGTTCAATCATCTAATATCAGTAGCTTGTCCTAGATTTAAGATTCCATCTAGGTGGTCAGTGTCACGTGATTTCTTTAAGCTTTACATAGATGAAAAGAACAAGCTAAAGACATTGTTGAAATCCTATAATTAAAGAGTCTGTTTCACTACCGATACGTGGTCCTCATCCAGCGAATTAACTACAAAAAAATTATAAATTTTTGTACAATTTCTAGTCACAAGGGTAGAGACATTGGTTGGGAAATTGAGAAATGCTTGCATGAGTGGGGGATTGATAGAGTGTTTACCATTACTGTGGATAATGCCTCTTCCAATGATGTTGCAATTAGTTATCTAAAAGATCAAATGAGTGATGGGGGGACAAGCATTCTTAAGTGTCAACTCATCCACATGAGATGCATAGCTCATATAATCAACTTGGTGGTCACGGATGGTTTGAAAGAAATTGGTATTTCTGTTAAAAAAAATCAGAAATGCAGTGCGCCTTGTGAGGTATTCTCCTTCTAGGTTGAAGAAATTCAAAGAATGTGTTGAGCATGAGAAAATCAATAGTAAGGGATTGTTGAGTCTAGATGTTCCAACTAGGTGGAATTCAACTTATTTAGTGTTAGAATCAGCTCAGAAGTTTGAAAAAGCTTTTAACAGGTTTGATTTGCAAGACATGAACTTTAGGGTTGAACTTGAATCTGATGGGGGGGTGCCTAGTAAAGAGGATTGGCAAAAGGCTAGAAGAATGATGACTTTTTTGCAAGTGTTTTATGAGCTGACTGTGAGAATTTTAGGGTCTTTATACGTAACATCTAACCTGTTTTTTCATGAAATTTATATGATACATTGTCTGTTGAAAGAATGGATGAATAGTGATGAGGACGATTTGTATGAAATGGCAAAGAGAATGAAGGAAAAATATGACAAGTATTGGGGAGATCCAAAAAAGATGAATAAGGTCATATTCATTGTTGTCGTTCTTGATCCTCGATATAAGTTTGATTGGGTTCAGTTTGATTTTTAAAATATGTATGAGAGTGAGTTTGGTGTATCAATGGGAAATGAGCTGAAACAACTTCTGATCTTTGTACAATGAGTACAAGAAAGAAATTATGCCAGAAAGTCAGCAGGAGCAAGGTTCTATATCCGAACAGCCAGTTATGATGGACATTGATGATCCAACTATGAATGTAAAAAAGATGGTGCAGTTGGAATACGAAAAATTCAGATGTGAAACGAGAGGTGGAAAAAGTAGCAAATCTGAAGTGGAGAAGTATCTCAATGAAGAAACTGAAGGTGATGAATTACTTGACTTTGATATTTTGGGATGGTGGAAAGTGAGCAGCCCCCGATTTCCAATACTCTCACAAGTGGCCCGTGATGTTTGGCGATTCCTATTTCAACGGTTGCTTCAGAATTTGCTTTTAGCATCGGCAGACGAGTACTTGACCCATTTAGGAGCTCATTGACTCCTAAAGTAGTGCAATCTCTTCTTTGTGGGCAAGACTGGCTTCGTAAATCCTCGACTCCGATAAGTGTTGAAGAGAATCTGGCTGATATTGAAAATCTTGAACAAGTTAAATGTTAGCTATTTGTATTTCATCTTTTATAAGTTTTCCTATTTATTTCATCTACTGAATTTTATGGAGACTGAAGTTAATTGTTCATTTGTAGGTTTGAAAGCTATAGCTTTAGAATCTTCTGATATGTAAATGATGAAGACATGAGGTTGGGCTGCTGTTTATTTATTGTTGCTGGATTAGCGTGGAGGTAAGTATGGCTTCTTCTCAAATTCGTTTTCATACTTTGATTGTGTTGTTATTATTAGTCTATGTTCCCTTTACAAGTTTTGAATACATAGTCTGACTTTTGCATAAATAAAGTTTCTATAAGATTGTATTGTTATTAAATATATTTGTCACCCCTTTAATTTTAGGTGGGCTGTTGTTTTTGTATTTTTGCTGTTGGATTGGAGACTGCAGTGCAGATGCTTGAAGATGCAAATATGTTATGGTTGTTTTGGCTTTTTATTGATGTAGCTGCTTGGAGACAAAGAACTGATTGAAGATGCAAATAGTTTCTTAAAGCTTTACAATTGTTTTTGCTGAAAAACCTGATGGGTTTTGTTTAATGCCCCACCACTGTTCCAGTTTATGTTTATATTAGAATCTTGTAATTATGGCCAAAAGGCCAACGCTAATGCCAAACCGTGAGCTTTGAATTGGTAATTAAGACATATGGTTAATGACTTAATGTCCTCAAGGAGTACTAGTTTGTGATGAAATTTTTTGAGTTAGCTTTGAAAACCGAAACAACCGAAACCGAAACTGAATTAATTCAGTTCGGTTAGTATCGGTTCCACTACTTAATCGGTTCGGTTTGGTAATTGTCGGTTAATTTGGTTCGGCGAAAAAATTGATCAAAATCGACCGAACCGACCGATTGCACACCCCTACATCAAACCGTGAGTACTAGCCGGGACGCATTCATTTTGCGAAAAGAGGTCTGACCTCGACTCGACTTCACCCTTGTTCTATTGTAGTTCTAACATCTGTTTCAGAGGCAACATTTCTCCAGAAATTCGGAATTGTTCGAACGTATTCTGTCCAGAATATTTGAAGAGGTTAGTGAGTTGTTCCAGTGTCGTTTGAACATCATCTGTTCAGAATCCTCGAAGACGTTCTTGTACAGTTCAAACATCGCTTGTACAGAATCCTTGGTGGTTGCTCCTGTACAGTTCAAACATTTGCAGTCCAGAATCCTTGGTGATTGTTCCTGTGTTGTACGAACATCAGATATCTAGAATTCTTGGTGTTTATTCTTTGTTGTTGCAGTTCTTACATAATTCTAGCTTTTGAAGATTTGTAATAGATTTGTAAAATCTTGTAAGCCATTGTTAGGTGAACTATAAATCCAACAATCGCAAAACGAATATTAGCTCCTGCACACACCTCACAATGGCGAGCTCATCGCTAAAAGCTCCTTTTATTGCACCTACCCATGGTGAGAAGCCCGAGAAGTTCATGGGCATCGACTTCAAGAGGTGGCAGCAAAAGATGCTATTTTACCTCACGACGTTGAGTTTAGCGCATTTCCTCTAGGAGGATCCACCGGTTGTTTCGGAAAACGAAACAGTCGCTGAAAATTATGCCGCGTTTGAAACGTGGGGCTAAGGAGATTTCTTGTGCCATAACTATGTCCTAAATGGGCTTAGTGATGCTCTATACAGTGTGTATAGCGCGGTGAAAACCTCTAAGGAGCTGTGGGACTCTTTGGAGAAGAAATACAAAACTGAGGATGCTGGCATAAAGAATTTTTTGGTCAGCAAGTTTTTGGACTTTCACATGGTGGATTCCAAAACAGTGATGGAACAAGTTCAAGAGTTCCAGTTGATCCTACACGATATCACAGCCAAGGGAATGATCTTACCGGATGTGTTCCAAGTGGCTGCTATGAAAGAGAAGTTGCCTCCAAGTTGGAAGGACTTCAAGAGTTATCTCAAACACAAGCGTAAGGAGATGACTTTGGAGGATCTTATTGTCAAGCTCAGGATTGAGGAGGACAATAGTAAGAATGACTCCAAGCCGGCTCTTGCTTCAATGGAGGCCAAAGCCAACTTGATGGAACATGGAACCTCTAATAAGAGGAAAAGAACTAACGACAAAGGCAAGAAACCAGTAAAGTTCCAAGGGGATTGCTACAACTGTGGCAAACCGGGTCACTTGGCTAAGAATTGTCTTCTATCCAAGAAAAAGAAGGGAAAGAAACAATCTAGTGCCAATGTGGTTGAGAATGAGGAGCTGACTAACTTTTATTTGTCGACTGTGGTGTTTGAAGCTAATATGGTGGACAACCCGAAAGAATGGTTCGTGGATACCGGTGCCACTTGTCATGTGTGTTCGGAGAAGGAAGCCTTCTCGTTGTATAACCCCTCTACCGGAAGAAAACTCCACATGGGTAATCATGCTACTTCTGAAGTTGTAGGGGTTGGTGATGTCGTGTTGAAGTTGACTTTGGGCAAGGAGTTGACGTTGAAGGATGTTCTGCATGTCCCAAACATTCGAAAGAACTTGATTTCTGGTTCATTGCTAGTTAGTCATGGTTTTAGACTAGTGTTTGAGTCTGAAAAATTTGTAATTAGCAAGTGTGGTTAATTCCTTGGTAGGGGTTATCTTGATAAAGGATTGTTCAAAATGAATGTAATGGTTGTACGCCGTTTTGGCGGGGAAAGCAGGAATAAAACTTCTACTTCTGTTTACATGCTTGAGTTATCCAATTTATGGCATATTAGATTAGGACATGTTAATCTTAATGCTATAAAGAGATTATTAAATATGAATTTACTAAATATACCTTAAATAAACTCACATGGAAAGTGTGAGGTTTGTGTTGAAGCCAAGATGGCTAAGTTATCGTTTCATTCGGTAGAGAGGAGCACTAAACCTCTAGAACTAATACACACGGATGTGTGTGACTTGAAGTTGGTGCAAACTAGAGGTGGTAAAAAGTATTTCATTACTTTCATTGATGATTGCACAAGATTTATTTATCTTTATCTCTTAAGGAGTAAAGATGAAGCTATTGAAGCTTTTAAACTCTACAAGAATGAAGTAGAGAATCAACATAGTAGGCGAATTAATGCAATTCGGAGTGATAGAGGTGGAGAATATGTAGCTCCATTTGAAGAGTTATGCACTTCTTCGGGTATAATTCATCAAACGAAGGCTCCATATTCATCACAGTCTGATGGTGTTGCGGAACGAAAGAACCGTACACTAAAAGAGATGATGAATTCTATGGCGATAAGTTCAAATGTACCACAAAACTTGTGGGGGGAAGCTGTTCTATCAGTTAATCACATATTAAACAAGATTCCACTAAAAAGTAAGGATGAAACTCCTTATGAGTTGTGGAAGGGACATAAACCGTCATACAAATATCTCAAAGTGTGGGGGTGTTTGGCAAAGGTTGAAGTTCCTAGTCCAAAACAAGTTAGAATTGGACCGAAAATGGTTGATTATTTTTTTATTGGATATGCAATCAATAGTAGTGCCTACCGGTTTCTGATTAAAAAATCAGAAGTGCCTGATATGCATGAAGGCATGTTGATTGAGTAAAGGAATGCTATATCCTTTGAATATGTCTATCCTTGTAAAGAGAGGGTAGAGATGAGTTCAACAAAAGAACTCATGATGTTGCCAGTAGTTCTGCTCAAGAGAGTGAAGAACCGAGACGTGGAAAGAGAGCGAGAATTGCTAAGATGTTCGATCTTGAATTTATAACGTACATGTTAGAGGATGAACCGAAGTCTATCAAAGAAGCTCTGTATAGTCGAGATACTCCATTCTGGAAGGAAGCTATTAATAGCGAGATTGAGTCCATCATGCAAAACCATACTTGGGAGTTGGTTGATCTCCCACAAGGTTGCAAGCCTTTAGGATGTAAATGGATCCTAAAAAGAAAGTATAAGGCTGATGGATCAATAGACAAGTTTAAAGCCCGTTTGGTTGCCAAAGGGTTTAAGCAAAAAGAAGGGTATGATTTCTTCGCCACTACTCACCTGTGACAAGGATCACTTCTATTCGTGTGCTTCTTGCGATTGCTGCTTTGCACAATCTTGAGATTCACCAAATGGATGTGAAGACCGCGTTCTTGAATGGTGAGTTAGAAGAAGAAATATACGTGGATCAACCAGAAGGGTTTGTAGCACCTGGACAAGAGAAAAAGGTGTGCAACCTCGTTCGGTAATTGCATGGGCTTAAACAAGCGCCGAAGCAGTGACATGTAAAGTTTGATAACACGATGTTGTCAAATGGTTTCAAGATCAATGAGTGTGACAAATTGTGTGTACGTGAAAAGTACATCGGATAGTTTTGTCATAGTATTTCTATACGTAGATGATATGTTGATCATGGGAAGTAGCCATGATGTTATCATTGATACGAAACTCATGTTGAAATGAAACTTTGACATGAAATATATGGGGTTGGCTAACGTGATTCTTGGAATCAAGATAGTTTGGACATCTGAGGGAATTTTCTTGACATAATCTCGTTACGTTGAGAAAGTGCTTAAGAAATCCAACGCTTATGATGATCCACGGGCCAAAATGCCTATGAAACTCGATGTTCATTTGAGTAAGAACAAAGGAGAGCCAGTGGCTCAGTTGGAATATACAAGGATCATAGGAAGCTTGATGTACTTAACGAACTGTATGCGTCCTGATCTTGCATGTTCGGTGAACAAGTTAAGTAGGTTCACAAGTAATCCAAGTAATGAGCACTGGAAAGCACTTGTAAGGGTACTAAATACTTGAAGTACACCCTTACGTTGGGGCTGCATTACACGAGATATCCAGCTGTACTTGAAGGGTACTGTGATGTTAATTGGATATCAGACACAAAAGACTCATTTTCCACAAGTAGATATGTATTCACTATTGGTGGAGGAGCGGTGTCTTGGAAGTCCACTAAGCAGACATGTATAGCCCGGTCCACCATGGAATCCGAGTTTATAGCTTTGGATAAAGTTGGTGAAGAAGCAGAATGGCTTCGTAACTTCCTTGAAGACATTCCGTGTTGGAACAAACCTGTACCGTCAGTGATGATTCACTGTGATTGTCAAGCTACCATTGGTAGGGCACAAAGTAATATGTATAATGGTAAGTCTAGACATATTCGTTGTAGACATAATACCGTGAGACATTTGATCTCAAGTGGCGTAATATCGATCGATTTCATGAAGTCGAAAGACAACTTGGCGGATCCGCTAACCAAAGGCTTAAGTCGAGATCATATGTGTAAGTTGTTAGAGGGAATGGGTGTAAAAACCACATAGCAAAGAACTAACATAGTGGTAACCCAACCATGATGACTGGAGATCCCAAGAACTTTGTTCAATGGGAAAACTAAGCTATGAAAGTTCAGTTGGAACACTTGAAAATAAATTCCAACTCATCCCTAGAGGGCAATATTCAAGTGTTGAAACCTGTAATATTTGGTGAGGTTAAGTCATTTGACTTTTAATGGTTCCTAAACCCTTGGCGGTAGAGTATGGCAGGATACTCAGGATAGTAGATCACCTATATAAGTGTGAAGTGGTGGCCGCTTCAATTGTAAACACTTATGAATCCAAAGACGTGTCCACGGCTGAAACGAACAAAAACGTGAGAACAGAAGGTGGTGAGGCCTTATTGTGTTGATATCATTGTCTCGGTATACACCAAGGGGAAGTAGTTCAAGGTATTGTGTCCACTAAGCCGCCAGTATGCCCAATGATATTGACTATGGAAGGTTCAAAGCCACAAGCTACCTATCCTTATGCAATAAAGTCTCTCAAGAACTGGGTTGCATGTTGCATACATATATGCATTAATTTCCACTCAAGTGGGGGATTGTTGGAAATTGGTTTAGGAAAATGGGTGAATACCTAAATTTGACCAATGGGGAAGTGGCAAAATATTCAACTCTAACGTAATTGAGTTGTGTGTGATCATTCTACATTTGGAGTAGATGTTTGTTGTGTATTGGATTTCTCAAAACCGAATTTCGATGAGTGAGAAATTAATGCACGAAGATAGCCACTTGTTAAGGCAGACCTGGAAGTTCATGTTCGAACTGTCAAGGGACATGACGTGTAACTCCCGTAATTAATGGGACGTTATAGGGTTGTAACACCTGAAGTTAATGAGGTTTAACACCTGCATTAACGTGGTGTAACACCAGGAGGTTACTAACCTCATTTGAATGCCTTAAAGACCTATTAATAGGTATATTTAATCTCCAATTGAGTGGAATGGTGCCTATATAAGTAGGTCATTATTTTCCTGCATGGAATACTTTTGACAAAAATCAGAAACACTTGAAATATTGCATCTCATTGCATATTATGAAAATCCTTGCATTCCAAACTGATTTGACATATAGTCCTTTCCTAGTTCTTACCACACATTCTAGTTCGCTGGTGCTTCTGGATATGTGGCGCTACTATCCAGAAGACGGAAGTCATTTTATCTTTGGGAACGTACCGTGAGCACTAGCCAGGATGTATTCGTTTTGAGGAAAGAGGTCTGACCTCGACTCGACTTCACCCTTGTTCTTTTGTAGTTCTAACATCTGTTTCATAGGCAACATTTCTCCAGAATTTCAGAGTTGTTCGAACGTATTCTGTCCAGAATATGTGAAGTGGTTCGTGAGCTGTTCCAGTATCGTTTAAACATCATCTGTTCAAAATCCTCGAAGACGTTCTTGTACAGTTCAAACATTGGTTGTACAGAATCCTTGGTGGTTGTTCCTGTACAGTTTAAACATTTGTAGTCCAGAATCCTTGGTGACTGTTCCTGTGCTGTACGAACATCGGATATCCTGATTCTTGGTGTTTATTCTTTGTTGTTGCAGTTCTTACATAGTTCTAGCTTATGAAGATTTGTAATAGATTTATAAAATCTTGTAAGCCATTGTTGGGTGATTTATAAATCCAACAATTACAAGATATGCTATCAATGTACAATATTCTATCACACCTCGCAGTCGAAGCGGGAGGTTCTCGTACGCTGAGACTAGTTTTGGAATCTTCAAAGAGAACGCGCGGAAGATCTTTCGTGAAAATATCGACAATTTGGTAGCCTGAGAAACATGAAGAACTCGCACCTCACCTTGAGAGACTTTATCGCGTATAAAATGAATATCCATCTCGATGTGTTTTGTCCACTGATGCTGGACTAGATTACCGGAGAGATAAATGGCACTGACATTGTTGCAATAAACCAATGTAGCTTTATGAGAACATGACAACATGCCGGCTCGAGTAATGATTTCTTTGGTATATTTGCGTTGGGAGAGAAAAATACCTATTTTAGTTTGAGTAACGCCGATCCCGAGGAAAAATAGCTTAGGGCTATGAGATCATTCATGGCAAACTTGGAGCTTAGAAAACCCATGATCGTCGAGCGTAAGCGGTCAGAGGATGTCATGAGGATGATATCATCAACATACAGAAGCAAACAGGCAATGTCGTTCCCCTGACGATATATGAACAATGAGTGGTCACTTTTACTATAGAGAAACCCGAGAGTGCAAACATAGTCAGCAAACCGTTGGTGTCATGCACGGGGGCCTGCTTTAGTCCGTAGAGAGATTTTTTCAATAAAGACACATAATCCGGACTAGTGATGTCCCGAAATTCCATTGGTTGATGTATGGGCACAGTGTCTTTCAAAGTTCCGTGTAAAAAGGTGTTCTTCACGTCGAGCTGGTGAATAGGCCAAGAGTGAGACTGGGCAATGCTGAGAACGGAACGAATGGTTGCTGGTTTTTGAGGGGTAGAAGAATGAGTGAGAAGTGAGCGAATGAGATTAGTGATTTAAAATTTTCTTTCGACTTTGCCGTTTTGAGACAATGTGTGTGGGCATGAGAAGCGAAAAACCATTCCATTTTGCTTGCAATTTTTTTTTGAAATAATTGTTTGTGAATTTGGTTCCATTATCACATTGGAAGGATTTTATTTTAGTCGAGAATTACGTTTTTATATATTTAGGGTTGATTATTCAATAAATTACAATCTTAAATATTTTTTTCTTCAAAGTTGCAATTGATAGTTCAATCATTTAGAAATAGGGAGATCACTGCAAATACCAATTTTTTTTTTTTTATAATATATACTCGAACGGTAAAATTTCTTGTATTGAAGTATTGCATTGATTAAATAGACAATAAGATTTTAAATTAAACTTATCCTTTTAATATATATATATATATATATATATATATATATATACACACACTCCTTCCGTTCCATATTAATTGACGTTTTACATATTTTTCACTAATTCTACCAATTTTCTCCCTGGACTCAATCCTAAAATATCTCTACTTTCAATCTATCAGAGATATTTTGATTTGGTCAAATCTTTAGTTGAGTGTATATCTGTCAAATTATTCAATCCTTAATTTTTTTTCTTTCATCCTAAAACGTCAAGTAATATGGAATGAAGGGAATATATATCATTCAGTGACCGATTATTTTTTTATTTTAAATCTATTGTCTATTTTTTTAAGAAAGATGTTAGCTTTATCACTTTTTTTGTTTTTCAATTATTTTATTTTATAAAAGAAAAATGACCTGATCCTATATAGAAGACAACACCTAAAGTTTATTGCACGCACACACACGCGCGCAGACACACACACACACACACAGATATATATATATATATATATCTTCACAAATTGAGTAATATTAAAGAATAAAACTAATGTGTAAATTTTCGTTTGTAAAAAGTTGAATTAACAAAAAGTTCAAAAGTAGCTAACTTCCATTAAAATAAAAATAAAAATATCAAATGGAGTTCTTTTAAGTTATCATACATATGAGTTCTTACTTCGTATTTATTTTACTCTCTGTACTACATCATACTTCGATATTTTTTATTTTAACATAAATATTTGTCAAGTCATGAATTTAATATATTTTATTTTTATTTTTATTCTTGAGAAACTTTAAGTAGAGTTGAGGAAGATTACAAGAATTTGATCTACATGGCAATTGTGTTAAATACTAAAATTAGGAATAAGAAATATTTAAATTAAAGCAAACTGATTAAAATAAAATTAACACCCTGTATATATTTGAGATTATACATATTAATAATTTGATATTTATTATATAATCCTTTTCTAATTACTCTCTTTTAAAAAAATTTAACAACAATACAAATTTAAAATATTTTAAAATTTTGTTTCGAGAAATAATGTTTGAGAGGCTCCCCAACTTTTTTTCTTTCTTATGTACTCATTCAAGTTCTTAATAATCCTAAAATAATCAAATTTACATTTTAATATCACCAAAATTTGTAATAATTTATTTTCATTTATCTTTACAAAAATCTTAAAAGACTCTTAACAAACTGGACATAAAAGATCTTCACCTATTTCTTAGATTTAATAATTTAGCATTTTATTTTTACACATAGTTATAGGAACATAATTAATTTATTTAGAAAAATAAATAAATCACAGGAACATAATTTCATGTATAATTTAAGGGTTAATTTCAAAATGCAACCTGTACTATGCGCGATTTTATACTTTGCAACCTAAACTAAATATTTTTTCCGATCACAACCTGTATTGTACATTTTTTTTCACTTTGCAACCTCCGGCTCTATATTCCGACATGTATAAGCCATGTGCCCAGCACATGCCAAAAGTGCCAATAAGATTGTGACACGTGTCAATCATATTTAAAAATTTAAAAATAACTTATTAAAAATATAAAAAATGATTAAAGTGCCTAAATAAATTTTATATAAAAATTTCAGAAACATTAAAAAATCAGAAAATAAAAATAAATTTAAAAAAAAAGAATTTTAATTTTTTTTAAAATTCATTTCGAATTAGAATATTAAAAATTTATATCTAAAATTATTTTAAAAATCCTAAATTCATATAAAATTAAAAAAAATCTTGAAAATTATTTTTAAAATTCTAAAATACATTTGAAATCCAGAATATATAGAAGAAATATATTTTCAGGAAATTGAATTTATATTTTAAAAATAAAAATAAAATTACAGAAAAATAGTAAAAAAATATAAGATAATTTGAAAATATTATATAAAAAAGTTTCAGAAAACTAGAAAAAAGAAGAAATTTTTGAAATTTCTTATTTCAGAAAAAAAAAAAAAAAAGAACTGATTTCTTATTTGATTTTTAAAATTAAAATCAGTTCTTTTTTTTTTTTCTGAAATAAGAAATTTCAAAAATTTCTTCTTTTTTCTAGTTTTCTGAAACATTTTTATATAATATTTTCAAATTGTCTTCTATTTTTTTACTATTTTTCTGTAATTTTATTTTTATTTTTAAAATATAAATTCAATTTCCTGAAAATATATTTCTTCTATATATTCTGGATTTCAAATGCATTTTAGAATTTGAAAAATAATTTTTAGGATTTTTTTTAATTTTATATGAATTTTAGGATTTTTAAAATAATTTTAGATATAAATTTTTAATATTCTAAATTCTAAATGAATTTTAAAAAAATTAAAATTATTTTTTTTTAAATTTATTTTTATTTTCTGATTTTTTAATGTTTCTGAAATTTTTATATAAAATTTATTTAGGCATTTTAATCATTTTTATATTTTTAATAAGTTATTTTTAAAATTTTAAATAAGATTGACACGTGTCACAATCTTATTGGCTCTTTTGGCATGTGCTGGGCACATGACTTATACATGCCGGAATATATAGCCGAAGGTTGCAACGTGAAAAAAAAAACGTACAATACAGATTGTGATCGGAAAAAAAATTTAGTTTAGGTTGCAAAGTATAAAATCGCGCATAGTACAGGTTGTATTTTGAAATTAACCAATAATATAATAAATAAATATTATTTTTTGTATAACACTTTTGTGCAAATATTTAAGTTATACTTATTTTATTTTATTTCTTACATAATTTTTTTATTTCAAAATTATGTAAAATGTTTTTCTTTATATAGTTTCTAAATTATCATTGAAAAAATTTGTATACCGATTGTTAGGAAATTTATGAATAGTTTTAGTGATGACAATACCACAATGTAAAGTAGGAATTGGTGCCCCATATAATTTGTAATCTTTATAATAGATAAGGCTAGTTATACTTAGACAAAGCCACAACACGCATACAACAAGATCATCGAGGACAGATGCAGCAAAGATTCTGCAGCTAGAGGTGGTAATTCGGGTGGTCCAGTCTAGTCGGGTTAGGCTCGTCAGGCCAACGATATATTTCGGGATGGGTCGGGCTAGGATAAAATTTTGTCGGGCCTAAAATTAGTCAGCCCAGCCCAGCTTGTTCCTCTATAATATACTAAAGTTATCGGGCCGGCCTGTGGTCCGTCGGGCTAATATTTCTATGGCCCAGTCCATAGAAATATCGGGTCGGATTGATTTTACCACCTCTATATGTAGCAAGGAGTAAGGAATAAAGGCTGCAAGGAGCATGCAGTAAGGAAGCTTATGCTTTCGTAGCATACATCAAAGCCTGCTGTAAGGAAGATCTAACGTATTGCTATATCAGGATCATACACTAAGCATGGAACAACCATGTCAGCAGTGATAAAGTCAAGTCAAAGTAAGAGATTCGAAGATTAAAAAATATAGCCAGTGGAAACAAGAGGGAAATCTTGTACTGACTATCCAATAAGGTGAGGACACAAATCCAGACAAAATGAATAGAAACACTGCACCACTAATATCAAGTTGCACCTACTATGAATCACTTTCTGTAAAAAGGACAACAACTACTAGAAATTCATACGAAGAGCATTAAATGTCAACGCAATTAGTTCTCACTCTTCAACGAGAAGGAACCTCAAATGCTATAAATAGAAGGAACTGGAGGATGAGCAAAGACTACAAATTTACTGAGTCTACTGAAACTACTAAGCATCAACTACTTTGAGCTTTCAATTCAAAGTTTTCAAGCACTCATCACAAGAAATCTTTCTAAGTGGAAGTGCTTAGTAAGAAAGAGCAATATATCAAGCACGCAACAAGCATTCAAATCAGAGTGAAGATTCAAAGCTGCAACAACTTATCAAGTTTATCCAGCTAAGCTCAAGAAAGGCTGTATCTCAGTCCTAATCCTTCTTATCAAGGAAGCCAACCCACATCTCAACTGATAATCATGTTTAGAGGCAGCTAACAAAAGCTGAAGAAAAAATATCACTAAACCAACTCTCACGAGCGGTTTATTTAACGGGGAGTCTTCGTTAAATTTGAGATTCAAAGTAAACTAGGTGTTCTATAGTAGATGAGTAGTCTTTCGAGGATAGGCAAAAAATATTGTAAGGTGCTAAATTTGATTTAGACACCGGTGTACTTAAGATTGTACTGTATGAACAACTTACTATTTTTTATAACTATTGTTGGCATATTTCATTACTTACTCCATTACTTTCAAGAAAACATATTTGCATATTACACTGCACAAAACTCTACCTAAGCATTGGCTGTTGTAAATAACCTAAATACAATTTGCAGTAAGCTTATTGCGTCAAGGTTACTTACTACTTCAGCTTACAGTAAGCAGCATATCCCTATTTAAAGTATTAAACAAAAAATGATAGTTAGAGGTTTATTACCCCCATCTAAACCTCTACCACTTGGGACCAACAAGTGGTATCATCAGAGCGGCAGGTTTCACATGCCAATTATCTTTGATAGCTTAACCAGATCTATTATGTCCAAAAAGCATCTTCGCAAAAGTAAAAATCTTTTTGTAAAAAAGCCACAACAGTGGAAACTTCTTCAACTAAGGCTCCTATGTTTTCCTTCAAGGACTGAGCTTTTCAGATGCAAGCACATTTACGATCGATGCATGATGAAATATGGACAGTCATCATTAAAGGTCCACCAATAATCATGAAGATCAAGAATGATGCTCGAGTGGAAGGTGAACAAACACCTTCTCCCATAGTGGAGAAAGCACGTTAGGATTGGACTGCTGAAGATATAAAGAGTTCATACTTGGACAACTTGGCTAAAGACGCTCTATTTTCCATGTCAGACAAAGGGACCTTTAGTGAAGTCAAGGCATGCAAGACTGCTACGGACATTTAGGACTTGTTGAGGAGAATCTTTGTTGTTTCAGCTCTACTACATGAAAGTAGGTAGTTACAGCAACCCTAAACTTTGGGCTCTTCAAGGAAAAACCTGGAGAGTTTTTAAATGACATAGATGCTAGATACACAACAATCCTAAATGAGTTGGTGTCTGCTGGGAAAGTCTACTCTCAGTAGGAGATAAACACCAAGCTGCTATGATCTCTCACATTAGCTTGGGATTTAAAGATCATTCCAGTTAGAATTTCAAAGAAACTAGGCCGGAAGAGCATCCACGAACTCTGCTCTGACCTCAAATATTTTGAATATGATATTTATCGGAAAAAGAAAGAAGACGAGAATGATGTTGTAACAAAGCCCAAGTAACAAGTAGCTCAATAGAAAATCCAAATGGTTCTAGTAACCACCATCGTGCCTTAACAGCAACTTCAAGTTCCTACTGAGGAGGAGCTCATGCCAGAAGAGGTGGCCCTACTCATAAAATGTTTTATGCGATTCATGGAGAAGCATCTAAGAGGAAACCCTTCCAAACCCTAATATGCCAAAATACCCGAGGACAACAATGGAAGCTGGAGATCTTTACTTCAACTGTAGGAAGGCTGGTCACTTTGCTAGGGATTATCCACACCCTAACATGCACAAGTATATTGAGGAAGTTTGCAATCAAAGAAGGGACAAAAGGACGCTAGAGAAAGCTCAACTAAAGGCACTCTTGAGCGGAGCAAAGACAATCAAGGCTATTCCACTTCAATCAAGGGAACCTACAACATGTGTAGATTTAGACTTCATCAGTGACTCTTCATATTCTGATAGCGAAGTATTGTTTGCCTCATGGAAAGAGAGGATCGAAACCATGCAAAGGTAGATTCTCCCAGTAACTCTTCAAGATTAGAGAACATTGACTTTGAAACCTTACTCATTTCGTTCAGACAGATTATGACTGACTTTTGACCTAGTTAATCCATCATATGAGGAGCTGAAGGCTGAGAACTTGTAGCTTCTTAGAGAAATTTATGCAGTGTTTACTACTGAAGTTGAAAACTTATATCAGAAGCAACTGACTGCAACTTTCTTCTAGAAGTAAGCTGAAGATTCACTCATCCTTCATGAAAAGAAGGAAAATGAATTTTTTTCAACCATCATGATGAGATATTAAGTATTTAGAGGAATCTATCTGACACGACAGGGAGAAAAGGTTACTTTGACATTCCTAATTATCAAGCAGCTAGTACTATACTGATGTTCCAGTAAGCACATTTGAAACACAAGCTTTCCCCAAACAACAAAAAAGGTAAACCTAGAAGGATGGAGAACATCCCAAAAGGTAAAAATAGTATGGAATCAGACTGTAAATCTAACACGGAGAAGTCAACTCTTGTAAGAAAAAGTCAACAATGTTGTAGGAAGTAACAGCATGCAGCACGCCTTGGCTAATGGATGCAGTAGCTACCCATAACAGACCAAGTGTAAGGAACATAAGACTAATTTTGTTGCTCACATGTTTCCACACAAGGCCAGAAGAAACTGCAAAAGTTCACACCAACCTAGGAAATAATCTGCTCTCAGTACACTGGCAGAAGAGAAATCTTCCAAAGTGTATGTCAAGCAAGCTGGCCCATAAAAATAGTTTGTTGTTCAAAGTTCCAGTAAAAGTTATAGCATGATCCAACTATAAGTTAGGAATGGGTTTCAAGAAAGTAATTTAATTAATTTATGTTTTTTGTTGTGAAGTTGCAAGTAACTTCTAATTCAATAAATGCATATATATTTTCTAAAATTTATTTAGTTAGTGTTAAATTTTTTAGATCAATTCATAATTTTTAATTACAAGAATTGTAACTTGTAAGCTTGTAACCAATTTATAATGACTTTTTATTTTAATAAAATTTGTCTCCATTTTTTACGACAATTGTATTAGCTATTTATTTTTTAAAAAACTTATTTTTTCAAAAAAAAAAAAGAAGAAAAAAGACAACGTTGTATGTAAAAAAATAATAAAATGAAAAATCGCCTGAAATCGGCGGTTTATGGTCGATTCCGAACTGTAACCGTAACCGGCCAAATCATGGTTCGATTTCGATTCCTCCCGAAACCGCGGATTCCAAATGGAATCGAAACCAAAAAGCGAATGAACACCTTTACATGTATGAGTAAATGTGTGTATTAACATAGTAGATAAACCACGTGATATAGACTCCGACGGAAGAAAAAAAAACATATATATATATATATATATATAAATTACCAAATAAAGAAAATAAACTTCTATCATGCACATTGCATAATCAATTGAATGGAAGCCTCAAACATAATTGAAGCATCTTTCTTCATGGAAGTCCACCATCACCTCCTCCGCCAAGTCCGCCGCCGCCACCGAATAGACTCGAAAGACCTCCACCACCTCCTCCGCCAAGTCCACCACCTTCTCCGCCAAGTCCACCGCCACCGAATAGACTCGAAAGACCTCCGCCTCCGCCACCACCATTACCTCCTCCGTCAAGTCCACCACCTCCTCCACCTCCTCCTCCGCCACCACCACTACCTCCCCCGTCAAGTCCACCACCGAATGCACATGAAAGACCGCCTCTTTATTTGTCATCGTTTCACCACTCTTTTTGCTAGTGTGCTCGTCTAACTTCGTCTACAGGTACTTTTTGGTATAAAACCACCTAAATAACTTCAAAACAAGCACACATACGTCATACGGCTCAATATAATAAATATAAGCACAAATTGGCTAATTACGCATGCAAATGATCTAGAATACTTTTCTAAATCGACTTAAATGCATGCATACACAACGTTTATCACCAAGCCGCAACCACTCTAACCAACCCCTTTGTGAGAAAGGACAAACTACTCTTTATCTTACAAGGAGTATTAAATGTCAATGGGATTAGTTATGTCTCTTCAACGAGAAGGAATCCCAACTACTATAATTAGAAGGAGATGGAGGACGAAGTAGAGGCTACCGAAACTCAAGTATTCGAAATTATTTCACATCAAGCACTCAACATTCTTATTCAAAGATTGAAAGCATACACTCTGATAATCATGCCAGTGTTTATGCAAAATATACAGCAACAAGATAGCAAGCAGTAAGCATGCGAGTGAAGATCTAAAGTTGCAGCAACTCTCAGGTCAAGCTAGTTCTCAAGCTTTACTTTAGTCCTAATCCTTCTAAAAATAGGAAGTTTGCCCACATATCAACTATATTAAGCTTAGTGGCAGCTATCAGAAGTTGAAGAAAAATTTTCATCAAACCAATCTCATGAAAGGTTTTTGAAATAGGGAGTCTTCGTTTGAATCCGGAGTTCATAGCTAACTTGTGTTCCGAGGAACGTGTGTACATGGAGGAGTAGCCTTCCAAGGAGAGGTAAAAACTATTGTAAGGAGCTTAGTTGGACTTAGACTTCAGAGTAGCTAAGTTGTACTATGTCTAAACTTCTTAGTGAATTTTGCCATGGTTTGAGGAAGAGTGGACGTAGAAGCATTACCCCCACCTTTGAACCACGATAAATATTATGTTTGTTTTTCTACTGCTTTTATTATTGTTGCTGGTATACTACTTATCTAATGCATAGATTTGTAAGAACACATTTTTAGCATATTCTGCTGCACGTAAAACTCCCTTGAGCATTGCTTACTGTAAGTTACTTAACCCCAGTCTGCTTTGTGCTACCGCCTAAAGTAAGTTACAGTAATAGCTTTGCTACAAGAACTAGTTTCTTGTAGTGCTCAAAGTAATTGAAAAAAAAAAAATCGAGTTAGAGGTTTATTCACCCCCCTCCCCCACCCAAACCTCTATCACTTGGGAGCAACAACCAAAGATCAAGCCAATGTAATTGGGCACTGCCCGTGCTCGAAACCAGCTGAAAATGCATGGGCTAGGCTCTAAGCCTTCCTATTTTTGCCCATTACCATTAAAAGCCCTCAATTATGTATTTAAATCATTCCTCTTTCAGATTTGTTTTACTAGAAACATTTGTATAGGTTTATTTTGGAGAGAAACTTGAGACCAAAGGCAAGGGGAGAAAAACAACTCAAGATCAAGATCAACAAATAGGTTTTATCTTTCCGTTTTATTTCAATATTTCTGTGAACATGACTATGTCTATTTATTTGTGTTTTGCATTTATTATGATTATGGTTGGCTAATTTCCTTAATATAGGATTAGAAAGTAGATTATGGGTGATTAGTGATTATTATCCGATTGATTAAATCACGTGCTATGTTACTAGCTAATTAATAATGAAAAGGCCTCTTGATACGTCTTGTCATCAAGTGGTAGAAAAGGATATTAAAATATAAATGAGATTTAATTAATAGATAGATAAATGTTACATCTTAATTCTCCAGATGGTCAATCAACCATTTACAAAACAAGGCTATGAGAGGTTGCTAGACTAGTTTACAGACAAACAACTTGAAAGATTATTTCTAGGCCCTCCCGATACAGTAGCCTAGAGCAACACATACCAAACATGATAAAAATACGAGTGCACATGTTCTACGTTTCCATACGATATAACCCCCGATTATCAAAGCGTGCTACGCCACCACGTGCAATAAATTTGTCCGTCTCGTTAACACTCTCGCGGGCCGAACTTATGGAAGCTGAGCAAGGCTGGTTTGTTATGAACTTAAAGATTCTTGAAAACTGGATGCGCGTGTCCGGTTCACGCAAACTAGATCGATAATCGTCTTCATTTCCGCCTTGTGATCTTGTGTTGTTGTGACAACGCTGGAGTAAGTTAGGGAGGTCTTCCCCATATTCAAAATGGTGGAATTCATCACACCAAATAACGGCCTTCGAATGGTTCCCGTTGATTAGATACTTGTAAAACCAACGACCATAGTTGATTGCTAACATGATACACCTATTTCCGAACACACAAAAGGGAGGCCATCGAACCCCGCTGAATTCCATGAGTAACCAACGCAACAAAATTTGTAGTCAAACGTTGGCAACATATAAAAATTAATTAAAACATATGGAAGAAACATAATTAAGTGCAAATATCGCATAGGGGTGCTGTTAAAAATTATTCAAATAATCCTAAATCAAATATAAGATGACAAAAATTTTAAGGACTTGATATGAGATTTTCTATGTCACGGTAATGAACAAATGTACAAGGAATTAAAAAAATACCGTAGACGATTTCAATTACTTCAGCTCATATCTGGAAAGAAAAGGACAACGAAACAAAACCTAACCTCGTGTGGCGTCTATCACAAACGTCGGTTGCCATACGAAGCAAAACGGCAAAGATTGGTCTGCAATATGTGTAGGAAAATCCTAGTGATCGGTGAATTAAAGAACTTTGGTGTGCTACATTTAACACTGTCTGCGTAAGAAATCCAATATTTTCCAGACCTAGGAAGTCGATTCAGGAGAATAGAAAAGAGAAGGGGCGATATGATTGATTTTGGTAATTAGCCAATAGAAGGACTTAAAAGGGAAATCGACCAAATAGGACCCAAGGATAGTAGATATTATCAACACTACCAAATACTCTATAGTATTAAGAATACAAATTCTTATCAAACATTGTATAGTTATTGATCATCTCAGCCATCCTAAGTTATAACCCCATTTAGTTCCCTATTAGTACACCTCAATTCAATTAAAGGAGCCCTTAAACTATTAAAATTTAAGTATGTATTGAATTGAATGTGTAGATGTATCAATTTAATGATTAATTATTCAGATATTATCCATGAGAGTAGGGTAATAGAACTCTATATTAAAATTTCTCTACTACGTAGATTTATGTGTGTGCATGTATATATATATATATGGATCTACTGTGCGATATTGGGAGGGACTATTACAGAATATCTCTGACATACAATTTGGGCAAGTGGTGGCGCACATTCACTATTGTAACTTGAAACGATTGTCCAATATTTGAAAATTGAACGAACATAATATACATGAATGTGTGAAGCAAATAAGTAAATAAAAATCAAAGAGATAGCTGAAGAAATAAAAAATGGATAATCAATCTAATAGATTCAAAATGATGGGATTGTTCTGTGGGATAGGATATAAACGGTCATATGATGGAATATTAATTTAAGTACACCATAGTGGTAACTATCAATAAAAGATGAGGATGAGGCATTACTTACCATAATATTGCAGATCCCCAATAAACAACCTTAAATTTAAAATTGTGGAGGGAGGCACAATCATAGATAAAAATAAAGGCAACATAGAGAGCGTGGTCATTTCGTCATCCTTCCTCTTCCCAAGAGAGAGAGAAGAGAGAGAAAAGGTTCTCTGATCTCTGTTCCTTGGGAGTGAGTGATAATAATAAACTACTGTTTGATTAGCAGAGCAGACACACACATTTGTGTGAAAAAAGAAAAAAGAAAAAGTTGAGAGCTTATTATCTATCTCGAGCAACAGATTAAAGAAACAGTGATCCCCGGATCCGCATTTATCGCAGCTTTGGTTTTCTAATGTGCAAGTAGTAGCAGCAGTTGAGTCATTTTCAGACATGGGCAGGGAGTGGCTCAATTGGGTCGGCGGCGGAAGAAGGAGGAGATCAATCACACAAAATGAAGAAGCCGCTTTACCAGGTGGTTGCATATGTGCTGTCTTACAAATCTTTGATTTGCATCACTTTCAGCTTCCTTTGAACCACCAACATTCTTTCCATCACACTCATTTCCTTCAACAACAAGCTACTACATCTAAAGGTCTGCGCTCTCTCTCTCTCTCTCTCTAATGTTAGTTTGAATGAATATGAATTAAATATTTTTTGTGGTTCCATGCAGCTGGAGTAAAGGCACCAAGAAACAGCTTGGAGTTAGAGGAGCCTGAACCACCCGCCGCCATTAAACCTGCTTCAAAGCCATTAGCCATGGAGGAACACCAAAATTTAAACATCCCAGTATGGTTAATTACATTCAGTTCATATTAATTCTTGGTGCAATTACAGTTACTATTATATAAAAAGATAAACGAAAAAAAAAAGAAAAACATTTCAATTTCCAATGCATAAAGGTAAGAGATAAGAGATTCTTGTCCTGATTATATATGGGTGAAATGTAGAGTATATTTTGGTCAAGATTATTTGAAATGTGTTGATTTGCAGGTGGGCATTCATCAAATAAGAACAAGAGCGTCCACTTCAAGAACAGAGGATGATTGCAGCGTCAATTCCCCAGGAACAAAGACCCCAAACCTTGTAGCAAGGCTGATGGGCCTGGATTTACTCCCTGAATCTCCTTCACTTTCCTGCAAACCCCAAACTATCACAAACATTCGATCAAACACATGTTTCTACGAAGATGACATCAGCATCGGAGCCCGGTCGCTGCCGGAAACAAGATCCGACGTGGAATACCACCGACTATCTCTGCAAATAAACAAGGAGAACCGAAACGAAGAATTCGTGAAAATCAGGGGCAAAAGAGGAACGAGATTCAGAGAGGAGGGCAGTAGCAGCAGCCCAGGGCATTACGCCAAGCAGATTGTGAAGCAGGTGAGGGAAAGTGTAAGCAGAAGAGTCGGGCTAACTGATATCACAAACACAGAGAGAGAGGAAATCAGGAGAGACCAAAATCTCCTCCTCCTCAAACTCAACAAGAAGAAACTGGATAACGAAACGACGCCGTCTTGCTCGCCCAAGCTCAGGTTTTTAGACACGAAGAAGAACAAACCAGTTGCAGATTTAGGAATCAAAAGTCCCAGGAATTCAGGTTCTTCGCCTAAGAATAAAGTAATAATCGTTCAAGAGCAACAAGTTCAAAAGAAAGTGAATCTGATAAAAAACAAGAAAGAAGAGGCATATGTTCGTAAAGCGAAATTGATAGAGAAGAAAGGTCCATTGTCGAGCGAGCTTCTGCATATAAGTGGGCCCACCCTTCTTCTGCCAGTCAAGAAAGGCCCTTCTCCTCCTCCAACTAAATTACCTCAAAAACAGGTACTAACACACACTTTCTTCACATGCTCTTTTTATTTTTCTGCCCTTTTTTGTTGTAATCTTACAATTATGTTCTTGTCTTTCAACAGTTTTTATTTTTTCATACTGTACGATTATATTCTTTTTAGGTAGTCATCTCTAGTTAAACACCAAAATTAAGAGGGGATGAAGCTTTTCTCGTAAAAAAGATGAATTTAGGCATGCCAAACAATCCTTTTATGAAAAATTTCTTGTCTCAAAATAATAGTTATATTTTAAAAATCAATATCTAATATCATTAGTTTAAATAAAAACCACATGCTTGTTAGATATAATTGAATAAGATAATAAATTAAAACTATGTTGTGTGAGTATGTGCAAATTAATTTTAAATTGTAGTAACTTGGTAAAATTATCAAAAACAGTTGAAAAATTATACATTTTCAAATAATCCTCTTATTTCAGGATTGAGGGGAGTATTATTCAATTAATTTTTTGAACGGCGACCTTCAAAATGTTGATCATAAATGTTTTAGGAATCACAAGAAGAGCTAGGATTAAGCTATGATACGGCTACCATAATAATTAAATAAATAGCTTCTGAAATTCAAAGCTAGAAAATCCAAAAATTCACGTCACTGTCATATTCCTGTCAAAAATTAATGTTATTATTTAATTTAATTTAGTCCAACTAAAATAAAATAATAATAATTTGGAGTGGGTGCAGTCACAGGCACAGGTATCATCATCAGATGCAGTTTCCTCGAAAAGGAACACACAGTTATCTAGTAATAGGCGCCACTCTTACAACTACGAACAACAGCATCATCAACCAGACAACACTAACGGTTGCGCCACCACTTCCGCCGCCGCACCGGACTACAAATGCTACATCCAGAAAATCCTGAAGCGCGCAGGCATCGTCGACAAATTCACCCCCGGAAAATGGCACACCCCTTCCCACCCCCTCGACCCCTCAATTTTCTACTATCTCGAACTCTTCCACCCCACCTCCCACGCTACCTTCTTGAGCTGCCGCTCCAACCGGAAGCTGATTTTCCAGCTAGTGGATGAGCTTCTCGCTGAACTTTTAAGACCCCAAATGGATTTCAAGACGTGGATCTCTCCTATTGCCAGTAAAAATGATCACATCAGTTTGGACGATGAGTTATGCAAGAAAATAGAGAGTTTTCCGGCGGCTAAGTGTCAGGTCCTTGAAGATATTGATTCATTGATAGATAAAAATTTAGGCAGACCGGCGTACTATGAGGAGGAGGGGGAGAGTTTAGTGCGTGAGATTGAAGGTGAAATCGTTGCGCGATTAGTGAGTGAAACGGTAGCGATGGTCGGCGGCCGTACGGATGATGAGGGAAGGAGACAGATCAGGTGGGTGTCACGTGATCCACGTGTATAAACTGAAATGGACGCAATTCCTTTTTTTTCTAATAATTTGGTGTTATGGTGCTTCTTTCTCTTTTTTCACCCTTCCCTTTCGTAACAAGTTTGTTATATATATGGTAACTGATATTGTTGTATACCTGTAAACGACTATGAACAAGTGCTTGTAATTATGTGAATCACTTAAGTAACGATGCAGTAACTTTGTAATTTGGTGGTGGTTCTCGACACCGTTGATCATCCCGTCATAATATGCTATTCAATAAAATAAGTAATTCTATTATTACATTTGAACTAGATGAATTTATTGTATTTATAAGCAATAGAGATAAAAATATTAAAAAATATAATGGATATAAAAATAATATATCTAATTAAAATAATTTATTTATTAGTACTTTTCTAGTTTTTCTTTGTACAGTTCACTATTGTTAAGGCTCACATATTTAGGGGGCACAAATGGTAGTCCTCCTTTCTAATTTTCCAACTTTTTTTTTTATGTAATTTATCAAATATTTTATGTTAGAGCCTAATGTAAAATAATTAGTTTTTAGCTTACTCAAAATTTGCCCCCTATTTGGTAAAATTGCCACAACTTTAGAGCATAGTCTAAAAAAAAAAATCCCGTCAGACACACTCCTAGATCCATTTATAAATGGATCTCTTTCGACTAAGTTGTTTGGTCCGTCACTATCCAGCATGAGATAATATAGTCCGCCATTTTTTTTCTCTGGGTTACATACTTTCCATTCTCAAAATGACATTTTAGACTTTGAGAGGGAAATTAATAATTTATTAAATGAAAAAAAAATATGATCATGCAGACTCTATTAACTTAATTTTCTCCGTCCTTTTGCCTTCAAAATTAATCTTTCTTTACCATAATATTAATAGAGTGAATAATTATGGAAGACTATTAGGGATTTTTTTGTTGGAAAATATTAAGGACTAATTAGAAGGGTAGTTATTTTGCTATTATGATTTGTTTTTTGGTATATAGTTATTTTTCTAAAGCATTTTTATTTGAGAATGGTGGGAGTATCATGTTCTTCTAACATCTGTACAAATATTTAATTTGGATCCACACGTGGTAATAGTATTCTCTCTTTGAACAGATGCTATTCAAATATAATATGATACTATTACGAAAATAACATATACAACATAGACCTTGATTGAAGATACATACACATACAATGAAAAATCAAACTAACTACTTCACGTGTAACTTCAGATTATTTGCTCGAGTATGCTATAAGTCATACCCAATAAATGCTATATCTGACATATTTGAAAATGGAATAATTCAAGTTTAATTCATGTTCGAGCTTAACTTATTGGTAGTCTAAGTATTTTGAAGTTATGTGTACAAGTTATGTATTGGATAAAAGATTGAAGGAAGTAGAGTTGTATCTAGAAATTTTGAATGATCTGAGAGAAAATAAGTAACGAAAATTGCGTGGCATAGCGGTTTTAAGTAAGTAAAAGCTTTGATAAAAAGTGGGTGCAAATTAGAGAATGATAAGGATATGATTCCCAAATTATGGAAAGGTGAGCTACCAACCAATAAACGTTACTTCCATAGATTCTACATAGTAGAAAGGAAATAAAGCTGCTTTCTCCGAATAAACACTTTTTTAATTTATTTTTCACTTTTTCGTGTCTATATTTGTCCAATGCTGCAATTTACTTTCATGTGAAGACGCCCTTTAACGTAAAATAGGAAACTCATCAAATCAAACGTGTTCGTCATCTCAACTGTAACATAAACTTTACAATATTTGAATTACTGGTAATGGGGCCGCACCCACTTTACCATTTTTGCCTTTACTTTTTTGTTGGGTGCTGTTATTTTTAATTGACTGTATCATAAAAAATATGGAACATGATACACGATCATATATCATATGAGACGTGATAAACGACCACAAGACATAATACACGATCACAGGACCACATGACATGATACTTCGTGTATCTTATACTAAGTGGGTGATAATGAGGGTGAGGATGAGAATAAATTAAATGAAGGGTATAATGAACATCACACTTGAAAAATGAATAATTTTACAATTTCAAAATAAAAGTGGCAAAAAACATTTTCTTAATTTCCGCACGGCTACGGTAATTCTTTTCCCATGGAATTAAAAAGAGGATGGAGTTGGCGAAATATCAAATATCAAGAGCTATATAAAATTACAGAAGTACCCTCTTTATGTTATTTATAGATATTCCCTACATTTGTATTTTGCACCCGCATACTTAGTTGGCCCAACTCGTAACATGGAAGCAATTTCAACAACTTTTTGTGGATTATGAATTTTATATTTTGGAAAAAATAAAAAAGATTATCGACTTATTGAGTTTTCTTAAGACTAGATCAACCTTGAATAAATTTAGTACTACTTCCTTTCTTCCTAGGCAAAAGTCGTTTTAGGCTTTGAAACTGAAACTAAGAATTTTATACATCATGTTGTCTATCTTTTGTCCTAAATTTCTCTTTTTCCTCCAAAGAATCTCTCTTACCAGTTACCATAATGTGATTCCTCTCATCTTCCACTTACCAGTCTTTTTGGAATTCTTGATAATTTATTTTATTCTGAATCTGAGTCTGTCAGTCTGTAACTCGGAAAGAACATATGAATAAAGTAATTTCTATCTTCTACTTGTGGATGTAGCTAACACATTGTTAGTGAACCACGAAAATTGTGTGTTATTTTATTTATCGTTTATGTCATCTTTCTCATATCTGGCATGATAATGTTATTCTGTTGCAAACATCCCCAACTAACTTCGATTAATCCATGTCTAGGTGCTAGGCTCGCATTAGCCCCTATATTTATTTCTCGATTTCTGTCTGTCTAGCCACGTCTACTCTCCGGTTAACCCCCTAGCCCCTAGGTCCCGACTAATAAAAAGGTCCCGGTACATCGTTTACTAAAACCTAGTGATCTCTACAACCTTTTAGTAATGTATATGATGTATGGTGGGTTAATTTGAACAAAAGATAGTTTTCATTATTTTTAGTAATTTGTATTCAAATTTTTACAACACAAAGCGGTAGAAACTAAACAGGAATTATAAGGAAGTCGAATATATGATGTATGTATATAAATGATTAAATGAATCAATGTGACTCACTCTTTCTCCATTAACATATGGTGGGCATTGATTTGAATTTGATATGAATAATAAGGGAGTGAAATTAATTAATGGATTTGAAACTGCGGATAAGGGCGAGCAGACACAGAAGGTGATGCAGATCAGAATTATAATATATGACAACGGAAACCTGCAATTCAGAAGAGCTAACTATATATATTCTAATATGATGGGTAGCCACGTGTCACTGTCGGAGAAGAAGCTAAACGACATCAACATTATATATTTAATTACCATATCATCATAAACAACGGGGTATCGTGTTTTCACTTCTCCTGCACTGCTGCCCTCACCAAACCATCAATATTCTTTCTTTTTTATTTTTTTAAACATCTTCAAATGCATTTTGGATCCTCTATCTCTCCTGTCTCGCACATAAAGCAACCTTTTAGTTTTGAAAATTCATTATTCCATCAACTTTTTAAAGTAGACAATTAAAATAGAGGATTCGAACAACTTCAAATACTTCAGCGTAAACAATGCAAAATACAAAATCATTAACTTATATAGTTGATCAAGTATATACGGTCCTCATCTGTTTTACTTATTATAATGCAATTGTTGGGATAGTCAAACAATATCATACATCAAATATACGAAGAAAAAATCATTATGGATATATGAGAAAGAATATGGATCTCTATTGATATGAGTGTTGGGCTATGGAGCCTGAGCAACTGCTTCACCGCCCCCTAATACGGTCATCCAACTTGAGTTATAAATAACCCTCTGATTCACTGTATTTGTTATCACCAGAAAAATTAGTAAATCTCCTGGCCTGGTAGTGCCCCAGACATAATCATGTTTTTCGAACTGGGTTAACAAATTTGAGTCATTTTTCGTCCTATTAAATTCTCAATTATTGTGCCCTAATTCCTAACAACTGGTATCTAGAGCATCAGGTTCAGAGGATTTGGTGGGAGCAATTATGATGGTTGAAGGAAAATCTTCGGTTAACAGGTTTGATGGAACAAATTTTGAGTTCTGTAAGTTGCAGATCGAGGATTACTTGTACGGTAAAGATTTGTATCAGCCTTTGGTACGAAACTCGAAATCATGAAGAACGATGATTGGAAGTTACTAGATAGGAAGACGATGAGCATGGTTAGTTTATTGCTTTCCAGGAACACCGCCCTCCGTAAGGTAAAGGCAAAAACCGCGAAAGAGATGGTCAAGATTCTAACGAAGATGTACGAGAAGTCATCAGCAACGAACAAGGTTCACCTAATGCGGCGGTTATTCAACCTACGGATGGCAAAGAGTACTGCAGTGGCAACTTGATGCACTAAATTCTAATTCTAATGTACCGTAAGTGTACGGTGCTAGAGTAGATAGTGACAAACAAGGTCGATCCCACATAGACTGTTTACCTATGCTCAATTTTATATCCTAATCCTAGTAGATCAACCCTATCTAGACTCTGGAATAAGGTGATTTGATTGATTATCCTAAAACCTAACTTGCAAAAAATAAATAATTAAACTAAACAGATGCTTAAATCACACGAGATTCAATCAGATTAAAGACATATCATATGACTTTGGTTTCAATCCCCTATGTTTGATTATCCTAATATTCTAGAATTTTAAGACCGATTCTATCGTTATTAGGCAGCACTTCTCTAGTAAACCCTCCTCTCGGACGATGTTAACGTGTAGATCAATTATGAACAATTACCCTCTCAGGCTAACTATCACATAAAAGACTCACATGGTCCCCTACAACTGACGCTTACGCAAGACGTCATCTCTCTCGAATGATCAGTGGTACTTACGTTAAAAACTTGTAAGCCTATCAACAGAACTCTCCTATCGGACGTCAAATTGTTAAGCATGTAGAATAACATCAATTGGCTGAATTGATAAAATTCATAATAATAAGACAAGCATATAGATAAACAATTAAGAACAAAGTCTAGAATTAGAAGACCGAAATCAAAACATAGTTGATACATAACCTACTCTCTAACCCTAGAACCACAAGGGAATTAGCTACTTATGTTTATCAATAACATCCGAAAACATACATAGACAAACATCTTTGAATAATAAAAAGAAACAAGAACAAACAAAACCCGAAATCTTGATCTTCGTCTCCTGCGTTCCTTGCTCTTCAATTCAAGTATCCAATGTGTTTTCAATGATGAAATATTATTAATTTCAGACTAGGAAGCCTCTATTTATAATTTGGGAAAAGTTGGCGTTGAAACTGGCCGATAATAAGCCAAAATGGGTAGATAATGCGTAGACCACCATAACTGACTCGACCGAGTCGATTTCAATGCACAATTTGTTCAACAATTCGAAGTACTCGACCGAGTGAATTCTTTCAGCCCTTTTATGGAAAACACATAAGTTTAGCTCGACCGAGGTGCATTTATGACTCGGTCAAGTCATTTCTTTATGATTTTCTTCCTCGTTTCTTCCATACTTCACTGTTTCTCCCGTACTTCATCGTTTCTCCCCTCCTTTGACTCGTATGCTTGTCCACTTCGTCCAAACGGACTTTTTGGCATAAAATCACCTAAATAACCTCAAAACAAGCTCAAAACACTTCCAACGTAACAATATGATGAATTTAAGCACAAATCGACCAATTATGCATGCAAATGACATAAAATTCTTTTCCAAATCGACCTAAATACATGCATACATGACGTGTATCAAAACTTCCCAAACTTAAATTGTTCATGCCCGAACAATAAAATAGAAAAGAACAAGAACTTCAAGCATTAGGGCAATTTAGGCGACGAATCTAGTCTCATAATTTTTCCGAAAACAGAAAAAATAGACTATTGAGCATATTCGACATGACACATATCAACTACTTTCGAAACACGACACTTCAAATAGATAATGATCACCGGGTAAGTGTATCACTCCTCTCTCAAGTGTATAAAATGGGACATGTTTAGCTCAAGTTAAGTCACATGCACAGTCTACCATATGTTTGCCTATTGTCTAATGTATGCTTCATACTCGACATGTGTAAACAAAGAATCAAGAAGGTCTTTTTTGTTGGTTGTAGTGTAGGCTTAAGATAATGTGGGATAAATTTGGATAAAGATGACTCGTTCTTGGACTAATCGAGTTAGCTACCTCAACTACCTCTCAAAATGAAATCACAATCTCTCACTCTTCAAATCTCAATAAGCTATATAAATTAGCTTCTTCACCTCAAAACACAGTAAAAATACACTACATCAGCTAATTGCTTTCCAATGCCAATAATACATGAGTATCACTTTGGTACTACTCATTTTTTCGCACCTTTAGGCATATTAAGCATTTTTTTTCTAACTAGCCCCCTCAATTACGACATAAACTGAAAATAAAGCAATAAATAGCAACTTCTCTGGGTTTTTTTCAACATACCCAAAAACTTTTGATAACGTATGCAACAATTTTTTTTTTTGAACGAATAAAGTATTAACAACGAGAAGGGCTAATTTTTCCATCTTTGCCCATAACACATTCACTATAATCACCAAACTTCCCAAAAATCCATTCCACTCAACCTTTTGTTTTTTCTCCATACTATCTTCCAATCCACTTCCCACACACTCAACTAGTCCAAATCAAGGGACAAAGGCTAAATGGAATAATTATAGGCCTGTAATATATGGCTATGTAAAACAAAGCTTAAAGGCTCAAAGTGGCTGACTAGAGAATTTATAAAATTCGGTCAAAAGATCAAATTTTAGCTCAAAAATAGGCTAAAAGAAGGAATGCCTAAAATTATTTTTCTAAATCCACATGTACTTAACGATTCTTAAGTAGATGCAAAGCAAGTTCTAGAAACACACTTACATGATGACCAACAATTTACACCGAAAGAAAGCAATATATAACTCCAAAAATGAGAGTTCAATCAAAGACTCAAAATCTCACGGGGTAATATGATCATCATTCTACATGCATACACAATTTTATACCAAATATGCCTATCATGCTCATCTATGTATCATAAAGATTTTTAAAATCCTCCTCCTTATTGAGACACCATCGCCCATCAACCTTTTAGCTATTCATTCATCAAGATCACAAAACTCCGTGTCAACTCAACTGACTCAAGGAAAGCTCAAATAAGACTCAGTGCAAAAATAACTAGCAACATAAACCCACATAATGCAAATTAACTACAATCAAATGAGTTCATAGAAAAAAACTAGCTGCCAAGATGTCCCACTCTACTCTCCTTCCCCAAAATTGGTCGAAGGCCAATGTTTGTGGGAAAGAAGTAGTACGCCTTGGTGGCACTCATCGAAAAAATGAAATTGGAACGTCAAACTTGAAAATTGGGTTTTTGTTTTTATTGAATACCCTTGGTCAAACCTCCCTCCATTGTTCTCATATTTCAGTTTCTCGCGCCTTGTAACTCATTAAACTGCATTTTCTTCTTATCATGTTAGTGTCCTAACAATTGAAAATTACAAAAATGAAAATAAAATAAATACGAAATAAAACGAAAAAATTATAAACGTCGGGTTGTGTCCCGACAAGCGCTAAGTTTTACGTCCCAGCCAGACGACCCTCTCAAGCACCTCATTTGACGTCCATCCAACCAGAATCCGAAGTATTATCATCAATTAAAAACTCATACGCATTTCTTAGATTTGTCCTAACAATTCTACACATAGGGTTTCACTGTATAGACGACACAACACTTATGCTTTCCTCTTAGCCCCGACCTATTATATATTCGGAAAGTGACCTTGTCATTTTGAACACGAAAATATAACTCTCCCTTAGGCACATCTATCAACGCTTGGCTGGTTGCCAAGAAAGATCGGTCTAAGATGAAAAGGACTTCAGTATTCCCTTGCATATCGACAACCACTAGGAAATTCAAAATTAGATACTCTAACCAACATGTCCTCTACTACTCCATATGGCGTTAGTAAAGACTCGTCCGCCAATCGAACACTAGTAAAGACTTGTTTCACCGCTCCTAGTCCTAATTGCCTATATGTTTTAAGAGGCATCCAATTGATGTTAGACCCTAAGTCATATATCACATTTAGAAACTTATAAATAACAATAGAGCAAGAGATGGAATAACTCCCTGGATCATTTACTTTTGCTCATTTTAGGACTTGCCACTTTTTGCCCAATTACCCCCTTTCCTTTGTGCGTCTTCTTCTTTTCCTCTTGTTTCTTTCATACTTCATCGTTTATTCCCTCATTTGACTCGTATGCTTGTCAAACTTTGTCCAAACGGACTTTTTGGCATAAAATCACCTATGTAACCTCAAAATAAGCACAAAACACATCAAATGACACAATATGATGAATTTACGCACAAATCCACCGATTATGCATGCAAATGACATAAAATCATTTTTCAAACCGACCTAAATGCATGCATACACAATATGTATCACTACTCATCTCAATGAGTTCAATATAATCATAGCCCAATTGAGTTCGGTTGAGATTAATTTCGCAGACAAGGTACAAGTCTTAATTTTGTTATTCTCTTTACTAGAAAGTTGGAGTGGGACGGTAAAACTTAAATTCGATGAAATCAGAGACCTAATCATGAGCGAAGAAATTCGCAGGAGATAATTGAGTGTGGACACATGATCATCCTTGAATACAATGAACAGAGACAGATCAAAATCTAGATCAAACTCAAATTGAAGTAGATCGAAGCTAGGGGGCAAAAGAAGGCCCAAGAAGGACAAGAGTCAACTTGAGTGCTACGGCAGTCATGAACTTGGTCACTATAAAAATTAGTGTAGGGCACCAACGAAGGATAACAAATCAGCAATGCAACCACTGAAGAGATTGCAGATGTGTTAATCTTGAGCGTAAATAGTCCATCTGAATCTTAGGTGTTAGATTTAGGAGCATCGTTTCATTCGTACAGCAGGGCTGACATAACAGAACGCTACACCTCTGAAGATTTTGGGAAGGCTTATCTTACTGAGGATGAGCCTTTGAAGTGGGCAAGGGGGATGTTGGGATCAAGGTATTGGATGAAACCGTTTTGCAGTTAAGAGATGTGAGGCATTTTGGGAGTAAACAAAAAATAAATCCATGCGGTCTAAATAATATCATACCAATGTAGAGATGTGGGCCCAGTTAGAGCCTAACAACTGGTATCGGTGTGTTGCGATCTTCTACAATTTAGAAGCCCAAGAAATTGTTGCACCACCAATAGTAAACACATAGTCAATAGTACTTTTCCTTTTGTCGAGATCACTTGATGTTAAATCTGCATCAACATACCCTGTCAATTCAACGCTCTTGCCTTCAAAACTAAGACTCTCTCTATAGTACCTTTCAAGTACTTGAGGAACCACTTTACTGCCTCCTAATGTTGCTTACCTAGATTACCTATAAACCGACTGACTACTCCCACCGCATGCACAATGTCTGGTCTTGTACATATCATAACATACATTAGACTGCCTACTGCTGAAGCATATGAAGTTTGTAGTAGCGACCAAGGCTAGTAAAGAGATGGTATGATTGCAGAATATCTTGTGTGAATTGGGGAAGGAGCAGAAGGATAATATTCTCTACAGTGATAGTCGGAGCGCTATTCACTTAGCAAAAGATCCAGTTTTTCATTCGAGAATGAAGCACATTAAGTTGAGCTACCATTATATTCGTTACCTCGTGGAGAATAAGGAATTGCATACAGTTACTGAAGATTCGAGGAAGTGAGAACTCTGCTGATATGTTGACTAAGGTTGTGACCTTAGAGGAGTTGAAGTTATGCATGGCTTCAACTAACCTTGGAAACCGATATGAAGGTTTGACACTACTACCAATGAGAGGTATCGACGAGATGGAGGAGACAAGTTACACTTGAATTCAGTCTCCAGGTATGAGATTGTTGCGTATGGAGCTTGAGCGACTGCTTCACGGTCCCCTAATACGAAGGTCCAACTTGGGTTATAAATAACCCTCTGACCATTGTATTTGTTATCATCAGAAAAATTAGAAAATCTTCTGGCATGATAGTGCCCCCAGATGTAGTTATCCTTGATGAATTAGGTTAACAAATTTATGTCTTTTATTTTTTCGTCCTATCAAATTCTCAATTAATTGTGCTATAATTCCTAACAATGAGGTCTTTTGAAAGCCCAATAATAAATTAATCCATCCTCGACCCAAAGTTAACAATATGGGGGCCCAAAACAATGTCAAGTCTGAAATATAACCATTTTTTAGAAATATTTTCTTTAGAAAACTAAATACATATATTTTTTTATATATGTATATATAAAGCGAGCAACTCGTGATGTGTTAATGATGTAGCATATGTAAAGAATCGTTCGTCACATAAGTTGGTCACTACAAGAAAAATGGTCTTTTGAGACCATAAAAAGTGTTCTTAAATAATTAGTATTTGTCACAACTTAAATGAAGTGATCTCAAATAATGAGTATTTGTCACAACTTTATTGTCGTCTATAACTCGGGCGCAAATAATATATTTGTGACCATAAAAGTGGTCTCATATGCGTCTCTCAAATATTTTTTTGCAACAACTAGTTGTCTCTAAAAGTAGCTTAAGATTGTCTCAAATAATTTTTAGAGAGATTTGTGACAACAAGTGATCAAAAATTACTTATTATTAGTAATCACAATTGTGACGTCAAAAAATATTATACAAAAAACATATTTTATTATAGTGGGTGCTCATCATAGGTGCGTATTATATCAATCCACTATATGTATATATATCATACTCCAATATACTTCTTGCTGCTTTAATTTATTTTAATATATTTGTTTCTATGTTTACCAAGCAGTATAAAAAAATTTTCCGACGTCACGCCGGATAGTTTTTCTTTTTTAAAAAAAAAAAAAGAGTTTGATGGACATGTATATTTAACAGCTAATTAACAAAATCATCATATTTAGTTCAATTTTCAATTGTAATATGATCTTTAAAACTTATCAATACTAATTATTAACTATGTTTTTCTTTTTATCAATTACAACATCAATCATATTTTTGGTATCTAATTGCATTACAACAACTACCATTATATACAATGCAACGGGATTATCTTACATTTGTAACCTATTATGTCATTCATTACTACAATTATAATGAAAGTGAGAATTAAATTTAATATATGACGTTTTCCACTCTAAATTAACATCAGATGAAATGAGAGATTGTGAAATTGATGAAGAGTAAATAACATACTCGTCAAGGCAAATTTAACAATTTTGACGGGTCACAATCAGATATCAATAAAATCGATGTTATAACTAGAAAAACAAATTAAAATTGATGATAATATTGATAAAAAAATAAGAAAAATGACGTTTTTTTTTTGTTAAAATCAACCTATATTAGAAGGAAAGATTATGGTATTATTGAAAGTTGGAAAGGAGTGAGGCTGTGAGGGAGTGAATGGTATGATTGGTGAGTAGTCTCCTACTTATGTATTATGCATGAAATGATGACAAATATGGGTGGCCCACTGTGTCGTGGATGCACCAACAAACTCACGTGCTTTCTAAACTTCAAAATGCAATTCTCATAATTTTATCACTTACCTACAATCAAATCCCACTCAAATTTGGGCAAATTTAATAAAATGATGTACTGTTCATAATAACATTAAAATTACAAGTGGGTTTTTTTTAAATTTATCAACAAAAAAACACATTCACCATTCAAAGTCGCCCCTCGCAGGGGCGACTTCTAATAATATTTTTTTTTTTTTTTTTAGGAAACGCCTATACCATAGGCCACATTGATTTCATGTTTTTTTTTTTTTGTGAATTTTGTATTATATATTGTAAATATAATAATAATAAGAATATTAATAATAATAATTCATACCAAACTTCGGTTATTTAAAAAGTGAGTATTCATTATCGATTCGAAAAATTAGGACGGCACGGTGCGGTTATTTAATTTTTGTAGGACAGTTCGGTTCAGAATTTCGGATCGTTCGGAACAGTTCAATTCAATTCTGTTCAAATCGAATAAAAAAATATAATAATAATAATAATCCAAATTCATACCAAACTTCGGTTATTTAAAAAGTGAGTATCCATTACCGATCCGAAAAATTAGGACGACGCGGTGCGGTTATTTATTTTTTGCAGGACAGTTCTGTTCAGAATTTCGTATTGTTCGGAACGGTTCAATTCGGTTCGATTCAAATCGAATAATTGAATATTTGAACCGAACCGAATTGAACCGTTCCGAACAATACGAAATTCTGAACAGAACTGTCCTGCAAAAAATAAATAACCGCACCGCGTCGTCCTAATTTTTCGGATCGGTAATGGATACTTACCTTTTAAATAACCGAAGTTTGGTATGAATTATTATTATTAATATTCTTATTATTATTATATTTACAATATATAATACAAAATTCACAAAAAAAAAAAAAAAAATGAAATCAATGTCGCCTATGGTATAGGCTTTTCTAAAAAAAAAAAAATATATTATTAGAAGTCGCCCCTGCGAGGGGCGACTTTGAATCGTGGAAATGTGTTTTTTGTGAAGTCGTCTGTGGCACAGGCGACTTCACTTAGTTTGATAAATTTAAAAAAAACCCACTTGTAATTTTAATGTTATTTTGTTTGTTTATGGTTTTTCTCAGTAGATTGAGGAGGTATTAACATTTTCAATTAAATTTCACCCAATCTTAAATAAACACACCCTTAAATAAAAGCAACAGTCTGGAAATTGCAATATTAGCATTCCCAAGTGTCTATTAGTCAAAAAAAAAAAAAAAAAAAAAAAAAAAAAACATTGACTGTAGCCTGAGATTATCGTATATTCTTCTCTTATTTATATAATAATTTTGTTTTTTTTTTCTTTTTTAAATACACACATCATTTTATGTATTTTGCTGAATTTTTTATGGCCAAAAAAAGGAAGAGGAGGGAAAGAAAAAACAATTCGGATATTCAATAATAACTGGTGCAGTAACTTCTACAACACTTGCATCAATACATGAAACATGTATCACATAACATACACAATATGCAATCAATGATTATGTATCATGCATTGTTACAAGTACTGTAGAAGATGTTACACCAACTGTAATATAAGATCTAATTAGGAAAAAAAGGCTGGACGTGTCAAGTCCTTGCTACAAGGGAGGAAAGTTAGTTAAGGGGCAGCTGGTAACATTTTTTTTCCTTTTATTTTTCTATTTCATCCTCAATAGTTAGAAGTCTTATAACTTTTTCGTCTCAATTTTATTTTATAAAAAAATATTATGTCAAATTAATCTTCTTTTTATGATCGTCAATTTGACATCCATTATGCATATATATAATAAAATATTAATTTTTAAGTGTGAGTTACTTTTTTAAGATTATTATGATGTATTTCGATTTTAAAATTTATTTGTACATAAAATAGAAATGTCAGATAATTTCAAATAGTATTTTTTTTTTAGAAGATTAATTTTTTTCTTTAATCTTGTTATTTTTTAGTTTAATAATTTTGGATTGTTTGAATCATTTTGTTTTAAAAAATTTGAGCAAATAAATTACAAATTTGTTAGTTGTTCCTTTTTCTTTTCCTTTTTTTTTTTTTTTTTTGTGAAAAGAACTACAAAAGTAATAAGCTGATTAGTTTTTATTTAAGGTTTATTACATCAAACTTCACGAACTTTTATTTAATTATGAATTGCAACATGACATTATAACTGTAATGTACAATGCATCACCTTTATAATCTTTTCAATTCAATGCACCCGAGCAAATTTTTTGCTCCAATAATTAACGTGAAGCATGAAATTGATATTTCGACCCTTCCAATTACATACATATGATTGTACGAATTCTTATAACCTTAATTAAATGAAAACAACATTATTAGTTAAATATTATTATTTTCATTTAATTAGTGGTTTATAAATATTGTATGATTACATGTCTGTAGTTGCGATAGTCAAAATCTCGATTTCGAATTTTACGTCGGCAGTTGGAGCCTAATTTTTGTTCGGGTGCATTGAATTGAAAAAATCACAAAGGTGATGTATTTCTATATTATGTTTGAAAAGTCATATTGCAAATAAGCATGTCAATACCGATCTGTCCCGCCCTGACTTCTTTGCCCCGGGACATTTGGGGCAGGTCAAATTCCGACACTTAGGGTCACGGGTCTCATAAAAAGCCCCACATGCCCCCATATATTATATATAATAAAAGTTTTAAAATATATATTATGTTATATTATATATATATACAAAATTATATAAATATATACATATACATATTATTATATATAAAAATTTATATATGATATGCATATATATACATATATATTTTTTTTTATTCTAGTTTATTAAATTAGGACTAAAAATTAATTTGTCTATCTAATTTCTAATAATTAAATTAGAAAAAATATTAAAATTAAGTTAATTATTTTACTGTTGTACTTTAATTTAAACATTGTTGCAATTTTACTTTTTTTATCATTAAATAACATTTTTTTTCAAAAAAACAAAAATAGGTGAGGCGAGGTGGGACGGGGTAGACCCGCTCCATACAAGGCAGGGCATGGGGCGCAAAAAACTGACATGTGGCGGGGCACTGGGCGGGGCTTCAAGTGCACGAAGCGGGGTGAAGAAAAAAAACCCACCCACCCCGCCCCGTTGACATGCCTAGTTGCAAATGACAACTAACCAAAATATTGTGCATTTTCAAAGTATTAAGCCTTTATTTGAATACGTCACAATAATACAATTCAGCATGCATATGCTTAATGAATTAATATGATTGTAGGATCTCATACTAATATTACGAAATTTGATAAGTAGCCTCTGAACCAATATTTATTAAAAACACTTGACATTATTTCACACTTATACGAATAGATAACTATATTAGTATTATTCCAAATATTATAAATATCTAATCATCACATAAATTAGCGTCATGATATATATTATTTCGCGTGCACCGCATAGGGGAAAACTAGTATTTCAAAATAATAAAACGTTTGATCAACTTTTTATCAGTTTGATAGACCATTTCTTATTTTAATTTATTTAATCATATGTAACTAATTAATTAAATTAAAAATTTAATTTTTTAATACAAACTAATAAAATGAAACATTGAGTTTTGAAACAAAATTATCATTCTGAAATAAATAAAAATACTGTTAAATCAAGACTCATTATGAGACAAGAGTGTATTACATATGGAGCAAGCGTAACATAAAAGTGCAAGAAACAAAAGTAGTACATTTCGGCGGTATTGACTGTGAATCTTGAATACATATAGATGGCGCATGTTAGGATATACAACAGGATTTGCAGCTGTGGCCTCAACGTATATGGAAAAAAATACTTAGAATAAACATACATGCACATGCACAAGTAAATGCATGGCAATGGATTTGAATTTTGGGCACATGGAGTATTATAACATTTGACAAGGAAATAGGATCTGACAAACTTAATGAGGAAAAGAGATCCAAGACGAGCCCTATCTGACTGCACACAACATTATCAAACTCCAGCTCTTTAAAGGAACCCTATCATTTTTATGAAGCAAAGTAGGTGAATTAATTCATGGAGATTTGAATATAATATGATTTCTGAAAATGACATTTCCAACTTCACAATCACTGAATTGGAAACACCAACAAGCAAAGAGAAATGACAACTACCAGCAACAAAATCATTTATATCAAAGTAGACTAAACATTATTGTATATCCATATATGTCACAGAAGGCTAGTAGATGATCAATTTAAGATCCATCTAATCCCTGCAAAAATATGTCACAATCATAATAGAATTCCAAGCAACAGTACAACATCAGGCATCTATTATTAACTTCATTGCCAGGAGATGTACTCATCTGCACCAGATTTAGATGGCCATTATTGCTCATGACCATTCAAACATTAATGGCTTTTCATAACATTAGGTAGGATTGTACTTACCTGTTACCAGCTCTGCGAATCCGACTTTCCTGCAAACTCTAGCTTCATCACAAGAATAGCTTCAAGTAGAAGGAGATAATAAAGACTTTCATCTGTATAAATATGAACAAATTTATGATGTTTGATAAGATAACTCTTAATACTGAGATTTCATAAACTCTATTCATCTTCCAAATTTTGTGATGATAAGGGATAAGTATCTGAGAAATTAAATAATGAAAATGTCGAGTAGAAAACTAGTCGAATAGATGATTCACAAAGTATTGCTCTCAACCTCTACTATCTACATCAAAACCAGCTCCCGTCCAACCAGGAACTGCAGGAGCCCTACCCTTAGGCACAGCTCCTATTCCCCTTACTCTGCCTTGAATTGAACTTTTCTTCTTGGCTCTTCCCTCGTTGTCACTGGAAGACTGTTGGTTAGGCCCATTTATGGAAGAGTTCCCCACATTAACTTCCGCTGATATGGTTGCCCTTGCTCCTCCACCGGGTGGTCCAGATGTACTTGGAACAGTAGAAGAATCTCGGGTTGTACTACCTTGAGGAGGTCTTTGATTCACATCCTAAACATTGTAAATAGACCCAAGTCAAAGTCAAGAAAGAAAAAACTAATACTAGGTAAAGTTGGTTCACGAGAGTGTTGCTCAATTATAGTGACAGGCAATTTCTCTCCCATGAAATCAGTAGGTATCAAAGCACATCTTATTGACATGTAATTGGTGATATCTGGTAGTCCTGGTACTTAATAGAAACTTCTGGTCACACTAGTGGTACTGAAATGTAAGTCGTAGCAAATGAAAAATTCCAACCACATAACGTATGACAAATTAATGAGTTAGTATTATTAGAATAGTGTCCGGTTACACAATTGGATTTGTCACTGTTACACTATTTGTATATGTCCGGCAGTTTCTCATCAAATTTATTACTATATTATATGAAGTCCCTAAAACATACTAGTTATTGGGTTTGGTTGCGCAGATGATAGTGGTCTTGGAATATGCCTCGGTAGCTTGTCTTAGATGTAGCAGGCAAGGATCACAAAATGATGCAAAAAATGCACATGTCATGAAGACTCGTACAACAAATGCATCCTTCCATACGCATTGACAAGAGAGCGATCATGGAGGCAAAAATTGATATTTTCTACAGCAATTTAATATTAGACCTCTGATTTTCTCATATGGTTATTAAACCGATGTAGCATGCAAGGATCACAAAATGATGCAAAGAATGCACGTCATGAAGACTCGTACAACAAATGCACCCTTTTATACGCGTTGACAAGAGAGCTATCATGGAGGCAAAAATTGATATTTTCTACAGCAATTTAATATTAAACCTCTGATTTTCTCATATGGTTATTTAAACTGCAAACTCATAATAACGGTGGATAACTTAATGATAAAAATGAAAAGCTGGATACAGTTTGTCACCAATTGTAAAGGTAAGTCTCATGTATAATAGCATCCAAAATGTTATACAAGTCGAAAATAATACTACAAATTAGTAACAATTCTGATCAAATCAATGTATGGTCTCAATACATCGTGAAATTTAAAAATCAATTACGTAAGATCAATACATCAAAGCGTTGGTCTTTTTCCTCTCAAATAAAAAGAAAGAAAAATAGTCTTCTATGTCTTCTTTTTTATCTTTTGGCTTCTGACATTGCTAACTATCCCTAAAGATTTTTCCAAAACTCCCGCGGGGTTGGAGGACGGGGATCCCACATAGCTCCGCCATCACTAGAGATACTAAAAATGTATTATAAACAACTATACTGAATCATGCCCTTGAAATATTCAAGTTATTATAAATACTCCATCCAATAACAAAGATTCATGCTTCAAAATCATTTATTGTCCAAGAAAATGAGTCTGGTTTTAAATGTCAATGTTTCGTTTTATTAGTAAGAAAAAAATTAAAAAAATTAATTTCATAATTAAGTTCATATGCAGGGACAGAACTAGGATTGAAAGTCGAGGGGGCCAAACAGTAAAATAAATAAATAATATATAAAACAAAAATAAAAAAATTATTATTTCTATAAATAAATATATTAATAATTTTTATTTAATATCCCAAACATAGTACAACCTTAGAGACTTAAAAATTTAGACTGAACATTTTTTTAGTAGGAGAAAGTCATAGAAAATATTTTAGGGGGGCCAAACGTTTACACTTCAACACAATTATATAAAGAAATTAAAGATTAATAATATATTATTAAAACATTAAACAAATTTGGGTTGGGGGGCGGGGGGGGGGGGGAGAGGGGGCTTGGCCACCCTTGGGTTGGCTTTTGGTTCCGTCACTGTTCATATGGTTGAATAGGTCAAATCAATAAATAAAAGAAGTTAAATAAACAAGAATTTATAGTAAAATAAAAAGGTTGTACCTCCGCGAAATATGACTATTTTGGGAGGGAAGGAGTATTAAACATCAATTTTTCTCACTATAATAGTGAAATAATTGGTCATGTGAATTAATGCAATATCACAACTTCATGTGATTGGGTTGCATTTAATAACTACAAGAAGAAATATTAATGCAACATAATCAAATTAGAAGATTTCTCAGTGAACAACTACTTATCCATGTTGGGTAGATGAATAAGGGATATCCTATTTGTCTCACGGAGAAAAAAATTAAAAAGGGAAAGTTCAATTGTATCATGGGACCAAGCACCAGGAACTTTTCCCCATCAAAATCAAAATTTCAAATCCTATATTAGGAAAAGGAAAGGACAGGGTAACCCTTAACCTCTAACTTCTAACCAAGAAGAAAATACCAACTCTCCTAGTCAGAGTTGGGTGTGAAGCTACTAGGCAATGGATACATAGTTATTAAGCTAATAGAATTTTGAACATTATTCCTTTGCCTCGCTTGGTAGAGAAGAGTTAAGTATATAGGGAACCCTAATGCTTAGTGCCCATTAAAGATTCACCCATATTAAGATATTTGTCGTATTTGCTGAAGTAGTACAGAGCTTCGACTTGAAGAAGGATGATATGCCTAGAAAATGCAGAAAATAGATATTTAACCATCTTTTATACACCTCAATCGGTTCTTTGAATTCACTGTTACATTTAGTGCATTCCGATTCAGAACTACATCCAACAAGACACTAAGATATCATGCAGTCAGGAGGTATCATTGTATTCATTCACTAGCAGGTATTAACACCGCCAAAGTATGGGAATTAGCAGGAAGGCACAGAAAAAATTATCATGCTTATGAATGTTTTAACATGAATGCACAGAGGAACCTTACAGACGAAACAGTAGTGGATGATCTGCTAGGGTTCAGGGCTTCCAGACGACGTTTCAACTCCTCCAGTCTGGATAACTGCGCGTTGCTACTTTCTTGGACCTGCAAAAGCATATGGTTTAATAGACATACAACAATGAGGGAGGAAAAAGAAGAAAAAGGCCTCTAGAAAATTCATATTACTAGATTGTTTAAATCATCACAGAGCTTCTGTTTAAGAGCTTCCTCATCTTGCACAGCTTTCGCTGCTTCTTCCCAGGCCTACAGATTGGCAGAATATTTATCAGAAAAATTCAAGTAGAAGTGGCTGTTCTGAGACTATTAGAACCTGAAAGACAAAGAATTAGATGTAGGGATGGAACTAGATAAGATGCACAGTTCTCAGTCACATAAAGTTAAGTGCACATAATGATAAGATTGCTTAACTATCAAGTGAAAACCTAGGTTTTCTGGTAAGAGAAGGACTGAAATTTGTTCTTAAAAGTTTCACTCACTTCAGGAAGCACAGAACAGCCTGAAAAACAAGAAACCAGATACAATGTTGTACAACTCAATATGTACTCGTATCAGATTAAATAGATATTACATATCAAAATTAACAATGAATGACTGGACAGAAAATTTTAGTTAGTCTGAGTACTTCAAATACCAGATGAATTCACCAGAATATAGTCAAGTTCTGGAGTATATTAAAATATATATGCATATTTGAAGTAAATAGATAAAAAAGAACATAATTTCTTGTTCTTCCTCTACTGAACGAACAGTAGAAGCGATCAAAATTCAACTAAAAAAATGGATAGATGATTAAGACTTCTAGATTTGCTTGACATTTTCTAATATTTCAATTAGGCAATCAGTGCCAACTGATGAAAGTTAGTTGCTGCTAAACGACCTTTAATTGAGTACTTCAACCTCATTCATCTCAATGATAAAGCATACACAAGTATGTATATATCTAGTAACTGAATTTGGTAAATGAAATAGAATTAGAAAGAATCCTATGTATGCCTTTTACTGCATTTCAGGAAGTAAATGAAGAAAGACAAGATGCACGTGGCATGGAACTCGTAGTTAAAAACTGATACTAACTGAACAAGAAAGATCAGTTATTTAATACCTTTTTTGCTTGTTCTTCTTTCAACTTAGCGGCGCGAATTCTCTCTGTTGACATCTCTATTTTCTTCCGCAAGTGTTCAAGTGCTGATAGGGTAAAAGGAAAATGAAATATTACGAAGGTACATCATCAGAAATTACTCATAGTAACTGCTCGCAACAAATACCAGCTTTCTTTGGACCAGCAGTAAGCTTCATCTCCATTGTGAGGTTTGCTAGTTCTCTTTCAACATCACGAATCTTGGAATAATTTTCATCAATGTACCTAGGCAGATGTAAGTGGCAACAATTCATGAAACATAATTTGAGATGGGTATCAGCAAGTTGAATTAACCAGTGAAAAAATGCTAGGATGAATCAGAATCGATGTCGAAGAAAATTCATTGGTTAATTCAAGTTGATCCAAAGCTCCAGCGTCATAAGATCTGAAGCTTCCTTTACCTTTTCTTCGATGACTTATGGCTATATAAGTATATGCTTTTAGTAGGAGAACAAGGTAATTGATTTCATTAGTGATAAAATGATCTAATCAACAATTCTTGGACCTCATGAACGTGTTTTCATGGATCCCTAACCGATTATCCAATTTTATACTGCTCTCAATGTCTTGCCCTGGAACATATAAGGACTCATGACTACTTTCTTATGCAGAATTCTCTGAAACATTACAGGCCATGAATGCATAAGTGATTGTGCAATAAATTTTCTGAGAGATCAAAAGAAAAACACAACCTCTTCTCTTCCTTATGACAAAGTAATATCAAAGATTATCTAAAAGAGCAATGTCGAACTACAATAAATTCTAATATAGACACGGTAGCATAGGCTAAGTTTAATAAGAACAAACAAGTCAGTAGATTTCTTTAAGCTAAAAATTGGAAACCAATCCAAGCTCCAACAAGATACGCCAATACAGAAAACCAATCAAGCATAAAGGAGTTTACAGGAGGGAGGAAAGTTTCGTACTTCCTCAATTGGAGCTGCTCTTCCTCAATTATCTGAAACCCAAAAGTAAACAATACAAAACCAAGTCACCAAAAGAATGCGTCATAATTCGAGGCTCTGATTATGAGTATGCAGACTGAAATTCCAAAAATTCTGACCTTCTCGGTGTAAGCTATGACAGGATTCTCTCGGGCCAGGCCATCCGGCCCGATCTCCGAAAGCAAAATTGGGGCCGCATTGTTGTTCGCACTTGGCTTCTGATTCGCCGCCATATGAAACAAATCTCAGCAATCAAACACCTCGCTCCTCCCAGAATAATTTGGAGTAAGTGAAAAGGTAATCAATTATTTTAGAGAAAGTAATGTAGGCGGACGCGGATTCCGATCGAGCAATGCGGTGTAAAGATAATTTGGCCGCTGAATTTGTGCCGACGGCGAAATCTCCGGCACAAACAGGGGAACTACCGCGATAGAAATGTGATGTTTGCAACTCCCGCAAGTTGTTAGTCAACCATTTTCTCTTTAAACTAATTTGTTCTTGATATTTCCACTTCACTTATTTTCAAAATTAATATCCATTATGTAGCAACGACGAAAATATTGCTGATTACGGAGATATGGTGTTTTAATTTAGAGAAATTTTGGTAAAATATTAGTGTAATTTTTTAAAAATGTCGGAAAATGTATTAAAACATACTCCTTCCGTCCCGGCTGAGTTTGCACATGTGAGCCGTCACGTATATTAAGAAAAACTGTTTTTTGCTTTTTGGTTGACTTTTTTAAAGGTGAAGATTGAAAGTGGAGATTCTAAGGGTGGAGATTGTGAGAAAACTTTCCTTTTTAAGGGTGTGCAAACTTAGATGGACGTCGCGAAAAGGAAAGTGTGCAAACTCAGCCGGGACGGAAGGAGTATAATTTATCACGATATTTTATAGATTGTTAAAAACCTACTTAAATTCAAATATTTAATGTAAAAATTGAGTCAAATTCATGCATATATAACTAGTTGGTAAATAAGAAACAATACATACCTTTGATTTATCATTTTCTCTTATACTCCCTCCGTCCCACCTTATCTTGCACACTTTCCTTAAACGGCCGTCCCACCTTATCTTGCACAGCCTAAAAAAGGAAAGTTATAACATAATCTTCACCCTCAAAATCTTCAGTTTCAATCTCCACCTTCAAATCACCTTTGAAAAGTCAACAAACAACCAAAAAGCAACTTTTCTTAATATCTGTGCCGACCCCCCCTGTGCAAGATAAGCCGGGACGGAGGGAGTAATATTTAGGGTCAATTACCAAAAGCAACCTGTATTATGAGCCTTTTTCAGTTTTGCAACCTAAACTTTTTAGTTTTTCCGATGACAACCTGTATTAATTATTTTTTTTCAATTTGCAACCTCCGGCTATATTTCCGGCTATATAGGCCATGTGACTTGCACATGTTCTTTTTTGGACCAATAAGATGGCGACTAGTGGCGGCTAATATAATATTTAAAAAAATATTAATAAATATTTTAAAAATTTCAGAAATTTCATTAATAAATCTAGAAAATTAATAAAAAAAATCTGAAATTCTTTTAGAAATTCTAAAAATTTATTTAAAATTTAAAAAAATTATTTATAATCGAAAAAATAAAATAAAATAATTTTGTAATTAATTAAAAATTTCTGAAAATTCATTAATAAATCAATAAAATTAAAAAAAAAATCTGAAATTCTTTTAGAAATTCTAAAAATTTATTTAAAATTTAAAAAAAATATTTAAAATTTAAAAAAATTATTTATAATCGAAAAATAAAATAAAATAATTTTGTAATTAATTAAAAATTTCAGAAATTTCATTATAAATTCTGAAAAAAAAATATTTCTAAAATTAATTTGAAATTCTAAAAATTTATTTAAAATTAAGAAAAATCATTTAAAATCAAAAAAATAATTTTAAAAACAGAAAATAAAAAATAATAAAAATTTATTTAAAATTAAGAAAAATCATTTAAAATCAGATAGCTAATTAAAAAAATTTATTTTAGAAATTAATTTTTAAATACTAAAAAATAATTATAAATTGTAGAAAATTAGTATAAAAGAGAGGGAACTTCGAATATTCCGGTATAAATAAATTTAAGAAGTGCATTTTATGTATTTAATTTTTGGGATTATAAATAAATTTTCTGAATTCTTAATAAATTTTTAGAATTTCTTAAATAATTTTATTTTATTTTTTTAATTTTCTGGAGTTATAAATGTAATTTCCGGTTGTTTTATTATTTTTTATTTTCTGTTTTTAAAATTATTTTTTTGATTTTAAATGATTTTTCTTAATTTTAAATAAACTTTTAGAATTTCAAATTAATTTTAGAAATAATATTTTTTTTTTCAGAATTTATAATGAAATTTCTGAAATTTTTAATTAATTACAAAATTATTTTATTTTATTTTTCGATTATAAATAATTTTTTTAAAATTTAAATATTTTTTTTTAATTTTAAATAAATTTTTAGAATTTCTAAAAGAATTTCAGATTTTTTTTTTAATTTTCTAGATTTATTAATGAATTTTCAGAAATTTTTAATTAATTACAAAATTATTTTATTTTATTTTTTCGATTATAAATAATTTTTTTAAATTTTAAATAATTTTTTTAAATTTTAAATAAATTTTTAGAATTTCTAAAAGAATTTCAGATTTTTTTTATTAATTTTCTAGATTTATTAATGAAATTTCTGAAATTTTTAAAATATTTATTAATATTTTTTTAAATATTTTATTAGCCGCCACGTGTCGCCATCTTATTGATCCAAAAAAGAACATGTGCAAGTCACATGGCCTATATAGTCGAAAATATATCCGGAGGTTGCAAATTGAAAAAAAATAATTAATACAGGTTGTCATCGGAAAAACTAAAAAGTTTAGGTTGCAAAACTGAAAAAGGCTCATAATACAGGTTGCTTTTGGTAATTGACCCTAATATTTAACATGACTTTTTAGTTATATAACTGAGGCAGTTATACATTTAAAAGTTAAGACTAAATAAAATTAAAAAAGACCAAATAAATGAGTAATATTATCTTTGTTAAAATGATTTCAACATTACATAAGTTAAAGCATTGAGTAAATTTACAATATATAAAACTTTACTTGATTGACCTATAAGATTTTTTATTCAAGAGCAACACTAAGAATGTGTTTGCTTAAGGATGGGGAGGGCTGAGCCAAACTTGACTGAAGGAGTTAATGAATGTGCTTTATTGAAATTTGGTCCCCTAAATCTACTGAAAGAAACATTAAGCAAACACACCCTAATTAAAAGCTAAGCCAAATAAATGAGGAATATTTAAAAGTTAACACTAAATAAAGTTAAAAAAGGTAGAAATCATAACAAGTTGTTGATTAGGTCTGGTGGTTAAAGTTTGGATCTTTATTCAAAAGGTCTTAGGATTTAAAAAAAAATGATTATCGGCGAGAAAATGGCGAGATTTCGCCAAAGTCTTGCCGAGAGAGGATAAATACTGAAGCAGTGCGCAAGGAAACAGTCTGGGGACGAAATTCTCGCGAGATTTCGCGAGTTATCAGCGAAATCTCGCGAGATTTTGGACAAAACGAAATTACCCATGTTTTCTATATCGGTAAGCTCATTTCCTTGAGATTTCAGTCCCTGCTATGTACTAAAGAAAAAAACAGAAAAAAAAATTATTTCGACAATGCATTCAAAAAAAGAGAAAAAAAATAAGTCGGTTGTTGAAGAAAAAACACAATTAGTGTGTCTTCGACAAAAGTAACTGATTAAGAGCAATTATGTATTCACTAAATATTATGTAACTGTGAAATCCTTTTATTTGACACCCTATATAAAGGGGATATGATAAATAAGAGAACCCTAATATTTCTGCGCCTCTTTGTTGTTCTTCTTGATTGTTCTTCTATTCTATTTTCCTACCATACGTTATCAGCACAACGCTCTACCAAAACAATACAAACATTACAAGTATGATCGAGTTACAGATTAATTGACAATGTAAATATCAAATTAATAGGACGAAATCAAAGTCCTTCCTATTCTCAAATGCCGATAAAAACTGGTGAACGCCGCACCATAATCCAAGGTACGAGATGTGCTAGGTGTCAGCTAGAGATACGTGTCCTCAATTAATGGATGAAAATTGGACAGCTTGTCACAGTAACACAGTATATGTAATTTTCTTTTGAAATTTCGTTGCAATATTTGTCCCTGGCTTGTCACTATCCTCGCAAATTTTGTTGCAATTTTCAATGCTATAACTAAAATTTAGGGAAAATTGGTAAAAACGCCCCTTAAGTTTGCCATAATTAAAAAAATATCTTTTGAATTTGACACTTTTTAAAAATATCCTCTAAGTTACAAAAAATTGATAAAAATACCCTATTACCGGCTACTACCTGTTACCCAGCCGATGACAGGTTGACGTGGCATTATTTTTTTGGAAAAAATGCCCCTTAAGTTTGTCATAATTAAGAAAATTTCCTTTAAGTTTGGCACTTTTATAGAATACCCCCTAAGTTGCAAAAAATTGATAAAAATGCCCTATTACCGGCTACTACCTGTTACCCAGCCGGTAACGGACTGACGTGGCATTAATTCTTTTTAAAAGGTGTTGTGGTTTTCTATATTATGTGGCACTAATTTTTTTTTTCTTTTGTCTTTTGTCTGTTTAAAAATGTCCGCCGGCAGCTTCATCATTTCGATTTGGGGCTTGAGGCTTACTTTTGTTTTGATTTTGGAAATTTGAAATGACTGATAGAGTAGTGAGTTAATTTGAATTGGGTACAAAAATAGGTGAGGGTGACCACGGGTCTCGGAGATAATTCGCTCCGCATCGAACCCCGGACCGAAAGCACTCTGAACCGATAATATCCGTGGACTATTTGACTTTATTCGAACCGAACCAAACTGAATTTTTTTGTTGTAAATCCGAACCAATCCGAACCGAAAAATCAAAATAAAACCGAGTAGAACCGATTCTAACTTTCTAAGTAATCGACTATGAAATTTCTTTTTATATCATATAATTAATTTCTTTTATACTATAATATTGAACTATTATGAATTTTAGTAAATTTTAACAATAATATAACTACTATTTTAGTATTTTACAAAAGATTTAGTAATTAATAATAGAGTACAATATTTATAATAAATAATTTTCATAATAAACATATATCTATTAACTACAAATATATGAACAATGAATATGTTTATAGTTTATATAAAGAAATACATTACTATGATATGTTTCAATTCGATTCTACATTTCTTTATTGCAACCACTAAAATTTATTATTATTTTCATATATAAAGGTCAAAATTCTAGACCTGAACTCACTGCACATAGTTGCTATCCTACACATAAATTTCAAGTAGTGGCTCGTTGCTTGTTCCCTTCTTTGATTCTCTATCTTTCTCGTGCACGCACCTATTTTACTGTAGTTAGTTCTATTAAGTTTACCTTTACTGATTGACAATGTATATGACTAGAGCTTTATCGATGAAAAATCATCGGTAAATGTCCAAAGAGGTTATCGATAGCTAATAACTTTATAATTTAGTGTTATTCTTCTTTGAACGAGATAACTACTTCAGTAACTTGTAATTGTTTTTTATAAGTTATGGTTTTGAAACTTGTCTTAATATATACTCCCTCCGTCCCAAGCTAATTGTCCTACCTTGGTCTGGCACAGAGACTAAGAAAAAGCAGATTTTGTGGAATCTTTGACTTTTTTAAAGGTGAAGATTGAATGTGAAGATTTTGATGGTGGAGATTGTGGGAGAATTTACCATTTATAGGGTATAGGACAACTAGCTTGGGACAAACAATAGGACAATTAGGCCGGGCGGAGGGAGTAACTTATAAGTTGTTTAATATTACACTTTTTCCTTAACAATATGATATTATTGTAATGACAACATTATAATTCTTTCGTGTATTTTGCTAAAAATATTAAAGGAAAAACTTCGAAAAGCTCCGAATAACCGAACCGAAAGAACCGATCTCCGGAAGGAACTGAACCGATCAACGGAGCGATTCTGAAGATTTTATTTTGAAAATCTCCGAATATCTCCGAGGTTGGGTTCGGTTCTGGAGATTTCATATCTCTGAACCACTCCGGACCATGCTCACCCCTAGAAATAGGTAGTGGACTAATTTGATTTATTTTGATCTTAACATATAACTATTTGGTACAATCCTTTTATTTGAATTAATCTCCATGGATTATTTTCATTGTTCAACTCTTTGACTTGATCCAGGATGTGTGATGTATATGCCATTCCGCTGCCGCTTGTGAGGTATGGAAAGAAATCAAATTTGACGGGGCCCTCTGACGCCCCACACCATTGCGACAGGCGGGGTTCCTGACAATGAACGAAATGCCCGAGCGGGCCGCTCTACGAATAAGGGATAACTTGACACGGACTCCAATCCGAATTCAAACGTGGATTGGTGAATTTTTTTCGCTATTTTTTTTCGAGAACCACCTTTATAAATGATTAATTGTTTCTTCTGTACATTTGATTGGTATGTCCAACCATTATGCTTGTCACACCGATATCGAGGAGGGACTGGAAGGTTCACAATCAAATCATTTTTATATAGATCGAGAAATGTCATTGAAAAAAATCGTATCTTTCCTACAAGGTAATCCGAATCATCATATTTTATGGAATAACTGTAAATAACTAATATCTGCTTATGATAGCAAGATGTGTTTGTTTAAATATTTATTATGAGGAATATCAAGAAAATATATTTTCTCCCTCTTCATCACTATCGTATTTGACAATGTCGGATAAACAATCCGAAGCTTAAGAAAAAAAGACCATCAGAGCATTAATAAATTTCATGTGTACTCACACTAACCACTTAACTAGTAAAATATCAATAAGTTCTCAAAATGTTCACACAAATGCAACAACCAAAGTCAACCTAAGCAAGTACCACTATTACGTGGCCAAAATTAAAATGAGTTGTCCAAAATCGGGCAACAATTGACATCAAAACGCATACTGCCCATGGCTGTATCAGTTTCCAAATTGTTACAAATTTAGCAGCCAACAACATATTTAGTCCAAAAAGTGGATGTTTATATGATCATCATCACATGGTCCTGCATGCAGCCGGGACGTCTGCACCTAACGAAATGCCACTTCCTGATGCAAGCTCCTTCATGCTTGATATGTGGATGTTCTGGAGCTGATGGGTTTCTTCGTTCAGATAGTTGTCCACCGAGTTGTAGTACTCTGTAAATGCTGCACGGTCCATATCGTCCAAGTTGTGAGTTTCTAAAATTGGGATGTCAGTCAAAGTTTCAAGACCTTCAAAAGTTGAAGTAACATGAACAGGCAGATCTGATGTGGTTGGAACAGTCTCCTTGGATGTACTCGTACGCTCTATTCCACTCTTCCTCCGTGGTTGAAGCTTTGATGGTACAACAGACACACTTTGGAGGATTTTTTTATCACGTAAACCCTGCCCAGTTATTGCAATAAATAAACGCAGCAATCCACATGTTTGCACCATAAAATGCAAGTATAGAAAATATCAAACTACTTAAACTTGAGTGTAAAAGAAATAATACAAGAGCAATGCATTTTGGAATCAAGTGCAGCAACTTAATTGTGTTTGGCTTCTTTCCAACGGCTACTGCAGAAGCTACTGGACTTGTGGACAAACTAAATTAAATACATTGTACTCTTAGTTTGACTATCTTTATTTTATTGACTAGTATCTAGACCTAGAAGGTTCCAAGCCTTACTATATATGTAATAGTGTGTTCAGTATTCAGGCAATGAAATGAGCCAAACTACAACTTCAATACCAGCAGCAATTGCAACAACAACTCCAATTTACCCTAAATTCCCAATGCTAACATCCAAAGTTCGTTGAATTAAGTATAAAAAGAGTATATCGAAATTCATTTAATTAATTAGACTATCACAAAACTGAAAACATATTATAACTTCAAAACATAACAACATGTTATCGTGTGATCGTATTCGACGTTGACTAGGGTTAACTGACTAACGGGCGGCTCTTGAGTAGCAATGCCCACATTATAATCCTAAGGAACAGAACAAATTTCATGTAACACTAAGCAGACATAAATACAATACATAAATTTCGATTTTACATTACCTCATTCGTGTTGTTGCTATTACCATCTTCTTCCTCATACTCATAATCACTGTCTCTGCACTCCTTGTCATCTTCATCATCATTATCAGCCAAATTAATTGTTTCTACTGGCCTCTTACCCCTTGTAACTGCACCCCTCTTCTTCGCATCAACCTTCGTGTTCTCTCCCGTGTCCACTTCTACCCCTGCCAACACCTCATGCATATCAGGATCTTCTTGTCCATTCAGATTTTCTGTGTACAAATACACCTCCCTGTTTTCAGTAGCATCTTCAAGTAAACGCTGCAATTCTCCATCATGGGTAATTGGAGTATAATTTTTTTCTCCATTAGCCCTTCCCCGCAAAAGTGCGTTCTTACAATTCTCCAAATGGGCAGCAAACTTAAGAAGCTCCCTCAGAGTGTATCTTTGAGTGTCTACATGATCGAATTTGATCAAATCTCCGCCAATATAGTCCCCCTCCCAGTTCTCAACTACACCTCCGTAGTGAATGCAAAATGAATATACTGAAGTGTTGGGACCTGATAGTGAATACAAAAGGAACTTATCTCAGTATTTGACAATCACATAATGGAAAATAGTGAGGATGTAAAATACCCAACTAACCCTCAATACATATTTCAAACACATACAACAACCCATATCACAATCATCGATAAAAAAAAAGTCTTATTCAAACCTAACCACCGTCTTCCACATTAATTCACAACCAAGTAAATGTGAGTTGGGACAACAACCCATTCACCAATGGAACTAGACAAAACAATTTCTGCCACTTTACCTATCCCAAAAAGCATGAAAAAGTCTAAACAATCCTATGTGGTCCACACACAACAAAAAAACATAACTTCACATGTTACTGTCCCCCACATGAATGCATGAAAAATGAGAAGACCCCACATGAACACATAAAAAGCATAAATTCACAGAATACCATTAAACAACAGATATGTGCGAATAAAATATCAATAAGCCATCACATTGACATAAACAACTCTAAATAAACAGAATAAACTAATTCGAACACTTTACTACTTAAACACTACATCGAAATAAACAGAAAAATGGCTTAGACTTACCATAGTCGGGACAAGGGTCGTCATTTATTGTTGGATCCCGGAAACGCATTGTGGGTAGCAGTCGCAGTCGGAGCTCGGTGGGAATGGGGACGGAATCGGAGTTCAGAGAAGAGAGGGATAGCTGCTGACTGTGGTGTGAGGAAGATGATCTTTTGGTTTGTTAGTGTCTAATTTAGCCCTAATTTAGGCATGTGACAAGCACATGGGTGTATTTTTACCTCCTAATATGCGTCATCACGCCACCTCACTAAAACGTGTCAAAACCCGTTCGCAGATCAACATACCAATGACACGTCAACACTTGACCGGTTCGGAAACTGGGAGTAGCCGGTTGCGGGGTAATTTTACAAAGAAAATTTAAATTACAGGGCAATTTTTTAAATTATCAAAATTAGAGGGTAATTTCTTAATTATATGAAAGTTACAGGGTAATTTTACCAATTTTCCCTATTAAGAATAATATAATAGTCTACATGATAGCTTGGAGTCAAAATCTATATTTGTATGTATTTTGCATGCACGATTCGTTAATCCCACATCGAAAATAATATGCCAATTTTGTCTCACATCGAGGTGACAGGAAATTTCAAGCATTTAATTTGCTACAAATAGAGTGCAGTGCTTCATTTTGGAAAGACATAAAAATATTAGGAAAATAATATATAATATAATATAATAGTATATTATAATGGGATTTCTTTAATTAGAGGTCCTTAGTAGTTTATTTTGAACGTCTGGTGTATCCAATGATGTTTGAAGGTTCAATGTTTTAAGGAATTGTTGTTTTAGTGTATCTAATTTAAGATATGTCTTCATTAATAATTTTCATTTATTATTTTTTTAATTTATATAGATTTAGAAATTTAATTATTTTGTTAAGTAGGTGCTGGATATGTTGTATAATAGTTAGTATACATGATAAGGGGGTTTTATGTGGTTCGTCAATTCACCGATTTTGCTACGTGGTGCAAAATCAGCATACGTATGTTAAGTATATATGTGTTTTGTAATAATTAATATACTTATTATTTATGTTATAAAAGTGAAGATCATATTATTTAAATACGTGAACTTTATTTTAATACATTGTTTGTCAAAAATCATGTTCAACATAAAACTTTGAAAGATTATATAAAAATGTTTACTTAATATTATGTGGTATTAAATGATGTTAAGAGTATATGGTTAAAATTTGAAGGCATTCCCTTGAGTTAATGATTGTTAATGAATTTTACAAACTAAGCTGATTTTAGGTATAAAATAATCATATTTGCTCCTAGAAAATGATTCTTATAGAATTATTTCCTTTAATTTTTGGGAATCTATTTTACTATGTTATATTATAACGTCAGGAGTTTATAGTTAAAATTTGAGAAGTTTTTATCAAATATATGATTTATAATGAATTTTACAAGACATGCTGGGCTTCAATAGTTTTCTAAAAAAATGTATTTACCCTATATGAATCTAACTTCTTGTTATCATGTCAACATGAGTATAACAATAAGTTAGCTACGTTACACGTATGTTACTATATTATTATGTTAATTTATTCTAAATGTGATTAAATGTATAAGCATAAGTATACATGTGCACTAATTATACGTACAGGCTAAAATTATGATAGATATAATAAGTTATGATAAGGAGAAGAATAATAAAGAAATCTATAAGACTAAATGCCTCAAATCGGCAAATGCAGTACAAGTTGGACTGAACAACCTTATAGCCTCTCTAGAACAAATCAGTCAAAGGACGAAATTTGGTAACTGTGTAGCATTTATACTATTGAATTTGTATTGTGATTTATATGTTTGCCTTCTCTTAAGTCGTAAGATGGGCTTTTGAGTAAGGCTTTTGAGTCGTAATATTGACTCTTAAGTGATCTTAACAATGAGACTTCCAGTCGTAAGATAGGCTCCTAGTCGGACTTTTGAGTCGTAAGACGGGCTCCTAAGTCATGCAATATGACTTTTGAGTCGTAAGATTGACTCCTAAGTCAAAGACTTTTGTGTCATAAGATTGACACCTAAGTCAATTATGTATTTATTATGATGCATATTCATTTAGTACAACTGCTCACAGAGTTTTCCCACTGGGTTCGCATAACTCATGATGCTATGCCTCAAACATTTTCAGGACCAATGGATGACAGAGGATCCAACTAGCGTGGACAAATCTCTCAATAAGAAGAATAAAGAATAAAGTAAATTCATTTGAAATTAGGTATCAAGTAGAAGTATTTAACTTATAGTGTAATCAAAGTTTCAAGTGTTTCAAAGTTTAGTAAAAGTGATTGGGTTTGGAAGTTATAAGTATTGTATCTTTTAAATACTTTTAACATTAGAAGTTTCTACTATTGATTTTGAAAAATTATATTAGAGATTTGAACTCAAAGATGTGGAGTTTTATACGAGTTAACTTTTATGTAACGAACAGTTTAATTAATTATTTGAGAAATTTTCTAACTCTTATTTTTATTAAAGGTCTTCTGTTGATAAATATTTTGAAAGTAGAAGTATGTTTTAGTGGCAACCCTTCACCTCCTTGTGGGGCTGGGGGTGTTACATGGAAATTCATGAGTATTATCAATGAATACAAATCAACAGTGTGATAAAGTATTTTCATCGAGTATCGAAAAAAGGTATGTGACCTGCGGTCTCAAAATCTTATTCAGAAGGAAATAATTAAACCAACTCAATCCAAACTTGAAATATTAAAAAGAAATTGAGTTACCACAATTGATATTCCTGATAGGAAACTATTTCCATGAAAAAAGAACTACACCCTGTAAGAACTCTCTTACGATCATATCATCAACCGACCCAAATGACAAAGCATTGTATGATAAAGTAGAAGTCACAGTCAATGCCCCAATGAATTTGAGGCGACACATTAATCCTAGCTTACACTAGGAGTATTGTTTAGTTCAAAGATACCCGATGAGCTGCGAAATGCAATAAAAGAAATATTGAAAATGTAGATGAATCTCTACATCCGATATTAACTATCTAGTGGAGAGAAACCCACTCATTAAACTAAAAATGGGTCAATAGCTTCAATAATGACACATTGTGCCTAAAAACACATCTTACTTTTAGTGGAAAGAAAATCACAGAAGATTATATGATACATAAAAATCTTTCTATTTTTCCACTTCGACTTATATTAAAGAACCATTATAAATTTATAGGTAGGAGTAAGAAAATAAAATAATTACAATATTGAACTAGTTAATCAACCAGTGCAAGTAGTTGAGAGGCATGATCAGTTTCTTTTAAAAAATTAACATCAAACGCATTGGGATAAAGAAAATTCCCCAAGCCTAACTATGGTGAATTAAATAGTGGAAAGAGCCCCCAAAGTAAAGGGAACGGGATGTGTCAATCCCACCGATGTGGTGATAATACATCATGGGGTCAGAGTTATTGGGTTCACAGAGACCCTCCCCATATACCCACCCACCAAATGGACATAATGGTACTGAACATGCTTGTTGTGATACCAAGCTGCAAAAGACACCTCAACCCCCGAGCAAAAGGGAAAAAGTTGGTAATGAACTTCAATTTAAGTGTGGAAATACTATAGTTTTGTATAAAAATTGCTAGAGTAGTTAACTATATGAGATACAAGAAGTCCAAAGAACAGAGACTCCCTGCATCACTGCATAATGACCATATATCAAAACATCATTGAATCACAAGTACTAAAAGACCAGAAACTGCCAAATTCTAGATGCCTAGAGTATAATAATTATAGTCACAAATGCTTTGTATGCACTAAGAGCTGCTAAAATATTGTTAAGTAAAGATATTTGTGCCAAAGATTATCATTTATAAACTAATTAGTGAGAACGAAATTGAATATATTATGATATTTCTAATAAATGTGAAAGGAAGCACATTATAAATTAATGAGTCAATCTAGTGACATGTACTCCACTACTATGATGATCGTTGGATCAAATTTTGTCACCCAAAATGGACTTTGAGACACAAAACTATATATTATTACCCACAATGAACTTTGGGACACATACTTATATGTTGTTACTCAAAATGGACTTTGGGATACAGACTAATATGTTGCCACCCACAATGAACTTTGAGATGTAGACTCATATGTGTTACCAATAATGGACTTTGGAACGCTGACTCATGTAGGCTTTGGTACAAGGGCCTTAGACATTTAAGTCATGACACCATGATCCATATTTAAGAAATTATATGGACATTCTTTTGAGTGAAATACAAAAGGATGAAAATCTGATACGATGTAGAGTGTCAGTGCTAATTTTATTATAACAAAGTGAATGTAAAACCCCAAAAATCAAAAGCAACAAATTTCTCTGTTTGTATTTTTCTTAATTGAGTTTCTAGAAAGAGTTATATAAAGTTTATTTATTAAATCTTCAAAGTCAAATTGTTTATTTATTAAAATGGGGAGGCTAACAAATTTTCGAGAGACAAAGTGTTTTCATTTAATTTTACAAGAGGAGCTATCAAGGGACCGACTTTACTCGCATCACTCGTCCGACATAATGAAGAAAGGTACATAAGATAAGAGATATGAAAATATATTTTAATTTTGTTTAGTATAAAAGTATAATTTACTTTAGGGAATTACGGGTATAATTATAATACGAATTTATGTGAATCTTTATGTATGTATAATGTAATTAAATGTTTTCAAAATCCTTGCCATAATGTTTACGTAATATCCGAAACATACGGGAAATGGATTGCACCAACTAGTTATAATTCTAGCTACTTGATACTTTTAGTAAATTTCATTATCTTATTATATTGTGATAACACTTAAATATTATCTCCTAAGTGCTATAATACATTAAGTAAATACCATCATTATCAACAAATAAAATAATGCAACCCTCTTATTCCTCGAAAAAATTACACTATGATAATAGTAGTTATTATAATATTAATAATAATATGCAAATTGATGCCATACAAAATCATTTATGTAAATGAATTTTATCTTAATGATTGAGATGTGGTTTGAACACATAGGTGCGCGGACACTAACTTATCTCCCCTTCGACCGCGTCAACCTATCTAAAGTCGCCACATTTCATTCTGCGAGGTATATAATTGATTAAGTGAATTGGGAGGACATATCCACTATCCTACCTGCAATCCGTTGTGGTTTATGTCTAACCTAATATGTATTTGTTTATGGATTTTGAGACAATATATTGTCTCCAACCCTCTTACACACATCATTAATTAAAATCAATTATCAATACAACAGTAATCAATAATCATCATGTTTTAACTGTCTCTTACACACATCATAAATCAAATCCAATTTCCAATACACCTTTATTCAATAAACAATCATTTTTTAACAAACTCTTACACACATCATCAATCAAACTCAATTCCCAATACAACTTTAATCAATAACCAATAATTCATTAACTATCTCTTACACACATCAAATCACATTTATCACCATTTATAATACTCCCTCCCTCCCGGTCTAAGTTTCCTACTTTGACCGGGGACGGAGCTTAAGAAAAAACAGTTGACTAGGCATTTTTGCTGACTTTTTTTTTTGCAGCATTAAAATTAGCAAAAGGATTAATATAATCTTCTTTCTAATCAAAATCACTAATTCAAAAAAACACAAAAACAGTAAAGTAACAAAAAATAATAGAGATGAAATTTCCTGAAAATATTACAGATCTGCAAATTTATCATTAAATTACAAGTCCAAAATGAGAATCTGAACCAAAACAGTTGGAAATTCCCACCAAAAATCCCAAAAAATCTAATTTCCTTCTCTTACATTTTGGAGGGACACATTCAAATTTTTCCAAATCAAATGAGTTTACAGCCTAAAAACTCTATAAATAACCCCAAAACTGCACTCAATACAGTTTCACCAACAATTTACAACATATTTTAGATTCAAAATTTACAACATGAAAGGTCTCCATCAGAGCGATTATATATAGCTCAACGCCTTCTCCTAAACAATACCAACGGTGTGCTGAAAAACGGCGTCAGTGAAGAGATCGCTTCATCATTTGGAGTTACTTCTCGGACAGTTCGGCTGATATGGCAGGCTGCAAAAAACAGATTTCAGAGGGGCAGCCCATTTCATTTCCCAAGGTAAGACCCCGACCACCTTCATCTCATGTTCATAATTTGGATGAAGAAGCCATGAGGGCTATATCTTACAACAAGAGAGGAACCATTAGACGGTTAACCAACGAGCTAGATGTAAGTAAATCTAAAGTGGGAAGATGGGTCAAATGTGGGAGGATAAAGGCACATACAAATGCAATTAAACCCGCATTAACGGACGCAAACAAAATGCATAGGCTGAAGTACAGTTTGTCATACTTGCAACAAGACATCAACAACAAAATCAGCTTTGCTAGCATGCACAACGTTATCCACATAAATGAGAAGTGGTTCTACATGCAAAGGGCATTAGAATGGGCATACAAACTAGCATCTGAAGTGGACCATATAGAGCATGCAAGAATAAGAGGTTCATCCCGAAGGTTATGTTCATGTGTGCCGTGGCAAGGCCACTTTACACGGATGAAGGAGATGTACTTTTTGATGGGAAAATAGGCATTTCCCCTTTCACAACACAAGAGTCAGCCTTAAGAAATAGTGCAAACAGATCAAGAGGTACGATTGTTACAAAATCGATCGACTCAATCAACAAAGAAGTGATTAAAAGCTGTCTTTTGGACAAGGTAATCCATTAACTATCAGAAAATGATCATCATTTAGTTAATGGTGTAAGTAAGTCTCCTAAAATCGCCCGAATGTCTAAAAAAACATTCGGGCTGATTTGGTGACATTACTAACACTAATCGCAGTTCAATTTTACTCTTTTTTTTTTTTTTTTTTTATCATATGGCATCAATAAAACAGATAATTCCTGCAATTAAAGCAAAATGGCTAGCCAATGTAAGTAAGCAAATCATAATTCAGCAAGACAACGCAAGACCACATTTGAGCAACTTAGATGCAGATTTTAGGAGGGTTGCTACATCAGACGGGTTCGATATTAGACTGATGTGCCAAACGCCCAATTCACCGGATACAAATATTTTGGATTTGGGTTATTTCAGAGTCATTCAAAGCTTGCAAGTAGAAATTAGAAGCTGCAATGTCGATAATTTGGTATCAAATGTGCTTCGTTCATTTGAAGAATTAGAGCATGAAAAGCTAAACAAAATTTTTCTAAGTTTGCAAACATGTTTGGTGGAAATTATGAAGGTGAAGGGTGGGAACAACTATAAGCTACCTCACATAGGGAAGGCAGCCTTAGCAAGGGCAGAAAATCTGCCACCGGTTATAGAAGTTGAAGAACATCTTGTGCGTGACACTATAGAGTTTCTAATTGCAAACGAGGAAGCAACAGAACAATATGATATTGAAGGGACAGATTTAGGGTACTTGTAAGGTAAGACAGCTCTTTTTGTTCTATTGTTTGTAGTGTAAACACATGTGAAGTGTTCATTTTGCTTAAACTGTAAACAATAAGAAAGTTGGTCATTTTACAAAAAATATTTTTGGATTGTTTTATTTTTCTTCCCTCAGAAAGGTTTCATCATTGGGAAAAAGCCTATACCAACTAAGTTAAGCTGGCAGCTTTGAACTACCCCATATGAACTAGTTCAAGCTATCCCGAGTTTAACATAATCAACCCACAGAAAGAGTGTGCAGCTGTTAGAACAGAAGGTGTTGGGCAACTACAAGTTCAATCAAGGGAATTTCTTAACATCATTTTGAAGGGCCACCTAAACAACACAAGCACATGAACACATAACACAAGAAGTTGATGAAATAAACTGGGCGGCAATCATCAATCAGTTGCTACATTACGCATTCATCACTTTGAAAAAGCCACCGACAGTAAATTTCACATTGCAATCAGAACCTAATCAGTTTCAATCAGAACCCAATCAGTTTCAAATTGCAATTTCATGCCAATTTTTAATGGATAGAAAATCAACCCTACAGTAACATGCATCAGTGTGCCCACAAAAACGCATCAGAAAAACTCAGCAACATTTCAGCAAATAAGAACAGAGATCCAACAGAAACTCCCCATTCAATATCTCAGCAACATGCATCAGTATGCCCACAGATACACATCAGGATTTTCAGCAAATACGAAATGAGATCCAACAGAAACAGACTAAAAAATTCAACATTTCAGTCTCATGCATCAGTGTGCCCATAGAAACGCAACATTTCATCAGCATAAATATTCCAGAAATTCATTATTCCCCCATATTATCAGGTTTTCCACCAATTCAGTTTAAATCCAACAGAAACGCGACAAAATATCACTAATTGTGAGATCTCACAGATCTTAAATAAAAAAGACAAAAAAGGGACGAACTCAGCAATAATCGAAATACATAACCTTTTTAGCGTCGAAATCCAAACAGCCAGCATTTCGAAGATGAAATTTCGCATTTCTGGACTGCGTAAGCCCTCCGAAGTGAACTCCGACTCCTCAATCCCAGTTGGGAGAGCTCCTGGACCCACTTCGTCAAGATTAATTTCAAGGACAATGGACTCTTCGGAGTCGAAGACGAAGCCTTCTTCAAATTCAGAGGATTCGAATTCCATCCCCAAAATCACAGATCTTGCGATTCAACCACAATATAGGGTGATAAAGTGGTGGAAAATCCAGATCTGATACAGATCTGGGTGAGAGGAGGAGGGGGTGATGGTGAGAGGGAGCAGCAGCGGAGTGTAAAACTAGGGTTTGTAGAGAGAGAGAGAGAGATCCTGATAGAGAGAGAGACGAACAACAGAAATCAAAGGGTGAGGGTGTTTATGGGTTGGGTTATGGGGGGATTGGGTTGGGCTGGATATATTGGATTTGGGTTGGGTTATTAATTAGTGGGTTAGGTTTAATTAAACTAAGTGTGAATTAAGGATTTAAAAACAGTTTTAAGGATGACAATTTTGTAATAAAAGTGAAAAAGTGGGGATTTTAATGTTTGATTTTTTTGCCATTTTTGGGGTGGAAAGTTCAGTTGGGATGTACGAAAAAGGAAAGTAGGAAACTTAGAGTGGGACGGAGGGAGTATAAACCAACTCCAACCCAATCTCCCAACCAACATAAACAAACACTCATTTATTTACCCCAACCTAAAAATTCCACTTTATTCTCCACAGCCTACAGTACTCCAGCCACCCACAGCTATAAACAAACAGGCCTATAGTTTTTCAAACACCCATATATTATTTGTAAGGAAAACAAAGAAATACCACACCCTTATCCTCTCTCTCATGACCGTACATAGCTTAGGAAGTACGCATATCATTCTTTCCATATTTTTATATTCACCTTGAAGGAAACACACCACGTATTAATAACTCAATTTCTAAGGATTCAAAACATGATCAAGAGTGTTTTTAGCTAATCTCGAGACGTTATTGAAGGTTTCAACAAGAAAATATGATAAAATGTTGCAATCTTTAATTAATAAATTATATCCATGTCAGGATTCAGGTTGCTATATTATTTGATCAATTAAGAGTGATTCCCTTTAGCTTTAGGTTTATGAATATTGTTTGTTGGTAGTATACATTACTTAGTGGTTTTATATGGTTGATCGTCAATTTACCGATTTTTCATCACGTTTGTTGGTAGTATACATGACTTAGTGGTTTTATATGATTGATCGTCAATTTACCGATTTTGCTACGTGATGCAAAATCGGTGCTCACATGTTTAATGATTTTGTTTTATACCTTTGGATATTTTTATTTTATATGTTATATTTGTTATACAAACAGAGATGATATTATCTAAATGTTGAATTTTACTTGAATACGTTGTTTGTTAAAATTCATGTTTTACATATGACTTTGGCAAATTATATAAATATTTAATAAGGTGTTCTCAAACCTGATTTAGTATGTTGTATTATATGGTGTTATGAGCCTTTGGTTAAAATTTGAGGGCATTTCATTGACCCAGTGATTTTTAATGAATTTTATAAGATAAGCGGTTTTAGGTCTAAATTTAGTCCTTTTTAATCCTAAAAAATAATTTTTATAAGATATCCCTTTCTTATTTTAAAAAGTTGTTTTATTATGATACATTACATGATGTTAGGAGAATTTTAGAAGACAGACTATTTGTCAGACCTAACATGCTAATCTATAAAGTCTTGATAGTGTTGTTTGCATAAAATACAGTATGTAATGAATAAATATATTATTGTAAACATGAAAAATTATATTCTTTTTTTGTTCGATTCTTCATAAATTTTGTATATTTCTTCTAATGGATTCTTTTACAATTGTAGAGAAAAGATAAAAATCAATTAGCAAAACACTAAGAGAATATAAGTGTGCATGTGCGTGTGTGTTTGTAAAAGCTCTTATAATAGGTAAAAGTACTTTAGTTTATAATTCTCAAAATATCAGTAATTGAAAAATACACAAAATATTTATGTATTTATAAAAAAAAATTAGAAAATTAAACATCTTATAGTTTAATAGGAGTTAGTAACTCTAAAGTTTGACTTCTTTGTTAGGATAATGACCAAGATTCTTAATTTCGAATAGTGGTATAATAAAGTTATTTAGGTAGTGAATGTCTGCACAACTGTTAAGTCTTGGTATTTTCATGGTGAAAAAGATACTAAAAGATCTTAGGTTTAGCAACAAAAAGATAAAAAATCATATACATAAAGTTTAAATAATGAATAATAGTGAAAATTCTTATTGATTTTTTTTTTTTTTTTTATTATCATCTTTCATTTTTTGGAGATAATTTTTTTAATTTTTTTAATTTAGGTACGTAGCTATAACATCTATATACTCATTCAAATAACTACATCAAAAAACATGTTGACAAGACAACTATAGTTTATGATATGATATTTAATTTACCACAACATATGAATGACTCAAAATTAGTGATAATTATTTGATAAAATTATGTAAACTATAATAGTTTAATATGATTTTAATAGTTTTATGTTTGACTTTCATAGTCGAATAATATATAAAAGAATCTTATTTTTTATTAGAAGTACAAGAAAGTTATTTAGGTACTGAATATTTGAAATACTGTTAACGTGTTGTCCTTATTAGTTTTTTTTGTTCACACTCTTCATTCTTGAGAGACAAAATGATGCTCGAGTCTATGTATAATGAGAAGTAAACACTAATTACAATATATCAAACCTTATACACATAATAGAAAATTTTGTAAGGCTAAATATTTTCACATTATATCATGATATGTCGTTTTTATGAATCTTTTAACATTAATTATTATAACTTGTTTAGTTAAGACTAAGATTATTTTAACTATGGGAAAAATGATAAAATACTTTGTTACTATTACATAATTACAAAACTAATCAGTAACTTCACCACTTTATAAAAATGCACTGTATCTTGCATTTTGTATAGAAAAATGCCGCGTGATCGACTGTAGCAGATTGCACAACTATCACTTATGAGTTGTCCCTCATTTATTGATGTGGCATTATTTTTTTTTTTTCTGCTGACTCACTTATTTGGATGGTTAAAAAAATTCAAAAACAAATTATAACCCCCCTTCACCCACCTCCTTGGAGAGTTTTTCTTTTGTGATTCTTTTTAGTTTCTAACTGATTTAGAATTGTATTTGTTTAATGGATCAATTCTTTTTATTGCATTGAATAATCTAAGAACTGTATCAATATTACAATAATAAATGATTACACTGAATTTTATTAAAACGATCAACTAATACCACCATACAAGATACAATTATTTTACATTCAAATTAATTTTTTTATTAAATAATAGTAAAAAATTATCACTATGTACGGCACACGCGTTTGTTTCTAGTTGTAATTATGCAAAGTTTTATAAGATAATATACTGAAAATATGAAAGGAGTGAAGCCTAAGGGGATATTTATTTTGGGATGTCCCCATCCGAATGTGACATGGGTCATCCTCAACGTATTTCACTTTACACCGGATGACCCATTCCTCCACATCCACACCCTATTGCCTACATCACCTTTTACAATTTTTAACACACCTTTTACAATTTCCAATACACATCCTACCCTACTATATTCTTAAACTAAAATACCTTTTTAGGTATCCCGTCTGTAGATGTAGACATGGGCAACCGGTTCCGGGAACCGTTGAACCGGCGGTTCAGAACCGGCGGTCAACGGTTCCAAAACCGTTGACCCGGTTCCGGTTCCAAACCGGGACCGTAACCGGTCACATTGCGGTTCGGTTCCGGTTCCACCTATTCTGGAACCGGAAATCGCCGGTTAAACCGGCGGTTCCACAGACGGTTCCAACCGGCGGTTCCAAACCGCGGTTCCGCGATTTTTTTTTTTTTTTTTTAAATTCAAAAAATGCCACGTGTCACGATCTGGTGAAGTGTCCGTTGGAAATGGACGCGCGTGATCTTCGTAGCCGTTGCAAGAACCGCCGGTTTTCCGGTTCGAACCGGCGGTTCCTCGAATTTTTTTTTTTTTTTTTAAACGGCCATGATCTTTTCAACGGCCCAGATCATTTGGCCGTTACAAATGCACAATTTCAGATTTTTTTTGGGGGGGGAGGGGGGGGGGCTTGGTTTTTGGATTTTTTTAATTTTTTTTGTTATTTAATATTTCAAACTCCTATAAATACATCCAACTTCAACACAAATCACTACACCTCTCCCAATCTCTCTCAATCTATCTCAAGCTCCCTCAATTTCCTTCAAGCTCACTAGTCTCTAGTCTCTACTCTCAAAAGAATTGAATTTTAATTCCATTCTACCAAAAAAATATTTATTTCTTCTAGTTCTTTTTCTTCAATTATATTGTGTTATTTGCATCTTTATTCTTCCTACTTCTACCAAAAAAATGTCTAGCCGAAGGGGAGCTTCTTCAACTTCATCATCTCGCGGTTCTCGCCTTATCTCCGATAAGGGCAAGAGTCATGCGCCGGAGGAGTATGCTCCACTTCCACCTCTTCCTCCACCTCAAGTATTGTTCGACCTCAATGATGATGATGATGATGATGACATTCCAATTGATTTGGATGCCGATGACATAACCGCTTGTCTAGGTAAATTTTATATTTGAGCAATTTATTTTTTAAGATTTAATTGTATTATTAATTATAACTTTTCTAGTAGTAAGTAAAATCATTTTATATTTGAGCAATTTAATTTTTAAGATTTAATTGTAGTATTAATTATAACTTTTCTAGTAGTAAGTAAAATCATTTTATATTTGAGCAATTTAATTTTTAAGATTTAATTGTAGTATTAATTATAACTTTTCTAGTAGTAAGTAAAATCATTTTATATTTGAGCAATTTAATTTTTAAGATTTAATTGTAGTATTAATTATAACTTTTCTAGTAGTAAGTAAAATCATTTTATATTAGTAGTGTTTTAATAAATTTAAATCCTATTGAGTAATATTTTTTTTTTTATTTCAAATAATTTAGGAGAAAACGCCGCCGCCGCATTTGCCGCTCAAGAAGAGGGAAATCAACATCCAACACAAGAAAGCCAAAGTCAAGGCCAAGGTGGAGGACGACGATCTCGTTATCGTAGTGCTTCACAAGGAAGCCAAGGAGATACGGCGGCTTTAAAATCCGAGGTCTTCACTATCCACTTTACAAAAGTTCTAGTACCGGGATCATCAACCGACTACAAAGTCACTTGCAATTATTGTGGGGCACCTTATAGTTTCAAGCACGGAGGGGGATATGGAACACTAACAAAGCATGTCAAAAAACATCATCCCGATAAGTGTGGACTCGACCAATCCCAAACCCAAATGCCAAGATACACCGTTGGAGGTTCGGATTCTAACTCTCGCTCTCCTTTATTTTCCTTTAGTGAGACAAGATTGAGGAGAAATTTGGCTAAATTTGTTTCCGTAAGCATTTACCTTTTAACTTCGCCGATGATGGATTTTACGAAGATTTTATGCAACTAAGTTGTGGTCCACAACATAGGAAGATTTCTAGAAGAACATTAACTTGGGATATTGCGAAAGTTGTCGGGGAATTTAAACTTGTTTTACTAAATATGTTTGCTTCACTTAAACAAAAAGTTTCAATATGCTCGGACATTTGGGGTGATCATTGGCAAAATCATCACTACATGGGCATCACTTGCCATTGGATTGATGATTCTTGGACAATGCAAAAAAGATTAATAGGTTATAGAGAATTTGATACCGAGCATACCGCATCAAACATTTGTCACAAAATTATTTCCATTCTTCAAGAATACAACTTGGTTCAAAAAAAAAAATTTCGATATCTTTCGATAATGCTAGTGTAAACAAAGCTTCTTTACCCCAACTTATTGATTTTTGCAAGCCATCTTGTGGAGGTAAATTTTTTCATATTAGGTGTATTTGTCATTGTTTGAACTTATGTGTGCAAGATGGCCTAACAAATTTCAAAACATATGTTGCTCCTATTAGAGAAGCAATCACCACTATTTCTAGACATTCCTCTTTAACAAAAAAATGGGCAAGATTTTGCAAACAAAGAGGAATTCATCCCAAAAAAATTTCTTTTGATGTTCCTCACCGTTGGAATTCTACATATAAAATGCTCAATGATTCTAACATGTATAAGGAAGCTTTGTGTGCATTTTTTCAACACCATCAAGTTGGTATTTGTTTATTTCCCAATCAATGGGATGCTTGTGCTAATTTAATTTCACTATTAAAAATTTTTGAAGATGCAACTAAGGAACTTTCCGCTTGCTACTATCCTACTTCACCTTTGGTTCTTGATCATTGTGTTAAAATTGCACTTCTTTTTAATGAATATAAAGACGATCCGATTTTGCATGAAACGATAGATTCTATGAGGAAAAAATGGTTAAAATATTTTGAGGAAATACCCGATTTATTTTTAGTAGCAAAATTATTAGACCCTAGGATTAAAGAAGATGGCTTAGAATATTTGTTAAAAATGTATTATGAAGCATTGTTCCCCAATGAAAATGATGTCCTAAACCCCTTGCATATTGTTGCCAAAGCAAAGAGTCTTTTGTTTGATATTTTTAGAGAATATAGGATCCAATTTGGTGATGGTAATGATAGTGATGTTTGTTCTAGTGGTCTTGGTTCTTCAACCCAATTCGTTGGAAATTCGAATCTTGCCCGTTTGCAAAATTTTTACGATATTCGTTCACAAAAAAAGGCAAGGTCTTCCTCTAATCCTTATGGGGAAGTTGAAAATTTTTTACAAACTACTTTTGAGGAACTTTCTTTTGAAAATAATACCGACCTCCTAAAGTGGTGGTCGAAAAGATCCAACTCCTTCCCGGTTTTATCTATTATTGCCAAGGAAATTTTTGCTTGTCCCGCTTCAACCGTTTCGGTTGAGAAAGCTTTTAGCATTGGAGGATACACCTTGGATGCCCGAAGATCTAGATTAACCGTGGAGAATCTAGAAAATCAACTCCTCCTTGAAGATTGGACAAAAGCCGAAAAACGAGCTCAAGAAGTTGACTTCGATGAAGACGAAGAAGGAGATACACTTGATTTCGACACCGGCTCATCCGGCACACCACCTTCTCAAGGAAGTGAATGTGAATGAGCACAACCGAACCAACTTTATTTCGAAAGGTAAGTGAGGTAAGAGAACTACGTGGGCTTTGATTCCTTGACCTTAAGCCGGAAGATCGAGGATACGTAGGCAATTTGGTACTAAGTTAAAAATTAGTTTTAATTTTTAACTTAGAATCAAACTCAAGCCCTTTAATCTTTTTCCCTTTTCCTTCCCAATATTATTAGTTAAAATTGTATAGTTGTATACTTGTATTGAACTTTGTAGGTTGATTGTGTTTTTAATTAGTGTTATTGTATTAAATTTTACTTTGTAATTTAAGAGATTATAAATGGTATTATAACATTTAAGTTGTAGTTTATATTTGTACTTTGTGTTATTGTATTAAATTTTACTTTGTAATTTAAGAAATTATAAATGGTATTATAACATTTAAGTTAAATTTGACTTATTAATTTTATCTTTTAGAAACTATAAGTTGTATATTTTATAATAAAAATAAAAATAAAAATAAAAAAAAAGAGAGAACCGTCCGGAACCGGCGGTTCGGAATCGGAACCGGCGGTTCTATGCCGGTTCGGAACCGTAACCGTAACCGGGGTGTTCCCGGTTCGGTTCCGGTTCCAGTAGGGGCGGTTCCAAGAACCGGCGGTTCGGAATCGGAACTGGAACCGGGAACCGGCTGCTCACCTCTATGTAGATGTATCCCATCGAACGTTATACATACCACTACATCTTAAACCAAGTATCCCTTAGGAATGAGTTTTGGGTGATGATTAAGGAATTTGAATTTCATTTGACACCATTCGGGCAATGTATATGCGGATCAATTTTATTTAATTCTTATTGCCATGTCACACTACCATCAACCAAGTAATCCCGTAGCTGTCAGGTGCCTTTGCAGTTTGGTAACATAATTTTTGACGTGCCAAAATCTTATTAAAGAAAGTCAACTACGTCGTCCAAATTTTAGAGAGAAAATATTTGGACATAAGCGATGAACATGTTAATATGTGTCACGATGGATAGAGGAACATTTTTGCCTAAACCCCATCTCACCCCACCCTGAATTTCACAGTTGTACTAAAAAAATAATAAATAATACCCATTTAGTTAAATAAAATTATTTTTGTAAGATGGTGCGAGTATCATATTTATGAGTAGCCAGGATTTGCTCACCGTTGTCAATTCCGATGTATTTTTTTTTCTTTCTAAAGAAGAAAACAATAGTTTATAGTAGTTCTTTTGCAACACTCAATATCAGGATATATGAATTTTTTTTTCCTTTATTCATATGAATAATGGATAATATGTTAGTACAATCACGAATGGAGGACTTCGAGGATGTTACTAGATATTGAAAATTACAATAGGGGGATGGATGAAATATTTGATCGAAATTCAAAGTAATGGTAGAAAAAGTGCAACTACAGAGCCTGGAGAAACAAAACCACATAGCAATGAAGCCCTCAAAGGTATGTAAAATATTGCATACTCTAACTTCACTTGTTCATGCTTATTCGCAACTATTCCTTCCTCCTGCTTTCATGTCTTCTCATAGAGTGGCTTCTTTTATAATTTGTTGGACGGCCTCTTTGGTTGGTAGAGCTGGAATTGCTCCATTCTTTGTCACCGTGAGGGCGCCACATGCATTTGCGAACAACAGAGCTTCTCTCAACCGCTTCTCGTCCTGCCAGTGTCAAAACTCGTTATGGAAATGAACCTTCTGTTTAGGGGTTATATTATAGTGAGAGTAGCAAATGCAATATTTTCTTCTCTTCATTAATCACCATTCACCACATCATACATTATATATGCTGTTTTTCTCTTCCCTCAACATCATCACAGTTAGAAGCAAGGAGATACAACATCTCAACTGGAGAAATTTAATTTAACCTGACAAGGGAACATGTAATAACACACAAATTTTGAACTTTTCCGTCTTCCACTAAAAAGCAGAAGTAGCAGTCAAGAAAATCCATGTGCTCATCAGAGGAAATACTGCCAATTTATTACACCACCTCATGAGAAAGGAAAGTTTTCTGATAACGCACATTATGTTTCCAATATATGATAGAAACTTTTTCTGAAGTTCTCCCGTCACACACTCAAATTCAATCAAAACTGATATTCACTTATCAGCTCTAATGAGAATTCCAGCTGAGAGACCATTAAGATTTCAAATGTGGAACAATTTCTCTCTCTCTCTCTCTCTCTCTCTCCCCCCCTCGGGTGGGGCTGGGGGAGCAACAGTTAATTTGGGAGAACACGATTTACAAAGTAAAAGTAAAGCAAAAATATTAGCATTGCTTGCCCCCTAGTCTCACTCCCAATGATTGAATTTGATTGCATAAATTTAAAAAAGAATGTGATAAGAAAGAACCGAGGTGTTTTTACTGGTGTAGGCATTACAAATTTATGCAAAAGATGGAATCCTAACATCAAGCAAAACTGTAGAGATATCCTATTATGAGATGGGTGTAGTGTTATTGTTACCTCAACAAGAGTCACATCTGAGGCCAAACAATAAAGTACCGCACCCGTAAACGCATCACCAGCTCCATTTGTGTCAACAGGTTTCACTTTAACACCACCAACTCTTCCCTTGAATTGCTGTGCAGAAATTTGCCTAATACATGAGTTCATATACAACAAACATAGAGGACATATGGCATATTTATTTAAATTTCATGCAGTAAATAATAGCTTATTTTTTTATGAGAATGCAGTAAATAATAGCTCGATAGTATGCATCTGCATTGGCCTACACCACCGTGAAATTTATTTAATTAAACTACACACCTCCATATTTCAAATGAATCAAAACCAGACAAAAGAAATAACTGAAAATGCGCAGCATGTTCATTTTCTTTCATAAAAGCAAATAGAAGATAGAGAAGCAGGGATAAGGTGTAACAAATGAAGCCCAAAGACTTAGCAATAACAGAAACTTATATTTTCTTAAGAAAAAAATATTTAACATGAGTACATCGGATGCACTTTCACAAACACACCTTTGTGTAATATCTGCAGCCATCCTTTCCTTCACTTACAAGCAAAAGACGTAGATTAGGATGAAAAAGCTTCTTTAAAACCACAATATCATCATTTGGATCTGATCCTTCAGTGAGAAACGCAATTTCATCTTCACTTATCTGTTATAGAAGCATGTAGATATAATCATCTGGGACAAAAGAAGTAGTCCAAAATTTTGTACTAGCGAAGAAACTTTAATGCCATCTAAGTGGAACAAACTTTCTACGATGTACCTTGATAATATCAGCTTGATCCCATATGCTCATTATACCCTTGCGAGCAGCATCTTCTGAAGGCCATAAAGGCAATCTCAGATTAGGGTCGTAAGAGAGTAAACTACCAGATTTCTTGGCAATGCTCATGGCAGCAAGATGTGTTGATCTACACGGTTCTTCAATCAAACTGATTGAGCCAAAGTGGAAAATGGTTGCCTGTATTGAATATTTGTAGCTTGTTGAACACTACTAACAATCAAGCTGAACCAGATGTGGTCTGGATAATTTGTAATTACATTAAGTTGGAAATCAAACCTTCTTAACAAGATTTGCATCAAGTTCTGACTCTTCTAAACGCATATCAGCGCTGGGATTACGGAAGAACATGAATTCACGCTCGCCATCTGCTTTGAGAGTGACAAATGCCAATGCTGTCCTTGCATAGGTGTCAAATCGCACACCAGAATTATCAACTTTGTACTCTTTCAACATGTCAGAAAGCATATGTCCAAACTCATCCTTGCCTACCTAAGAAATTCTACTGATTTTCAGATATCTCATGGTAGTTCAGTTTAGATAAGAAAAGTAGTGTATTCATAAGAATGCAGGAAGTCAAACAGAATAATGAAAGGTGACAGGCAAACAGTATGAGGGTTCTTATAACGTAAGAAACACTAGAAGGATGGTAGATGATCAAAGAAATCAAGCCAAGATAAGAAAGAGAGGTTAGCAATGCCTAAATTATGAAAAGAATTGACTCTAAATCCTCCTTGCACAGACAAATCACTATGACGATAAAAAAAACAGACTTCGCGTTGCTTCTTTATATTGATATGTGTTTAGTTAAAAGTGAAGTCTCAAGTAAGCATATTGTGAAATGAACGGTTAAATTTATTATGGATATATCTCCAAGGTACACAGACAACTTGTCTATGTGTTGTCTATGAGATACAAGCACAGACACCATAAGCAATAAAGTCAATCTTATCACCTAAAGGGAAGCTCTGTTTCATTTCGGATGACAATTAATTCTCAACAGTAACAAATGGAGACAAAAAGAAGGAATTTATAGTTCTACTAAACTTATGAGAAATGGGGGCAGAAAGAAATACACCTTTCCAATGAAAGCTGAAGAACCTCCCAGTTTTGCTACACAAACAGCGACATTTGCAGGAGCACCACCTGCGAGTTTCTTGAAGGAAGGAGTTTCAGCCAGTGAGACTCCGCTTACTGTAGGCACGAAATCTATCAACATTTCCCCGAAGCATACAACAAGATGGCTTTTCTCAACTGAACCCCCTCTTCCATTCAGGGAAAGCTTATTTATATCTCCTGCAAGGGTTGAATGTATCCATAAGCATGACAGAAAATAAGTGAACACGGCAGTTACAGCTGATAAATATCAGCAAACTGAAACAGGATATGCACACAAAACAATAAAAATATTCTCTGATCCACATCTCAGTGACTGAACTACAGACAAAAAATGATGTGAAAACTAGTACAAGATTATGGCTGGAGAACTCGTAATCAATTATCATACTGTTCCTGATTGTAGACATCCTTCGGAATGTATCAAGGGGAAAAAACAAAGAATGAACATGGTCCAATCACAAATTGAGTTATCAACAGAAATGCATGTCCAATGATATGATATGCCTATTAAACCGGTGTCCATAAACTGTAAAATAGGTCAAAATATTGGCTCAACCATACTAGTTTCTTGAAGGCAATGCAGCAAACATGAGGAGTGCGACGAAAGCCTGAGAGTGCTTGTTTCTAATATCAAAGTGGGCTACTTATCACAATCAGGAGGGAAACAATAAAAATATAATAATTATCACATTAAGAAATGACTCAAGATTTACCATGAAGTGTGCAACTAACATCGTTATGCAATTAAAATGGGAACAAAGATGTCGATTCCGAGTTCATGCCGTAAAGATCGGTTCCAGAAATTTGCCATCTTTGATCAAGATTGAAACCAAAATAATCCCAACTTAGTTGAGTGAAACTAATTCAGCTGTCAGCTCATCCAATAACCAAATATGTTACTATAAATCGCAAACCAAAAATCGAGCACTTATTAACTTCTAACGGTCATAACAACAGCCAAATCCGATCTTGAATTAAATCCCATCATTCGTCTGTATTTACTATATAATGAAATCAAGTAAGCAATAGCAAAGAGAAAACAAGAACCTGAAATGAGATTTTCAGCCATGTTAAAGAAGCTACCACAGGTGGAAAAAAGAACTGGAGTTTGTATATATCGGAAGGACTTGGCACACGGACACACAGTGAGAGAGAAAAGTGTGAAATTATCGGTTGTGGAGATGAGAAATGAATACAGGTTGTTTTTAGTTGACAAGCGGCAAGAATGATAGAGAGAGAAAACAGGGTGCCGGTTGATTAGTAGATTCGCCTCCTTTTCTTTTCAATAAATAAATTGGGGAAATATTCATCTAAAATTGGGACCCCCTCCTCATGGATTTCTTTGAATTGATTCCATTTGATACACAGAATCTAGTGAAACAAAATTTAACTAATCTAATTTTGCATTCTTATTAACCGCTCAGCCACCAATAATAGTTCCACGTAAATTTTAAATAATTCAAATCTATCTTAAAATGGGGTTATCTAGATATAATTAATTTTAAGATTTTGTATCTCCAAGTACATAATTTCAGGGGAGATCAGGTAGATATATATGGTCCTATGATTGTGAACATAAAGACTACAGAGGTTCAATACGATGATAACTTTAAGTCATTACTGTGTGAAAGTTACAAAGTAAGACGTAAAAGCCTTGTCAGGGTCCCTTATCTAAAAATGTCCAAACCTTAAGTTAGATATAGAGATAAAGGATAATATAATTGAGTATGGTAAAAAAATAAGTACATAAAAAGTTATCATGTTTTTTTTTTTACGAATATTTATATTAATGCACTCATTGAAGATGTGTGGCGATCCTTATACAATATCATGTAATTTATGATGAACGATGACGGACCATCCCACCCCACAACCCAAATAATCAGAAAATATGATTTCTTTTTGTTACTAAATTTAGAGGTAAAATTAACAAATTATCCCCTATTGTAAGTCCGAGAAATCAGATACCCCCACAATCTATTTTATGATCGATTGCGGCCCCACCCCCAACACACACACACCCACCTTTTATTTTAGAGCCAATTACACCTTCACCTAACAACTTCTGATTGTGCATCGTGAAGAGCCACAAGGTTCCAGGAAAATCCAACTCAAAGTCATATACCTCCAAGTTTGTTTCATTGGCCTTCTTGTGTTGGTTTCTCTTAAAAAAGTAAGTGATTATACCTTGTTTTTATGCTAAATTATGTTTATGTGACGATTCATTTACTGAATCCATATTATACAAGACCTCATGATAACTTCATTGAAATGATTGAAAAAGGTGTGTCAGAACTCAAAATTTAACTTATCAATTTTGCCTTATGAAATGAAGTTCGTTTGGCTATTAGTTGCTGGGTTAGGGTCTTATTCTCCTCAATCACGTAGTCTAAAGTTTATATTTGGGTACAATGAACCGGATAGTTATCTTGTTCGATTTGTCCATAGCATGCATCTATAATTACGTGATAATAAATTTTGTGCACATGAGTTTTATGAAATAATTGTCATATGGTTGACATTGTAACAATTTTCAATATTTAACTTGGAGGCCACATGCCTCATTAGAGGTAATATTAAATTAGATAAATTTAATGTGAGTCCTAAACAATGGCTATAAAAGAATAACAAAAAATTACTTGTTAGTTACCTGCTACAACAGGTAAAAAGGGTAGGTGTATAATAAAATAACCCATATGTATATATATTTATATAAAATATACCAATATACAAAATATAAATATTTAATATATTTTATGTTATTCCAATGTGATGATATTCTGGAAAATAAGATCAGAAAGAAAAAAAGAAGAAACTGGAACATGAATTCAAATCGAGTCCTGGAAGCCCACTGTCCTTAGGACAAAATACAACCCGGCTAGTGCTCACGGACTGAAGTATTTGACACCAAAGATAAAACGATTTCCTCGTTTTCTGAAGTAGCACCACTATCAGAAAAGGCACCAGTAAACTAAGAACGTTCGTCTAAAATGGAGCTTATGCAGAGAATGAGAAATTTTTTAGGTGGGAAATTGTTGCATCTATATGCATGCAGGAGACAGCCTTTTATAGGCCTGCTGGGGGACAGACGAGTTTAATTTTCATTATTCAGTCATTATAATTGACTGTTATAGGCTGAGTAAGAACCCAAAATAAATCTCTCCTTAATTCAGTCCATTATTGTGGATGTTACAGGTTTGAATTTTAAATTCAAACCCATCGACGGTCCCAATTATTTTGGGCTTCCAAAAAGATAATTAACAGTTCGCGGCCCAAAGCCCATGGGCCTCGACCGAGGCATTCCCAAGGCCTAAGCCCAAGCCCGAGACGAGGCGTGGCGTGGTCGTGTCGTGCCGTGCCGAGCGAGCGCGTGTGGGCTTCCAATTGGACTCCCCCACAAGCATACTTGATATGCCTTTACTGATGAACTTTTATATTTATATTTGAAATTAAGGAGCTCTAATTTCAATGTGGGATAATAAACTCTTTAGTTATTTAATCCTACATTAATACATAATTAAGTGGTTATTTTATGTATTAATTTCTCACTCACCAAAATTCGGTTTTGAGAAATTAAAAAAACCTACGATTATCTCCTCCGTGCATAGATTAATGGTGTGAAGTTTAATTCCTACAAACTTAAACTTTCGACCACTTAATTATAGCATTAAAGTGCCTTATCACACTTTAATTTATAATTAACTCTAACAATCCCCCACATGAGTGAAAATTAATGCATGCATGAATGCAATCTCTAGTCTAGACTCTTTTTGATCAGTACTGCCTAAGGAAAGGTAGTTTGTGACTTTGAACCTTCCATAGCAATCCACTGTCGGATACACCGGCGGTTTGGTAGATATTTAATCCTTGAACCAATCCTCCTTAGTGTGCACCTAGTCAACAATGTTTACACAATACTGACCAGAACATCCTTGTTCTCACGTTTTGGTCCGTTTCGGCCATGGACCCTCTTTGGATTCATAAGTGTTTCATTTGAAGCGGCCCTTTACTTCACACTTATATAGGTGACATTTTTATCGAGTATCCTGTACTACTCTACCTTCCTTAAGGTATCTCGAAGTCATAAGACTTATCCTCTACCACCGTTACAGGTCTTACGCACTTATCTTGCGCTCTATGGATGGAATTTGAAGACATAGTCTTCCAAGTGCTTCTCCCGAACTTTCAAAACTTAGTTTTCCCATTGAACCAAGTTTGTGGGATCTCCACTCATCATGGTTGGGTGCCTATTTTGATCATTCTTTAGTTGGTGGGTTTTACTCCCATTTCCTCTCGCAATTTGACCAACTGATCTCGGTTTAAACCTTTGGTCAACAGATCCGTTAAGTTATCCTTAGACTTTATATAGTTTATTGAGATAACCCCACTAGAGATCAATTGTCTCACGGTGTTACGTCTACGACGTATATGCCTAGACTTACCGTTACACATATTATTTAGTGCTCTTCCTATTGTAGCTTGACAGTCACAATAGATCATAATAGTCGATACTGGCTTACTCCAACATGGAATATCTTCTAAAAAGTTACGAAGCCATTCTGCTTCCTCACCAGCTTTATCCAAAGCGATGAATTTCGATTCCATGGTGGATCTGGCTATACACATTTGCTTTGTCGATTTCCACGACACTGCTCCACCTCCAATAGTGAAAACATCTCCACTTGTGGAAACGAATCTTTCGTGTCCGAAATCCAATTCGCATCACTGCACCCTTTAATTACTAGAGGATATCTTGTGTAGTGTAGCCCATGATTCAGAGTATACTTTAAGTATCTCAGAATCCTTGTCAATGCTTTCCAATGTTCTTGACTTGGATTACTTGTAAACTTGCTCATTTTATTTACAGAACATGCAAGATCCGGTCTAGTACAATTTGTAATGTACATTAGACTCCCTATGACTTTTGTATATCCAACTTGAGCTATAGGTTCACCCATGTTCTTCTTTAGATGAACATTAAGTTCCAATGGAGTCTTGGCAGGTGGATCATCAAAGGCATTGAATTTTCTGAGGACTTTCTCCACATAGTGAGACTGAGTCAGAACAATTCCCTCTAATGTCCTAATGATTTTGATTCCTAGAATCACATCAGCCAGGCCCATATCTTTCATGTCGAAATTTCTTTTCAACATCCTCTTCGTATCCATGATGATTTCATGGCTACTTCCCATGATTAACATATCGTCTACGTATAGACATACCATGGCAAATGCTTCTGATGTACCTTTTACGTATACATATTTGTCAAATTCGTTGTTTCTGAAACCATTTGACAACATGGTAGTGTCAAATTTCAAGTGCCACTGTTTTGGCGCTTGTTTGAGACCATATAAAGACCTTACTAGATTGCATACCTTCTTTTCTTGTCCAGGTACTACAAACCCTTCAGGTTGATTCATATAGACCTCCTCTTCCAACTCTCCATTTAAGAACGCAGTCTTCACATCCATTTGGTGAATCTCAAGATTGTATATTGCAGCAATCGAGAGAAGCACTCGAATAGATGTGATCCTGGTCACAGGGGAGTAAGTATTAAAGAAGTCATCACCTTCTTTCTGTTGGAAGTCTTTGGCTACCAAACGAGCTTTATATTTATCTATTGAACCACCAGCTTTGTACTTCCTCTTTAGGATCCATTTGCATCCTAAAAGTTTACAACCTGGTGGAAGGTCGGTTAACTCCCACGTGTCGTGTTGCATGATAGATTCAATTTCACTGTTGATTGCTTCCTTCCAGAATGGAGCATCCGGACTAGACAAAGCTTCTTTGATTGACTTCGGTTCATCATCTAGCATATATATGACAAAATAAGGACTGAATGACTTAGCAGTCTTAGCTCTTTTACTACGTCTCGTTTTCTCCTCTTCTAAGGACTGAGAACTACTAGTAGCTTTAATAGTTCTTTTTAAATATGAACTACTTCCTTTCTCAAAAGTAATTCCTTGTTCAAACTTTCTAACACTCTTTCTTTACATGGAAAGATATTTTCAAAGAACACAATGTTCGTTGATTCTATAATTGTACCCACAGTCATATATGGAATTTCAGACATATGGATCTGAAACCGATAAGCACTGTTGTTGAGCGCATACCCAACAAATGTACAATCAACCGTTTTAGGGCCAATTCTAACTTTTTTAGGTAATGGCACCTCAACTTTCGCTAAACACCCCCACACTTTGAGGTATTTGTATCACGGCTTGCGTCCTTTCCATAATTCGTAAGGAGTTTTGTCTACTCTTTTAATGGAATTTTATTCCAAATATAGTTAGCTGTAAGTACAGCTTCCCCCCGCATGTTCTTGGGTAACCCTGAACTAATCAACAAGGCATTCATCATCTCCTTAAGAGTACGATTCTTTCGTTCTGCAACGCCGTTTGATTGAGGAGAGTAAGGAGTTTTAGTTTGATGAATTATGCCACTTTGAGAGCACAACTCCTCAAACGGAGCTACATACTCACCACCTCGATCACTTCGGATTATTTTAATCCGGGTGCCTAGTTGATTTTCAGCTTCTGCGTTGTTGTTTTTAAATGCTTCTATTGCTTCATCTTTAATTCTTTGAAGATAAAGATAACAATATCTTGTGCAATAATCTATAAAAGTTATAAAAATCTTTTTCCCACCTCTAGTCTGCACAAACTTCAAGTCACACACATCAGTGTGTATTAATTCTAGAGGTGTTGTGCTCCTTTCTACTGAATGAAATGGTAATTTGGCCATTTTAGCTTCAACACATACTTCACATTTTTCATGTGATTTTACTTCATTCAGTTTTGGCAAATCTAAATTTACAAAATGTTTTATAGCATTAAGATTTACATGTCCTAATCTAGAATGCCATAAAGAGGAACACCCAAGCAAGTAAGAAGAATTAGATGCTTTTTCATTCATAGAGGAAGTTACATTATTCACTTGGCGTTTATCCATTACATTCATTTTGAATAAACTATTAACTACAAAGCCTTTCCCTATGAAAACTCCAGGCTTGCTCAATATGAACTTGTCGGCTTCGAAGACCAATCGAAACCCATGCTTCACTAGCAAAGATCCAGAAACCAAGTTTTTTTCGGATGTCTGGGATATGCAGCACATCCTTCAGAGTGAGCTCCTTGCCTGAAGTCAGCTTGAGAACCACATTGCCCACTCCAGCCACCTCTGACGAGGCTTGATTTCCCATGTGCAGCTTCCTCCCGGATGAAGCCTTGTAGCTGGAGAACACCTCCCTGTCTGAGTAGACATGACAGAAAACTTCTGTGTTGGATTGTCCACAATGTTGGTCTCGAAAACCATAGCAGTGAGGTCTAACTCTTCTTCAACAACATTGGCAGTTGTCTTCTTCTTCTATTTAGGTATCCGACAATTCTATGCCATCTGGTTTGGTTTTCCACAGTTATAGGAATTTCCTGTAAATTTGGGAGCATTTACGGGTTGCTTCCCTTTACCAATGTTGTTCGGCTGACTGTTATCCTGACTGCTGTTATCGATTGGGCATTTTCTCTTATTACTAGAAGATCACCTTTCCAACAGATTCACCTTTGCATCAATCTAAGCCCTATACCTGGACTCGTTTTTTCGATTATCTTCCTCAATTCATAGCTTCAGGATCAAGTCTTCGACTGCCATCTCATTTCGTTTGTGCTTCAAGTAATTCTTGAAGTCACCCTACCCAGGAGGCAGCTTCTCGATCAAGCTTGCCACCACGAATAGCACCGGTAGTTTTATGTCTTCGGTTGAGGCATCATGAATTAAGAGCTGAAGCTCTTGAGCTTGCTCCACAATCGAATGGTTGTCCACCATCTTGAAATCAAGAAACCGAGCCACCACGTATTTCTTCATTCCTACATCGTCTTTCTTGTATTTCTTATCCAGAGCCTCTCAAAGCTCCTTTATCGACTTGATGTCAGTATATACATTATGCAACGGATCAGCTAGTACGTTCAGTACGTAATTCCGACACAGATAATCACCATGTATCCAAGAGTCAAACACAATTCGCCTTTGTTGATCAGTATCATCCTCAGCTGGGGTAGCCGGTGGATCTTCTTTAAAAAATGAGGCTATTCCAAGGGTAGTGAGGTAGAATAGCATCTTCTGTTGTCATCTTTTGAAGTTCTCACCGGAGAACCTATCAGGTTTCTCCACAGTATTCGCAGGAGGAGTAGGAATGGTCCTTGCTGGAGCATGGACAGTGGGAACAATAGGAGTGTTCGTTTCATTCGCCAGTTTCCATAAATGCAGTTAAGATATTTTGTCCTAAGATTGTTATTTCAATGTGATGGTATTTTGGAAGATAAGATCAGAAAGGAAAGAAGAAGAAACTGGAATAGGAATTCAAATCGAGTCGTGGAAGCCCACTGTCCTTAGGACAAAATACTTCCCGGCTAGTGCTCACGAACTGAAGTATTTGACACCAAAGATAAAACGATTTCCTCCTTTTCTGAAGTTGCACCACTATCAGAAAAGGCACCGGCAAACTAAGAACGTTCGTCTAAACTGGAGCTTATGCAGAGAAATGAGAATGTTTCAGGTGGGAAATAATGTATCTGTATGCATGCAGGAGACAACCTTTTATAGTCCTGTTGGGGGACAGACGAGTTTAATGTTCATTATTCAGTCATTATAATTAACTGTTACAGGCTGAGTAACAGCCCAAATAAATCCCTCCTCAATTCAGTCCATACTGTGGATGTTCCAAGTTTGAATTTTAAATTCAAACCCATCCACGGTTGGGCTTCTGAGCTCATCCGGCAAGCCCAATTATTTCGGGCTTCCAAAAAGATAATTAGTAGTCCGAGGCCCCAAGCCCATAGACCTCGGCCGAGGCATTCCCAAGGCCCAAGCCCTAGCCGAGGCGAGGCGTATTCGTGTTGTGCTGAGCCGAGCGAGCGAGCGCGTGTGGGCTTCCAATTGGACTCCCTCACAAGCATACTTGATGTGCCTTTAATGATGAGCTTTTATATTTATAGTTGAAATTAAGGAGCTCTAATTTCAATGTGGGATAATAACTCTTTAGTTATTTAATCCTACATTAATACATAATTAAGTGGTTATTTTATGTATTAATTTCTCACTCACCAAAATTCGGTTTTGAGAAATTAAAAAACCTACGATTATCTACTCCATGCATAGATTAATCGTGTGAAGTTTAATTCCTACAAACTTAAACTTTTGACCACTTAATTATAGCATTAAAGTGCCTTATCACACTTTAATTTATAATTAACTCTAACAATCCCCCACATGAGTGAAAATTAATGCATGCATGAATGCAATCTCCAGTCAAGACTCTTTTTTATCAGTACTGCCTAAGGAAAGGTTGTTTGTGACTTTGAACCTTCCATAGCAATCCACTGTCGGATAATATTGTAGACACAAAATTTGTTGTTACATATCCAATTTTGCTAGTTGATAATATTGTAGACACAAAATTTGTTGTTACATATCTAATTTTTAATATCAGTAACTTGATTGACAATTTTATTTGTTTATTTAATTTTTGGCTAAATATATATCTCAATGCCTAAGGCTTGGACACTTTCTCCCCTTTCCCATTAGTCCATAATTTCTTTTTTGGACGATATATAATATCTATATCTTTAATTAATTTTATAATTAATTACGTGAAATAAGTATTGCACTTAAAGCATTAACAAGAAATGGCCCTTCTCTAATATGGTACGGACATGCATTGAATAATTTTTTTTCCCTTGAAATAATAAGTGATGGTCTCAGTACTCATTACAAATGCTGGAACAATCAACATGACATCAGACTATAAATAATTATTAGATTTTTAGGTAGGGTGAATAACATTGACCAGTAAGTGTTAGGAAATTTATGTATAGTTTTGATTATGACAAACCATGTTGTAAGGTAGTAACTAGTGCCTCTGTATACTCTGTAACATTTATAATAGAGAGGGTTAGTTCTCCTTAGGCAAAAATATCAAGAGTTACAACAAGATCATTAAGAAAGCATACAACAAGGAGTCTGCAGTAAGAAGTAAGGAACAAAGGTTACATAGAGCATGCAATAAGGAGCTTACACTTTCGTAGCGTACACCAATGTCTGCTGTAAGGAAGATCTAATTATCGCAAGTCAGGATCTTGCAGCAAGCATGCAACAACCATGTCAGGCGAGGATAAGTCAAGTCAAAGTTAGAGGTTCGAAGATTTAAAAATATAGCTAGTGGAGATAATCAATAATTCTTATACTGACTATTCAATTGCTTGAAGACACGTGTTCTGACGAAAGAAAAAAACAACTCTGCAACGCTGACATAAAGGCGCACCAATTCTGACCTACTTTCTACTAAAGGACAACAATGGCTAGAAAGCCATACGAATAGCATTAAATTATCAACGAACTTCTTACTCCTCAACAAGTACCAAATGCTATAAATAGAAAGAAAAGGGGGACGAGCAAATACAACTGAAAATTAAACTACTAAGCACAATCACCTTCGAGCTATCATATCAAAGCATCCAAGCACTTATCACTCGAGATCATTTGTCTAAAGTGTGCGTTTGGTAACAAAGAGCAAAAAGCAGCACGCAACAACATTCTAGATAAGTGAAGATTCAAAGCTGCAATAACTATCTCAAGTTAAATCCAGCTAGCTCACAAAAAGCTTCCTTTTCATTAAGAAAGCTTGCCCACATTTCAAACTTCTATTCAAGTTCAGAGGCAGCTTCCAGTCCTTGAAGAAAAACTTTCATTAAACCTTCTCTTACGCGTAATTTTTAAAAGGGAGTCTTCGTTTGAATTTCGGATTCAAAGTAGACTAGGATTATTCTGAGGAACATGTACAGTAGAGGAATAACCTTTCGAGAATAGGCAAACACTATTGTTAGGTGCCAAGTTGGACTTGGATAACAGTGTAGCTAAGATTGTACTGTATGAACAACTTGGTGAAGTTTTGACATGCCTAATTTCTAACCCTTAAAATACCGTAAGTGTACGGGTGTAGATATGTATAGGATAAGTCAAGGTTGATCCACAGGGAATAGGTTAACGAAGTTCGATACCCTAATTATCTAGGATTATCTTAACTAGATACTCGAATTGAGAATGATTTGATTAAACTAAATTGCATATACTAATAAAATAATTAATTAACAAACGAGAAGTTCCAATCAACGAGGATGTATCCTAGGATTTCGATTTCAGAAATTACGCTAATAATGATTAATCTCTAATTTATAATCTTTTAAACCAATTTTATTATATATTAGGCGGCACTTAATTAACCTAATCCTTCTCTCGAAGTGACTAAGTCGTAGATTGATTAAGATAATTACTCTCTCGAGTCAATTGATCCTAAAAACTCCTGATAGACCCTTAACCTTTTGCCTACACGATCATAGATAATCGTGCTATGTGTTGTCGTCTATTAACAATTCCCTTCTCTCGAAATGGAATCGTTAACAAGTAAATTAAACCTAATTGGTCACATTAAATTCAATTATAGGATTAAACCAAACACATAGATAGATACTGAAAACTGGAGTCTATAAACTTAAACAATGAAATCAACATTGTTGTAAAACCTTACTTTCTAATCCTATGATACGAGTAGTTTAGCTACTCATGTCTACTAACAAATCAAAACAAGAATTCAAGGAAAAAATTGTTAAGAACTTGAAAATAAACAAAGAATAATTGAACCTGATTGTCGGCTCGTCGATCTTCGTCTTCTCGCTCTCACGACTTCTACTCCGATGTAAACGTATGAGAAAATATGTTGTAATGTGATTCTCTATGTGTGTATGAGTGTTATCTCTAAAATCTCGAGCTTGAGCCTCTTTTTATAAGTTGGGGTTGAATTCCTTAAGTGATTAGGACAAGAATTCCTTTGGAAATCCCGAATTTTGCTATAGAAATGACTTTTGACACGACCGCGTCGCAGGCTGGCTAGGCGAGTTTTCAGGTCTGACTTCCAAGCTATTTTTCAGGGTCTTTCGGCCATTTTTGGGATTTGTCTCTTTCAGGAAAAAGTTTTAGCCTTTTGAATCAGCTTTCTAACTCCCCAATTACACCTCAATCGGAGTTGTAAATATCAAGATATGGCCAAAATACTAGAGGTGTGTCAAGCTGACAGAAAACTCCACTTTCGGGGAACTTTCTGACGCGACCGCGTCACATGCTCCTAGATTTTCCATGTTCTAGGCCACTTTTGACGCGGCCGCGACTATAGACGGGACCATGGTCGACCTTTTTGCTCTTTTAACTCCTTTTTCGTCCGTTTTTTACCATATTTGACTTGGTTTTTCTCTGAACTTCGTCCAAATGGAATAAATTCTCCTAATTAACTCCAAAATAAGTCAAAACACGTGAAATGACCTAATATAACACATATAAATGAATTTTGGCCAAATATGCATATAAATGTTACGAAATAATCACTTAAATTGACTTAAATGCATGCATACACAACGTGTATCAAGTTTCCCTGTGTGAGGAAAGAATGGACGTAGAAGGATTACCACTACTACTATAAATTGTTGTGCACTTTCGTATTGTTTGTATTACTGTTGTGGCTTACTATATATTACTTACTGCATAGCCTTTAAAACACATTTGCATATAACGCTGCACAATACTCTACGTGCACATTGCTTGTTGTAGGAATAATAAGGACAGTCTGTTGAAAGCTTACTGCCCAAAAGATACTTACTGCTTTAGCTTTGCTATAAGAACCAGTTTCCTATAGCAGACAACAATCCTTTGCTCTAAGTATTTTAAAAAGAAAAATGGATATAGTTCGAGGTTTATTCACCCCCCTCTAAATCTCTACCAATTGGGACCAACAAGTGGTATCAAAACGGTTGGTTTCACATATTAATCATCTTTGATAGTCTAATTGATCCAACTATTTTCTATCCAAAAGGCATATTTGCAGAAGTAATTTTTTTTCCTTTAAATGCTAACAATATAAACTTCTTCAGCTAAGGTTCTTATGTTTTCTTTTACGATTATGAGGACTGGGTTATTAGGATGCATTCACATAAGTCATCTATGCATGATGAAATGTGGACAATCATTAGTGAAGGTCCACCAGTAATCATGAAGATAAACAATGTTGTAAGAGTGGAGGGCGAACAAGCACCTCTTCCCAGAGTCGAGAAAACATGTTATGAATGGACTACTGCTGATAGAAATAGGTCAAATTTGGACAACCTGAACAAGAAGACTCTCTTTGCCATGTCGGATAAATGGACATTTAGTAAAGTCAAGGCATTCTAGACTACTAATGACATTTAGGACTTACTGAGGAAAATCTGTGTTGGCTCAGCTCTACTACGTGAGAAAAGCGTAGCTATAGGAACCCTAAACTTTGAGCTCTTCAAAGAATAACTTGGACAGTCTCTAAATGAAATAGATGTTAGATACAAACGATCAACTTCATGTCCTAGCATCATGCCCTAGCAGCAACTTCATGCTCCTGCTGAGGGGGAGTTTGCGCTAGAAGATATGACCTTATTCATGAGATGTTTCACGCGATTCATGAAGAAGCATCCCAGAGGCAACTCTCCCAAGCATCAATACCACTGGCACGAAGAATCCTCAAAGACAACCAAGGAAGCTGGAGATCTTTGCTTCAACTACAAGAAAACTGGACACTTTTATAGGGAATGTCCATACCCTAAAGTACACGAGTATCCTGAGGAAGTTCTAAAGCAAATGAGGGAATGTTAGAGAAAGCTTAGATAGATGCACTCTTGAGTGGAATAGAAGCAATCAAGGCTATTCCTCCTTCCTTAAGGGAATCAACAACATGTGAAGACCCAGATTCCAACAGTGACTCTTCATATTTTAATAGCAAAGCACTCATTTGCCTCATGGAAAAAGAAAACGACAGTCATGCAAAGGTAGATTCTCCTAGTACCTCTTCAAGATTAGAGAGTACCGACTCTGAAAGCTTACTCATTTCGTTTAGAAAAATTATGAATGATTTTGACCTAGTCAACCAGTCATAAGAAGAGCTGAAGGTTGAGAATATGCAACTTCTGCGAAAAATACAGTGCTTACAATTGAAGTTGAAAAACTCACATCTGAAGCTACTGAGTAGCTTTCTTGGAGAGGAAGTCAGTATGGTGAAGAAGTCACATATCTATCAGGAGAAGAAGGAAAAGGAACTGATGTTAATCATCATGTCTTTCAGTACATCATCTAGGAATCTGGATGATATATAGAATTTTAGAGGAGTCTATCTGACATGATACAGATAGATTTCTCTAACATAGTTCCCTACTGTCAAGCAACTAGTACTTCTATTGATGTTCCAGCAGTAAGTACGTTGAAACACAAGAGCTCCCCAAATAGAAAAAGATAAACCTAAAAGGATGGAGAATATCCCTAAAGGTGCATCCAGTCTAGAATCAGATAGTAAACTTCACAAAGGGAAGTCAACTGCTGTAAGAAAACTAGGCAACAATGTTGTAGGAAGTAAAAGCACACAGCAAGCTCTGGCTACTGGGTGTAGTAACTGCCTACAGCAACCCAAGAGTATACACCAGAAGACTAAGCTCGTTACTCATAAGTTTCCACATAAGGCCTAGAGAAACTTTCAAGGTTCACTTCAACCTAGGAAACAATGTGCTCTCAGTACACCAGAAAAAGGGAAACCTTCCAAAGTGTACAACAAGCAAGCTAGCCCAGAAAAACAGTTTGTTGATCAATGTTCCAGTAACACTTATAACAACGATCCTGCAATAAGAAAAAAGATGGGAATCAATAGAGACTAACAGTCAAGGGGTCATTCAACGATGGGTACCTAAGTCTACTATTACTTTGCAGGTCAAGTTGCCTATAAGACATATTGACATATGGTAACTTCACAGCGGATGTGCTAGACACATGACAAACAAAAAGAATCCCTCAAAGATTTCAAGGACTACAAAGGACCCAAGGTGTTCTTTGAAGACAATACCAAAGGGATCACCAAAAGGTGTTGGGACCTTCTTTAACGGCAGAGTCAACATAGTAGATGTCTACTTCATTAAAGGCTTATATTATAATCCATTGTAAGTCAATTATGTGGCAAGGGACATTCCGTAGAGTTCACTCAATGGAAATGCTTGATAAGAGATGTCAAGTCCAACCAAATAAAACTCACAAGAATCTGAGTATCCTTCACTCGTGCTTTTGCAATCAATCTTGCAACCAACGAAGTCAGAATCTAAGTATCCTTTAAGCTCGAATTCTCCATCCCTGGGGTACCATAACCCAACTTCTAATTTTTCCCTTAGGTACCTCAGAATTCTCTAAGCTGCTAGGAGGTGAGATTCCTTGGGTGCTACTTGGTAACGTGCACAAACTCCTACAGTGAACAAGATGTCAGGTCAACTTTCTGTAAGATACATAAATGAGCTGATAAGTCTTTTGTACTGTGTGATATCAACATCCTTTGCATCTTCATCTATTTCAAGTCTTGTTGTTGTGCTCATAGAATACTCACAAAGGTTAAGTTGTCCTTAAATTTCTTGAGAAGCTCCTTTGTGTACTTGACTTGATTGATGAAAATGTCATCATCCAACCGTCTTACTTGAAGTCCAGGAAATAAGGTTGACTCTTCCATCATGCTCATCTCAAACTTACTTTGCATCAGTTGGAGGAACTTCTTGCATCGTTTTCTGTCAGTTGATTCAAAGATGATGTCATCAACATAAATTTGGACTAACAATGTTGTTTTGCCATCTTGGATTCTAAATAAGGGTTTGTCTACAACACCTTTCTGGAATCTTCTTTGAACTAGATGTCGTGAGATAGTATCATACCATGGTCGATGTTCTTGCTTCAGGTCATACAATGCCTTCTTCATCTTGTAGACTCTATCTCCAGTTGGATCATTAAAACTTGGTAGTTTTTCAACATAGAATTCTTTAGCTAGACGTTCATTCAAGAATGCACTCTTGAAGTTACTATGTGCAGCAAAGGCCAACAATATTCTGATTACTTCAAGTCTGGCTACATAGGTAAATGTTTCATCAAAATCTATGCCTTCCTCCTGACAGTAGCCTTTAGCAACTAGTCATGCTTTGTTCCTGGTAACAAGCCCTGACTCATCTAGCTTGTTCTTTAACACCCATTTGGTCTCAATTACACCTTGTGAGTAGGTCTGGGAACCAAATTCCAAACTTCGTTTCTCTCAAACCCATTGAGCTCCTCATGCATGCTTGTAACCAATTAGGATACTTTATTCTCCCTATGCCTTACACACTATTCTTAAGCCCTAGTATGACTGCTAGTGAACGAAGCAACTGTAGCTAGTAGTGAGCAAGGTCAACCCCACAAGAAATGTAATCTTCAATTTAATATCCTAATTTTAATAATCTAACTCTACATAGGCTCTCAATTAAGGTGATTTGATTGATTAAACTAAAATTAAGAAACTAATACTTAAATACTTGGAAGTAGCAAACAATAATCAAGAGAAAATAAATCAGATAATAAAGACGTATCCTAGGGTTCGATTTCAGTTACCTATGTATAATTATTCTAATATTCTAGACCTTCAAATCGAATTCAAGTTTTTATTAGACGGTCACTACTCTTGTTAACTCTCCTCTCTGATGATGCTAACATGTAGATTACGTATAAGTAATTACACTCTCGGACCAACTACCATATACGTAACTCCCAAGGGATCTTAAGATCAGTGCCTATACAGATACCTCACTCCTCTCAGACGATATTGATACATTTGTTGTGTATCATAAACCTATTAATAACCCCCTCCCCTCAAGCGTCGAATTATTAAGAAAGTAGAATAAAGAAATTGGCCACATTGATCAATTCATAAAATAAGCACAAATATATAAGATAAAAACATAGAACGGTGTCTGGCATAAAACGAATAATTAGAAGATAGTCAATCGCAATCTACTTTCTAGCCATAGAATAAAAAGAAGTTTACCTACTCATGTTCATAATCCAATCCATAGAAAAACATTCTAAAAGCACCTAAATTAAACGAGAAACACAAAATTATCTTGAAATCTTGATCTTCTTCTCTTCAGTTTCTTCCTCCCTACTCCAAGGCTCTAAGCTCATAATATGATGAAATATATGATAAAAGATGTAATTTTCGGACTTAGGAACCCTTATTTATAGTTTGGGGTCAATTAGGGTGAAAACGGGCCGGAAACTTGGCCCAAAAGGCCAAAAATGTGTGTAACGAGAAACTAGCCCGGCTAGGACAAAATTTTGCCTGGCTGGGCCGACTCTCTAGCCCGACTTCCAAGCCATTTTTTAAGGTCTTATGGTCAGAATTTGGCCTCGGCTATTTTTAGCAAAGTTGTAGCCCTTTGAGTTAGTTTTCCATTACCAGCAATTTCACCTCATTTGGACATGTTGATCTAAATATTTAAGAAAACTACTAGAGGTGTGTCAAGTTGAATTCTGGCATTTTGGCCTCTTTTCGCCGTTTCACCTCGTCTCTTGTTCGTTTCTTCTCCAAACATCGTCCTAATGGACGTTTAACCTAAATTAAGGCATTTTAACTACAAAACAAGCAAGCATCTCATTTGGCTCAAGATAATGAATTTAAACATAAAATAACCAAAATTTTATGCGAATACTAACAAAATTTACGTCTAAATAGCCCTAAAAGCATTCATGCACACCGTGTATCAATGCCAGGGTTGGTGGTTGGTCTATAAGTCATCTCCTATCTAGTTCTAAACCTTGGTTCACAACAACTGGAAGATTTCCTTGTTGTGTTGTATGCGCTGGTTTAGTAGCCTCTGCTGTGGGATTCACAGTTCCTACAGCTGCTACTCCATCCTCTACAGTAGGCTCTTCGTTAGCTGGTACTGGATGTAGGATCTCCACATAAAAAACTTGTTCCTTATCTTTTCCAACCTAATCTTTTCACCCGTAAATTTCCTTATGGGTTACCATGAGGTTCATCAAAGACCACATGAGGTGGTTCTTCCACCACAAGTGTCCTTTTGTAGAACACTCTAAATATTTTGCTTACAGTAGAGTATCTAAAAAATACTCCTTCATCTGATTTAGCATCAAATGAATTCAGTTGTTCTTTCCCATTGTTCAGCAAAAAATCTACATCTAAAGATATGGAAGTGTGAGGGTAGGTGTTCTACCATGCCACATTTCATAGGGCGTCTTATCCTTATCCTTATAGATGAGACATCTATATTGTGTATAGCATGTTGTGTTGGTTGCCTCTACCCGAAATCTCTTTGGCAGTTGTGATTCAACAATCATGGTTCTAGCACCTTCTTTCAATGTTATGTTTCTTCTTGCTAGTACACCATTTTGCTAAGGAGTTCCTGCAGCTGAGTATTCATGATGAATCCCATTATTGCTGTTAAAACTCTTTATGAACTCGTTGGTGAATTTAGTACCTCGATTCAATCCGATCTTAGCAATGTTGAGGCCTTTTTCATTCTGAATTCTCTGAGTATCTAACTTCTTGGCTAAGACCACATTCAAAGTGTATCTGGAGAAGTTATTAACTACTACTAGTGAGTGCTTCATACCATTTAAGCTTACTGGTTCAAGAGTTCCGAAGAGTTTCATGTGTAGTAGGTCTAGGAGCATGTGAGATGACCTTATAGGCTTGTCTTTGATTGACTTCCAAATTCTTGCCCTTCAAGCATGAATCACACGCACTTTCCTATCTGTATGTAAAAGTTGGCAGTCCTCTTACTCATTCCCTTGTGCCACAACTAATTGAGTTCAAGAGTGCTTTTAGTTGTGAAACAAGAGAGCTTTCCACAGTAGACTCTCAATCGGCTAGATAGATATTACCATTTCTAGTGCCTGTGAGTTTTATTTGGTTGGACTTGACATCTCTTATTAAGCATTTCCCTTGAGTGAACTCTACAGAATGTCTTTAGTCACGGAACTAGCTTATGCTCAATAGATTGTACTATAATCCTTCAATGAATTAGACATCTGGTATATTGACTTCACATTTAGAGAATGTCCCAACACCTTTTCTGATGCCCTTGGAATTATCTCCAAAGACCACCTTGGGTCCTTTGCAGTCCTTGAAATCTTTGAGGGATTTTTTATTGCATGTCATGTGTTTGACACATCCACTGTCGATGTACCATATGTCACTATGTCCAGTAGGCAACTTAACCTGCAAAGTAATCAAGTAGACTTAGGTACCCATTGTTGTATGGGTCTTTGGGAATTAGTCTTTCTTGATACCCATTCTTTTCTTATAGTTGGATTATTACTATAAGTCTTACAAGAACTCTAAATAGCAAACTGTTTTTCTAGGCCAGCTTGCTTGACGTACACTTTAGAAGGTTTTTCTTTTACTGGTGTACTAAGAGCAAATGATTTCATTGGTTGGAGTGAAACTTGATAGTTTCTTCAGACCTTGTGTGGAATCTTTGAGTAACGAGTTTAGTTTTTTGCTGCATACTCTTGGGCTGCTATACGCAGTTATTGCACCCAGTAGCCAGAGATTGTTATGTGTTAATACACGTTAATTATGCATGTATTTAGGTCGATTTAGGTAAGTATTTTATGACATTTACATGCATATTAGGCCAAGAATTGTTTATATGTTATATTGGGTCATGTGACATGTTTTGACTTGTTTTGGAGTTAATTAGGTGATTTTCTTCCATTTGGAAGAAGTTCGGAAAAGAAACAAGTCAAATAAGGTAAAAAGCGAATGAAAATGGGGGTTAAAAGAGCAAAAAGGTCGACCACAGCCGCGTCCATGGACGTGGCCACGTCAAAAGTAGCCTAAAACATGGAAAACATGCTGCCTAACCAACTCAGTCGCGTCAATATGGCACGTGGTCGTGTAGAAAAGCGGCCCAAAAGTGAAGTTTTCTGTCAGCTTGATACACCTCTAGTATTTTAGCCATATCTTGAGATTTGCAGCTCCGATTGAGGTAAAATTGGTGGCGTTGGAAAGATGATTCATAGGGCTATAACATTTTCAGAAAGAGCCAAAACCCAAAAATGACTAGAAGACCCTAAAAAATGGCTTGAAAGTCAGACCTAAAAACTCGCCTGGGCATCTGGCACGTGGCCGCGTCAAACCTTGCTCGATCGCGCCAAAATCACTCGTTTTAAGCATTTTTTGGGTAGGTTCAATGTGACCGCACCATGCATGTGCACGACCACATTTCCTTGTCGATTTCGATGTCCAGGTCCTAATATAAAGAGGATTTTAGCCTGATATCTCCCAAGATTCGTCCCCAACTTATAAAAAGAGGCCTAAGCTCGAGATTTGAAGGTAAGAACACATAATTTTACATACTCTCAAGTACGAGGCTTGGGAGTGAGGATCGACGAGCAAGACGTGACGAAGATCGGCGACTCAAGATTCGGGGTTTGTTCTTTCTTTGTTTATTTTATCGTTGAACAATGTTTGTCTATGAATTATTGTTTCTTTCGATTATAAACATGAGTAGCTAAACACTGTTGTGTTCTAGGGATAGAAAGTAGGATTTTATGATGATGTTCTGATCTTACTTTTAAATTATTGACTTCAGTTTAATATATTTATCTATGCGTTTGTTTTCATCCTTATGATTGAATCTAATCTGGCAAATTAGGTTTAATTTACTTGTTTCACAATTCCGCTTCGAGAGAAGGGAATTGTTAATAGACAGTAACGCATAGCACGATTGTCTATGATCATGTGGGCATAGGTTTTTTGGATGTGTGGATATCAGTTCAATTTCTTCAAGTGGTCATGGTTTGTAGTAGAGGTTGTGAGGAATCAGGAACTGGGTTCAGGTTGGGAAGAACCAGGCTGGAGAATCGGTTTGAAAGCAGATCAGTTTTGAAGGTTAGTGAAGAACCGGAGTCAAAGTGGTTATAACAGAATTATGCAACAGTTTGGAACCGTTGCATGTAAAACCGTTGTGAAAGGCCCGTCTACCAGTTTTTGAGCAGTTGAAACAGAATTGGTTACAACTTTTAGTGCATCTTGATTCGAGCTTAAACCTTTATATACATTTGTTCCACTAGTAGAGACGAGTTGATACACGTTTTCCCTCTATAAACACAACACAATCATTAGAATTAGAAAGCTAGGGGTCTTAAGCTCAATTTGGTTTATGAATTGGGGCTTCTAGTTTTCTGGGTTGTTTCTTGTAATTGATTGTTCAGTGGAGTGAATTGAGGTGTATAGAGCCTCCGTGGATGTAGATCACATTGATCGAACCACATAAAAGCTTTATGTTCTTCATTTTGTTTCTAGTTTTGCATTCGGTTCTTGTTTGGCCGATTTTCAGTTTGTTTTTCATTCTTTCTGGTTTGAATTTGTTTGTGTGTGTTGTAAGTGATTCATTTCTTAACAAGTGGCGCCGTCTGTGGGAAGCTTACACACACATTCAAAGAGGAAGAGAGAATGGCTGGAATGAAGATGGATGTGGAGAAGTTTTCAGGTAAAAACGACTTCTCACTTTGGAAAATCAAAATGAATGCCGTATTGATTCAAAATGGACTAGACTCTGCACTTCTTCCGGTTGATCAATGGCCTGATGCTGAGAAAGCTAAGTTTCCAGAGCTGGATAAAAAGGCTTTGAGTCTTATATTCCTCTGTTTGGGTGATAAACCTTTGAGGGAAGTATCAAGGTGCAAGAATGCAGTGGAGGCATGGGGAAAACTAGAGGAACTCTATCAATCAAAGTCTATATCAAACAAACTATTTCTGAAGCAGAAATTGATGTCTTTCAAAATCACTGATGATAAGGTCATTTCTGATCAACTTGATGAGTTTGTCAAGATGATTGAAGAATTAGAAGATCTGGGAGTAAACTTGGAGGATGATGATAAGGCTCTGATGGTGTTGAATGTTCTTCCAAAATCCATGGAAAGCTTCAAGGATGCATTAATGTTTGGAAGGGATGGAAAAATCAGTTGTGAATCCATTCTATCAACTTTGAAGACAAAGTGTTTTCAAAATTAGGGGGAAAAGGGCTCAACACAGGCTGGAGAAGGTTTGAACATTAAGTTCAAAAAGAATTATCAAAAGAAGAAGTTCCAGGGATTCAAAGATAACAAATCTGGAACTCAGAATGCAAACAAACAAGGAGATTGAGTTGAAACCAGAAAGTGTTTCAAATGCAAGCAAGCTGGACATTTAAAGAAGGATTGTCCACAAAAGAAGAAGAAGCAGGAAAATCAGAGGGCAGAAGTGGAAGGATTTACAGAAAGAGGATGGTGGATGTGTATTACTGGGAAATGATCACTCCTGCAGAGTTAAAGGCACAGGATCAGTTCAAATAAAAATGTATGATGGAGTCATCAGAACCATTTCTCAAGTAAGGTATGTTCCTGGACTGAAAAGAAATCTCCTATCCCTTGGTTCTCTTGTGGCAAATGGCTGTCAGTTCAACTCACTAGATGGTTATCTTCATATCACTAAACACAACAAGCTGGTAATCAAAGGGAGGCAACACAATGGCCTGTTTATTTTGATTGGATCCCCTGTGTTAGGCTGTGCTGAATCTGTGATAAGCAGAGAAGATGTCATGAAGTGGCATAGAAGACTGGGTCATATTGGAGAGAGAGGATTGAAGGAATTATTAAAGAGGGGCATCATTGGTGAAATGGGAAATAGAACACTGGATTTCTGTGACAAGTGTGCTCTGGGAAAGGCCAAGAAGCTGCCTTATGCTAAAGGGATACATTCTACTCAAGAACCACTTGATTATGTACACTCTGATATATGGGGGCCTTCAAGAACAGAAACACATGGAGGAGGAAGGTATTTCATGTCCATCATTGATGATTACAGTAGAAAAATATGGGTATATGTCTTAAGGAATAAGAGTGATGCTTTCCTTAAGTTTAAAACATGGTTGAGCCAGGTGGAGAATCTAAGAGGGAAGAAATTGAAACATCTTAGGACAGATAATGGCCTAGAATATCTATCCACTGAATTCATAGGGTTTTGTGAAGATAAGGGCATCACAAGGCACAGAACTATTCCATTAAACCCTCAACAAAATGGGGTTGCTGAAAGGTTTAACAGGACTGTACTTGAGAGAGTTAGATGTATGCTGATTGATGCTGGATTACCCAAATCTTTCTGGGGAGAAACACTAAATACTGCATGCTATTTAATAAACAGATCACCATCATCAAATCTAGGATTTAAAACTCCAGAAGAAGTTTGGAGTGGTAAGGTACCAAACTTCTATGATTTGAGAGTGTTTGGATGTCTGGCCTATGCTCACATTAGGCAAGATAAACTTGATGCAAGAGCACAGAGGTGTGTATTCCTAGGATATCCTGAGGGCATAAAAGGCTACAGGTTATGGTGTTTGGAACAGGGAAACCAGAAGCTCTTGATAAGTAGAGATGTAAGATTCAATGAGGAGGTGATGGGATATAACTCTACTGGAAGTCAGGAGGAAGCTGATGGTGCTGAGAAATCTGAAAGAATTTCTATTCAGGTGGAGCCTACTGAGGAGCAGATATCACCAGAGAAGGATGCTCAAGCTCAACAAGAAGATGACAGTTCATCAGAAGATGAAGAAGGCCAAACTGAGATTGCAAATCTCAGAACTTATAGCATTGGTAGAGACAGGCCAAGGAGACAAATCCACAAGCCTGATTTCTATGGACAAGCTGGAAGTGTCTATTATGCATTAAGTGTAGCAGAAGACTTGGAGTTTCAAGAGCCTAGTAGTTTCAAGGAAGCAATAAGTTGCATTGAAAGTGAACACTGGATAGGGGCCATGATGGAAGAAATGGAATCTCTGGAGAGAAACCAAACCTGGAAGCTTGTAGACAAACCAAAGGGGCAGAAGCTAGTCATCTCAAAGTGGATCTACAAGAAGAAGGTGAAGGCTGGAAGGGCTGATAAAATCAGATACAAGGCAAGGCTGGTGGCTAGGGGCTTTACACAGAGAGAAGGTATTGATTATAATGAGGTATTTTCTCCAGTGGTGAAGCATTGCTCTATTAGGTTACTCCATCAAAGGTTACTCAAGAAGACATGGAACTACAACAGTTAGATGTCAAGACAGCATTCCTGCATGGTGATCTAATTGAAAGGATATACATGAAGCAACCTGAGGGCTTTGTGATTCCAGGAAATGAAGAGAAGGTCTGTTTTCTCAGGAAATCACTTTATGGATTGAAGCAGAGTCCAAGGCAATGGAATAGGAAGTTCAATGAGTTCATGATTAATGCAGGATTCACAAGAAGCTTATATGACAGCTGTGTATACTTTAACAGAGGTTCAAGAGTTGAACAAGTATTTCTGCTGTTATATGTGGATGATATGCTCATTGCCAGCAAGAGTATGGATAAAATACAACAGCTAAAGGGAAGATTGAGTTCAGAATTTGACATGAAGGATCTTGGGGAAGCAAGGAAGATTCTGGGAATGGACATCATTAGAAGAAGGAAGACTGGAACACTATGGCTCTCACAGAAACAGTATTTGCAGAAGGTTGTTGAGAGGTTTCATATGCATGAGTCAAGGCCAGTAAGTATTCCAGTTAATCTACAGACTAAGTTGTCCAAAGATCAGTGTCCTAAAACAGAAGCTGAGGAGATTCACATGAAGAATGTTCCATATGCTAGTGGTGTTGGTAGTTTGATGTATGGAATGATATGCAGCAGGCCAGATTTGGCTTATAGTGTGTCTCTTGTAAGCAGGTACATGTCAAATCCTGGAGAATCACATTGGGAAGCTTTGAAGCAAGTCTTGAAGTATATGAAAGGATCAGTCAGTATGGGCTTAAAGTTTCAGAAACTAGAAGCTGGTGCAATACCTCTTGTTGGATATGCAGATGCAGACTTTGCTGGAAACTTGGATACTAGGAAATCTGTTACAGTGTATGTCTTTACTCTATATGGAACGGCTGTGAGCTGGAAGAGTGTGCAACAGTCTGTGGTTGCTTTATCCACAACTGAGGCAGAATACATCACCTTAACTGAGGCAATCAAGGAAGCTCTGTGGCTCAAAGGGATTCTCAAAGACTTAGGAATCAGACAGAAGTGTGTGACCATTCAGTGTGATAATCAGAGTGCTCTTCACTTGGTGAAACATCAAGCTTTTCATGAGAGGTCTAAGCATATTAATGTTAGACTTCATTTTGCCAGAGATGTGATTGAAGCAGGATCTGTTGAAGTGAAGAATGTGCATACTTTGGACAATGCAGCTGATTTCCTAACTAAGGCAGTTCCAGGGAGCAAGATGGTTCATTGCTCAAGCCTGATAAGGCTTGAACAATGTCGTTAACCTGGAGGAAACAAAGCAGGTTGAGGATGAAGTACACTTGAATTCATTGAGGTGGAGATTTCTAGATATCAGTTCAATTTCTTCAAGTGGTCATGGTTTGGAGGTTGTGAGGAATCAGGAACCGGGTTTAGGTTGGGAAGAACCGGGCTGGAGAATCGGTTTTAAAGCAGATCAGTTTTGAAGGTTAGTGAAGAACCGGAGTCAAAGCGGTTATAACAGAATTATGCAATGGTTTGGAACCGTTGCATGTAAAACCGTTGTGAAAGGCCCGTCTACCAGTTTTTGAGCAGTTGAAACATAATTGGTGACAACTCTTGGTGCATCTTGATTCAAGCTTAAACCTTTATATACATTTGTTCCACTAGTAGAGACGAGTTGATACACGTTATTTTACCTCTGTAAACACAACACAATCATTAGAATTAGAAAGCCAGGGTTCTTAAGCTCAATTTGGTTTGTGAATTGGGGCTTCTAGTTTTCTGGGTTGTTTCTTGTAATTGATTGTTCAGTGGAGTGAATTGAGGTGTATAGAGCCTCTGTGGATGTAGATCACATTGATCCAACCACGTAAAATCTTTGTGTTCTTCATTTTGTTTCTGGTTTTGCGTTCGGTTCTTGTTTGGCCGATTTTCAGTTTGTTTTTCGTTCTTTCTGGTTTGAATTTGTTTGTGTGTGTTGTAAGTGATTCATTTCTTAACAGGATGTTTGGAGTCTTTCAGATTAATTGACTCGGAGAGTAATTAGTCTGAATAGATCCACGATCTAGTTTCTTCGGGAGAAGGGTTATGTTAAATTAGTGCTGCCTAATAAATATAAAACTGGTTTAAAAGTCTAGGGTTTTTAGGTTAATCATTCATCCAAGTAATATCTAAAATCAACGCCCTAGAATACATTCTCTTTGATTGGAAATCAATTCTTGTTAATTAATTCATTTAATAGATTATATGCATTGTAGTTTAGTAATAAACATCCTTTTTCCAATTCCATGTCTAGTTAGGATAATGCTAGATAATTAGGGTATCAAACTACCTAACCTCATTCCCTGATGATCGACCTTGACTTCTACTATATACACCTACACCCGTACACTTGCGGTAATTAAGGGTTAAGATTAGAGCCTGTCATCTGTTGTCCTACAACATTGTTTCTTAGTTTTCTTACTACAGTTGACTTTCCGTGTCAGGTTTACGACCTGATTCCATACTAGATGCACCTTTAGGGATATTATCCATCCTTTTAGGTTTACATTTTTTCTGTTCCGAAGCGCAGGTGTTTCAGACGTACTAGCTGCTGGAACATCCTTAGAAGTAGTGGCTATTTTATAGTTGGTCATTATGTCAGAAACCTATCGCTGTCAAGTTAGATAGACTTCTTTGAACATCTAGTATTTCATCCAATTCCTAGATGACCTACTGAAAGACATGATGGTTGACATCAATTCCTTTTCCTTCTTCTCATGAAGGATGAGTGACATCTTCATGAATCGTGTGAAACGTCTGATGAGTAGGGCCATCCCATCTGGCGTAAATTCCTCCTCAACAGGAACTTGAAGTTGTTGCTGGGGCACAATGGTGGTCACTGGAACAGTTTGGAGTTGCTGCGAGGAGCTGCATGCTACTAGGGCCTTGGTTATATCACCATTTTCTTCTTATTCTCTCCTTCTCCAATAAATATCATATTATAAGGATTTGAGGTCAGAGAAGAGGTCATCGGTGCTCTTTCCACCTAGCTTCTTTGAACTTCTCATTAGAATGGTCTTTACATCCTAATCAGATGTGAGTACTCGTAGCAGCTTGGTGTTTATCTCCTGCTGGGAGTAGCCTTTCCTAACATACACCAACTTATTAAGGATAATTGTGTATCTAGCATCTATTTCATTTGAAGACTCTCTAGGTTTTCATTGAAGAGCTCAAAGTTTAGGGTTGTTGTAGCTACCATATTCTTATGTAGTAGAACTGAGCTAACACATATTCCCTTAGCAAGTCTCAATGTCCTTGGCAGTCTTCCATGCACTGAATTTACTAAAGGTGCCTTTGTCCAACATGGCAAAGAGAGCATTTTTGGCCAAGTTGTCCACATGCGACCTCTTTACCATCAACAGACCATTCATAACATGATTTTTCCACCATGGGAGGTGCATGTTCACCTTCCACTCGAGCATCATTATTTAACTTCATGATTAGGTGGAACTTCAGCAATGACTGTCCACATTTCATCATGCGTAGAAGACGGATATGTTTGTATCCTAATAGCCCAGTTCTCATAATCCTCGAACAATAGTTTTAATCTATCCTCAGAAGGCTACTTCTCTATTATACACGTTCCTCATAACAACATAGTGTACTTTGAATCCCTGGTTCAGGCGAAGACTCCCGTTAAAAGCCGCTCGCTAGAGAAGGTTTAATGAAAGATTTTTCTTTAACTTCTGGTAGTTGTCTCTGAACTTGAATATCAGTTGAGATGTTGGCTAGCTTCCTTAATGAGAAGGATTAGGACCGAGACAAAGCTTTCTGAGAGCTAGCTGGATTTGACTTGAGAAGTTATTGCAGCTTTGAATCTTCATTGTGTAGAATGTTATTGCATGTTGCTACTTGCTCCCTATTTCTAGGCACACACACTTAAATGATCTTGAATGATGAGTGCTTGGAAGCTTCAAATTAAAAACTCGAAGGTGTTACTGCTCAGTATTCAATAGTAGTTTCAATAGTCTTTGCTCGTCCTTCATTTTCTTCTATTTATAGCAATTTGTGTTCCTTCTCGTTGAAGAGTGAGAAGTTTCCCATTGATATTTAATGTTATTCATATGAATTTATAGTCGTTGTGTCATTTGACAGAGAGTAGGCTAGAGTTGGTGCGTTGATATCAGTGATGCAGTGTTGTTATTCTTTTTGTCAGAGCACGTGTCTTTACGTAATTGAATAGTCAGTACAAGAATTGCTTCTTTGTCTCCACTAGCTATATTTTTTAATCTTCGAATCTCTAAATTTGACTTGACTTATTCACTACTGATGTATGCTTGCTGCAAAATCCCGACTTAGCAATTTATTAGATCTTTCTTACAATAGGCTTTGTTGCATGCTACGAAAGCATAATCTTCTTGATGAAATGCTCTCTACAATCTTTGTTCCTTACTTCTTGCTGTAGACTCCTTGTTCCATGCGTCCTTGATGATTTTTCTGTATGCTTGTTGTGACATATGCCTAAGTAGAACTAGCTCTACATATTACAAAATTACAGAGTATGTGGAGGCACTAGTTCCTACCTTACAACATGATTTTGTCATCATCAATACTATACATAAATTTCCTAATAGATTGCTATCACACATAATCCAGATTTTCATTCAAAGATCAAGCATATAGAACTAAGGTATCACTTCGTTCGCGATCACATGGAGAAAAGATGTCATACTTGAAAAGATCCACACAGACATCATAGTTAGCTGATATCTTCAATAAACCCCAGTGTGAATCGCGTTACAATATGCTTCGGACCGAGTTGAGGATGCTGTCTTTGTAGGATGTTCCATGTAGGAAAAATCTATTGTTGTGGGAAGCATTAATAACAGATTGGAACAATCATTCAGAATGATACTATGACCCCTACTAGAGAAGCATTGCATGGTGATACGTTGCACGCTGTAAGTAAGCTCGCTATAAGTAGGATGGCAAAAGAATGGGATGTTGTGATTCACAAAAATGCCTACAACAGTAAACACAGTAAGAAACTACACTAAGCAAAAAGATGGTGATTCCTTGAAGCCTACTGCAGTAATCCTTACTATGACATAGTTGTTGTAAGTATTTAATGTCTACAACATTTAAAGCCTACATCATGATTACTGTAAAATTTATATTTCCTCACAGCATTTGGTGTGCCAGAACCTTGAAACTTGTCAGTTTTTTAAGCGGGAAAACATTCCTTTCTTATCAAGAAAGCTTTCCCCGCATTTAATGTGCACGTCATTTACTGCGTCGTAGCAGTTACCTTTCGCAGAGGTAACTATAGCATTTGCATTTGACCAATGCAACCATTAAATCTCAGCCACTAATTCAAATTCATTGTTCTATCAATGAATCTGAGTTGTTCAAAGGGCATGGATTTCTGGTCATATTGAACCAAGAGTTGTACCTGAAATATACAGTAAAAAGGTTGCATAAACCTATACTTAGAAAGTAAGAAAAAAAAATTGATCGCATCTCTTTGCAAAGAAACCTAAAAGATCCAAAGCCCCAGATCTTTAAACCTTCTTCACAAAAAGAAAAATAGCACCAAAGAAATCTACTCCTAAAAAGAAGAACCAAAAGTTTATCAATCAACATCTTGCTTCTCTCGAGTATCTTTGGATACGGATGGAAGGGAACAATAGAGGATCACAGTTGATTGAAACAATCTGGCGCAAGTTATAAAGAAATCATCTGACTTTCTTCCGCGGTGCCCACATAATGAGATATCAAGAGGATGTGGTGGAGTAATTTTATAGCACTATAGAGGTCACCAAGAATCTAAAGTGTGAACCAACCACCATCACATGCACAGTAGAAGGTATAAAAGTTGAGATAACCCAACTCAAGAACCTGGCTTACTCCGTTACAGGCAAGGACCTACGTCGAGGAGTTCCTGCTTGAATGTTGGATGGTATTTTGTACAACAACAAGCAGAGAACATGCATAAATCTTGTACCAAGATCACTTTCATCCCTAAGTTTGAATATATGCACGATATGTTTAGTTGCAACATACAATGCAAAATAAGGAGTTATGACCATTGTACCAATCCCATATTCTGACTGACGATGGCGGTATGGAAAGAAGAGGCTATGAACTAGCCACAGTTCCCTTTCCCTCATCTTGTTGAGGAGGTCACAAAGAAGAAAGGTTGCAAGTGTTGTGGAATCGTGCTCAACTATGTGTTTACAATCTCAACATTGGGATTGGAAACAGCGTGCTACTAGGCAAAGGGAAGTGGATTGGAGGTACAAGAGAATGCTCTAAGAAGTGTGGAGATGATGATTGATGCTTGCTAAATTAGTTTATTAATTAAAGCAACACTCGCAAGTGTACGAGGTTACTGTAGTAATCAGACAAGTACAATGTCCATCCTACAAGCACCATCAATCAATATCAGGTGTAAAATTATGAGAATCATCTAAAGCAGCTATCTAGACTTTTAAATTGAGTTTTAATGTTTCCAAACTAATTAAGATAATAAAGCAATTAATACTAAGATAAATGGTTAGAAAATAAATAGGTTAAGGATTAAACAAGTAATAAGGGTAATTTAGTAGTAGATTTCAACTATGGATAATCAACAATTAATATCCCAATCAATTAAATATGCAAACCAAATACTTAGTCAGAAGATAATCACTAACATATGTGAAACCCCCTCTCAGAGTGAATTCCATGTGATCATATATAATTAATCACAGTCTCCAATCGATTAATTATATACAAGTCCCAAACCATACTAAGACCAATGCCCCCATGACTATCTCAAACCTCTCGGTTGTTATTGGCTAATTATGCTAATTAATGTGATCACAGTTAAATCTCCCCTCTCGATTTTACTTTTTCTCAAAATAAATTGCTAAACAATACGTCAAACAAGCAATATAAATAGTTAATTAGCTAGTAACATAGCACGAAATTCAATCAATCGGATAAAAATCACTAATCACCCATAATCCACTTTCTAATCCTAGATTATGGAAATTAAACCCCCATAATCATAATATTTGATAAACATAAATATATAGACATGTTTTTACAAATATTAAATAAAATGAAAAGATAAAACCTATCTTCTCTTGTTCTTCTCCTTTAGCTTTTTGCTCTCAACTCTCTCTAGAAAACTATAAAAATTATCTAATGTCCTGAAAATATCACTAGGAAAAGGGTTTTAACTTAGTTTAGGGACTTTATCATCTAATGGGCAAAAAATTGAAGAGTTTAGGCCAGAACATGCAATTTTACGCTGGTACCGAGCACGGACCGTGCACATTTTCACTGTGGTACACGGCCTTGAAATCTTGATTTTTGCCCGGGCCATGTACGATTACACTGAGGTGGCCGTGCATGACCCAAAAGATCAAATTTTCTTTAAACTTCGGCACAGGCTGTGCACAAATGCACTAAGGTGTACGGCTAGGCCGTGCATGACCTAGAAGAGTAATTCACCCCTGGACTCATGCAGGGGTCATGCATCTTTGGGCTTGGTCACACGGCCAGGCCGTGCATGGCCCATTTGGCTCTTTTTTTTTTTTCCTTTTCTTCGTCTTTGCTCTATTCGTCGTACTTTTGGCCTGTTTTACCTATAAAACACTTGAAAATGGTTTTTTCAGTGAGAGAAAGAAAATACAATAAAATATGACAAGAGGAGCTTAGAAAATATAAACACACGATAAAAGAACTTATTCTAAGAACGTTTTCCTACCAATAACCTCATATGTCAAGTGATGAAAAGGGAGAGGTCACCCTCATGCGGGTAGCTGTCATCAACAAGAGAAAAGTTATGGCTTAGAAGCCCCCTACTAAGAAGAGGACTCAATCGAATCGATCATTTTCTCTAGAGTTGTAGAAGAAGAGGAAGTGGAAGAGAGTAGTCCTGAGGAACAACCCCTACAGCAGAAGAGATGCAGGCTAGCCAAAGCCCACGTCAAATAAAGCACTGTCGAGTAACTCTATGGTAAGCCTGGGACAATACCCTCACGACAGGCTATAATCCTAACCCTAAAACACCGCAAGTGTATGGGTGTAGGTGTATATAATAGAAGTCAAGGTCGATCCACAGAGAATAGGTTAACGTAGTTTGAGACCCTAATTATCTAGGATTATCCTAACTAGACACTTGAATTTGTGAATGATTATTGAATTAATAAACTAAATTGCATATAAAGTAATAAGCGAATTAATTAACAAAAGTTGATTTCCTATCAAAGAGAATGTATCCTAGGATTTCGATTTCAGAAATTACACTAATGATAATTAATCTTTAATTTATAAACCTTTAAACCAATTTTACTATCTATTAGGTGGCACTTAATTAACTTAACCTTTCTCTCGAAGCGACTAAGTCGTAGATTGATTAGAATAATTACTCTCTCGAGACAATTGATCCTAACAACTCCTAACAACCCCTTAACCCTTGCCTACGCAGTCATAGACAACTACGCAATATGTTATACGTCTATTAACAACTCCCTTCTCTCGAAGCGGAATTGTTAAACGATTATACTAAACCTAATTGATCAAAATATGTTTAATCATAAATTAAGAACAAACACATAGATAGATAAAATATGTGGCACAATGTCGTTTTCTTTTTTTAGCCACTTTTTGTCGCGACCGCGTGCCTTCCTGTATTGCGGCCGCGATGGTTCACCACTGGTTCATCTCTAGACCGGTTCAAACCGGTTTAGATTGATTTTTTTCTTCTCTTTGACCTGTTCTTTCGTCCGATAGTTGTAAAATACGACTTTTAACCCTGAAATACTGAATATACCTTCAAAACAAGTCAAACACGTTAAATGGTCCAAATATAACAAATCTACACAACTCTCAACTAAATATGCATGTAAATGCTATCAAATACAATTCTAAATCAACCTAAATACATGCATAATTAACGTGTATCAAAACCCCCCAAACTTAAACTGTTGTTCGTCCCGAACAACAAAACAAAAGGCACAAAGAATACAAATGATTATGCAATGGTTTAGGCCGATTGGATGAATTTAATTTTAGACTGATTTTTCTTCAAAAAGCTAGGCAACATAATACAAATGAGCATATGTGATAACGCAAAAATCAACTACTTTCGAGACTTTGAACTTTCAAATTATTCAATCCTCACTGGGTAAGTGTTTCGCTGATCTCTCAAGTGTTTAGGTTAAAGCATATTTTTGCTCAAATTGAACTACATGTGAAGCCTACCATATGCTTTCCAATCGTCTAAACTAGACCTCGTACTCGATATATGTGACAAATGATATAAAAGGTCTTTCTTTTTTGTTGTAATGTGGGCTTAAGGTAAGGTGGGATACATTTAGACAAAAGTGACTACTTTTGGACTAATCAAGTTACTTCTAACCCGACTACCCTTCAATACAATCACTCAGCCTCACTCTTCAAATTTCAACAAATCACCCCGCAAAGTGACTTCTTCACCTTCAAAAGTCCTTACAATCGTAAGTGCTCTTCAATTATATGGGTACCACATTTTGAGACTACCCGAATTTTCTATTCAACTCAAACAATTTAAGCACTTGTGTCCTAGCCTCTCCTCAAAAGTACTAAACAACTTATATGCACAAGCTCTTTCTTTTATTTTTCTAATTTTTTTCTTCTTTTTTTTCTTTTTTTTTTCTTTTTTCGAACTAAGAGAGACTATTCTTCTCGGCTTTTCACCTATCATTTTGTTCTTCCCTTCATCTTTTGAATATCCACTAGTTTTCCCTTTTCTTCCCAGAATTTTTTTTTTTTTACCTAACTATCTTGCAATCCTCCTTCCTCTTACTTGATTAATCCAGTTAAGGCAAAAGGTTTAAATCGAAAGGTTTTCAGCTTGTAATGTCGGGCTATGAAATAATAGGTTATTAAGCTCAAATGGGCTAACTAGAGATAAATTATGAACTTTTGGTACAAAGGGCAACTTTTCAAGGCTAAAAAATAGGCTGAAAACAAAAACTGCCTAAGATCATTTCCTAAGTCACAACACATACCTGATACATTCATAGTAAAGACTCAAGGTAAGTTCTAGAGACTAATACACATATTCAATCAGAATTCACAACCAAAAGAAGTCACATTACTCCAAAAATAGTAGTACAATTAATCTCAAATTCTCACAAGGTTAGTTTTGATCAAATATTCTAAGTTCAAACTCAATTTCGTCTCAAATTATCTCTCATTCTCTACTATGTGCCAATTTTGCTACAATTTCCAAAATCTTTTCATCATTAACTTTTCATCATCACTCTTTCCCTATTTTTTCTTTTCTTCTTTTCAATCATTTGTTACCACTAACCGCTCGGGTTTTTCTTTTTCTTATAGACTTCAACTAATAATTGAAGACATGAAGCCTAAAACTAAACTACTAAGACACTAAAAAAAAAAATTAAATCAAGGACCACTACAACCCAACATAGCACATTACTAACACAAACGAGCTCACAGACCCAACGACTTCAATAAAATAATAAAATGGGCTTACAAACCCAATACTCCAACTAAAGTAGCATAAACAGGCAAGTAAGTAGACATACAAAGCCAACAATCAACCCAAACATGAAACAAACAACAGCAAATAGCAAATGAACAAGCAATAAGGAACTAAAAGGCAAAAATAGCAACAAAAATAAATAGCGGCCAAGACGTCCCACAATACACCCCCTCCCCCAAACTTGGCGGAAAGCCAATGTTTGGAGGAAAAGAGAGGTATGCCTTGGTACTAACATACAATCATTGTGGCGGTGGTGGTGGTAGGAAACCATGTTGGCTCCAAAATTAGGCCAATGCATCCCACCGAAGGTCCTGCTACTGCCTCCACGTGCATTCCTTGTTGCTTTGGTCGAGGAGGGTATTCTAAATAGCTCGCTGATCATGCAATTATGTGCTAATGGTTTGCACAGCCCCTCGAACCTCTGTTCAGTGCCTCTCCATATGGGTGCCAATTGATTGTACCTCTTGGTGATAAAGCTGGACGTCATCCCAGAGAGATGCTATGAGTCCTTCCACGTCCTTAGTCAGCTCGGGCGCGGATCCAACTGTTGCTGCTGATCTCTTCTTCCTATATGGCCTAGGAGCTCTGCTGCTACCTTCGGCCGCTTGCCCTTGATCGAAAGACTTCGGAGTCCGGCATTTGGGAGCGCTCAATATGGTCTTCACAATCCAAGGTCATATTTTTTGTATGTGTAGTGCTCATCACGATTGTTCCGTCCTCGTAAGGAAGTCGAAGGTATGGTCCCACATTTTGATAAACATAAAGGACCTTCTTGTCTTCTCCCATGACCACAACTTGCATATTCTCCAGTAGCTCCCATGTGAATTGGACATCACCTTTAATCGGTATCATGTCATCCAAGTCAATATTATCAAAAGACTCGGCTATAGGTGTCATCAACCCTTCGATCATAATGTTGTCCTTCTGCTTCCGAATTATATTCTCGAAATGCTCCATTAATAGCTTGGCAACATCTACTTATGCTCATGGAACATATTCCATATCATCTGCAGCTCAGCTTGTCTCATTGCACCTGTTTCCTTTCATGCAAACAGAGTGTGGGCCAAAATTTTCTGGAGGTACCGAACTACGGGATTGTGAATCCATGAGGCTTTAGCAGCATTTACAACATATCTTTGTGGTTCCACAAGGGGATGGAGCAGCTGTTAATATACCCCCAAAACTCTTAAACATTAAAAATTTCCGGTGGGTCTTGTCTGGCAGCCTTAGGGAAGCCATATATCTGATCCAGCTGGGCATATATCAGTGAACGATGTTTGCCCATCAGCTGGGATGTAATACCGTCTGGTCGGTGAGAGTCCAGTGCACTTGCCGCAGTGATGGAAAATGCGCTCACAAACTCTAGTGTGAGTCTCTTGTAAGTGAGCTTTGCTTTCATGAATTTGAGCAGGCCTCCCTGGACCAGAAGGCCTCTGACATTATCATGGATTCCCATCGCCCGAGTCAGTTCATCATTGCTAAACCTTGTTACCACTACCGGGCGGTGGCGAAGCAGATCAAATAGAGCTTGTGCTCGTCCCTCTCCACTGTGAATCCATTGAAAGTCTGCCTATCATTTAGATTCTTTGATGTCGGTTCTTCAACCATGGGTTGCTTGCCTTTGCTAAGACTAGAGCTTGTCTTTTTAGGATCCATCGTAGTGCACCTACACACACAAAGCACAACTCTAACTTCAACAACCACTAATGTTATATAAATCATGAACCCCTTAGACAATTAAATAGCATTCCTTTAACAAAATATGTAATCAAAACGCATTTACAATTAAGCTCAAAGATAAATTTAGATTGCAAAGATTAGTTCAATCATCTTTACACAACATAAGCACCACTTATGCAACATGTACTATTTCAACTCAACTTTTACCCCCTAGAGTATGCATATAGTCTAATGTGATCAAACTATCGTGTAAGACGACTCATATGAACATCTAACAAGTAATGTGAAAGTCATTCATCATCTTAATACACACATAAAGTCTAAGGAGATCATAAAATCAAGGTAAAACCACATTCAACCTACGCACATAACATGTTCGAAGAAATTCCTCAATAAACAAATCCAAATAATTTTCATATCGTTGCTATTCAACCAATCCAAACACAATCAACAACACAAACTTAGCTTCGATGAACACCTATACTATCTGCATTATACAACCCAATTGATTTCATTAACTAATATGCACTGCAAGTGCCAAGAACAATTGACGATGAACCAATATTTCTTCAAACTCAAAAATTCAACTAGCTTCGATGATAAATAAGCATAATAAATAGATTAGAGCAATAAAAGCTTGGGTTAGCTTCACTTATCGGAGAAATTTAGTCGAAAATTCAAACTTGGAAGTGCCTTAGGTTCGTCGAAACTGGTCGAGCAATCCGAAATTCATGGTGCAAGAGATAAATCTTTATGTGTGCTTGTGTTTGTGATTATTTTTGTGTGATTATTTGGTGTTTGAAACAAGAATTTGTTATGTGTGTGTGTTACTCGCGTGTGCAAGAGATAAGAGAGGGAAAGTGGAGAAAAACCTGGTCTGCCACGATTTTAAACCTGGTGAGTGTGTGTCGCGACTGCACGAAGTATGTGTTGCGGTCGCGATGATTTGAGCTCAAAATTAATTTTCCAGGCTTGTTTTGTTGCGGCCACGAGAAGGGTTGATCGCGCACCAACTTCAAAAGTATTAATGGGGCCAGTTTTGTCGCAGCCGCGAGGAAGGGCCCTCACGGTCGCGACTCCTTTGCTTTGTCCTAGCTTGATTTTCTCCGTCTTTCGACCTTTGTTTCTTGGTACGCTCATCCATATTAGTTCCTAAAAACATTAAGAACACTAAAACATACGTAAAAATATAAAATAAAGATAAAGAATAAAAATTAAAGAAAACGGTAAACATCGGGTTGCCTCTCGACAAGCGCTTCGTTTTACATCTCAAGTTGGATGACCTTTTTGGTTCAGTTGAGCTCTTTCAACCGCACTTGATGCACGGTTTAAATTTGGTCCGGTTGATAGTATTTCTTCATTCTTTGTCCATTGGCGAGAAAAGTGCTCCCGTCTACGTTCATTAACTCAACTATGCCGGATGCTCGAACGGTCTAGATAGTGAATGGGCCTGACCATCGTGATTTCAGCTTTCCTGGAAATAATCTTAGTTGAGAATTGAACAATAAAACTTGTTCACCGGCTTTAAATCTTCAATTCTTTATCATACGGTCGTGAAACCGTTTTACGCGTTCTTTGTACAAACTGAAGTTCTCAAATGCTTGATTTCTGATTTCATCCAATTCGTTGAGCTTAAGAATTTGCTCTTTCCGAGCTGCCTTAAAGTCGAAATTCAACTTCTTGACTACCCAATAAGCTCGATGTTCCAATTCCACTGGCAGATGACATACTTTCCCAAAAACGAGTTAATACGGTGGAAGTCCCAAAGGGGTCTTATATGCCGTCCTATATGCCCATAGTGCGTCATCTATATTCATCGACCAATCCTTTCTATTCCCATTCACAGATTTCTTAGGGATTTGCTTGATTTCTCGATTGGCCAGCTCCACTTGACCGTTGGCTTGAGGATGATATCGAGTCATGACTCGGTGTTTGACCCCATATTTGGCTAATAATGCAGCTAGCCACTTGTTGCAAAAGTTTGACCCCCATCACTTGTTAAGGCTCTCGGAGTCCCGTAACTAGTAAGAATGTTTCTTTGGAGGAATTTTAGTACTACCTTGGCATCATTTGTTTGGGGTAGAACAACATCCACCCATTGTGAACCCATTCGAAGATGGAAAAGGTCCCATGAAGTCTATACCCCACACATCAAATAGTTCAACTTCAATGATCGTGGTGAGGGGCATCTCGTGCTTTCGTGATATTCCTCCCATTCTTTGACATCGGTCACACTGCATGATGAATTCATGGCAATTTTTGTGGATCATTGGCCAATAAAAACCACTTTGGAGTACCTTTGCGACTGTTCTTGCTGATGCAAAATGTCCCCCACTTGGGGATAAGTGACACTGTGTGATTATGTCCCTTACTTTAGTATAAGAAACACACCTTTGGATAATAGTGTCCGCACATCTTCTGTAAAGGTAGGGATCGTCCCATATGTAGAACTTGGCATCATGATAGAACTTTTTTCTTCTTGTGAGGCAGTAGATCCGGCGGAATGCCACTCATTATGTGATTCACGATCTCACTGTACCAAGGAGCATCTTCTACAACCAACACATGCTCATCCGGAAATGTGTCATTAATTGCCTTCTGCTGTCCCTTTGCATCTGCTTCTTTCTCAATTCTGGACAAGTGATCAGCAACCAAATTTTCACATCCTCTTCTATCTCGGATCTCCAAGTCGAACTCTTGCAACCTCTGTATCCATCTTATCATGCTTGGCTTTGAATCCTGCTTGGCAAACAAATATCTAAGGGCTTCGTGGTCGGTGTATACTATTGTCTTTGCCTGTATTAGATATGCTCTAAGTTTTTCACATGCATAAACAATAGCTAGTAACTCTTTCTCTGTGGTAGTGTAATTCGTTTGGGCTGAATCAAGTATTTTGCTAGCATAATAGATAATTCGAAGATCTTTTCTCTCTTTTGGCCCAAAACAGCCCCTACAACCATGTCGCTCGCATCACACATTATCTCAAATGGTTAAGACTAATCCGGCATGATCAATACTGGGGCAGTCACCAATACTCTCTTCAAGGTCTCGAATGCATGCACACAAGAATTATCGAACACAAAAGCAATATCTTTTTCTAGTAAACGAGGTAAAGGTTTAGAAATTTTAGAAAAAACTTTTATGAACCTTCTATAGAATCCCGCATGTCCTAGAAAACTTCTAACCCCTTTTTCATTCTTTGGAGGTGGCAATCTCTCGATGGCAACAACCTTAGCTCTATCTACTTCTGGCCCTGCAGATGAAATCTTATGACCAAGAACTATGTCATCCGTAACCATGAAATGACACTTTTTCCAACTTAAGACTAGATTGGTGTCTTCACACCTTTGCAAAATCTGAGCTAAGTTGTCTAAGCAATGATCAAAAGACGACCCAAAGACAGAAAATTCATCCATAAAGACCTCCATGATGTTCTCTATCAAACCTCTAAACATCGCCATCATGCAATGCTGAAAAGTAGCAAGTGCATTACAAATCCCAAACGATATTCTACGAAACGCAAAGATTCCATAAGGACACACGGATGTTGTCTTCTCTTGGTCCTCCGGGGCAATCATGATCTGATTGTAGCCCGAATAGCCATCAAGGAAATGGTAGTACTCATACCCCGCTAACCTATCAAGTATTTGATCTAAGAAGGGGAAGGGAAAATGGTATTTACGGGTAGCTGCATTCAATTTTCTATAGTCTATACACACTCGTCATCCCATAATTAACCTAGTAGCAATGACCTCATCTAAATCACTCTTTACTATTGTCATCCCCCCTTTCTTAGGGACCACTTGGGTCGGACTTACCCAATTACTATCTAAAATTGAAAAGATTATCCCTACATCTAACCATTTAAGGACTTCTTTCCTAACAACTTCCTGCATCATGGGATTAAGCCTACGTTGATTTTGAACTGAGGGCTTATACTCATCCTCCATTAGGATTTTATCCATGCATATTGTGGGACTAATTCCTTCAAATCAACAATCGACTAACCTATCGTGGATTTATACCTTCTCAGAACTCGCAACAATTTCTCAATTTCAGACCCAGTTAAAGAGGAAGAGATTATTACCAGATATCTTCTTTCGTTATCAAGAAACGCATACCGTAAATGATCTGGTAATGTTTTAAGGTCTGGGCATCCTTCACCCCCTTTTGGTACTTCCTCAACAACTTTCTTAGTTATGTACTCTTGGGTTGAGCTTCCTTTTGGAGCTTCCTGGAAAGGAGCACTAACACTTTCCACAAGATCAAGGTTAGTAGAGTCATGGTGATCAATATTATATATAGAATCAGCAAGGCAAACTTCAAGGGGATCACAATCACTAGGTGAGATTAGTTTCATATATAATGTGGCATCTAAAGATTGTATAGAGTTACATGTTTCAATTTGATTTACTTCCTCACTGTCGTGTTGCTGTAGAGCTTTATATATAGAAAAAGTAACTTTCTCTTCATCTACCCTTAAAGTTAGTTCCCCTTTTAGACATCTATTAGAGCTTTACCCTTGCTAGAAACGGGCAACCCAAGATCAAGAGGACTTTCTTATCTTCTATCATATCTAGGACTACAAAATCAGCAGGGATTATGAATTTACCAACTTTTAATAAAACGTCCTCTACAATACCCCTTGGCCAACTCATAGAGCGATCAGCCATTTGCAAGGCGATTGTAGTGGGTTTCATAGTGCCTATTCCTAATTTTTCAAATGTAGACAAAGACATTAAGTTGATACTAACTCCTAGTTCGCACAATGCTTTATCAAAAGTTAAATTACCCTATTGTGCATTCAAGAGTAAAACTACCTGGACCTTTGCGCTTTAATGGTAGCTTCCTTTGGATCACTGCACTGAACTCTTCTGTTAGATTCACCATCTCATACTCTTCCCACTTCCTCTTCTTTGCAATTAGCTCCTTCTAGAACTTCGCATAATTAGGCATCTGTTGTAGTACCTCAACAAAAGGGAATGTTGATTTGGATCTTCTTCAGTACATCAATCTTACGAACTGCTCATCTATCTTTTTCTACCTTTGGACCTGTGGGAATGGAATAAGAGGGATATATTTTGGTATGTCGGCTTTGATGTCTCGCCCCTCGCTCGGTTTCAAGGCATCTTTTTGCTTCTTTGCCTTTACTTGCGTCCCTCTTTCTTCTTCCAACTGTTCCTCCTCCACTACCTTCTCTTTATCAGCTGGCAGCTTTGGACCCTCATACTCAATGCCTCTTCTCAACTGAATTGCTTAGCACTGCTCTCTCGGATTCACCACTGTGTCACTAGGGAATCGCTCCTGCTTATGCTGGGTTCCAACAATCTTTATCAGCTGACTCATATTGGTAGAAATTTCAGTAATACTACTCTCGAGTCTCTTTATGTCTGCTCCCTGACCAGTCATGTTCTTATTCAGCTCAATAATTTTACCGTCCATCTTTCTTTCTAGTTGAGCTAGTTTTTCATCGTATTTGGCGAATTGTGACTGCACTATCTCCTCTTATGTTGGCTTCTTGCCATCATGAATCATACCATTTGTGACAGCGAATCCAGGTGACGGATTAAATGAATTCTTCGTGTTTCCATAGGAAAATTTTTGGTGATTCCGGTTAGGTGGGTACTGATTGTACCTCGGCTGATTATTTAGGAAGTTGTTAAAATTTCTCTGGTTTACAAAGTTAAAATCTTCAACATCCTCCTGGCCCACTAACTGCTGTGATGAAGTATCAGTGAGTTGTGCTAACGTCAGACTAGTTAGCAAACTTACTTGATTTGTTAGAGCGGTCAACTGAGATGTAAGAGTATCATTCGGCTCATTCTTGACAGGCTCTGCTTCTACAACACTAGCCACTCTTCTTGGTTGATTGCTCTCGTTAGGCCACTAATAACTAGTTCTTGCAATTACATCCAAAATCGAGAATGCAGTTCCTCACATTCTTCTCCATCAGACTACCTCTTGCAGCAGCACCCACAAGATCTCGTGCTGGAGCAAGCAAACCATTATAAAACTTGCACACCTGCTGCTTCTTTGAAAACCCATGTTAGGGACAACTCCAGATAAGATCCCGAAATCATTCCCAAGCCTCACCGAATGGTTCTTGATCCATCTGCTTGAATTGATTTATCTTGTTATATAGATCTAGCATCTTGCTCGGTGGAAAGTACTTCAGAAGGAAACTTGTGCTCAAATCCTCCCATTCTGTGACATCATCTAGTGAATTATACCACTACAATGCTTTTTCTTTTAGTGAGAACTGGAACATCCTTATCTTTACTTGCTCATGTGGCACGTGATTAATTCAGCTAATCTATGGAACTTGTTTAGATGTACATACGGGTCTTCTAGTGCACACCCACCAAATTGGTTCTGTTAAACAATATTTATCACAATTGGCTTCAGCTCAAAGCTATTCGCGTTCAGTGGTGGTGGTAGCACTCCTCCAACCGACTGATTCGGCAAGGGACGAAGACAATCACTTATGGTTGTGATTTCCTCGTCTGCTTCATCTTGCACAATATGAGCTTGTCTCTGTTGCTGTGGTGGTTATTGCTGCCGCAGATTAGTAACTCTGTTATCCAAGTTGCCTAAAGCCCTTAATATCCGATTCAGGACCTCCTCTTGATTTTGATTCTCCGGAGCATTATCCATCTCGACTGTTGTGATTTCTTCTCGTTCAGTGTCTGTAGGCAGTCGCCTCAATCTCAGGATCGAAAGGAATAAGATGTTCTTTCCCTTTTGACCTAGTGTGCATGCGAAACCTGAAAACACCAACAAAACGAAATACCACGTAATACTAAAATAAATAAAAACAAAAATTAAATAACAAAAGTTAAATTGTAGAAAAATAAAATCTAGTCTAGTATCCTCCTATTACTCAGGATAAAAACTAAGACGCTAAACCTATTCCCCGGCAACGATGCTAAAAACTTGACAGACTCTGATCCTAACCCTAAAATACAGCAACCGTACGGGTGTAGGTGTATATAATGGCAGTCAATGTCTATCCACAGAGAATAGGTTAACGTAGTTTGATACCCTAATTATCTAAGACTATCATAACTAGACATTGGAATTTGTGAATAATTAAAGAATTAATAAACTAAATTGCATATAAACTAATAAGCGAATTAATTAATAAAAGTTGATTTCCAATCAAAGAGAATGTATCCAAGGATTTTGATTTCAGGAATTACACTAATGATGATTAATCTCTAATTTATAAACCTTTAAACCAATTTTACTATCTATTAGGCGGCACTTAATTAACTTAACCCTTCTTTCGAACGATTAAGTCGTAGATTGATTAGAATAATTACTATCTCGAGTCAATTAATCCTAACAAATCCTAACAGCCCCTTAACCCTTGCCTACACAGTCATAGACAATTAGGTTATATGTTGTACGTCTATTAACAACTCCCTTCTCTTGAAGCGGAATTGTTAAACGACTATACTAAACCTAATTGATCAAATGATCTTTAATCATAAATTAAGAACAAACACATAGATAGATAAAAAAAATGTGGAGTCTATAAATTAAAAGAATAATTCAACCATTGTTGCAAAACCCTACTCTCTAACCCTAGGACACGAGTTGTTTAGCTACTCATGCCTAGTATCAAATCAATACAATAATTCAAAGAAAACATTGTAAATAAAGTAAAAACTAAGCAAGAAATAATTAAACCCGAGTAGTCGGCTCTTCGATCTTCGTATTGTCTTGCTCGTCAATCCTTGCTCTCACCCTTCTACTCCAAGTACTAAAAGTATGAGAAATTATGATGTGTTCCCTTAATCTCGACTTCTATGTCTTTTTATAAGATTCGGAACGAATCTTGGGGTCTCTAGGCTTGGAGTCCCACTTGGAGCAGGAAACCTCTTAAAAATCGAACTTATGTTGCGGGCGCACAAAATAGCCCTCGCAGTCGCGACCAACTTAACCCAAAACTGGCTTAAAGACAGTCCTTTTGTCGTAGCCGCGATTCATGTGTGTCACGACCGCAATGCTGCGATAGTGTTGTTTCCTCTTTTCAGCCACTTTTCATCGCGACCGCGTGCCTTCCTGTGTCGCGGTCGCAATGGTTCACCACCAGTTCATCTCCAAACCAGTTCAGACCGGTTTAGATCAGTTTTCCTTCTCTTTGACTTGCTCTTTAGTCCGATAGTCGTAAAATACGACTTTTAACCCTAAAATACTCAAAATACCTTCAAAATAATTCAAACACGTTACATGGTCCAAATATCACACATCTACGCAACTCTTGACTAAATATGCTTGTAAATGTTATCAAATACAATCCTAAATCAACCTAAATACATGCATAATTAACGTTTATCACCTCACCTCAAAGATCACCTTTTATTGATCTTGAGACAGTTCGTGTAACGAAGTAGTAAGAGTCAACTACTCGTGATACTTATATTGTTCTCTCTATACAGCCATAAGCCAGAACCCACCCCCTCCACCCCTAGCATCTCAGGAGGTTATGGAATCAGCTTTGGTGTTGCCCCAACCACCAACCTTAGTAACTGCACCATCCAATAGTCCCTGCATCGCTACACAGGTTGAAGACGAAGCTTATGAAGTAGACGAACCACAAACTGTGGATGAAGCTTGTGCACCTCCTCAAGCAGGAAGTGATTAACTAGTAGAGGAGTTACTGAAGGAGGACATGCAAAGGTAATATAGATGGCGTATTAATAGAATAAGGATTTACCTGCCATCTTTGATTGGGTAGACTGGGTGAAGAGGAGAAATGGGTCACCACTTGGGCAATGTCTACTGACATCATTGAATTAACCTCTAGGGACTTTGATGATGACATTTGGGTTATGACAAGGTTGTGCCTACAGAACAAGACAACCTTGAAATGCCATGTTGACGACGACTCTACTGATTACATAGACAAAGAAGAAACTAGAAACATCACCAAGTCCTAGAACAAAGTAAGAATGACTTTCACCAGCGGTACCAAATTTCTTCCATTAGAGGGATGTTCCAGCAACCCATTGATGATTCTACAGCAATACAACCACATGTTGGAGAGAATTCTGAGGAAGATCGTGTTCCATTATCTTCTATTTTCAGAACTTAGTAGCACGCCAATGAATCTACTATAAGAGATGACGCAGTAGAAGAGGCAACAATTACCTCTGAAATTGCCCATGGATCTACTAAAGGCGAATTCCAGTGGAAGAGGTAGCAGCTGAAGTGGCCAATGAACCTACTATAGAAGAGGTGGTAGTAGACGATGCAGTAAACACTTTTTAGGTCGCCGATGAATCTACTACAGGAGAGATTGCAGTAGACAAAGCAGTGATTATCTCTCCGACACCACATGTATAGCTGCAAGGAAGTACTCAAGGTGGGATCCAAGAAGAAGAAGTAGCAGGAGTTGGAGAAGCTACTTCTCCAGCGCAGCAAGCAGCTGAAGTAGAAAAGGAGAAATAACAAACACCTAGTACTCTTGGTGAAGTTGCTACTACTACTATTGCAGACCCAGTTCAATATGGTGAATTATTGAAGGAGAAGAACACACTAAAGAAACTCCAAATCCTCAATTAGTTGAACAAACTGAAGATGAACAACTTCTGGACTGTGACGACAGTCCCACACCAACTCCTTCCAAAAGAAATTCAGATGAGGAAGAAGAGTATCTGCTAGAAGGAGAGTACATGGAGATTGACCTAGAAGCCGGAACAATCATTATAAACTAAGCCTGAAAACAAAGTCAAATAACCTTGAAAAGATAAAGGCTATTGCGATTGAGTTGGAAAAAAAGAACCGGAAAGTATGGCCAAGGAGCAGGCTGACATTGTCGTACTGAAGAAGGCACATCAAATGAATCAGCAGCTCAAGGCACAAAAAGTGTTGTAGTAGACACATAACAAACACATCAGTCTATTGAATAGCTTTATGGACCAATTGAGGCATACAACCAAAGAACATGGTGAGAAGCACCACTAAGAGCAGCATCATGAGGAGGTACCTACTAAGAGTTAAGCACTTTGAACAAATCATGTATACATAATGGTGGAGGTATACTAAAAATGACCATGGTCGATCTAGAAGGAGGAGGATCAAAATGATAAGGACAAGAGAAGAAAAAGAAGCAAGAAGAACACTAACCAACGATTTGAATTTCTTTAGTGGATAAAACATAGATAAAAAGAATTGTTGTTGGGTAAAATCTTTCATCCCTCTATCGTTTATACTGTATAATGTAAGAAATTTTTTGTTTGACATACACTTACTGTAACTATAATAGATTATAGAATATCTAACGAAACAATTATCATTCACTACCAAATGATTACAACTCGTAATCTTGCATCACTCGTTGTCATGTGTTGCCTTTTGATGATTGATTGTTTTGGACTAACAGTTTGGTGTCTTTTGGCTTTAAGTTTTATATTCATATGGTTTTGACATCATCAAGAAGGGGAATTTTGTTTGGAAGGCAGTAACTAGTACCCCTCATATACTCTGTAATATTTGTAATAGATAGAGTTAGTTCTACTTAGGCAGAAGCCACATCAAGAGTTACAGCAAGATCATCGATGACGCATACAACAATGAGTCCGCAGTAAGAAGTAAGGAATATAGGCTGTATAGAGAATGCAACAATGAGCTTATGGTTTCATTGCGTACAACAATGTCAACCATGTCAGCAGAGGATAATCAAGTCAAAGTCAGAGGATCGAAGTTTTGGATCACGTAGCATTGGCCCTACATTTTGGATCACGACGGAGACTCCATCTTCCTGCCCCAAAGCAGCAATCCTCATGTTGGCTAAATCTTCCCAACCCAGAAGGAACGAGTCTGAAACAGCCTTGAAGTCGATCAACGGAACTCCACAATGCTCTAAAATCGGTGTGATAAGAGCTCCGCTGAAGATTGGATCATATTGCTTAGGCTCTTTCTTTCTGGTCGCCGTCAGTTCCTTCACCGTCCTCTCAAAAGACTCAATCAACACTTCTTCATATCTCCTATCAGTCCTTTTAAGAATGGACCATAGGATACTAAGCTCAGACATCCTTGTTGCCCCCGTCTCCTTCCTCCCAAAAAGTGTCAATGCCAGAAGCCTTTGCAAAACCTTTACGACTAGACTTCTGATCCAGCTCATTTTGGAGCTCTTAGAATCGAAGGCTTGTGGTTCAACCAAGCCGGGAGCAACAGTTATTTGCCCCCAGAACCGCCCGACGTTGAACTCATCGATACTTTCCAAGTCTGTGGTGGAGGGGTTTTCCTTGAAACCATAAATCCTCCTCAACTCTGCTGCTATGAGTGTCATCTTTTTGTTCAGCAGATGGAACAAAATACTGTGGATTCTGTTTCCACATTTTTCGGAGTTGGATCGAACAGTCAGTGTGCTGAAGAACTCAAGGACGAATCGTCGGTAGGTGGGCCTTGGAGTGCACAGTCCAATGAGGCCCGATGCTCTCAGAAACTCATCGACATTATCCTTGATTCCCATATCAGTCAAACACTCGGTTCTGAAATAACGGGTGGCAACAATCTGACGCTTCAGTAATAAGGCAAATCATTGTTGGTGAACTGGGTCTTCCAATATGATGTCGAAAAGCCGGCTGTCTGGCCCTGTGGACGTTGGGACTTTCGGGGTTTTGATCTCCGGTTCCTCCGGGATGTGGTCCCGGATCACCAACTTGCCCTTCCCCTTTCCTATACTTGGTGTGCCCTTGCTTGTGGTAGCACTTTTCTTGGATGTCTTTTTTTATGGTCCCATTTGGCCTACAAGACAAACACACACACTTAAATTCCGAGTTTTAACACTTATCACCAATTGAAACATTAACTCTAATCAAATAGAAGACCAATCACTCATGTTCAAGTAACACAGAAAATCACAAGTGAATTCACAATCTAGATGACTCAGTTGACATGATTAAATGTGCATAAATGGCAAACACGCCCAATCATTATCCTATTGCAAGAAAATTCTACCAATGCTCAACAAAAATAGGTTAATTTCATTTCATTATTATCAAGAGTCTAAAAGTGTCTACTCTTCACACAAATTCACTAATCAACCTAATAATCGAACATAATAATAGAATCAAACACCAAAAAGGGTAACAAGAAGGAATACATGTCAAGTAGTTAGTGATGTAGCAAAAATCAACTTCAATCCTCAATTTTCAATGATTCTCAAACTAATCATCATCCATCATCAACAAATCATGCAAAAACAAAGGCTATCACTACAAATTTAGTGTTAGATTAATTAAAAACATTCAACATTGGCAAAAATTCACAAAACACGTGTGCACAACCAATATCAATATATCAACTAGTCCAACAACAAATTGCCCCAAATCTTAACAACAAAGTTCATAATAAAAAAATAAAGATTGAGGGGAAAATAGCCGTACTTACCGGTCGAGTTTAATCGAAAAAATTTGAAATTTGGTTTTTCGCGCCCTTTTCGACCCAACCCCGACTTTGCTCCAAATCTGAAATTTTTCGGATAGAAATATTTATGATGATGTGGGTGAGGTGTGGTGTGAATTTGAGAGGAAGAAATTGAGTAAAAATGGCGAATTTTGTTTGTGTGTGTGTGAGTGTGTGTGTTTCGCCAATTTCGCGAGGAGGAGGGGTGAAATGCCCTACCTCGCCCGCGTCTGGCTATTTATACCTGGGAAATTGGCCGCGGCCGAGGCGCAAAGCATGCCGCGGCCGTGGCGAGTGATCGACTTTGCCGCGGCCATGGCACTGATACACCGCGGTCATGGCGATCCGTCCAGTGTGTTTTTCAGGGATTTTGGGCATGAATGGCCTCGGGCGTGGTCTGGGAACACCACGGGTGAGGCTCTTCTTCACCACGGGCGTGGCACTTCCTTGCCTCGGCCGTGGCCTTTTGTCCAGAAAAGATTCACATTTTTCACTTCTTTGACCTCGGTCGCGGCACCACTTGACCTCGGTCGCGGCGTGTTATACACCACGGGTGTGGCATGTTTTACCACGGCCGTGGTGAATCTTCCAGTGGACTTTGTGGATTTCCAACTCATTTTGCCACGGCCGTTTCACATTTAGGCCTCGGGCGAGGCATACTTGGCCACGGCCGCGGCGTTGAAGAGCCACGGCCGAGGTGAGTTGTCCAAAATGGCTTGACATTTTTCCTCGTTGGAGGCCGTGGGCGAGGTGGATTGTGTGCCACGGCCGTGGTGAGTTCTCCTGGGTAATTCCTCCATTTTGGGCTCCTTCACCCCCTTTTCACACTATCTCTTTGAATGGATTGTTGGGCCCCTACACACATTTAAACAAAATAATTCAAAACACTAAATAATAGTAAAACTACTAAACTATGAATTTAAAATGCGAGAAAACGAGTAACCGCCGGGTTGCCTCCCGACAAGCGCCTTTGTTTAACGTCGTTGGCTCGACGGAAGATTTTTTAGTTCAATTGACCAGGAAGGGTTCCTCGGTCCCTCCCTTCCGTGCTTCATTCAATCCTCGCAGGTCCTTACGGGCCTCCCACTCTTCCTTACCGTCTTCTGGCAACTTAATTTTTGGGTCAAGTACACCCGGATCCTCTTGGATCCCCAAACTTATTCCTTCCACATCCTTTTCCTTCCTTCCATGCAATCTCTTTCTAACTTTCTTACTGTTCAAAGCAACACTATCTTTCCCAAGCAAGTCAATGAAATCAATAGAGAAAACATCATGTACATCTTTAGCGTGTTTCATGGACTTGAATATATTAAACTTCACAATTTGACCTTCAAACTCCATGGTGAGAGTCCCCTCACGCACATCTATTTTTGTTTGGGAGGTGTTCATGAACGGCCTTCCCAACAAAATAGGTGTGGAGTTTGTTGTGTCTCCTTGCATATCTAATATATAGAAGTCGGCTGGGAAAATAAGATTATTAACCTCAACAAGCACATTTTCAACCACCCCATCCGGGAATGAGGTACTTCGATTGGCGAGTTGGATAACAACCTTAATTTCTTTCAATGGCCCTAAGTTTAGGCTCAAAAACATCGAACGGGGCATCACATTGATTGATGCCCCCAAATCAAGCATAGCTTTCTCAATTAGACAATTACCAATCTTACACGGGATGATGAACATTCCCGGGTCCTTGCACTTTTGAGGGAGTTTCTTTTGGAATATGGCAGACACACTTTCCCTCCTGAGTACCTTGTTATTTCCTTGAGGCCTTCTTTTATTTGTGCATAGACCCTTCAAAAATTTTGCATACCGTGGGATCTGTTTCACAGCTTCAATCAGTGGAACTTTGATCTCCACTTTTTGAAATATTTCAAGCATTTCCCGTTCTCTGTCTTTGTCTACAGCTTTCTTGATTAGGCACGGGAATGGAAGTGGTGGGGTCAGGGTCAGTGTTGGAGTGTTGAGCTTCGGATCCTCAATGGGGATTGGTATGGTTCTTCCTTCGACAGATTCTCTTTCTATTCCCTTTTCTTCTTCATCCTCCAAGTGAGGGAGGCTCTTAGGTGGCTTCTCGAGCACTTTTCTGCTCCTCAAGGTACTTACACTAACATTCTCAACTTTACTCTCTACCTCTTGAAGGGCCTCTGTTTCTCCCTTGTCTTTCACCTTCTCGGTTTCCTTGGATGAGAAGTACTTTTTAATGGGGAATGGCAATAAATGATCGGAGAAACATGCCGCCACTGCTTCCTTTTGCTTCCTCGACTCCTTTGCAAGTTTCCACTTTGGTGTCCGAATTTTAACTTCAGCCACATGGGGAGGTGTGTACCCGGGCTTTTCAGGCTCTCCAAGTAACTCCTCATTCATAACAAAAATGACACTCACACTTTTCGGGTTGACTTCCGGTTGAGCCGGTAGTTTTCCTCCTTGTGCACTTTCGAGTCTTGATACCGCTGAAGATATTCGACTAACTTGATTCTCTATGCTCTGAAATCTCGAACTCGATTCTTTTTGCAATTGGAGCGTGCTAGTACCTAAGCTTTTAACAATGTCCGAAAGAGATGGATCACAGGGTACCTGCTCGGGTGGCTGTCTTTGCTGAAACATTCCCCTAGGAAAAGGGGGTTGGTTGTGCCTACTATGATCACCTTGTTGATTCATGGTTGGATTCTGATTGCCATATTTAAAATTCGGATGGTCCCTCCAACCCGGGTTATATGATTGTGAATAAGGATCATACTTCCTCCCGGATGAGTTAGGATTGAAGTTGTGAACCGCATTGGCATGGGCCTCCATCTCTTCTCCAAGAATAGGGCAAGAGTCAGTGGAGTGCTCGGTTACTTGACAAATTCTGCAAGGCTTTGGAGTAGGAGTGCCACCCGAGATCACTTTCTTCACCAAGTCGGTGAGCTGGTCCAACCTCTCTTCAACGCTTGAGTCGATCACATCCGTGACTCGTCTCACCGGCTCTCTACATCCGAACTACTGAGTGTTGTCGGCCATCTTGGAGATCAATGCTCGGGCCTCGGATGGTGTCTTGTCGGATAGAACCCCTCCACTCGCCGAGTCTATCATATTTCGATCCGTCAGACACAATCCTTCGTACCAGTACTGGATTAGCAACTGTGGAGTGATTTGATGTGGAGGGAAACTTCCTACAAGCCTCTTAAATCATTCCCAGCATTCATACAGTGTTTCCCCCTGCATCTGCCTCACTCCACTGATCTCTTTTCGAATGTTAGTGGCTCGAGAAGCTGGGAAATACTTTTCAAGGAATTTGGTTTCCATCTGCTCCCAAGTGGTGATTGATCCGGATGGCAAATAATATAACCAATCCCTAGCAAGAGCCTTCAGGGAAAACGGGAATGCTCGAAGTTTGATCTGTTCTTCCGTCACCCTCGATGGCTTCATACTTGAACAAACCACGTGAAACTCTATAAGGTGTTTATGAGGGTCCTCTCCAGACAGCCCATGAAAGGAAGGTAGTAGGTGGATGAGTCCTGATTTCAACTCGAAAGCAGTGTCGTTTCCTATAGCTGGGAAGGTGATGCACAAGGGTTCTTGAGCAACCCTTGTGTTAGCCAACTCCTTCATTGTTCTTTCTTGACCTTGGTCCTCAGCCATTTCTTCCAACTTAATGATCTCTTCACCCCCTAAATTCAATACTTCGATTCCTTCTCGGACTTGCTCCAAATATTGAGCTCTCCTTCTCAATTCTCGTTCATGTTCTACAATATCAGGTTCAAATAACAATCCTTTTTCTCCTTGCGAACGCAAGAACATTCAATACAAGTAAACAAAAATAAGGAAACAAAGTAAGATTATAAGATTACTAATCTAAACAAGAAGATAACTATATATGTAATTTATCATAATGCTTGATCAACAAATCAACACTAATCTAATCACCGTTCCCCGGCAACGGCGCCAAAATTTGGTAGCGCGACTGTCGTGTGTCACTTTACCAATTTAAATTGTGTATAAAGAATACACTAAACCTTACTGACTATCCTACTTAGTAGAATGGTAAATAAGGGTCGATCCCACAGGGAACGGCCAAACAGTTTTGATTCCAATGTCAAGCAATTTATGAAAGTATGCAAGAAATAAATACTTAAGAAAGCAATAAAGATGGGGGAATTGATCAAGGACTAACAATCTACTAGTAGCAAATAGAAGCAACTAAACGAAATTAAAAGAAACAAATAATAAAAGACAATAGAAGAGATCTTTTTTGGTTTTGGTTTTCAAGTAATAAAACGATCCACCCTTGATCATGCTTCCCCTTGGTCTTGGATGATTGATGCAACTATGTTAATGCCCGATTTAATTGTGATTCAAACCCTTATCTCAAGGCTATTAACAAGCTCTAATAGCCTTGTTGTCCCTTAATCTTAGTTAATTTAAGCTCTTCGACTAACCCTATTCAATTTAACCGAATCCTCGAACAAGCTCTCTTAGATCCAATAACCAAATGCATTAAACACTAGGACAACGAGATAAATTCAACATAAAACTCGCAAGCTCGGTTTTAGTGGTTGAACTTTGTGTTATCACCAATAAATAAATCTATTGTTTGCTACACGAGAATCGGAAATCCTACAATTACAGATAGTAATTTCCTATTCTAGCAACACATTCACAAATCCCTTAAAGGGTGATCAATCCAATAATCAATTCATAAATGTGACTCAATAACAGCAAATAACACAAAACCCTTGAATACACAATAATATCGGTAACATTAACTGCAATAATCACATCAATGTCTTCAACTCAAGGTTCCACAATGATCAAGGATGAACTAAAGGGTGCTAGCCACCCATATTAACTAATACAATCAGAAAATAACTAGAAACATAAGAAAACATGATAAATTGGAAGATTAAACCAAGAACTTTAGGTTGAGGATGAATTGGCCTTCAATCTTCTTCCCAATGTGTTCTTGATGAGGATGCAGGCTCAAAAGTGGCTGGAATTGTGTTCTAAAGTCGGTCAATTTTGAATTAGAGTATATATATATAGGGGAGAAAGTGTTAGCTCAAATTTAGGCAAAAACGTGTTTGGGTTTTTAAAACATGGAACCCCACCGCGGCGGTGGTCCAGTGACCGCCTCAGCCGTGGTCTTGTTTGGGCTGGATTTTCCCTTCTTCTGGAGGATTGGCCACGACCACGGCTTATCCTGACCGCGGTCGTGGGGCTTGGCTCGCCACGGTCGTGACGTTGGCTGCCTCGGTCGTGGCAGTTGAGCTGCAATTTGGCCTTCTCTGGAGGATTTACCACGGCCGTGGCATTGGACTGCCTCGGCCATGGCTTGAGCCACGGGCGTGGCACCATCACCTCGGGCATGGTCCCCTGTTTTTCCTTGTTTTCTTCTTCCTTTGAGCTCGATTTGTCAATTTGAGATCTTCGAACCTGTTTTTCGGCCTTAATTCACCTGTCTTGACATGGAAATGAACCAAACACGTCAATTTGCCCAATGAACGCACAAACACACGTGAATATGCACACAAAAGTCCGTAAAAAGACACTTAAATTGACCTAAAAGTGTGTGCACTACCACGTGTACCAAGCATGCAACAATGAGCTTATGGTTTCGTAGCGTACAACAATGTCAACCATGTCAGCAAAGGATAATCAAGTCAAAGTCAGAGGATCGAAGTTTAAAAAATACAGCCAGTGGAGAAAAGAAGTAAGTCTTGTACTAATTATTCAATAACGTGAAGCCACATGTTCTAACGAAAGAAAAAGCAACTTTGCAGCGCTAATATAAAGTTGCTCCAACTCTGACCTACTTTATACTAAAGGATAACAACGACTATAAAGTCATACGAAGAGCATTAGATTGTCCATGAGAAACTTCTTTCTCTTCAAAAAGAAAGAATCCCAAATACTATAAATAGAAGGAGATGGAGGACAAGCAAATACGACTGGAAACTGGACTACTGAGCACTATCACATTCGAGCTATCAATTCAAAGCTTCCAAGCACTCATTACTCAAGATCAATTTTTTAAAGTGTGTTTTTATTAACAGAGAGCAAAAGTAACATTCTATACAAGTGAAGATTCAAAGTAGAGACAACCATCACTAAGTCAAATCCAGCTAGCTATCAGAAAGCTTTGTCTCGGTCCTAATCCTTCTCATCAAGAACTCTCCAACTTCTATTCAAGTTTAGGGGCAATATCCAGTCTTTAAAGAAAAACTTTCATTAAACCTTCTCCTGCGAGTGATTTAACTAAGAGACTTCGTTTGAATTAGGGTTCAAAGTAGACTAGGATCCCTCTAAGGAACGTGTATAATAGAGGAGTAACTTCTGATGATAGGCAAAAATTACTGTAAGGTGTTATGTTGGACTTGGACATCGACATAGCTGAGATTGTATTGTGTGAACATGGTAGCGTCGTTTCCTACTACCAAATTAAATGTGTATGAAGAATACACTTAAACCTTACTAACTACCCTACTGAGTAGAATGGTAAATAAGGGTCGATCCCACAGGGAACGGCCGAACAGTTTTGATTACGATGTCAAGCAGTTTATGATTAAGTATGCAAGAAAGAAATACTTAAGAAAGCAATAATGGGGGGGTTGATGGGAAACTAACAATCTATTAGTGACAATTAAAAGCAAATAGACACAATTAAAAGAAACAAGTACTCAAAAACACTAGAAGAGATCTTTTTCAGTTTTAGTTTTCAAATAGTAAAACAAGTCACCCTTGATCATGCTTCCCCTTGGTCTTGAACAATTGATGCAACTATTGTTAATGCCCGATTAAATTATAATTTAAGCCCTTACCTCAAGACTATTAACAAGCTCTAATAGCTTTGTTGTCCCTTAATCTTAGTTAATCAAAATAAGCTCTTCGACTAACCCTTTTCAGTTTAACCGAATCCTCGAACAAGCTCTCTTAGATTCAATCACCAAAAGCATTAAACACTAGGACAACGAGATAAATTCAACATAAAACTCGAAATCTCGGTTTTAGTGGTTGAACTTTGTGTTATCCCCAATAAATAACTATTGTTTGCTACACGGGAATCGGAAATCCTACAATTACGGATAGTAATCTCCTATTCTAGCAACACATTCACAAATCCCTTAAAGGGTGATCAAACCAATAATCAATTTATAAATGTGAGTCAATAAGAGCAAATAACACAAAGCACTTAAATACACAATAATCTCGGTAACATTAACCGTAATAATCACATCAATGTCTCGACTCAAGGTTCCCCAATGATCAAGGATGAACTAAGGGTGCTAGCCACCCATATTAACTAATACAATCAGAAAATAAATAGAAAAATAAAGAAACATGATACTGATATGGGTGAATCCAAAGATTCGATTGGAGAAGATGATCCTTCAATCTCTAGTCCAATCTCCTTCCTTGGTGGCTGAATAGTGCTCTCCAAGTATCAAAAAGGCATTCCAAAGTTATCCAAAGTTTGGTTAAATTCGAATGGGATGATATATGTATAAACGGAGAAAGTGCTAGACAAAAATAGGCAAAAACGTATTCAGGATTTTAAAACAGGGTAGTGAATCTCGGCCGAGACGGGAGTGTGTCTCGGCCGAGACGTTAAAAAGGGTTTTCAAGAATTTTGGGTCGAAGGTCGATCTCGGCCGAGATTGGGTTGCATCTCGGCCGAGACGTGAAAAGGGGAAACTAGGGCTTTTTTTTAGGTTTTGACTCATCTCGGCCGAGATTGGATTGCATCTCGGCCGAGACTTTCATCTTTGAGATTCTTCAGAAATTTCCTGGAGCCTCATCTCGGCCGAGATGAGATTGAATCTCGGCCGAGATCTTCAGTCTTGCAAAACTTCAGAAAACCCCTGGAGGCTCATCTCGGCCGAGATTAGCATCCTGTCTCGGCCGAGATCTTCAGTTGGCTCTTCCTTTATTACCTCGATCGATCCCTCGACTCCGCGGTCGTTTAATGTTCGATTTCGACCCTTTTTACACCTGTCTTAATACAAAAATAGCTCAAACGCATTATTTTGCCCATTAGAATATAAAAGCACTAAATACACATAATTATGCACGTTATTGACACTAAAATGACACTATAAGTACCCTAAAGTGCGTGCACGGAACACGTGTACCAGAACAACTTAGTGAATTTTTTCTGTATGAGGGAAGAGTGGACGTAAAAGGATTACCCACCTTCAAACCATTATTTGTTGTGTATTTTCTTATAAATTTATTAGTGTTGTGGCATATACTATATATTACTTACTGCATAACTTTTGAAAATCCATTTGTATATTCCGCTGCACAAAACTCTACTTGAGAGTTGATTACTTTAAGAATCATAAGGATACTCTGTTGTAAGCTTAATGCCCAAAAGATGCTTATTGTTTTAGCTTTGTTGTAAGAACCATTTTCCTAAGCATGCAACAACCCTTTGGTTTAAGTATTTTAAAAATAAAAATTTATATAGTTAGAGGCATATTCGCCCTCTCTCTAAAACTCTACCATTTGGGACCAACAGTAACCGAAAAATTAAATTAAACAGACGTTTTTGGTATGGTTCATCTTGGTTAAGTAGATATTTTCGGTTTGTTTCGAGTATAAATTTTACGACTAAAATTATATTTCAGTTAAGTTTGTTTTCATCTGAAGAATTCAGTTTTGACAGAACCGAACCGAATGAGCGCTATATATATATATATATATATATGTATATATATCTATCTACATATTTGCTACCTTAATTTACACTCACATAGCTCATTAGGTTTGTTATTTGTTTTTTGAATACTTTCATATCAGTTGATTTGTGGAGGTTTAGAAAGTCGTGTGTTAAAAAAAAAATAGATTATTTTTTTACTTTAGAGCGCCAGAATATAAAAAATCGACGGGCTGAACCGAAATCAAACTAAAATTTTAGCCCCCACAAGATACAAATAAAGCTAACAAGTAAATCAAAGACTAGCCTATTACAATATTGAATATCTCCAAAAAATACTTCTAGAAGCGTTGTTGAATCATCACCAAAGAATCTGGGAATCGTACGAACTAATAGAAGAACATCGACAGGATTATGGAAACAATGAATGTGTTACAACACTTTTGGAAATACCAGAACTGCAACACTGTAAACTGGTTCCACTATAAACTGATCAAATTGTTCCAACATTTTAAGAAATAGTAGACCGTGACACTGAACAGTAGAACAATGATATTGGTAAAGCTGAGTTGAGGTTAGACATCTACCCGCAAAACAAATACGGCTCGGCTATCACTGTTTGACATATTATTTTCGAAGATAGAACAACTTTCATCTTCTAGATAGTATCACCACAAATTCAGAAGCACCGACGAACTAGAAAAGTGGTAAGAACTTGATGAAATTCTATATGCAAAAAAAAAAAAAAAAATTATGAATGCAAGAATTTCGTAGAGATGCAAATGTGGAAATTTTTTGTGCATGTACATGTCATATATTTGCAAAAAAAAATAAAAAATATGGCATACATATATAGACATCCTCCATTCAAATTGGAAAATAATTACACCACTTAATTCAAGGTGTTACAACACCTTCACTCAAGTGTCACAACAAATTTCAACTTCACATGTTACTTCACTTTAATTTAGGATTTATATCCAGTTATGAAAATCTCGCCAAACCCATTATGCGAGACAACAAGCAGCTGTAGAAGATTTCTGTCAATTTCTCGCGAGAATTGATAACACGTTAATTATGCATGTAATTAGGTCGATTTATGAGACTATTTTATAAGAATTATGTGCATAGTTGGTCAAGATTTGGATAAAATGTTATAAAGTTGACCAATTAATGTATTTGACTCGTTTGAAGTATTTTTTAGCATTTCCAGGATTAAAAGTCGTGATTTACGATTACCGGATGAAAGAACAAGTCGAAGGAGAGTGAAAACCAGTCCAAACCAGTGAAAACCGGCCCAAACCAGTCCGAACCGTCTAAAAACCGGTCCAGACCGGCCTGAACCGATTCAGGAACAAAACAGGGCAAGAACTGACACGGGTGTGTCACATAAGCAACGCGACCGTGCCAAAAGTGTTGCGCAAATGGTGAAACGGCTCTATGGGAGCAACGCGGCCGCGTCAGACCTGCAACACGGCCGCTTCAAAATGTGCATGGTTTGGAAGATTTTAAACAGCAACACGGCTGTGTCACTTGATTAACACAGCCGTGTCATTAGTACCTTTTTTCATTAAAATTCTGTTTTAAAGAGGATTTAAGGCTAATTCCCCTAGGACTTCTTGGAAGCTTATAAAAGAGGACTTAAGCTCATTTTCTAAAGGAGAAAAAATATTAGATTTTTACATTCGATAGACGACTTGGACGACAGAGAAGACTTCAATCAACAGAACGATTTACTCAGGTTTAGCGATTCTTCTTAGTTTTTATTCTTTATCATGTTTTGTTTAGAATATTGTATTGGATTGAAACTAGGCATGAGTAGCTAAGCTATTCGTGTCCTAGGGGTAGAAAGTAGGAATTTTTTATAACAATGGTTTGATTTACGTTTTAACTTATTGATTCCGTTCTTCCACGTGTTTATCTTTATGTTTGTTTTTCATAACTAGATTTAGACTAGCCATCTAGGTTTAGTAATCCCGTTTAACGAATCTACTTCGAGAGGAGGGATTTGTTATCAGACGTACGACATAGAGCGTAGTTGTCTATGACTGTGTAGGCATAGGTTCGTGAGCTTTTGGGAGTTACTAGGATTAATTGACTCGAGAGAGTAATTGTCTTAGTTAATCAACGATTTAACCGCTTCGAGAGGAGGGTTAGGTTAATATTGTGCCGCTTAATAAACATTAGATCGGTTTAAAGATCAATAAGTTAAGTATAATCATCATTGAAGTAATATCCTGAAATTGAAACCCTAGGATACCTTTTCTCCTTGATTGTTAACTCTTTGGGTTTGATAAGTTTGAAATCATAGTTAATTAGTTAAACTTTGTTAGTATTAGTAAAATCAATCTTTGCAATTTAGTATCTAGTTAGGACATTCCTAGAGTATTGAGGTATCAAACTACCTAAAACTATTCGTTGTGGGATCAACCTTGATTATCGCTACTACACCTACATCCGTACACTTGCGGAACATTAGGTTAGAAACCGAAGTGTCAAGGTTTTGGCGCCGTTGCCGGGGAATAAGTTTTAGTGCTTAGTTTTTATCTTGAAAAATAGGAGGAAACTAAACTAGATTTTATTTTTCGTATTTATTTTGTAAATTTTCGTTTTTAAATTTTTGTTTAATTTTAGTGTTACGCAGTATTCATTGTTTTTGGTTTTTTCAGGCCTCGCATGCACACCAGATCAAAAGGGAAAGAAACCCTTCTTCCTTTCGATCTAGAAATCGAAGCGACAACTCGTAGACATCGAACGAGAAGGAATTTCACATCCGAGATGGAGAACCCACCACAGCAAGTAATCCAGAATGAAGCCTTAAACACAGTGCTGACAACTTTGGCATGCTTGGATGATCGAGTTACTAATATACAGCAGCAGATACCTCCACAGCAGCCACAACTGCAACAGCAGCACGGACCAATTCAAATTGATCCAGATGCAGGAGAGGAAGATGATACTCCCATCAGTGACTGCCTAAAGCCTAATCCAAATCAGCAGGCAGGAGGAGTACAACCTCCACCACTTAATGCTCACGGTTTCGAGCTGAAGCCTGCACTAATCAACATAGTGCAGCAAAATCAGTATGGGGGAAGGGCTTTAGAGGATCCAAATGCTCACCTAATAAAGTTTCAACGACTGGCAGATACTATCAAGATAAACCATGTGCCACCCGAGCAGGTCAAACTGAGATTGTTTCCCTTTTCATTGAAGGATAGAGCCCTACAATGGTTCAATTCATTGGAGGATATTATAAGCTGGGAAGACTTGAGTACTTCATTTCTGTTGAAGTATTTTCCACCGAGCAAGATGCTCGACCTGCAGAATCAGATTAACCAATTTAAGCAATTGGATCAGGAGCCGTTCGGAGAGGCTTGGGAGCGATTCCGGGATCTTATCCGGAGTTGCCCTCAACATGGTCTTACGAAGAAGCAACATGTATGTAAGTTTTATAATGGTTTACTTGCTCCTCCTAGAAACCAGGAGAACGCAGCTACAGGTGGTAGTTTGATGGAGACATCAGTAAAGACAGCGTTCTCGATTTTGGATGCAATGGCTAGAACGAGTTATCGGTGACCAAATGAGAGAAACCAGCCACGGAGGGTAGCAAATGTTATGGAAGTGGAGACAGTCAGCAATGAGCCGCTTGAAAAACTCACATCACAGCTGACAGCTTTAACAAGTCAGGTAAACCTGCTAACTAGTCTGACGTTAGCACAGCAGACAGGGGGTCAGGAAGAAGTCGAGGATGTTAATTTTCTAAATCAGAGGAATTTCAACAACTTCCAAAACAATTAGCCTAGGTACAATCAGTACCCACAGAATCGGAATCACCAGAATTTCTCTTATGGGAATGCCAAGAATACACTCAATCCACCGCCTGGGTTTGCAGTCACACATGGTATGATCCATGACGGCAAGAAACCATCACAAGAAGAAATTGTCCAGTCACAGTTTGAAAAGTATGATGATAAGCTAGCTCAGTTGGAGAATAAAGTAGAAGGGAAATTTGTTGAGCTAAATAAGCATATTACTGGCAAGGGGCAGACATCAAGAGGCTTGAGAACACGATGGTTCAAACTCAAGCAAGATTGGTGAGTTATCTTCTAATATGAGTCAATTGATTAAAATTGTTGGGGCCCAACACAAGCAGGGCCAATATCCGAGTGATGCGGTGGTGAATCCGAGAGAGCAATGTCAAGCCATTCAGTTGAGAAGCGGTACTGAGTACGAGGGACCCCAATTGCCAGTTGATAAAGAGAAAGTAGTGGAAAAGGAGCAATTGGAAGAGCAAGTGGAAGAGAAGCAAGCTCAGTCGGGTAGAAAGAAGATGGTGAAACAAGGAGAAGGAAAGGAAATCAAAGCAGATATCCCACCTTACGTCCCGGCTGTCCCGTTCCCACAGGCCTTGAGAAAGAAGAAGATTGATGAACAGTTCGCAAAATTTTTGGATGTGCTGAAGAGGATCCAAATTAATATTCCCTTTGTTGAAGCACTACAGCAGATGCCAAATTACGCGAAATTTTTGAAGGAAGTAATCTCAAAGAAGAGGAAGTGGGAAGAGTACAAGACAGTCAACTTGACTGAAGAGTGCAGTGCTATGATCCAGAGGAAGCTACCGCTCAAGCGAAAAGATCCAGGTAGTTTTACTCTTACATGTCAAGTAGGTAATGTTACATTTGATAAAGCATTGTGTGATCTAGGGGCTAGTATTAATTTGATTCAATTATCTATTTATGAGAAATTAAATCCAGGTACCATGAAACCCACTACAATTGCCCTACAAATGGCTGATCGGTCTATAACTTGGCCAAGGGGGATTGTAGAAGATGTTCTGTTAAAAGTTGGGAAGTTTATAATACCTGCTGATTTTGTGGTCTTGGATATGGTAGAAGATAAAGATGTCCTTTTGATCTTAGGTCGCCCGTTTCTAGCAACGGGAAAAGCATTGATAGATGTTCAAAAGGGAGAGTTGACGTTAAGGGTAGATAAAGAGTAAGTTACTTTTTCCATCTATAAGGCTCTACAACATCATGATAGTGAGGATGTAGTTCAATTAGAAACATGTAGTTTTATTCATTCTATAGATGCTACATTATGTAGGAAGTTAGCCTCACCTAGTGATTGTGATTCCCTTGAAACATGCATTGCAAATTTTGTGTATAATGCTAATTTCCATGACCCTACTGATCTTGATCTTGCCGAAAGTGTTAGGGCATTGAATGCTTTGCCAGAGGCTCCTAAGGAAAGTTCGACTCGAGAAAATATCAACAAGAAAGAGGTTGAGGAAGAGCTGAAGGGGGGCGATGGATGACCAGAACTAAAGCCATTACCTGATCATCTGCGGTATGCATTTTTAGATAATGAAAACAGATATCTGGTAATAATCTCTTCTTCCCTGACTGATTCTGAAACTGATAAGCTATGGCGTGTATTGAGAACATATAAATCTGCAATAGGGTGGTCGATTGCTGATTTGAAGGGAATCAGTCCCACTATATGCATGCATAAAATTTTGATGGAAGATGAATATAAACCCTCTGTTCAAAATCAACGTAGGCTTAACTCATTGATGCAAGAAGTAGTTAGGAAGGAAGTGCTTAAGTGGCTAGATGTTGGGATAATCTTTCTTATTTCTGATAGTAAGTGGGTGAGTCCAACTCAGGTAGTGCCAAAGAAAAAGGAAGATGACGGTAGTAAAGGGTGATCTTGATGAGGTCATAGCCACTAGGGTAATTACGGGCCGGCGTTTATGTATAGATTATAGGAAACTTAATGCAGCTACTCGTAAAGACCATTTTCCTCTCCCCTTTCTAGATCAGATGCTTGACAGGTTAGCAGGATACGTGTATTATTGTTTTCTTGATGGTTATTCGGGATCCAATCAGATTGTAATTGCTCCGGAAGACCAAGAAAAAAATGCTTTTGTGTGTCCTTATTGTATCTTTGCTTTCCGTAGAATGTCATTTGGGTTATGTAATGCGCCTGCTACATTTCCACGTTGTATGATGGCAATCTTCGGGGGTTTGATAGAAAACATCATGGAGGTATTTATGGATGATTTCTTTGTGTTTGGTTCTTCCTTTGATAATTGTCTAGATAACTTAGCTCTGGTGCTTAAAAGGTGTGAAAACACCAATCTAGTCCTTAATTGGGAAAAATGTCATTTTATGGTGAAGGATGGAATAGTTCTAGGACATAGGATTTCATCAAAAGGATTAGAAGTTGATAGGGCTAAGGTAGTGACAATAGAGAAATTACCACCTCCTAGGAATGAAAAATGGGTTAGAAGCTTTTTAGGACATGCGGGGTTTTATAGAAGGTTCATAAAGGATTTCTCTAAAATTGCTAAACCTCTATCTCGCTTGTTAGAAAAAGATACTCCTTTTGTTTTCAATGATGCATGTGTACATGCCTTTGAGACACTGAGAAGGCATTGATCACCGCTCCGGTACTGATTACACCCGACTGGTCACAACCATTCGAGGTTATGTGTGATGTGAGCGACATGGCTGTGGGAGCTACATTGGGCTAGAAGAGGGACAAGATTTTTAGAGTTATATACTATGCCAGCAAGACTCTCGATCCGGCTCAAGCAAATTATACTACCACAGAGAAGGAACTGTTAGCTATTGTTTATGCTTGTGATAAATTTTGTTCCTATCTTGTACAGGCTAAAACAATAGTTTATATTGACCATACTGCTCTTAAGTATTTGTTTGCTAAACATGATTCCAAGCCCAGACTGATTAGATGGATACTGCTTTTACAAGAATTCGACTTGGAAATCAAGGATAGAAAGGGCTGCGAAAATGTGGTAGCTGACCACTTGTCTCGAATTGAGAATGAGGTGGATGCAAGAGGCCAATAGACAACCATTATCGATATCTTTCTAGACGAGCATGTGATGGTGGTGGAGAATGGTCCATGGTACAGTGACATCGCAAATTTTATAGCGAGTGGGATTGCTCCGGACTTCCCTCATCATAAGAAGAAGAAATTCTTCCATGATGTGAAGTTCTACATATGGGATGATCCCTATCTCTATAAGAGATGTGCAGATACAATCATTAGAAGGTGATTCCCTCAATCTGAAGTGAAGGACATAATAACTCACTATCATTCATCCCCAACTGGGGGACATTTTGCATCAGCATGAATAGCAACGAAGGTGATTCAAAGTAGCTTTTATTGGCCAACAATTCACAAAGACTGTCATGCATTCATTCGGCAATGTGATAAGTGCCAAAGAACAGGGGGAATAACACGGAAGCACGAGATGCCTCTTACCACAATTGAGGTTGAGTTGTTCGATGTATGGGGTATCGATTTCATGGGACCTTTTCCATCCTCAAATGGGTTCCAATACACTTTGGTGGCAGTGGAGTATGTTTCGAGATGGGTGGAAGTTGTTCCGACCCAAACGTATGATGCCAAGGTGGTGCTCAAATTCCTCCAAAAGAATATCTTGACAAGGTATGGCACTCCGAGAGCCTAGATTAGTGATGGGGGCTCCTATTTTTGCAATAGGTGGATGACAACTTTATTGGCTAAGTATGGGGTAAAACATCGTGTGACTACTCCGTATCATCTCAAACCAATGGACAAGTGGAGCTTGCTAACCGAGAAATCAAGCAAATATTAGAGAAGTCGGTAAATGGGAACCGGAAAGATTTGGCGATGAAATTAGATGATGCACTCTGGGCATATAGGACGGCATATAAAACTCCTATGGGGCTTTCACCGTATCAATTGGTTTTTGGAAAAGCATGTCATCTACCGGTTGAGTTGGAGCATAGACCATATTGGGCAGTTAAGAAGCTGAACTTCGACTTCGAGGCTGCTGGAAAAGAGCGACTTTTAAAGCTCAATGAATTGGAGGAATTTAGAAATCAAGCATTTGAGAACTCCAATTTATACAAAGAGCGAGTTAAGAGGTTTCACGACCGAATGATCAAGGATCGCGCATTTGAAGCCGGTGAACAAGTTCTCTTGTTCAATTCACGTCTAAGACTTTTTCTGGGCAGTTGAAATCTCGATGGTCGGGTCCATTCACAATCAAAATCGTTAGAGCATCCGGTGTAGTTGAGTTGTTGAATCAAGACGGGAGCACATTTCTCATAAATGGACAACGAATCAAGAAATACTACAAGTCCGACCATATTCAAACCGTACACGAAGTGCGGTTGAAAGAACTCAATTAGAACCAAAAAGGTCGTCAAGCTTGAGACGTAAGACGAAGCGCTTGTCGGGAGGCAACCCGATGTTTACTGTTTTATGTTATTTAAATTAATTCTTCAAGTTTTGTATTTTTAAATGTGTTTTTAGTTTTTAATATGTTTAGGAATCAATATGGACAAGTATCGCAAGAAACGGGGGTCGAAGAGAAGGACAACTCGCATTAGCAGAAGAGGAAACAACACGGCCGCGTCACAGCATGGACACGGCCGCGTCAAAAAGAGCCTAAAAAGCTTTCTGAGAACTGGGAAGCAACACGGCCGAGTCGCAAAACGGACGCCACGTCAAAGTTGACTCAAAAGTAACAGGCCGCGTCGAACAAATGACACGGCCGTGTCAAAAACCTTCTCTAAACGCATATCAATTCTGTGGGACCAACACGGCCGTGTCACATTTTGGACGCGGCCACGTCAAAATCCGCCCAGAAAGCCCAATTTTGGCTTAGAATGAACACGACCGTGTCAGTCCTTCTGAAAGTTAAAAAAACACGGACCAGGTTCAGTCTTCTTCCCCTTTGTCTCTTTTGCACAAATACACGAAAAACACACATATCACACACCTTCCACCAAATCAAGCATAAGCACACTCAAAAATCACACACAATCCAAATCACACACACTAATTCACTCATTGCCCAACAAAAGTCGAATTTTTCGGCTCAAATCAGAGGAACTAGGGCACACTCCAAATCACTATTTCTTCGTCTAAACTTCTCCGGTAAGTGAAGCTAACTCGATTTTGTTTGCTTCCAACGATGTTATTATGCTTAATTGGTGCTAGAGAATGTTTAAATTTGAAATTGTGCGACCAATGTAGTACTTATATGCGAATTATTGATATGGTAGCATGAACGTGCTAGAATAGTGACCAGGTCTTGCTCTAGGAATGAGATGTGTGTTGATTGTTACTGGAATAGACATAAACATTGTGGTTAGAATGGAACAAGAACACCGAGATTAAATTTCATATGTTTTTGTCATTGGGTAATTTTATCAAACATGTTATGTGCATGATTCATAATGAACTTAATGCCTAGATTACTACCTCTTGTTGCAATCCGATGTAATACGAAGATAAATAGGCTTACATTGCATAAGTTACATTGATAGGATTCAATGTTTCAATGTCTAAAGGACTTCAAATCAAAGAATTGAGGAGTTGAGCATGAAATAGGGGGTATATAATGAACAATTGAGCATGTTACTAGCATATGAATATCTCGTTGGATTATTTGGAATGCTTTATTTGTTTTTAGTTAATAATTGTGATAAATTGAGGATTGTGTGCTTATTGAGTTGTGTGGTGTTGAGTGTGTGTACAGGGCACTAAAATGGTACCACCGAAAGGGAACTCTAGTTGAAACAAAGGCAAGCAAGCCATGGTCGAAGAAACCCCGGTTATCAACTCAAATGACAGTCAGACTCTTTTCGAGTTTTCTCTAACACAATCTGAACACAAGGCTCGGTTTTGAGGAGCTTCGTCATCGTACTGTTATCCCAACAAGGTTTAGTAGCGACAATCTGACTCGGGCAATGGGCATTCATGATAATGTCCGTACTCTTCTTAATCGAGTCGGGCTACTTCAGTTTATGAGAGTGCAGCAGACGTACAGGCGACTCACCATCGAGTTCCTGAGCACATTTAGCATCACTGCAGCCAGCTCACGTCGGCCGGACGGCATCACTTTCCAGCTAATTGGGAAAGCTCGATCATTGACATACAGCCAGCTGGATCACATATATGGCTTTCCCAAAGCCCCCCGTGAGAAGCCACCGGAGGTGTTTGACCCGTCCATATTCTGGGCTTTGTTGACAGCTGCACCTCCGATTGTAGCAGCACAACAATATATCTCCAAGTCAGCCAAAGCTTCGTGGATCTGTAATCCAGTCGTTCGATACATACAGAAGCTGCTTGCCTACACTCTTTTTGCCCGACGTGAAGTGGGAGTTGTGAGACAAAGCGAACTCTACATGTTGTGGAATATCTTGCACGACTACAAAGTGGATTATGCAAAGGTACTGATGGAGCACTTTGCCAATGTTATCCAGAAGCAGAAAGACAGCATCATGATTGGAGGTAGGGGTGAGCACGGTCCGGAGCGGTTCGGAGATATGGAAATCTCCAGAACCGAACCAAACCTCGGAGATATTCGGAGATTTCCAAAATTAAATCTCCAGAACCGCTCCGTTGATCGGTTCAGTTCCTTCCGGAGATCGGTTCTTTCGGTCCGGTTATTCGGAGCTGTTCGGAGTTTTTCCTTTAATATTTTTAGCAAAATGCACGAAAGAATTATAGTGTTGTCTTTACAATAATATCATATTGTTAAAGAAAAAGTGTAATTAAACAACTTATAAGTTATATATTAAGACAAGTTTCAAAATCATAACTTATAAAAAATAATTACAGGTTACTGAAGTAGTTATCTCGTCAAAAGAAGAATAACACTAAATTATAAAGTTATTGGCTATCGATAACCTCTTTGGACATTTACCGATTATTTTTCATTGATAAAGCTCTAGTCGTATACATTGTCAATAAGTAAAGGTAAACTTAATATGACTAACTACAGTAAAATTAAAGTTGACTTCAAGAGAAAAAGGTGTGTGCACGAGAAAGATGGAGAATCAAAGAAGAAGGGAACAAGAAACGAGCCACTACTTGAAATTCAGGCGTAGGATAGTAACTATGTGCAGTGAGTTCAGGTTTAGAATTTTGACCTTTATATGTGAAAATAATTAAATATTAGATATAATAATAAATTTTAGTGATTGGATTAAAGAAATGTAGAATTGAATTATCATAGTAATGTATTTCTTTATATAAACTATAAACATATTCACTGTTCATATATTTATAATTAATAGATATATGTTTATTATGAAAATGATTTATTATAAATATTGTACTCTATTATTAATTACTAAATCTTTTATAAAATACTAAAACAGTAGTTATATCATTGTTAAAATTTACTAAAATTCATAATGGTTCAATATTATAGTATAAAAGAAATTAATTAAATGATATAAAAAAATTTCATAATTGATTACTTAGAATCGGTTCTACTCGGTTCTATTTCGGTTTTTCGGTTTGGATCGGTTCGGATTTACAACAAAAAAATTCGGTTTGGTTCGGTTCGGATAAAGTCAAATAGTCAACGGATATTATCGGTTCGGAGTGCTTTCGGTCCGGGGTTCGATGCGGAGCGGATTATCTCCGAGACCCGTGCTCACCCTTAATTGGAGGATTAATTACTCCAATAGCAGCAGCTTTTGATGACATTGACCTGACTGATATGGAGCCGATAATAGGCGAAGTCCAATTTACGTGGGACTAGCTCGAATTGATGCAAGTTGTGGTTTTAGGTGAAGATGGGACCATCCCATATATGTACCAGAATGTTGGACCTTATCTTCGCCTGCCTTATGAGATTGGGACAGCGGTTACAGGTGTACATGATACAGTGAATCTTTCTTTATCTACTGAGGACCATCTTCAGCTATCCCAACCACCGGACTCCGAGGTGTTTTAGTCCAGGCCACCGGCCGAAGGTAGCAGCCAGGCCCCACGACATCCCCAAAAGAAACGAGCCGCAACAGCAGTTGCCCACCAGTCGGAGCTAAATGAGGACATGGTCGACATCATTACTTTGCTCCAGGATGATTTTCGTCTTCATAATGAGTCGATGCAGTCCTTTCGCACTTCGATGGAGAGGCACCGAACAAAAGTCCGGGGATCACTTCTAACGATCCATTCAGAATTAGATGATCAACGAGGAGTACTTAACACACTCCTTCAAAAGAGTGATGAAGAGCGCATGTGGAGACAGCAACAACATACTCAATGGGAGGCGATGACACAATTTTGGAGCCAATATGGGTTCCAACCTCCGCCCCCACCACAGTGATTTGTAAGTTAGCACCGAGGCGTACCACTCTTTTCCTCCAAACATTGGCTTTTAGCTAAGTTTGGGGGAGGGGGTGAACTGTGGTACGTCTTGGCAGCTATATTCATAGTTTTGTTGCTATTTCTTCTTTGAAAGTGGTCATGTTTGATATTTTGTTTTGTAATTGATCGTTTGAGTGTTTGTTGTCTTATCACTTATGGTCAAGTGTCGGGTCTGTGAGCCCTTTTGCATAATTGTTGCTTTAATTGTTGGGTCTGTGTGCCCATTGTGCTCAGTTAATTTTCTTTTGATTTAAAGTATTGGGTCTGTGAGCCCATTTATCTGTTTGATTGGTGCTGTCGGGTTGTGAACCCGAGTTTGATTGTTTTTGTGTGTCCATAATTGAGTTTTTAGGAGTTTAAATTTTAGAGTCTTATTTTTTATTAAGTTGTTAGAGTCATAAGAAAAAGAATTTAAACCCGAGTTGGAATTGTTGAAAATTTAGGGAACCGATGGATGATGATGTGTTAATGATGAGACGATTTTGTGCATAAATTTGAAAAAAAATTGACACATAGTAGAGCATGATAGGTAATTTGAGACGAAATTGAGTTAAGCCTAGAACTTTGATCAAAATGACCCATGTGAGGAATTGAGCCTAAATGTGACTCTTATTTTTGGAGTAACATATTTTCTTTCGGTGTGATTTTGATTGGATATGTGTCTTGGTTTCTAGACTTGCCTTGAGACTCTGATGTGAATATGTCAAAGGTGTAATGTGACTTAGAAAGTGATATAGGCAGTCCTTGCTTTGTAACCTATTATTGAGCCTTTTAAAGAATTATCCTATTTACCAGAAATTTTGAAAAAAATTATTATTATCCGTAGCTAGCCCATTTGAGCTTTCAGCTTTTATTCATAACTCTACGTTGCTAGCCAAGTATCTTTCTATTTAATCGTTGGCCTCAAAATTGGACTAATTGAGTTAAGAGGGAGGTGGATTGGAAGGTAGTTGGGTTAAAAATTGGGAACAAGATGGGTGCAAATATGGATAGATTAAAAGGTAAAGAGAATTTGAAGTGTTAGGTGCAAAAGTAAGCAAGTGAAAACCTCTTCTAGTGTAAGGCTCAGTTTTTCTTGTAATTTTCGTGTTTAAAAAAAAAACCTAAAAGAAAAAAAAAATCGAAAAAGTAAAAGAAAGAGCCAGATGTAAATAAGTATTTTATTATCTTAAGTATAATAAGGAGAGGTTAGAAAAGAGGTGCTTAATTGAAAAAGTGGGTAGTCCCAAGATGTGGTACCCGAATAATTAGTATGGAAAAGCACTCGGTTGAAAAATACTGTTGGGAAGGTGAAGAAATCATCTTGAGGGGTGATTTGCTAAGATTGGGAAAGTGAGCTTGAGTGATTGTATTGAGGGGTAGTTGGGTTAGGAATAACTTGATTAGTCCAATAGATAGTCACTTTTGTCCAAATAAATCCCATCTTACCTTAAGCCAATATTACAACCAAATAAAAGACCTACTTGATTCTTTGTCACTTATGCCAAAATACTGCGTCCAGCTTAGACAATTGGCAAGCTTATGGTAAAACTGAGCATGTAGTCCAATTTGAGTGGAATGATATTTTTTTTAGCCTAAACACTTGAGAGATGAGAGAAACACTTACCTGGTAAGGATCAAATGCTTCGAAAGCTTAAGTCTCGAAAGTAGTTAATATTTGCTCTATGACATATGCTCATTCATACTATGATGCTTATCTTTTGGAAAAATCGATCTGAAACTAATTCATCATTTAATCGCCCTAAATACATGAGTCGTTGTTTTCTTTTATGTTGTTCGGGACGAACAAAAACTTAAGTTTGGGGGGGGGGGGAAGGGTTGATAGCACGTTAATTATGCATGTAATTAGGTCGATTTATGAGACTATTTTATAAGAATTATGTGCATAGTTGGTCAAGATTTGGATAAAATGTTATAAAGTTGACCAATTAATGTATTTGACTTGTTTTGAGGTATTTTTTAGCATTTCCAGGATTAAAAGTCGTGATTTACGATTACCGGATGAAAGAATAAGTCGAAGGAGAGTGAAAACCGGTCCAAACCAGTGAAAATCGGCCCAAACCAGTCCGAACCGTCTAAAAACCGGTCCAGACCGGCCTGAACCGGTTCAGGAACAAAACAGGGCAAGAACTGACACGGCCATGTCATATAAGCAACGCGGCCGTGTCAAAAGTATTGCGCAAATGGTGAAACGGATATGTGGGAGCAACGTGGCCGCGTCAGACCTGCAACACGGCCGCGTCAAAATGTGCGTGGTTTGGAAGATTTTAACAGCAACACGGCTGTGTCACTTAATTAACCCGGCCGTGTCATTAGTCCCTTTTTTCATTAAAATTCTGTTTTAAAGAGGATTTAAGGCTAATTCCCCTAGGACTTCTTGGAAGCTTATAAAAGTGGACTTAAGCTCGTTTTTTAAAGGAGAAAGAATATCAGATTTTTACATTCGATAGACGGCTTGGACGACAGAGAAGACTTCAATCAACAGAACGATTTACTTGGGTTTAGCGATTCTTCTTAGTTTTTATTCTTTATCATGTTTTGTTTAGAATATTGTATGGATTGAAACTAGGCATGAGTAGCTAAGTTATTCGTGTCATAGGGTTAGAAAGTAGGGATTTTTTATAACAATGGTTTGATTTACGTTTTAACTTATTGATTCTGTTCTTCCACGTGTTTATCTTTATGTTTGTTTTTCATAACTAAATTTAGACTGGCCATCTAGGTTTAGTAATCCCGTTTAACGAATCCGTTTCGAGAGGAGGGATTTGTTCTCAGACGTACGACATAGAGCACAATTCTCTATGACTGTGTAGGCATAGGTTCGTGAGCTTTTGGGAGTTACTAAGATTAATTGACTCGAGAGAGTAATTGTCTTAGTTAATCAACGATTTAACCGCTTCGAGAGGAGGGTTAGGTTAATATTGCACCCTTTAATAAATATTAGATCGGTTTAAAGATCAATAAGTTGAGTATAATCATCATTGAAGTAATATCCTGAAATTGAAACCCTAGGATACCTTTTCTCCTTGATTGTTAATTATTTGGGTTTGATAAGTTTGAAATCATAGTTAATTAGTAAAACTTTGTTAGTATTAATAAAATCAATCTTTGCAATTTAGTATCTAGTTAGGACATTCCTAGAGTATTGATGTATCAAACTACCTAAAACTATTACTTGTGGAATCGACCTTGATTATCGCTACTACGCCTACCTCCGTACACTTGCGGAACATTATGTTAGAAACCGAAGTGTCAAGAATCTTGGCGAGATCTCGCAATAACTCGTTTCAGTCGGGCTGCTTCAAAGGATGACATAATTTGTGCAAGATTCTCTGCTAGATCTCGCGATTATCTCGCATAATTTCGTCTACTTGTAATGTTTGTGTAGACTTCAAAGACATGGTGGATGGGGAAGAAGGTTGAACAGTAGTAATTGGGGTGGGGAAAAAACCAAATTCTCCTTCAATTTTTTTTATTCTTTTATAATTGTTTAAAAGATGGGACATTCGTTTCATTTAAATCTCATATATCATCATTTTAATGCTAGTAAAATAATATTGTTGTATGAAAATATTTCATAATTTATATCAATTTGTCGGACAATATTGTATTATTTAATATTTATTAAATTAATTGTAAATATTGCAATACAACTTGTATAAAAAAAATTAACATAAATATTTACATTTAAGTTAGTTATAACAATCTATAAAATATCATGTTAAAATTTTTATTTTTAATACATTTTCCGACATTTTTTTTTTAAAAATTTTACCCATATTTCCACCAAAATCGAAATTTCTCTGAAATCTCCATAAAATTCAAAAACCAATACTTTCGTAAAAATCGATATTTTCGTCCTTGGTTATATCATCATAATGTTTCTTGCAGGAGTTATAACTACGTTGGTTACAACGAATCTAAACAATCATTTCTCCAACATTATATTTTTCTAAGGTGGTATAAACTTTTACAAAATTGTTCAATCTCCCACTAATTCATATAAATGCCCTAGTAAGTGGCCAACTTGTGCATTAATTGTTTACTCATTATAATTTAATTTTGAGAAAATCAACACAGTACAATCACCCATACGGAACCCTACTTCCAAATTGATTAAAATTAGGTACTTATCAACTTCTGTGAAATCAATTCCGAACAATGCCTTAAAAATAACATCATATAGGGGAAACACATGCCACAAGGTAGAGCAATCGAAGACTTAGAGGGTGTTTGGTTAAGCTTATAAGCTCCACAAAATATTTTATAAGATGTTTGAGAGCTTATAAACTCTTGTAATATGTTTGGCAAAAGATGTTATACAACTTATAAGATGTAAAACTAAACTCTTAGAGCTTATAAGCTCCAAAAAAATAAGCTCCTCTAATTCATCTTATTTTTTAAAAGTTTATAAGTTACACTACACTACACACCATTCACACATAATACACACACTACACACATTTCACACACTCCATAGCTAAATCAATTTATTCAATTGCAAGTTTACGAGCTCTTTTATCTAATACTTTATTAACTTATAAGCTCTTAAGAAATTACATCTTATAAATTCTTTAAACAATTTATAAAAAATTGTACTCTCTCCGTCCCGGCCCAATTTGCCTATCTTGGTCGGGCACGAAGGTTAAGAAAAAATAGATTTTGTGGAATTTTTTACTTTTTCAAAGGTGGAGATTGAATGTGGAGATTTTGAGTGTGGAGATTGTGAGAGAAATTTGCCATTTATAGGCTGTCAAATTAGATTGAGACAAATCAAAAAGGAAAGTAGGCAAATTAGAGCGGAACGGGGGGAGTAACTTATAAGATATTTGAAATAAGTTTAGTCAAACACCCTCTTAGGAAGAAGAGGCAGAAGCTGAATTAAAAGGAAAGAATCGACATGAAGATCGAGTATTGAGAAATGAGGCCGATCCTGCGGTTTAATGAAGCGGCTCTGAACTTCAGAGAGAGTTTAAAAATAAAGAAAATCCTCCTCCATAAGCAGGGTCATACCTAGAAATATTTGGACCTGAGTCGAGTTTACTAAATGGGCCCATAACTTTTTTTCCTATTGTATACACTTAAAAAAACATAAAAAAGTTGAATCATAATTTTTTTCCTAGTGGACAAACTTAAAGAATAACATGAAACTTTTGAAGCATTTACAACATTTTAGGTACTTGTATTATCATAGGTAAAAAAAACAAAGTTAAAAGTCAAAGAGAGATTTGAAACCCTATCTTTAAATTGTTAAGAAAATACACTAACTATTAGACTATATTAATTTATCGTTTAAAAAAGTACATCTAAATATACGTATATATCATATAGAGGTATCTAAATAAATTCGGACCCCTAAAATACTACAGTTTTTCGGAACACGAAGCGATGAACTTTCCAGGAGGTCCGGCCATGTCCACAAGTGAAAGCAATTCACGTGGTCCATGTGACATCAACCCCGAAAATTGAGAGATAAAGCAATCTTACGTCCATTACATGTGGCACCAAATATCTCTCCCTCGATTCTCAAACCACAATCAATCACCGCTAACCCTCAAATTATTAATCATTTTCCTCGTCCACCAAACTTCACTCCTACACTTCACAGAATCAAGAAAAGTACGGACAGCCACTAAAAGGATTTCAAACAAACAATTGTTTTCTTCATTCCGTTGCATATTGACATGGCTTTGAACTCCATTGCTTCAGGGCCCTCCTCCTCCTCTTTGTTTTCAACTAAATTTAAGAATTCAGCCCTTTCCAATCCCATCAAATCAATATCTTTCCTCAACCCCATTCCACTTTTTGCCAATCATTCTTTCAAGAATGCGTCACCCTTTTGCTCTTCTTCTTTCTCAGTTAAGGCCTCCACTTCTCCTTCCACTACTGTTGCTCACTCACAGGAACTCAAGGTCCATTTTCCTTAAATAACTACAGAAGTGTTTGTGTTCTTGTTGTTGCCAAAATTGATGCTAGTCTGTGTAATTTGTTGCGTCTCCAGATTAAGACTGTACCCACTCAGCCAATTGAGGGACAGAAGACTGGTACAAGCGGCCTAAGGAAAAAGGTTAATTTTCCCTCTTTTTTTATTGATGAGCACTACATTGTCTGATCATGTTTGTAGACAACTTGTTGCTTGAGTCATTATTTGATAGGTTGAATTTTGCCGCTGTTAGGTGAAAGTGTTCATGGAAGAAAATTATCTCGCCAATTGGATTCAGGTTTGACAGTTAAATTCTGAAGTATTGAGTGACTGACTGGGTAGTGATTCACGATGAAAATGCGTATGAATAATGAACACTGTTTCGTGTTTGTGTCTTACGGTTTTTTTTTGTTTTTTTTTTTTTTTTTTGTGTGTGTGTGTGTTCTCGAAGGCATTATTTAATTCATTGCCACCAGAGGATTACAAGAACGGAGTTTTGGTTTTAGGGGGCGATGGTAGATATTTCAACAAGGAGGCTGCACAGGTGTTCAAATTTAAGATCGATTAACTGTTTGGTCGCCCATCGTTGTCTTGTTCTCACTGCTGATGTGGCTAAATTTAAATGCAGATAATTATCAAAATTGCTGCTGGTAATGGTGTTGGAAAAATCTTGGTTGGCAAGTGAGTTTCTTTCGTTGATAGCTCTTGTTTCTGTGCAAATCAAATGCTTTCATGCAATTGGTTTTTCCTCTTTCTATTTTCGTGAATATCCAATGTTTCCATTGTCAAAAGAGAGCACACATAACTTCCAAGGTACAGGTTGGGGTTTTTGAAAGCCAGTTTGCAGATGTTAATAACTAGGGAAATAAATTTTGTTTTTGCAGGGACGGTATAATGTCTACGCCAGCTGTTTCAGCTGTAATAAGGAAGAGAGAGGTGATTCGAGCTCTTATTAATATCGATTACAGTTTTCCTTAAGCACGATGATTGCTAAATCGTGTTATCTGTGCTTATTGTTGTCACTACAGGCTAATGGTGGTTTTATAATGAGTGCAAGTCACAATCCTGGTGGTCCCGAATATGATTGGGGTATCAAGGTGTATTGATACTCCTAGTAACTAGTAATTATGCACAAGCTATTTTAATAATCTTGCATGTATATATTCTTGAACTAATGATTCTTTTGTATCTCATTTGTAGTTCAATTATAGCAGTGGTCAACCTGCTCCGGAGTCCATAACCGACAAGATTTACGGAAACACACTTTCTGTATGTATATGATCTTTATCTTTTCTTTATATACAGTTGTCTCATTTTGAGCTGATTTTAGTAGGATGTCCTTGCTTTTTTAAACATAGAGAAAAGTAATCTCGAAGGCCACCATTGTTTATTCGTCCTTCGCTCCTGCCTTCTGCATCTTGCTTTCAATCGGAAGAGTTAATTCTTGCTGAACGTCAGTGAAGAGGACTGGTTCGATTCTTCAGAGGTCAAATAATGACTTACAAAGAATGATATTAATAGATAGTAACACACTGGAGGATTACATAAAATATATTGTTTGATACTTATTAGCACTGGTTAGTCTTCTTTTTCTTCTTCTCTAAATAAGGAGAAATAATCAATAGTAAGTTCTATAAACAATATGTGTGCACTCTCTCGAAAGAAGGCTTATGAGAATTAATCAATTCAGTAAATTCTGCTAACATCGTGTGGACACCCTCTGAAGAAGGCATAAATATTAAGTCAGCACACTTAATTAATCAAGATTTCGGTTTCTCATATTCTTTAGCATAGCAATTTGAATTTGGACAAACAGTTGATAAGTTTGGTTTTCCTATTTGACTTGCCTCAGTGTCCTGCAGATTTCTGAAATTAAAATGGGAGAGATTCCTGACGTTGATCTCTCTAATCTTGGAGTAACAAAGCATGGAGCTTTTATTGTGGAGGTTGTTGATCCTGTATCCGACTATTTGGAGCTTTTGGAGGTGAGCAGCCTGGGATAAAACATTTAGAGTTGTTGAAAGATTATATTCGTGGACACTTACCCATAATATTTTGCAGAATGTATTTGATTTTTCACTTATCAGGAGCCTTGTTGCACGTTCGGATTTCAGGTATACAAGTATTCAGCTTCATAGTTCTAATACTCTGTCTGTTTCTTTACTATTCTTTATTGTGCTTTAAAGCAATTATTTTGTTTATTTTTATGTTAATCTATGCCAGCAATTTAAACTCAGTTATTTTTTCTTTTGAATTTTCTAAAAATAAAATATTACAAGAAAAAGTGATGGTCTTACTTCTGAACCCATTTCCTGTTCGTCTCAATTTACTAAACAGTTGTTTACAATATAATAATGCTGCTTCTTTATTTTCAACTTTCAATTCTCTTATCAAAGTCTAGACGATTGAAAAAATATAGCAAATAGCTAGCACAAAAGCATATGTTGAGTAACGATAAAAAAGGGGATCATGTATTGCTCAAACACCTTTCTAAATGGAGGAAGCTCTTCCAGCTATATACTGAAGTAGATGAAGTTCTCTGATCTGGGAAATTGTATTCTCTGGACTCAAAACTTATGCTTGGATTATATTGTGAAGCATATCTTGAATGAGGTCTTTCAAACCAACGGTTGCTTCCTGAATCTAATTAGAACCATCTGCTTCTACCCTTGTTCAAAAAACTCGGACCAATTTGGGGTTGATGGATAAAGGTCTTCAGCTAACAGGATTTTTATACTTGTATATTTAAAGCGAGCATCTATTAAGTATCACTGATATATAGCGTCATATACTTTATGACACATGCTATTTTATTCTTTCATTCTCCCATTTAAAATGTATCATTTATATAATTTGCTCTTAATCACATTTGCTTATCATGTCAATCTTGGTCACCAGTCGTATTCAATAAACTCAATATGTGGTGGAAATAATTAGCCTTCCGAAACTCTTTTAGGTTTATATATGATGCAATGCAATATGTGGCGGAAATAATTAGCCTTCTGAAACTCGTTTTAGGTTTATATTTGATGCAATGCATGCTGTTACTGGTGCTTATGCTGATCCGATATTTGTCGACAAGCTTGGAGCTAGCCCAGTATGTTTTTCCTGTTCATTCTATATGCAGCGCCAGATTTCTATACGTCAACTTACATGTAATGATTCACAGGATTCTATTTCAAATGGAGTGCCATCAGAAGATTTTGGACATGGCCATCCAGATCCGAATCTCACGTAAGAAGTGTGCTTCTGATAAGTTGTATTTTGTACCTAATTAACCACTGATCTTGGATTTGTTGCTCTGGAATAGGTACGCCAAGGATTTGGTGGACATAATGTATGGAGAGAATGGACCTGATTTTGGTGCAGCAAGTGATGGTAAGTTTAGGTGCTTTCTTTAACCATTTCAATTGTATATATTGCAGTTACTCTTTCTATCTGTATGATTTTCGGTCGTTTCCTTCAATTAGTCAAATGCACATAATTAATTCTTACAGTATCTTTTAAAATATCACTATAAAAATAAAATGTTCAATATTTATATTTTGTTCCTTAAAAAATATGATATAGAAAATGTAGGGCAAGAAACTATACATGAAATTATACTTTTTGAATATTTATATTTTGTTCCTTAAAAAGATTCATTTTTTCAAGATAAATTCTTGTCACAAAATAAAAAGTCCCTTCTCAAACGTCAATATCTTGTTTTCTTAGTTCAAGTAAAAATCATAATTTTTTTATTTGACGAAATACTTATAGATGATTCAATATGTCAAATCAAAAAATAAATAAGTCGTGTGAGTGAGACTTGATGGTTTTTGGAGAGTTGTACATTTATCAAATTGGGTAAAAATAAAAAGTTATACCTCTTTCAAGCATGACTCTTTTTTTAGGACAACGAGAGTAATATTTTATAAAAGAACTACTTTGAGAAAATATAGAATTTTGCTTTACTAAAATTCTTGTTAGTTTTTCACTTTAGTATTAGAATTATTCTTTAGAAAATATAAGAATTTCATTTGAACATAATATGATCTATAAAATTCAAAAACTAAAACTTAATTAGTTAAAATAATTTATAAGGTTAATATTATTATTACGTCAATTATATTATTTATTCACTATGACATCGTTAACAAAAAAGGACATTCAAATTATATATTAGATATTTGATCTCATCTCACCTTATTAATCTAAAGATTCATAAATAAATTTGATTTCTTTAATTTTCTCTAGTTCTATGTAATAGTTAGATCAATTTGTTTAAATTGAAAAAGTCAAAAATACTAAACTATTCATAATGCTGAAAGTAAAATGATGAAAATAACACCAAACGAATATTTAAATATATGCTTTTGATATATTGTTTGAAAGCTCTTGAGATGTATAATATTATGAAATTAGCTTTATAATAATATATCAAATATATAAGAATCTACGACCTAAAAAGTTGACACTGTACCATGAATCAAAATTATTTAAGTACAATATTACATCTCTCCAATACTTTTTATTTCTTATTTATTAAGGCTATGTATAATAAGTAACTTATCGATTAATATCATCAATATCCTTATTGCAATCTATAGAATTTACTAATTTGTAAATTACTTGGGAGATATTTGGGTTGGGCTGTTACCCGCCGGATGTGAAATGGCCCAGCCTAAAGGTATCTCACTTTATGATTGCCTAGTCCATCTCCATCCCTTTTAAATAAAATCTCCTACCCACCGGAACCTTTTCATCATTGCATAATCATCCAATCATTATCTACATCACCTTTTACAATTCTCAATACATTTTTTTATCATTTTTTCTTTTAAAATCCTATGTCACCTTTTACAATTCTCAATACACCTTTTACAATTTTCAATACATCTTTTTATCATTACTCAATCAATCAATCAATACTTACATAACATTTTATAATATAATAATATAAACCTACCACATATATACCTATTGATTTGACATCACCTTTATAGATCATACTCTATCCCATCCTTATACTTAAAATACATTTTTACTATTTAAATGGATGTGTCAACCATGGATGTATTCTATCGGACGAGCCACATTCTAATGCAACCCAATCCAAGTATCCCCTTATTGTCTTTGGGCATTATAATATGTAATGATTTAGAGAATCACCAATTGATTAGGTTTCATTGATTAAGCAAATATACAATGCATATACAAGGCTATACAAGGTCACTAGATATACAAAATCAAGGATATATATAAATCAGCAAATCATCTAGAAGGCTCTTGTAAATTATCTTTATGACTCCCCTCAAGTGAAGTGTGGGGTTACTTTGAACACGTAGGTTGGGTCGGAAGAATTCGAACCACGAGCAAGCGAGACTTTTCGTGAAAATATCAGCAGTTTGAAGACTGGAAGAAAGAAATCTGGTGGCAAGTTTTCTTGCAGAGACGAGTTCCCGGATAACATGACAGTCAGTATCAAGGTGCATGGTACACTTATGAGCAATAGGATTTTCACTGAGAAAGATTGAACTCTTGTTATCGCACAATAACAAGGGTCGGTCTGGTGGCAGGGCATGCAATTCTCGAAGAAGATAAAATAGTGATATGCCTTGAGAAAACACAAACAATGACGTATCGGCTGGACTACACGTAAATCCCAATGATATAAAAAAGGTACTGAACCTCTGGAAACAAGTGCGGGGAGCTTGCTCGAGTCCATAGAAAGCTTTCCGTAAGCGACAAACATGATTTGGAAAACGAGAGTCATGATATACAGAGGGCTGCTCCATAAAGATGGGTTTAGTTAAACTGCCATTGAGGAGCGCATTTTTAAAATCGGGTTGGTGAAGTGTCAAATTTTTCATCACAGTGAAGACAGAAACAAAGCGAACCGTGGCGGCTTTGACGGCAGGGTTGAATGTATGAGAGTAGTCAAATCTTGGTATTTGAGTGAATCCTTGTGCAACGAGGCGAGCTTTGAAGCATTCAATGGTTCTGACCGAGTGGTATTTTGCACGAAATACCCATTTTCACCTAACAACATTAGAATTTTGCGGACGAGGAACCAAATTCCAAGTGTGATTTGACGTCCCCAGCCGCGATCCACTCCCGATGTTTAGAAGCCAATTTGTACCTGCTGGTTATGTACCGTGAGAGAGACGTAAACGAGGGCTGTATGTGCAGTGTCTACTGTATATTTAGGCTGAAAAATACCAGATTTAGCCCGAGTTTGCATGTGATGAGAATGACGTGCAGCCTGTGACAGGCTATATTCGTGTAGTGGGTTGAGCGGTCCGTGGAGCGAGCGCTTGATTATCTTGGGCCGGTGCTAGCATGTTGCCCAAAAGCGGTGGAGCCGATTCACTGGATGAACAAAGCGTGCAATGAGCGGGATGGATAGGATTGCTCGATGCAGTGAGCTTGGGGAATGATGGACTAGCTGCGCCAATGAAGACATCTAATACATTGAAGCTCGAGAAGTCCCAACTCACGAGCAGTAGAAATCTTTGAATTTCCAGAAAAAAGGTAAGTGTTCATCAAATTGTGGATGGTGAGTGATATATATTCATTATCGCAGTATTGAGACAGCGAATGTGATTACAACTGTAACCAATAAAAATGCATGGAGAACTGCGAGGTGATAATTTATGAGAAGCATAATCTCACAAATAGGGGTAAACACGACAACTGAAGGGCCGAAAATTTGCATAATTTGGAATTATTCCATAAAGAAGCTCAAATGGCGACTTGCCATCGAATATAGGAGATGGCAAATAATTAATCGTATAAACGGCCGCTCAGAAGGCATCCAACCAAAATTAAGATGGGAGACTTGCATTAAACGTCATGGCGAAGCCGGTTTTAGTTTTATGTCGGTGCTTGCGCTCTACACGCCCATTTTGAGAAGGTGTATACAGACAAGAGAGTCGATGATAGATACCTTTTTCAAGCAAAAATTCTTTAACATTTGTAGACAAATTCTGTTCCACCATCACTCTGAAACACTTTAATTTGTCATGAGAAGTGTGTAGTCACAAAGTTGGAGAATTGCTTGAAAACATAGTAAAATTTAGATTTTTGGCATAATGGATAAAGCCACATGAACCAGGAGAAATCATGCACAAAGATAACATGATATTTTGTATCCATCAACAGAGCAAATAGGTGTTGGGCCCCATAAATAATAGTGAATCAAGTCAAACTAAAGAAGCGAGTTTTCATTAAGAAAATATGCCAAACACTTGCTCTTGGCCAACTGGCAAGACGAGCATAGAGGGTTTAGGTAACAATCCATTAACCGACAAAAACCCCCAATTTATTCAATAAGGAAATAGTAGGCACATGCGTCAAATGTAAATGCCAAAAGCTATTAAATTTTGAGAGCGTAATGCTGCAACAAGTGCTGATTGACCATGCTCTAAGATGTTGAGCCTGTTGTCACACCTTCCAAGAGGCAAAACCACCTTGGTTATTTGATTCTGTATCGTTAACGTCTTATAAGTAAATACTTATAATATGGGAGGCCTACTTAACAAAAGGGGCAAACTTTGGTCCGTTTGTCTAGAGAGAAATGAGAGGATCTTTGATAATAGAGAGGAGACAGTAGAGGAAGTTTGGTATAGGGTGTTTAAGTTCAGTGTAGCCTTATGGTCATCGAGTCATAATATGTTAAAGGATTTATCGGTGTCAGACTTAAATAGGAGTTGGTCTTTTGCAATGTAAACTAGTTTTGTAGATGCCTTATCTGTGGTTGTAATTATGGAGGGATTTCTCATCCCTCAAATTCCATACGCAATAAATTCTTTTGTTTCTTACAAGTAAATAAGACGTCCACAAGCAAGTCATTAGTCATTTACTGATTGAGAGCAGGTTTTTAGTGATGGGTGGAATAAGTAAAACATTTAATAGCTTAAAGATAATGAGCAGGAACCAATATACGAAATATTTAAAGTAGTGCCATGACCGATAACAACCCTATCAGATATAGAATATGGTTCGTAGGAATCCAAATAATTGGAAGCCGGAGTTATATGAGCAGAAGCTCCAGTGTCAAGATACTAGTCCGAGGCAGTGGACTGAGAAATTGCTCATACAGCATTAAACGCCTCAGCAGGATGAGCCTCGGAAGATGAGGCACGAGCAAGATGAGGGAGATCAGGACATTTATCCGCATAATGCCCATCTGTTCGACAAAGATGGCAGTGAGGAGACGTCTTTTATTATTAGTGTTAGTTCGACAGCCACCTCTACTACTACTGTTGCGACCACTAGAGGATCAGCCACGTGAAAATTGTCCACCACCTGAACGAGACTGGTTCGTGGCACAGCAGCGGGAGGAGAATTGCCTTCCATGAAGCGCTAAAAAAGCTCGTGACTTTGGGCTTGCAGGAGTAGATCACAAAACGTGGGCAATGGCTTGGTGTCCATCAGGGCCATAGAGAAAGCAGAAAATGCTCCACCTAAGGCCTGGAGAAACCATAGCGTTTGATGAGAGTTGGTAACCGGACAACCGCTAGCCGTTAATTGACCCAAGAGGCTTTTGAAATGACGCCCATATTCAGGAATGGTGTGTGATCCTTTCTTCATGGTCTGGAGTTCATCCAGAATCTGCAACTCTCGAGAATTGGAACTATGGCTAAAGGCGTTTTCAAGCGCCAGCCATACCGCATGACAAGTGGTGCAACCTACTGTGACGGCTAATGCTTCCTCGGTCAGGGTGTGAGCTAGGAAGTGTCTTATGGATTGGTGTTGTTGCTGATTTACCGGAAGTAATGGTAGACAACAACGGTAATGAAGTCCCAACATATTTGGCGAGATCTTGGCCAATAAGCAAGGGCTCGACTTGGCTTTTCCATAAGATGTAATTGGCGGAGGAGAGCTTAACAGTAATCATGTGGATTAAGGTAGGAAAGGGAGTATCGAGAGAGGGAGAGGTGGTCGGAGCCATTTGGAGAAGGCAAGGGATGGCAGAAAAAGATGAAGAAGAAAGGAGGCTGCTAATGAATTAATTTGGGTTTGCTAACACATCTGATACCATGTCATGATTTAGAGAATCACCAATTGATTAGGTGTTCTTTGATTAAGCAGATATATAGAACACATACAAGGCTATACAAGGTAACTAGATCTACATAAATCAACAAATCATCTAGAAGGATCTTGTAAGTTATCCTTATCATAATATAAGGATGTTTTTGCTACTACATTAATTTGTAAGAAACATCCCATATTTTCTCTGAGTTTTGAATCCGCAAAAGAATCATATAATGTTCTCATTTTGTACTTCAGGAGATGGTGACCGAAACATGATCCTCGGGAAAGGATTTTTTGTAACTCCTTCAGATTCTGTTGCAATAATTGCTGCCTACGCGGAAGAAGCCATCCCATACTTCAAGACTGGGATAAAGGTTTGAACATCATAATGTTTCTCCCTTAATATTCTCTCCGCATGTCTCTTGTTTTAGTAGCTTCTGTAATTTTAACAGGGTTTGGCTCGATCAATGCCAACAAGTGGTGCTCTGGATCGTGTGGCTAAGAAGTTAAATCTTCCTTTCTATGAGGTTCGGCCCTCTACATTTCGTTTTGATGGATATAGCTTAATTATTAATGCCATGGAAGATTTACAAGTAAAGATTCTTCTGTTTCAATAAATCATATGATCTTTACTAATAAACTTTTTACTTAAGGTTCCCACGGGTTGGAAATTCTTCGGGAATCTAATGGATGCAGGAAATTTGTCAGTTTGTGGAGAAGAAAGTTTTGGAACAGGTTCTGACCACATTCGAGAGAAAGATGGTATATGGTACGTATAACGGACCTGACAGTACGTCCTTCTAATGGCTGATTTTCATAATTGCATTATATTCGTGTTTTTTCCGATTATGTCTCTTAAGGGTTTGCATCATTCTACTGTAGTATCAAATGTACAAATCAATTGCATATTTTGTTTTTTCTTTTCTTGTGAGAATTGTTCTCTAAAAGGCATGGATTGATGGTTCAAGTATTGCTTAAAAACAGGGCTGTTTTAGCTTGGTTGTCAATAATTGCGTTCAGAAACAAGGACAAGAAACCGGGAGAGAAGTTGGTTTCCGTGTCTGATGTTGTGAGTGAACATTGGGCCACTTACGGAAGAAATTTCTTTTCCAGATATGACTATGAGGCGAGCTTTACCAACTAAAAACCTTTGTTACCTCTCTATCCTATGCATATATTGTGCTGCCATTAAAAATCCTTCTTCTGTGTGAGATTGTGTCACAGGAATGTGAATCAGAAGGGGCCAACAAAATGATAGACTATCTTAGGGACTTAATTTCAAAGAGCAAGGCAGGCGACGTGTATGGTAAGTTCTGATTTTTACCAAGTTGAGTGACGACTTCCTGATACTGATACTGAATTAATGGTGTAATTGCAGGAAGTTACACTCTTCAGTTTGCCGATGACTTCACTTACACCGATCCTGTTAGTTTTTGTTTTAGATTTTAATTTCCCTAAATTAATGGAAGAAGTCTTTAGCGACTGTGCTTCAAATGGGTAACATTATACTTTTGTATTTCCACAGGTGGATGGAAGTGTGGTTTCCAAGCAAGGCATTCGCTTTGTATTTACAGATGGATCAAGGATTATATTTCGATTATCGGTTAGTACTGTATTTGATTCCTACTGCAGCTTTTACTTTTTTCATTTTATATAATCAAGTATAATACAGGGTACTGGGTCTGCTGGTGCAACTGTTCGGATATATATTGAGCAATTCGAGCCTGATGCATCTAAGCACAATGTGGATGCACAAATAGCATTAAAACCTTTGATAGGTTAGATAATTCTCATTCCGTTTTAATCTTTTCTGTTCTTTCAGCTTGTTGATGTTATAGTTTGAAGTTTCTTATTATGCGTTTGTTTAGATCTGGCTCTATCAACTTCAAAACTGAAGGAATTCACCGGGAGGGAGCAGCCCACGGTCATCACATAGACCATGGTTTCCAATGGCTAAAAATCGTGAGTCAATAATCGGTCAAAGCTAGCAGGTTGGGCTTTCGATCTCACTAATGTTTTGATTTATGAAATCATTAGTTTAGTTGTTTATGTACACCACAGGAAACATTTTCGTGCATGTTTGAAATTATGAACTCTATTCTATATAAAAGAAACCATTTCATAAAACTTTACTGATTATGTTATTTTCTGTCTGATGTGGCACTCAACACAAGTGGAAATTTGAGTCTTGATTTTTTTTTTGAACTGGACATTTTATTTGATTCTATGAGCTTAGCCATTCATTTGTTTCTATCCGTTAGTATGAGCTTAAAGGAATACAGATGTTGCTTTTATAATTTTTCACATTACATTTATTTTGTCAATTATATTATTTTACACATGTTTGTAATTGGCATTTTGTGCTGATGCACGTATTTATTCGTATAGTTTCTATGTGATCTATGAGCTTTACTTCAAATGCCAAATTGTTAATTAATTCTTTTGGAATTGTTTAGTTTATTGCAACATATCATGTGGGCTATGTCATTATCGGGCCAACCTGATAACAGCCCAACCCAATGAGGGATGGCTCAATTACGATCTGATAAGCTTATCGTGCCTAAAATGCCAACCTGGGCACGAACTATTAAAGACCCAATAACTGATGAGAACCGTGACGTCCTCCGGGATAAACTAAGACGGAATTCTCAGTTTCTCCAAACCCTTAGCAATTACGCTAAATTGTTATCTACTTCATTCATAAAAACATAATGTTCCACAATCAACCATAATAAAGTACCAAAACAAACCTAAGCCCGTGGGCAACTAAAGATGGGCCGCAGGCCATGCAATTAAGGAAATAACAGAAATAATGAATTAAAGATGTCCAAATAACTAATGTGAGTAAAATCATATCGCCATCTTCCCCCTACGATCACCCGCCTCCGCCTTCTTCTTACGACGCTCGTAGGTGACGATCGGAATCCCATCATCATCCCCCCCTTCAAGACTAACCTTGTCCTCAAGGTTCAATTCAGAAAAACGAGAGCGAAGCGCGTCGACCTCCTCCCACGTGGCATCTTCTTCCCCAAAATGACGCCACTGAACAAGCGCTTCCCGAACAGCGGCACCCTTACGATGACCCCAACGATAATCCAACACCTTATCAGGAACATATGTTGGTATCCCTTCCTCTGTATAAGGCGGAAGAGTAGCCCGGACCTCGTCAGTGGGTCCCACCCGGCGACGCAGCAACGACACATGGAAGACGGGATGGATCTTAGAGCCCTCGGGAAGTTTCAGCTTGTACGCCACGGTCCCGAGCCGGCTTTCGACCTCATACGGACCATAAAATTTGCTCGCGAGTTTCTGGTTAAGACGCCGGAAAACAGACTGTTGGCGGTACGGCTGCAATTTTAAGAAAACCCAGTCACCAATCTCGAACTCCTCGGGTCTACGCTTCGCATCCGCATATTGCCGCATGCGGTTCTGTGCGGCCACCAAATTATAACGGAGCTCGCGCAATAATGCGTCCCGCTCCCTTAGCTGCACGTCGACCTCATGAACCGCGGTGGAACCCGGTTCGTGGAATGGTATGTGCATGACTGGACGCCCATAAACAGCTTCAAAGGGAGTCATGTCAATTGAACTATGAAAGGTCGTGTTGTACCAATATTCGGCCCATGCGAGGTGACGCTCCCACTCCTTCGGTTTTTGGTAGGAAAAACTACGTAGGTACTGTTCGAGGCACCGGTTAACGACCTCCGTCTGACCATCCGTTTGCGGGTGGTAAGCCGAACTCATCCGCAATTGTGTACCCTGCAGTTTAAATAATTCCCGCCAAAAAGAACTCAAAAATACCTTGTCCCGGTCTGAAACGATGGAAGTCGGTATGCCATGGAGCTTGACAATGTTACGAACAAAAGCGTCGGCCACCTCTTTAGCCGTATAAGGATGCCCTAAAGCAATGAAATGGGCATACTTAGTCAACCTATCCACCACCACCAAGATGGTATCTTTGTCCCGCGATCGGGGTAACCCATTTATGAAATCCATCGAAATATCACTCCAGACCTGATTCGGAATCGGCAGCGGTGAAAGCAAGCCTGCGGGACTACGACTGTCCGCTTTATTCCGTTGGCAGTTATCGCAGGCGCGGATATATGCCACCACGTCCCTCTTCATTCCCGGCCATATGAATATCCTCTGCAGACGTTTTAAGGTGCGGAGAATGCCCGAGTGTCCGCCAAACGCCGATTCGTGAAAGTCGCGGACTAGGCGCGCCCGAATATCCCCTTCCGGCACCACAATTCGGCCCTCTTGTACCAAGCACCCATTCCGAATAGATAGCTTGCCATCCACTGTGGTCCCTTGCTCGACCGCCCGCAGCTGCGGTCCTAAGTCGGCATGGGCCGCTGTTGCCGCGGCAATCTCGCCCCACACGTCGGCGACCGGCACCGACACCCCCATGGTCATCACGCTGCCCTCCAACTCTGCCGTCCCGTCCGTCATCCCTCTCCGGGACAATGCATCCGCTGCATTGTTCTCTCGACCCGGTCTATAAATGATCTCATAGTCAAAACCAATAAGCTTAGCAATCCATTTCTGCTGCTCCGGGGTCGAGATCTTTTGCTCCAACAAGTAACGGAGGCTGCGTTGGTCCGTCACGATCTTAAACCGGCGTCCTAATAGATAGGGCCGCCAACACCGAATAGCCTCTAGCACGGCTAACATCTCTTTCTCATATACGGACCATGAGAGCTTCGATTTAGCGATTCCCCGACTAAGATAGGCCACTGGACGTCCTTGCTGCGAGAGCACCGCCCCAATACCGAGGCCGGAAGCATCCGTCTCAATCACAAACTCATCCTTGAAGTTGGGTAATGCTAAAACTGGCGTGGTGCTCAATGCGGTCTTCAACCGCTCAAACGCCGCTTGCGCCGCGTCATTCCATTGAAAACTGTTTTTCTTGGTCAAGTTATGGAGAGGCCGAGCTATTTCTCCAAACTTAGGGCAAAACTTCCGATAATATCCGGCCAATCCCAGAAATCCACGCAAGGCCGATACCGACGACGGCACTGGCCACTTAACCACCGCCTCAATCTTGCGGTGGTCCACACGTACTCCGTCGGCTGAAATAAAATGGCCCAAGTACTCTACCTCGGCTACTCCAAAGAAACATTTAGATAACTTAATGACGAAAGAATTATGTTGCAAAATTTCTAAGACTCTCCGTAAATGCTCCACGTGACTCTCCCACGATGCGCTGTATACTAGAATATCATCAAAAAATACAAGGACAAACCTCCGTAGGTGGGGCCGGAAGATGTGGTTCATGATTGCCTGAAAAGTAGCTGGCGCATTGCTCAACCCGAACGGCATGATAAGGTATTCGTAGTGTCCACTGTGTGTCCGAAAGGCGGTCTTGTGGATGTCGTCGGGGTGCATGCGGATCTGGTGGTACCCTGCTCGCAAATCGAGCTTAGAGAAGTACTTGGCCCCGTGCAGTTCGTCTAGCATGTCGTCCACCGTCGGAATCGGGTATCTGTCTTTAATCGTGACGGCATTCAGCGCGCGATAGTCCGTGCAAAACCTCCAAGACGTATCCTTCTTCTTCACCAAGAGCACCGGCGAAGAGAACGGGCTGGTGCTGTGCCGTATTAAGCCAGCTTGAAGCATCTCGTCGACCTGCTTCTCTATCTCGTCTTTTTGAAAATGCGCATACCGGTACGGAGCGACGTTCACAGGCTTCGTCTCGTCCATAAGCCGGATCCGATGGTCAAACTCGCGCTGTGGCGGTAGTGATTGGGACTGTGCCGTCACCCCTTTGAACTCGGCCAACAGTTTGCTGAGTTCATTCTCTTCTTCCCTCCCTGCGATAGCCGATGTCGGGCTAACGCCGGGTGACGAGAGCATGTAATACTCGCCTCCCTGCATTCGGTTCGGGATCATATGACCCGAGCCCCGACGGTCTACATCCTCATACTCCGTATACCCAATCGCCTTGAGTAGAATCATATCATCTCCAATCCAAAAGTTTAGGGTGTTTACCTTCAAGTCCAATATCAATGGACTGACGGACTCCAACCAGGGGGTCCCAAGGATGACGTCCCATTTTCGTGTTGGCAGCGCATACAATGTCACTAAGAAGCGGACTCCCTGTATCACCACCGGTATTCGATCATATCGGTATTTACAATACATAGCTTGGTCGTTGCCGACCACGACCCGAACCGGGTTCGGACAATTGTGCGCGGGCAATCGCAAGTGATCGGCGACGTCCTGTGCAATGAAATTCAATGTTGCCCCGCTATCCACCATGACCACGACACCTACGCCTCCTATACGTCCCTCATATCGAAGTGTCTCCACACTCCCATCAGCGTTGATAACGTCTAAATTATATCCCCTCGGTTCGTCGGTTTTGCGTTCAAGTTCGATCATCACCTCGTCGGCCGGCTTCGTTCCGTCTTCGTCATAGACTGGTTCGTTCTCTTTCTTATCCTCCACATCCTCCAATAATAAACTTAAAGTCTTTGCGTTCGCACATTTATGGTTCCATGTATACTTCTCGTTGCATGTAAAGCATAACCCGGCCTGTCGCCGCCGATTTATTTCTTCATTTGACAAGTAGTTCCTGCTCCGACCCGCTGTCGGCATATTAGTGGGTTGAGTTGGGCCCGCGTTTTCCGCTGTCGGCTTACCTCCGAACCCCCGGCCTGTCATATTCCCTCGCGTCGGCCCTATTGCTGCCTGATTGGCTCGCAATTGCTCTTCCTTCCTTGTGGCCAATTCGATCGCACTTGGTAAGTCTCGGGGTTTCCATAATCGAACTTCGTTTGCTATCATTGGTTTCAATCCTGCCATGAACGCCCCCAATAACGCACTTTGGGGCCAATGTGGGACACGATTTGTCAATCGTTCAAACTCGCGCAAGTATTCGCGTAAGCTGTCCGTCTGTCGCAGCTTGTTCAATGCCTCGTTAGCGTCCTCGTACTGCAAGTTTCCGAATCGTAAGATCATTCCCTCCTTAAACTTTTTCCACGTGATGCGGCCTGCGCAGTTCCGCTCAAACCAGCGCCACCATGGGCGCGCCTCCCCCTCTAGATAATACGAAGCAATCTGTACGAAATCCCTAACGTTAGTCCCTTGTAATTCAAAGTATTGCTCTGCCCGATCGAGCCAATTACTCGGGTCTTCACCCGCGAACTTGGGAAATTCCAGTCGAAACCCCCTTGGTTGATGTTCTTGAAACCGAGCCCCTGACCGATTCGAAGCCCGACTTTGCACCGAGCCACTATCCCCTGAACTATCGGATTGTGTCTCCTCGTCGTCGGACCCTGTCTCATTGCCACGACGTGGGTTCGGATTAGCCGCGAACGGGTTTTCTTCCCCCTCGTCCCTTCGCTCCCTTCTGGCCATGTCATGCCGCTCCCGCCGAGCCCTGGCGTCCCCCCTAGCCGCGCGCCCCTCGCGTGCCTGTAACCCTATACCGGCCTCGCGGCGCCGGTTGCGCGTCGGCGGTCTCTCCTCTTCGTCATCCATACGGCGCCTATCCCGGCGTCGCACGCTGCCTTCTTCATCCGAGTGATTGTTACGTTGCATTGTCATGGTTCGCACAGACTCACTCAATTCTGCCAGTGAGGCTTCAATTCGTTCGAATCGCTGTTTGTTCGTCATCATGGTCGCGGAAGTTCGTGATGATAAACCCTGGCTCTGAGGCCAATTGATGAGAACCGTGACGTCCTCCGGGATAAACTAAGACGGAATTCTCAGTTTCTCCAAACCCTTAGCAATTACGCTAAATTGTTATCTACTTCATTCATAAAAACATAATGTTCCACAATCAACCATAATAAAGTACCAAAACAAACCTAAGCCCGTGGGCAACTAAAGATGGGCCGCAGGCCATGCAATTAAGGAAATAACAGAAATAATGAATTAAAGATGTCCAAATAACTAATGTGAGTAAAATCATATCGCCATCTTCCCCCTACGATCACCCGCCTCCGCCTTCTTCTTACGACGCTCGTAGGTGACGATCGGAATCCCATCAATAACCCATTAAGCTCGTTAAGCCCGATAAATCCCTCTCCCCCTGCTTTTAAAACATTTTTAATCTGCAACACTTGCATCCCATCAAAAGGAAATAAAAGAGTTTCACAGTGATGATCCAAATATATAAATGGCTAACCCAAAAAAAAAAGAAAAGAAGAGAGAAGTCTAATAGTATCATGCAACACTTTGGAAAGGAAAAAAACATGATACTAAAACAACAATTCTTAATTTGATGTAATTAAAATATGAAAAGAATAGATGATACAGATAAATCAAACATTTCACCCTATAAATGCTTTTACATGTGCATGTAACATGTATGAGTAAAAAGGTCTTGAAAAATAGTTTAATACTCCCTCCGTTCCAAAATAGATGATGTTTTAGCTTCTTAATCATTTTCCAAAATAATTGATGTTCTAGGTTTTTTTTATCATTTCTCTCTATTTTGCCCCTATGTAAATCCAAAAATATCTTTGACTTTTCAACCTCCCACTCACATTTGATTTCATTAAATCTTACCTCCATAAATTTTAGGGGCTATATTTGGTAATATATTTGTTTCTTAATTATTCTGTTTTTTTCTAACACATCATCTATTTTGTAACGGAGGGAGTATAAATCTAGTATTCTTTAGAAAATTGACTCTTGAAAGAGTAGTGATGTAAGTCAAACTTGTATTGAAGGAGGTATAGAAAGAGGAGAGTTGTTATATTTCATTCATGTATTAAGTTGAGACTACTTGTTTTCTTCTCTTTAATGCTTATCCAATAGCGTTGAAATAGGCAACAGATGGCAGATTACTTGATTGATTTTATGATGGGAGATATTTTTGTCACCATAACATTTAAGGAGACAGACTGGTAGGAGGTGACATGCATCTTACTCTAATTCCAATAGCATTCTCGCTTGACGTCACTTTGGCTTTCTTTACATTGGTGATGTCCATATAAAATTGTCCACTAGTAAATCCAAAATCTACACCACCAGTGGCCACCTTTCAAGATAGGGCTGTTGGCATTTTGTATGTATTGTGTAATCCACTTTACATTTCACAGTTCTATGATGAACTTTGTAGCAGATACGTTGTAACTCATGAGATTCCTCACATATGGTTGGTTTTATTGGGACCCTTCCCTTTTCCATAATTGAGTTCTCCTTATCTAGTTCAGCAGTACTCCGCTTCAAGCAAAATGTCATTTGTCATGGATTCAATTTTAGTTGTTTTTTTAGGCTTAAATCTTGTAACAAGGGAAAAAATAAGTGTTAGTTGTTTACAGTTGAGTTTACAGGTACATAGGTGAGAACGAGTGTATAAGTCTTTTGTTTAATGTTTGACGTTCTTTTTTTGGGACAAAAGCATCTATTCTCTAGCTTTTAAAAATGATGCAAGAAAGGAGTGTACTACTTATTCATGGGATGATATGAAATATGTTCCACTTGGTAGGTTGTCTTGGTTAAAAGTTTGTGGTCCTAAATTCAAAGTTTATGAAATCATTGAGATGAGAGTTGTGGCTTAAATTTGTTCAGGAAGATTAGGTAATTTGTGATGCTAATCCTGGCTGGCTTACAATTTAAGCTACTGTCTTTAGATATTTCCGGAATTCCACACGGTTTGTCCAGAGCATGAAAACAAAAGGCAAGCAGTATTAATTTTAGATGACATTTATTCCTCGTCGCGTTTTAGAAGTATTACAGGTGAAAGTAAGCAACATCTTCACGTGTCCCCTCGTGAAGTAGTTTTAGATTTTGCGGAAACACCAGTTTGATCCACGCTTTAGAAGTCACTTTCCATTAGAATAGAGCAGATAAATCCAAGGTGAAAATCAGTAGAGATTGTGTGTGTTCCCCATTTGTCTCTAACTCAGGGGCAGTAGTGCCTCATTACATGGCACAGTTTCTATGAGGAGGCCCAACTTCGACTCAACTCGTTTACCCCACACCTTTGTCTGCATCAAATTCGTGCCATGTTAGTTGCCTCCCGGCCCCCCTGCCCCTTGTCTTTTTTCAAGATCTTGCTATATTACACAACTTTCCCATAACACCACTTAATCAATATGCTTCTCGATCATCTTGTTGGAATGTCACTTCAGTTTTAGCTGTTTCATCCAACTCATGGACTAATATCTTGCTAATTTCTCTTTCATCTTCTTGCATTACATCTTCTTCGTGTTTCATAGCGGTTAATCCCCCTCTCCCCCTCCCTATAAAAGTGTGGATGTTTCTTACAAATAATGTATGGACAAAAATATTCCTACATCTAATTAAATAACTAAATTATTATATAATTAAGTTGCACTAATTAATTCTAATTCCAAGACAATAATGGTTGAAAGATAACCTATATCAATTACTATTGTAAAACTCTCATAAAAACAAAAACAAAAGAAATTACCTATTTATTTATATTTAATTTCTTATTGCATGCCGTTATATGATATATTTATTTTTAAGTTTAGTTGGTTTTTGTAAATGAGATTTTAAGTGGGTGAAATTTTATTTAATTTAAGTTTATTTGGTTGTTTTCTAGACTAAGTTTATAGAGTGGCGCCTACAAAATTATTTTCCAAATCATTGATGTTGGTATTGTAATTTTCATGACAAATAACTTTTGCAATTCAAATTTTGTTTGAATCATGCAACCTTTTCCTAATTAATTAAATGAGAAATGTGATATTTCACCACTAAACGAATGGTTAAGATGCATATCATAACAATCTTGAATAAGAATTGAAATATATTAAGAAGGGTAAACGAGAGTTCAATAATTTTGATTTATAATTTAAATGTTTTTCAAAATTTAAATAAAGTTAATTTCATATTAAATTATATCATAAGAGCTTGTTGAATATATATATTAGTTGATGTGATTTATTTTTATTATTTTAAGCCACGGATTATGAAAATTTAACATTTTTACCTTTTCAATTTTAACAATGCAAGTAAAAATTATATAATTTTAGAGAAAATAAAGAATAAGTTTATTGATGAATCTTCAAGCTAATAAAGTGGGTTACAATAATAGAGGTGGTAAGAAATATTTGTAGTAATTTATTATTTTAGTTGTGACATATTTTTTAGATGAAAAGTTTAAAAGGATTCTCAAAAGCACTTATGTAAGAATTTATTTGATATTATTCTCATCATTTTCAAGTTAAGGATTATCAACATTTCATATAATGTGTGTGTGTGTTGGGGGGGGGGGGGGGGGTGTTAATTAACTATGGTTGTACAGTATATTTCAGTTCTCTAGGGAATATAAGAGAAATTATAGAATAATGAGGAGATTATAATTAATTTTATTTAATATTGGTGTTTAGTAAAATTATAAGCAAACATAACAAACATTTAAATGTACTAAATTATCTTTTCCTTTTTTTTTTGGTGGGATGATTTAATTTAATTACTTAGTTGTGTCAGTCTTATTCTGAAAAGTTTAATAAGAGTTTCATGTATGGAAAAAAAGTAAAAGAAATGTTGCCTCTGATTTTAAATAAATCTGAATAAAAGAAATACATATATATGAGTGTGTGTGTGTAGAGTGAAAAGTTCACTTCAAAAATGAATTTCATAAATCACTCAAAGAACTATTTTATGTTGATGGGAAAAAACGGTACCAAAAGTATTCTAAGTATATTAAATCATCTAATTAATTCTTTTGTCATGGAACTCCATGGATTTTTCTAACCTATTTAAATATAATTTTGAAATTCATGTGTACAATGTACAACACAGTGAACATAAAAAACTAGAAGTCTAAGAAAAATAAAATTAAAAATAAAAGAGAACAAAAAAAGTCATGCATACACAAAAATAAGACCATTTACACTGTATGGATCAAGGAAAAAATATTTAGTTTTGATGTTTTTTAAAAGAAAATGAAAATAATTATAAATCAATCTAAACTGAAGAAATATACTCCCTCCGTTCACAAATAAGTGACAGTTTAGACTTTCAAGTGGAATTTAAAAAATTATGGGATACAACAACCACCCCTCCAATTTTCTCTCCATCATTTTCTTTATTACAATAAATTTCTCCAAACTTTCTTTATTTAATATTATAAATATTTGTATGGAAATTTACTTAGATTTAGCTAAGGACAATATTGAATTAAATATGCAAAAAATTCTAGAATGACTCTTTTGTGAAAAAATATCTTTTTTCCTATAATGACACTTATTTGTGAACGGAGGGAGTGTACACACACACACACACACATATATATATATATATATATATATATATATATTCAAAATAGTATGAAAGTAAAGATATAATAAATTAAAGGAGTTTCATGTAACATTAAGCATAATTAATTTAAAAGATAAAGAATATTGGGAATGAAAATTGTTTTGATTATTATATTATGGTTTTCAGCTTATATTTTTAGGATAAAAAATATATTCAAAAAATAACTTTTTAAGTTGCAAAAACAGAGGAAGAAGAACAATAATTTTTTTTTTTTATTACTCTAAAGAAAAATGAAAATCTTCAAAATAGAAATAAGTAGGTTTATAAGCTAGTCTCCAAGAACCATTCATAGATATTAGAACGTTCTTAGTTTAAGTAAATAAATATTAATCACGTAGGAGATAAATATGTATATTTGTGACTTATTAGCTCCGACATCTAAAATTATTTGGTGAAATTCAAAATTTAGTTCCCTAACTATAAAGCTCAGTAACTATTTGGTTCTGTACATTTAATTAGTTTTACCAGAAATCATTCATTCATATAAAATGGAATATTTCAAAAAATAAGAAAATCCAAGATAACATCAAATAAGAGTTTACATATATAATGTGATAATAGATCAAACAAAAAATATTTTGTATTGAACTGAAAGTATTCTAAGTATATTTAAATCATTTAACACCAAGAGTTCTTTTAGAAAGTTCTAAAAATATAATTAGAAAAGTTCATGTATACCACATGTATACCCACATGCAACACAATGAACTTTAAAACGTAGAAGTTTAAATTAAAAACGGAAATACAAAGAACAAAATTTTCATAATACTCCACACAAACACAAGTATAAGATCTCACATGTAGCACGATCATAAATCAAGCAAAAACCTTTTCTAAGTGTTTATATAATTTTCTATAAAATATATATATATATATATATATATATATATATATTCTAATTTTTAGTTTATTTAATCATCTAACTATTAGCCAATTCAATTTAATTAGCTACGATATATTTATTTTTACAAATTCACGTGTACCACGTGCAACACACGTGAGACTTTACTAGTAACATAATAAATATATATTAACCATGCATCATATCCACAACACAACACCAAAACTATTGGATGAGATAAAAAAAAGTTAGAGATAAGATTCAAATAGACTTATAGTTTAACAATAAGCAATGAATAATAGATTTTATTTTACTAAATTATCCTAGTTATTTTTGTAATTTGAATAAATTATTAATTTATGATATTTATACAGGGGTTTTTGAAAAATTATTATCTTATCATCTTATCAAAATTGGTAAAAAATTTAATGGACCCAAGTCGGGGCTGTAGAAAATTATTATTTTAGAGAGTTTATTAATTTATAGCGTATTGAATTATAGAGGTTTTATTGTACTATAGTTTATTTTTTTGCAAAAGTATAGAACAAATTTCAACATTCAAATAAGTAACACATCTATTCTGTAATTAATCTACATTCACATAATAGATATATAAAGATACAAAAAAAAAAAAAAAAAAAAAAGAGAGAGACGCTACAACGAAGTTCTATAACATAACACAGTCATTAAGCAAAATTCTTTCAACGTTCCTAATCAACATTTCCTCTCGAGGCAACTAAGTACATGTCTTCAAACTATTCTTCAAGTAAATCTTATACCAGATCAATCAACTCCAACCTTAATAATATTAATAGAAAAACATTCAAAAACATTATTAATAAAGTTTTATAAGTATCAAAATTTGCAAATTTACTTACCCTAGATGAAGTCGTAAGTGCTACTTATGTTAGGATCATCCAAGTAAAATTCCAATTGAGATTGTTTAGCACTAAATGCCTCATCCTTGTTGAGAGTTTTGAATTCAAAGATTAACGCAATATTATTACCAATAAGTAAAAATTGAAAAAAAAAGTTATCGGGTTTATCCGGTTGGTCCGATATGACTTGAGCTTTATCATATCTTATCGGATTGATCCTATAACGACTCGAACTCGATAGGCCTTGGCCCAACCCGAAATTATCGTGCGAGTTTGTGTCATACTATCGAGTCGTGTCGAGTTTTGTCGCCCCTAATTTGAATAACCAAACCATACACCCAATTATACATATACAATTATGAATTACATAATTGATAATATATATTATATACTACCTCCGTCCCACTCTAACTTGCTTACTTTCTTTTTCGGTTTGTCTCAACTTAATTTGTCAGCTCATAAATGACAAATTTCGCTTACAATCTCCACCCTCAAAATCTCCATCTTCAATCTCCACCTTTAAAAAAGTCAAAGATTCTACAAAATTTATTTTTTCTTAACCTCCGTGTCCGATCAAAGTAGACAAGTTAGGCTGGGACGGAGGGGTATATAATAACTAAATACAATATTTGCATAATATATGTACTAAAGAAATGCTCTTCTACTCAAAGTGGGCACATGTTTATGTAATGTGTCCTATTATCCGTAAATTACTGATGACATAATTATTTACTTTAAGATATCTTGACAAATCAGCTACACACTACTGATGATAGATAGAGGTGTCCTATGCATATTGTAAATAATATATAGGTTACTGGTCGTATATAGTATATATATTATTTATTATTTATAGTCTATCATGTATATATTATATACAATCAAAACAGTATCCTAATCAAATATGATAACATATGCCTTACTATTTGCATCCGTATATAAATAAATTATATGCTATCAAGTTGAGTATTATTTGATTGGACGATCTAATTATTCATCTAAAAAGTAAATGGAAATCAAATAAGAATTAATGATGAATATATTAACTAAATATATAATGAAGCAGCAAATGAAATAGTAGAGGTAAGAGTTGTGGCAATAGGGTGGAAATGATTGGTTGAGATGTTTGATAGTCAACTAGTGAGGACTGTAGTAACACAATTTGATATATCATCCATATCTCATTTACTTCATTATTATTGTGTCCCCCCCGTAAATGTAATATGGACAAAAAACGCGACAACCTACCATCAAACTCAGTCTTATCAAACACAGTTTGTCGTTTTCTTGGACTTTACACCTTAAATAGAAACTCTCCATTTACCTTTCAACTAAAAACAAATCCTCTTTTTCTTCGCTATTTAATTAATTTATATTTCACGTTAAAAATAAATGGTGAACCTGCCCTAAATTCATAAATTATATACAACCTAACTCAGATGCTGAATTTGAATCTAGAAGTAGCATCAAATTCTCTAAAAATAGCATATGACATGCTCCCATTTCCCGTACAGAAATAATAATAATTGAGAAAAGTGGGTTCCGTAGTAAGTGTGTGTTTACGATAATGTCAAGTTGGTTTGGTGTTTCACAACCTTCCATTCCACCAACGGAAAATAAGTTAAGTTGGACTGCTGTAAAACACTGCCCTTCCATTATCTGAAAAAATTAAATCATTTAAATACATTTGTTACGAATCTAAGATTAAGGATCTATCCAAGGGACACCTTTTCTGGCCGAGATATAATTCGTCTAAAGTCAAAACTAAAATTAAAAGTAGCTACGCAAAATTGTTTAAGCTACAAAATCGTCGTTATCATATCGTCAAACGCCAAACAATAGTCATCAAAAATCATAAAATACAAAAGGAAAATAAAGACTTGTTAGCCGCTGGATGTTTATATAATGTTTTATCGATCGCTCCAAACTTCATCTCATATTACTATGGATATGTATTCACAAAGTTTGCACGGTGCAATTTAGGGTGGATATCACAGCTTGTGTTTAAAGTTATCACATGGTCTAGGTAAATATATTATAATATATTTACTCAAAACAAGTGATACTTTAAGTATAATTTATGATACATTTACCCACATTATATATATAATAACTTTAGGCATAAATAGTAATATCTTTTGACCCACACTACGGGTCCGTTTGCTTAACACTTGGCTCAGTAGATTTAGAGGACCGAATCCCAATAAAACACACTCATTATTTCTCTCAGTCAGATTTGGCCAAGCACTCCTCAGTCTTAAGCATACGGACCCAAACCTTTTGCCACTATAAAATGTTGTCACAAAAAAGAGAGAGTGGTCACAAAAATATTTTTAGTAACTACAAGTATTTGCAAAAGAGCTTGTCATATTGTAGCAAATTTTGGTTAAATATTATAAAATATTTATTTAACTACTAATAATTACTTGAGGGTTATTTTTAGTAACTACTCTTGTAGTTACAAAAAAGTAGCGACAAATACCATTTTTTCTTGTAGTGTCATGATCCGAATTGCACGGATTTCAGATCCGTACAATTGGTGCACAAGAGACCTCCCCATATGTATTAGGTACACAAATACTTCCGCCACTATGGACCTTGTAAAACAAAATTTATTCAAATGAAATTGAATATATGTGATTACAATCTCTATTTTTTCTCTAATTCTTTTATTGGAGAACATCACTGATGTTAGAATTTGGCGTCGTTGATCTTCAATCAGATATTCTCCGAGCTTGAATTTGACTTTGATAACGTCAATTTGAAGGCTTGATAGCTTGATTTTAAATGAAACGTTGATTTTGGATACTTACGCGATAAACACCTTTAATATGGAAATAACATTGTTGAGACCCCACCGTGTGAATCAAAAAGCGCCGATTGAATGGACTTGTCACCTTGATCTGGGATTGAATGCTAATTTTAGAGGATTTTGAGGATTACATCTTTACTCTGGTTGTTGTGGTGTGTGTTGGAATGAATAAGAGCAACTCTTTATCTCATTCATTCAATAGGAAGATATGATTTGATTTTAGAAAAAATTACAGATTGCTATTCAAAATTTTAGTATTTTTGCACTTTGCCATAAAAAAAAAATTTGTTGCAGTTTACCATCTGAACTAATGAGTTTGTTACAAATTATCATATGAGAGAAATCTCAGCTGTCCATAATTGAACAATCAATGCTTGAGATTTGTTCTATATGACAATTTGTAACAAAAATAGTTTATATGACAAACTGTAAAACACGTAAAGGTGTGACGATAATGGTATAGTGTAATAATCCCTTGATTTTATTACCAAACCATTAATTATTATTCACTTTCTTATTATGTTCCTAAAATTTGTATTGATTTTTATTCAATCAGATCACCCTTTTTTTTTTTTATCTATTTGTTATACTTATGGTGGTAAATTAATTGAGACTATATATTGTTGTTGTTTTTATTTTTTATTACAAATCCTGAAATTGGTGGATCGGTGAGAAACTTATTCTTGACTACTGATGAGAGTTATAAAGTGTTGAACTAATTGAATGACGGGGACTATGTATTGCTTCTTGGGTGCATTGCTCAATTTAAACAGGGAGTTAATAAACTTAAAAAATATCAGCGGGCCCAATACAATTAGACAAGTTTGTATTTTGAGTACAGAGGTAGACAAATGTTGTATAGAGTAGTAGTAATATGTCTAGAAAAGAGTAATATGATATGGTTATTTATCCGACCAAATAAAACTATAGATAAGCATATAACAGAACCAAAACTCTTGGAAATTGATGAAATGCTAATATTAAATTAAAGGATTCTGCTATCGAATTTGCTCGGGTAGAAAAAATAAAAATTATGTTTTTTTTTATTTTATTTTCTATCATCTTCTAATTAAAATTATAAATATAATTTATAACTATCACAAGATCAAATTTTAATTAATGTTAACTATCATTTTTTAAGTGATCTAAAAACTGATCGATTTTCAATTCAACTTTTGAATTCTTAATGTTAAAATTTGAATTACTGTCTTCACAAATAAATATTCATTAATACTTGTTAAATGCATTTATAAAAAAATAATTGAATTTCAAGGGAAAAAAAAAAAAAAAAATCTACCTGGACAGATCTTTACCGTTAAATTAAATACAATACTACAATAGGAAACAAAACTCTGTCTGAAACTTTGGAAATGATAGAATGGTTAAGCAAAGGGTTGTCTAGCTATATATAGAAACTCATATTCCTTTCATATCCACCACAAAATTCCTATATTTACACTTTCCAACACAATACTTATATTTATTTAATTTGTAGCCGCTCAAAACATTATCTCACAACTAACGTCAATGCTCATAAGTCATAACCATCAGATATTTAACCTCCCAATTTTCTTATAATGTTATATGTGATATAAATGTAAAAAAAAATTATATTTGAATTGGCGGTAAAGTATTGTGCATAGAAAATGTGCTACCAAATTTCAAAATTTATCCTTAACTTTTGTAGCAGTGTTTGCTTAAAATTTATTAAATACAAGATATAGAATGTTAATTTAATAAATGACCTTCAAAGCTATATGTTCTACCAATGAAAAACTTAAGTTAGATAATATCATAACCAAAGAATGAACCTTGATTTTGACATATTTTAGTTTACTTTGTGTTTTTGTTGCCATTCTTTTTTAGACTCAAAGCAGAATATTTGACATATTTACTTTACTTTGTTATTTATTTATTTCTTTCTTTTTTGGCCCTCTTTTTAATACATTAGGTTCAAGCAAAGATTTCATTAATTCATATTTATTTTGAAATGTATGATAAAAAAGTCGGGGTCCTCATTCTTTAAATCAACTCAGACCTCTAAATTATTAGGACTGACCCTGCTCATAATTGTCCCAATACAAGTGTCCAAAATATAGATATATTAATTTATAGTATATTTGAGCAGTTTTCATATCAGTCTTCCTTATTTCTACTTTTTTTTTGGGCATTTTGTATATAACTTTTTCTTTTCTAATCTATTGTTGACGAATTGTATATCAAATTATTCTTTATTTTAGGATTTTTAATTTGAGACCATATTAAATAATATATAAGTGTTTGATATTTTAGGAATAAAATAGAAAAAAAATTCATTTTTAGTAATATATGTTAGGACTTGTTCATAATTTTTTTTGTATATTTTATAATTATAATTTTAGTTCATTATGTTTCGAAAAATGTTCAATTTAAGAATACAACCACTAATTGTGGCGCATTATTAGTATAATAATGATTGTATCCGTAGGAGTGAAGATGTAGTTTTTAAAAAAATAAACAACATAGATAGAATTGTATGGTCCTAAAAGGTGATGACGATATGAGGTAATTATATTAAGGTGGGTGATGGCATAGATTAGTGGAACACATGCACATTAAGAAATTGATGTCTAAAAATGATTACACCAATGACCAAAGTGGTTCCCAGTCAACTATTAAGCATATATATAATTAGACCTAACATATCAAATAATCAATTTCTCTACTCCCTTCTTTTATTTCTTCCCATAATTATCATTCCAAACATAATTCTGCTGCTACGTCAACAAAAACAATAACAATAAATTATTTGCTATAGGACTAGGGATTAACTAAACTTGTAAATTTTTTGAATCTTAATACTAGTTACTTATAGGATTTATAGAAGATAAATTTGGAAGAATTGTGAGTTTTTGTGATAAAGCAACATTTATTTTGAATTTTTTTTCATTTTATTTAAAATGACACTTATTTTGAAACGGAGGGAGTACTAATTAACTTATTTGAGTAGCCTTGCATATTTTGCATTGGGAGATATTCAATGAGATCAATATTATTCCCTCCGGTTCAAAATATCATTTTAGAGAGAAAAAAAATTTATTTAAATAGAGTTATTTTAACAAAAAATAAACAATTCTTTAATGTTATCCTGAGACATATTTCAGTAATTTTTTTTTTAAATCTCATTATTTTTTTATTACCTTAATCATGAAGTCTCTCTAGTTCAATCTATTAATATAGTTGAGTCTATTTCCATAATTTTTTGGTGAAATAGATAGATTATAGGAAAATATTGTGAATTCCAACAATCCTTAAACTTTATTAAAAAGCCTGAGGTGATTTTTATTTTGGACCATAGGAAGTATCATTTTATATAAATAGTGTATAGTAAATCTTGGAAACATAAATGTATGCAAAATGAAATTAAATCTCCTTTGGTTTTAAAAATAGGGTCCGTTTGCTAAAGATTGAGGAGTGTTGGGTCAAATCTGACTGAGAGAATTAATGAGTGTGTTTTATTGGGATTCGGCCCTCTAAATCTACTGAGCCAAGTTTAAAGCAAACAGACCCATAGAGTAGTTCTTGTGTACGCTAGTTGTACGGGTCTTAGATCCTTGCAATTCGATTTATGTATAATTTTTTGTATTAATATTTTTGGTGAAAGTAATTATTTATTTTGGAAAAATGAATTATATTGAAAATGCTATGGGAAAAGGTATAAATAATATTAAATTTTGTTGGTGTGATGAGGCATTTAGTGGTAAAATATTAAGATAATAAATGATGATTAGTAGTTTGAAATGATTCCCATATTGAAACAAAGACGAAGACGAAGACGAAGCCGTCCCTACCAAGAGAAACGTCAAAAGCCATGGGGAAACGCTTTTATGTCGGCATTGAAAATGACAAAAAACGATGCACCATTCCGTGAATTCAGTAAAATAGGAGCCCTGTTTTGTAAATGTACATGTCATGGAGCCTTTCTTTGCAAACATGCCCTTTTTGTTGTTTGCGTCATTTTCTGCGAGGGAGACTATAAAGATACCAAGTTTTGTTCACATATTTCCTCAACAAGCGGCTGTTTGGCTTTTCCTTTACCACAACTCTCTCTTTCTCTCTCTTTCTATCCACACAATTCCTTATATAAATATTCAACAAAAAAGACTTATTCTTCGTACAATGACTACGATAACTAGTGACCTCCTCAATTACGACCAACCAAACAGCCCACTAATCTTCGACGCAAAGGTGTTAAAACACCAATACAACATACCACCCCAATACATTTGGCCCTATAAGGAGCGGCCCAGGCCCAACCCACCTGAGCTCAAAGTTCCGTTGGTCGACCTCGGTGGCTTTCTCTCCGGCGACCCCACTGCCGCCACACAGGCATTCCAGTCCGTGGGCCAGGCCTGCCGGAAGCATGGTTTTTTTGTAGTAACCAATCACGGTGTTGATGCCAAACTCATATCAGATGCTCACCGTTACATGGATCATTTCTTTGAACAACCTCTTCATGAGAAGCAAAGGGCTTTGAGAAAACAAGGTGAACATTGTGGGTACGCTAGTAGCTTCACTGGAAGGTTCTCGTCCAAGCTTCCCTGGAAGGAAACACTTTCTTTTCAATATTCAGATGCGCCTCACATTGTCCAAAACTACTTTTGTACGACATTAGGACAAGATTTTGCACACTTGGGGTACGGACACATGCATTTTATATTTTATTATATTATATTATATGATTGAAAATTGTGAATGATTGGAGTGAGTTATGAATGGTATGCAGGAAAGTTTACCAAGAGTATTGCAATGCAATGAACAGACTGTCTCTGAGGATCATGGAGCTATTAGGGATGAGTTTGGGTGTGGGTCGGGCCCATTTCAGAGAGTTCTTCCAAGACAATGAGTCCATAATGAGACTCAATTATTATCCACCGTGCCAGAGAGCAGACCAAACCTTAGGAACTGGGCCACATTGTGATCCAACATCACTCACAATTCTTCACCAAGACACGGTTGGTGGGCTCCAAGTGTTTGTCGACCAAGAATGGCGATCCATTAGCCCAAACCCGGAGGCATTTGTAGTCAACATAGGTGACACTTTCATGGTAATTAATGCTAGCTAGCTACCTGCTTTATTAATATACTAACAAATAAAGTCATATTTTGTCATCTTATAGTATATTTTGGGTTGGGGGTACTGCAGGCACTTTCGAATGGGAGGTACAAGAGTTGTTTGCATAGGGCAGTGGTTAACAGTGAGAGTGCGAGGAAATCACTGGCTTTCTTTCTGTGCCCGAAGAAGGAGAAGGTGGTGCGGGCCCCAGATGAACTGGTAGGCCCCAATAGCCCCAGGATGTACCCGGACTTCAGATGGGCCGCCCTGCTTGAGTTTACACAGAAGCATTACAGGGCTGACATGAATACGCTGCAATCTTTCTCCAATTGGATCCAACAACTGCAATAGAGACAATATATATAAATATATATGCGTGTTTAATCTCAATTCCACATATATCAATTGTTGCTTTCATTTATCCAAACTTTGTTTTACTGGATGAGATGAGAGAGGGTCAAGGGGAAAGAAAACACACGCCAGGCAGCCAGGGGAACAATGAATATATAACACAATCCTGATATTGTTCAAGAAAACACCCGCCCCATTAGGAACAAGCTCAATCCAGTAAATCTTATTTTAACATCCAAACATATCCTAAACAGTACCAAATTACTAACTTCACTATCTCTCTACATTGTATATATATGGTCCTACTTATAAAATAAATGAGACTGAATTTACCCAAAATTCTGTTTAATATCTATGTCAATTCATGCCAATTTCTTATCTACAAATGCATATAAAAATCGATCGAGCATGATATCGAACTATCTAATTATATTATAAAAAGAAAGAAAACTCTCTACAAGTGGAGTTCTTCCGCCCTCCATTTTAGATCTCCTACTCCATACAATACAATATCTTCTACCACATTTTAATCCATACACGACATGTATATATGATGACATCATAAATACATCATAAATAATTATGTGACATAATTAGTAGAATATGTTATAGAAGATGTTGTACCAAATGTGGTAGAATTTGCGAACCGATGTTTACCACACGCATTTAGTTTCTTAGGTTGCAAAACATTGGAAATTGGACACACAAACTCGAAACGGTGCCACTTATCACCTCCACTGTCTCTCTCTACCATCTCCAACAAACGAATTCTTGGAATACAGAACATACTCACACCCTCACTCACTGCCTAAATCTAATCGAGAATTATTCACTCTCTCTATCATTCTAGCTTTCTCAATCTTTTAGCTTACAATTTCGCATAACATTTCGTGTTCAATCGCCCGGGGTTATCTTTCCCTCTCTCTGATAGCTATTTCCCATGAAGATTCGTTCTCAGAATAATCGCGCCGTAAGTTAAAGCCTTCGGTAGAAGTGTGCCTCACATTTTTGGGTTTCTTTTGAGCACATGCAGTTTCTAATCTCACCCGATTGGAGATCTGACCAGATCGGAGATCTCATCAGCTCGGAGATCAGCATCCTTAAAATGGTCCTCTTTCTATCCTCTTTCTTTATATGTTGTAATTGTGTTTTTTTAGTTTCTAAAACATTCTCTAAAAACACGATGTATTGTTGGGCTAAGTTTTATTTTGACTTATCATATCTTTGAATTCGATAATATATTCAAGTCCTAATAGCGGTTATATGTAAACTTTTTTATTTTGCATTTCTTTTATATGAATTTCTTCCTCGGATGTCAGTTTATAATTTTTGGGATTTTTTTATGATATTCTTTTTCTTTTTATGTTTTCATTTTATAAAGATGTCCAGTAAATTAAAATTTATAATCGAATGGGTTGTCTTTGTAGGTATTTCATCCTGGTTAATTAAGTTTGGGTATCAGATTTTGACACCAAAAATCGCGCATGCAAAAATTACTTTCTTCTTCAAAGTATGAACGAAGGTTAAACTTGTTTTATATGTAATTATTTTCTCAATTAATCTTATATTTATTTGAAATTTTAATTGGTTTATTGTTTTTTGTCGAATTGTGATTTGTTGGGATGAAACTGGTTGCCCTAGTTTGAGTAACAATACATCAATGATAAAGAAGGATATTTGAAGGTTTTTTTTTTTTGTTTGTTTCATTAACCCTTGTTTCGATAATGATATACAATTATAAAAAAAATAAGAACTGAAGATGATACTTTTAAATTTATAAGAATATCTCAGTTTTTTTTTTTTTTTTTTTTTTCTCTTCAGGGAGGAACATTGATTATTGAGATATTGTATTCATTATTAATCAAAGATATTACATATCTACTAAGTATGCCCTTAGATCAGTCAGAATGTATTATTTGAATCTTTTGTTTTCTAACTGGTTATATCTTATGAATGGTTTGTTAATTAGTTTATTTATATGACTCTTATTGTGGTTTCTGTTGGTGAAGTAATCATTATGTTTACAAATGTCTACAAATTTATGTAATTGAAAAGGTTCAAAAGGTTCAAAATTTCAAAATTTAATGCCTTGAGACTTTTTTCATGTGATGGCTCTATCCAAGCTTGTTATTTATTAGTAAAATTTTCTGAATAAATGTAAAGAATAGGTGGGATAAGATTAGTTTTACTAATTACGGTTTAGAGGCAATACACTACTTGGCTTATTTGATGTTTTAAAATTGTCTAATCTTTTGAATTTTAGAAAATCATGCAATCATTTGCAATTTTGTGTTTTTTTGTATCCTTATACATAATTTGTAAGTAGCTGTTAATGGTATATGTTAATAGATTAATGTTGGTCATCATACTATTTCCCTTTAAATGCAACTAGTATCGCTCCCGTGCGATGCATCTTATTAAATTAAATATAATATTATCTAATATAAAAAAATAGAATTGATATATATTCTAACTAAATGAATATTTGAATAATCATTTTTTCTTTTTTTATGATCAACCTGAACTTTGCGCTTTCCCACCTTTGCAACCTTTGGTAGCAATTTTCGGGGAGAAAATAAACTATTTAAAAATAATAAAAATATTTAAAAAATACAATATTTATTTTAAATTTCTAAAAAATTATTTAAAAGATCATAAACTTAACTGAAAAAAATGTAGAAATTATTTTAATAAGAAAATTATTTTTATAAAAAAAGATCGAATAATTTTGATATTACTTCAAATAACTTTAAATATTTTTAAAATGATTTATTTTTTCAAAAAAATAATTAAAAAGATACTTATATCATAAAATTTAACTTTTATAGATACTTCCACATGTCTTAAACGAAATTTTATAGATTTTAAAATAAATTTTCAAGATAACTTTCAAATAGTTTGAATAAAGTTTTAGAGTTTAAAAAATAATTTTCAGAAATTTATAATAGTTTTATGATTTTATAAAAATAATAACTATTTTATTTTTCTTGCTTAAAATGATTTGATTTGAACTTTATTATAAAAAAACTCAAATTTTTAATATATTTTCAACATGTTTAAGTTAATTTTCTGGTATTTTAAATGAAGTTTAGACTTTAAGAAATAATTTTTAGAATTTTTAAAAATTTAATGTTATTTAAATATTTTCTTATATTCTTATTTAAATATATATGTCTGTATATTTTGCTTAGGTTGCAAAATATGAAAAAATGCGACAAAGTATTATTTATATTGAGAACTCTAAAAAACCAGTTAGCTCAAGCATGTTAATTTTATTTTATAAATAGAAATATAGATTGTAGCACATTTAAAATCTCATAGTAAGTATAATTATTATTTATAACGAAATAATATTAATAATAGAAAATATGAATATGTAATAAAAGAAATAATTTCAAGATTAATTATCATATATAAATATATGTGAAAGTCGTAGTCCCATGATTAATTATAACAAATTAATATTTGTAAATATAATAGTTTAATTAGTCAATTATTAAATTATACATTAATTTTTACTTTTAATTTATGAAAGTATATACTCATTTATTAAGGAAGGTAATACTTAATATTTTATTAATTTGAAGAAAAAAATATAATTAATGCTTTCGAAGAAATTAAGAATGCATTAAAGATATATTTTAGGCGGGAAAAAGTAATTTACAATAATAACCCTCATTTTACTTTTATATATACTAGTTATACTCCCGCGCGTGCGCGGCATATTATCTTATAAACTTAAATAATAATATATAACTATACCACTTTAAAATAATAATTATTTTATATTATTAATGAGAATTGATAATGTAGACTTGTTAAACTTAAAAGTTTAAACCATGATTATGACTTACATATATTTTAAGTTTATTAAAGTTACTAAACTTGTAAAAGTTCTTGATCCTATATATATATGTGTGTGTGTGTGTGTGTGTGTGTGTGTGTGTGTGTGTGTATTATATGTGTGTGTGTGTGAGTTAATTAGGGACATCCATAATTTACATATTATAACTTTCAACCATGGTCTTCTCAAACATGAGATCGTTAAACAAAATCAACATTTTCTAAATTATTATTCAGGATATTGTTACCTTAAACAATCAACTTTTTTTTTTTCTTCAGAAATCAACTTAATATTGATTATATATTAGAAAAAATAATATGTCAAAAAATAATTGTGATAAACTAAATGGATAGTATAAATAGATACGCATTAGAAAGAAGCTCAAATAAAGAATTGAAGAATAAAAAATCCTCTCATTCAACCTTAAAAGTTGTATGCATTATATAAAATATAAATGATTCATTAGAATTCCTAACATTGAATGTTTTATCATCAATTTCTTTATTTATTAAAGTTATAACTTATTCGGTGTTGCTCAAACGCACATTATGATGGAATAACAATAGCAATTATCAATAACAAGAAACAACATCCATAAATTAAGAACATCATCATAATCCTTTTAAATTGTTTAAAAAAACAGTTATTCAAAATCAAATAATTTTTTACAGAAAAATACATGCCTGCATTGAAGAAAAATCTTAGAAATCCTACTACAGTGGAAAAGCAGACCAGTTTTTTATCTCTTCGTAATTCATAGTCCCCCCCCTCCCCCCCTCCCCCCACACACACACACATATATATATATATATATATATATATATATCACTACCTCCATCTTCCTTAGATGCAATTTTAGGCTTTGTAAAATGTTTATAAGAGATCTCTTTTAAGTTTTTTCTCCCCCCAATTTATTCCAAAACTACACCTATCACTAACCCTAAAAAATTTCTAATTTTCTAAACTACCACAATTAGTGGAGATAGATATAATATAGAGGATGAAGGGATAAAATTATAAAATATAGTTGAGGGTTTATTGTTATTTCCCCTATCTCTTAATCTCCTCTTATCAGTAGATAAAAGTGCATATAAAAAAAATAGAAGTAGTAGTAAATTGAATATTGGAACCATGAAATATGAATACTCTAAGTAAGATGGTTGTAGTAGAAAGAAAACAAAAAAAAACAATAATAATGCAAGCGTGAATTTTCAATTTCAAATAGTTGGGCGTTTATAGGCCCACAAATTTAATTGATATTCTAAATATATAAAATAAATTTCCAGAATACGATATGTAATGCAAAATCAATATATAGTTACAATTTTTTAAGTACAAAGATGTAATTATATAGACCCAAAGCTAAAATTCTGCAAGTTTGGACACGTAGTTAAGAAATTACCCAAATAAATTAAGAAAAATATAACTTAAAATTGAATTCTAATTAGTTTGATTAAAGAAAGTAAGATGTAGGATTATTTGAAGGAATAATAATGATTAATTAATGTTTAAGGTAGAAATGAAGAATGCATTTAAGATAACTTTAGGCGGGAAAAAGAGAATTACAAAAATACCCCTCATTTAGCTTTTATATATATATAGATATAGATATAGATTGTTTTGGTTCATATATATTAACTTGCACAAATGATTTTTCTGAGTTTATGACTTTTTGCAATTAATGTTTAGCTCAAAAACATAAACTTATTTAGTGTATCCTTCTACTTGGCCTAGCATGAAAAATAACTATTAAAAAAGAAATACATCAAATCACTCTTGTCTAATTAATCTTGAGCACAACACTCCATTTTGTGAGTTGGTGATTTTATCAACATTAATATTTATTTGCTAATTTTCAATCTTTATCACAGAATCTTAACTATCATCATATTCTTAATAAATCATTATAATCATTAAGTTGAAATTATAACACATTTTGAAAACTTTTAAACCTTTTTTATGATTATTTCACAGAATAATTAGTTACGCATATTACACATTTAATAACAAAATCATATATAACATTGCATAAGGTATAATGCATAAATAAATTAACATATTACAACATAAACTAATAGTGAGCTTTTATGAAGGATATTAATTATTTATTTGCAAAGAATCATTGAAAACCGGAATTTTGCCACTATCACAAAGATCTAAGTAAGCAATTCTAACATTTTGCACCGTAGTTCTTTGATTTGTTTGTTGTATAAGTCTTCTTCCCAACACCTGTTCCACTTGAGTGTTTATTCATGTTTCCGTATATTGTTATGATTATTGGATCTAGCTTACTGAGCCTTGTAAAACTCTACAGATAAATTTCTTTATGTGTCTGTTTGGTTGTAAAAAGGTTTTCAAAATATGATGTGTTTGTGATATGTATTCGGTTTAGGTGTAATCTTTCTGTAGGCGTGTGTGTTGAATATGAAACAGATGCTCGCTAACTTATAGATTTATATAGAAAAATAATAATTTACAAAACATGATAGGGTTGATGTATTTGGGAGAGTTGATAGATTGCCTCCTTATCTTTATAAGATATTGTATACGAATAATATTTTAGTTGGTTTTTGATAGATTGCCTCCTTATATTTAGGAGATTTTGTGATTGAATAAAAATATTTTAGTTGCATTTTGATAGATTTGCCTCCTTATAATTGAGAAATTATTCTGCTGACAATTTTTTACTCAAAGATTAATATAGATAAATGATTTTTCTTATTTTTAGGAAACATCTAGCATTAATAATCTTTGCAATTTCAAATTGATATATTGGTTTATTTGAAGGTATTATATATCATTGTTAATAAATTTCACATAGATGATAGGTTGAGTATACATAATAGTAGGAATAATATATTTTAAATGTTTGAATGTATTGTACTTCCCATATTAGTCTCTCTAGTTTGAACGAATGTTTATATATTATCTAGCAGAATTTAAAAAGTGTTATGAAAATTTCTGTTTTTTTTTAGTTTTGAAAATGAATTAAATTTCATGAAATCAGTTTTTTGATTATATAATAATAAAATATTATTTTATTTAAATTATTATTTCATTATCATGATACAATTATCAAATGTTACCTTCGAAACAACATTTTTTAACTAGAGTATAATTACAAATATTGATAATGGAAACAAAATTAAATTTCAATGGTTATTTAACATATTTGTGTAGTTGTATTAATTTCTTATGATTTCTGCAGATTATATATATTTCTTATAATGCACTTACAAAAAAAAAATGTTATTTGTTTTATTTTAATCTCACTTTGATTTTTGAGATTTCTCCAGATTTTTTATTTCTATGTTTAGTTTAGTTTAGTTCAATTTAGTTCAGTTCAGTTTACTTTTAATTTTTTAGTCTCAACAATTTCATTTGCATACATATAAGTCATACTATACGAAACAGAAAAGGAGTAGCTACTTAGAATTTAGAAATTGCTGAGACTAAGCGATGGACCATCCTTTTTGCGCTCAAGATCCGCGACATATGTTGATTGTTGTTCTCTTATCTTCTGCCAAAATTCTGTCTGGATTGGTTGTATATATATGAAAATTGAATCAACATTTGTTAACACAATATATGCGTGTCAACCATTTGATAAAGAAACATGATGTAAATAATATATTACCGTACAAAAGGTCGATGACGGGTAAATTGAATACTACAGATTCCTTGTAGATCTTTTCCATGAATTGGTTGCTACACTGAAACTGATTTATTTTGATTGTCATTTGCAGATACATTTTTTGGATGTTCCATTGTAAACAGAAAATGACAGATTGAGAAAATGAGGATATATCTATATATATGTGAATACGGATAGGATTTGTCAACATTTGAATTTGAATTTAATTGCGAGATCCTGATTAGAATACAGATAGGATTTGTTAACATTTGAATTTTAATTTTAATTGCGAGATCTTGATTATAATGCGTTATTATAGGATATCTTTAGATAGTCATAATAGAATCGTTATATGTAAGGATAGCGCGAGATATAACAACGAATCCGATAAGATTCTGTTTTCAAACTTTAAAAAAACACAATCATAATATGAACAATGTTGAAGGAAAAACACAATTAGTGTGCCTTCGTCAAAAGTAATTTATGAAGGGCAATTTAGGTATTCACTAAATAATATGTAACTGTGAACACTTGTATTTGACACCCTATATAAAGGGAATCTGATGAATAAGAGGACCCTAATTATTCCGTGTCTCTCTTCCGTCTCTCTTTACTGTTATTCTTTTCTATTTTCCTACAACACGTTATCAGCACGAAGCCCTATCAAAAAAAATAAAAAAAATCTGAAAATCACAGATGACAGCCAAGCAATCCATCTTCTAATGGCACCGAAGCATTCTTCGGTGGCGCACCGCCATAAATACATGATATCGGTGGTGATTGCAGCATCAATTTAGCAATTGTAATTCCTTTTCCGACTGTGAGTAGTACCGTCAGAAACATTGGTAATTCCTTTTTAACTCATTCTCTATTTATCTAATTTAGTTTATGCCATGTGAATCATAATTGAAATTATAGTATATATTCATGTTTAATGCATGTAGCCATTAACTGTTGTTATATTTTTTATGCACAACGAATTTTCTTTATTTAATGTCTTACAGAGGATTTAGTTCATCTTCTCACCAATGATTCCTCCCAATAAAATTAGATTCTTTATTTTAGAAAAACGAATTATATTATTTTGTTTCACAGGAGGATGAAATCATTGGTTTGCATTTAGACTAGGTATTTTTTTTTCTACATAATCTTGGCATGTTTAATCTGTTTTATGACATTCATATTAGTTGTTTCGTATTTCAACATCTAACATGTGAATATATTCCCATCACACGCACTTTAATCGGATATGTATAAAATGTTATACATGATTTTGTTATTTGAATTTCAATATGTATATGTGATCGTTTGCTTGATTCTATCGAAAAACTTCAGTTCCTAAACCCATAGCTACTCACATGTGGAACCAGTGACGGACCCAGAAATTTAGGTGAGGGGGGTCCACTTATAGACAGATCTAGAAGTTTGTCTAACGAAATAATTTTTTTTAACGATGCTCATGTGCAAATTTTTACAAAATAGGGGCAGCGTTTGAGTAGGCTAGAAATTAATTTTTTTAATATAATTAAGCCATAAACTTAAAATGTTGGATAAATAATATGATAATATCCTAAAAATTAAAGAAGGACTATCATTGTGCGCCCCTAAATATAATCAAATGTATCAATAAAACTAGAAAAATATTAACAATTTAGATAAAATCAATAAATTGATTTGATCACAAAAAGAAAAATATATTGTTTCTATATTCATTATATTTTCAAACATTTTTATCTCTATTTCTTATACATAACAAACATTCATCTTCTCCAAATTAAACAATAGAATTATTTATTTTATTTAATTAAGTTATATTAAAGTCGACTAAAATACACATATATAATAACACTAACCAGATCAAGAAGAACACACATATATAATAGCACATTATCACGGGCCCAGGGGGGCCATTGGCCCTAGTGTCGGTCCGTCCCTGTGTGGAACTGTACAAGAGTGAAGCATCTCATATATAACTGTTCTCCTTTTTATTTTTATTTTTGTATGAATGTGATACTAGTGAGCATCGACGTGTGTTCACTAGCATGGATGTTGACTTGGAGATCAGAAATAAACCATCAAAAATTGATTTACAGAAGTGATATAGGAAAGAATCGTGTCTTTCCTGCAAGATAACTTCAATCATCCTATTTTATGAACTACCTATAAATATGTGGCAAGTAATATGACTATTAGACACAAGTTCTTTTATGCTTTATTATTTGAATATTTTGGTCAAAATCGAGACATGAAAAGGAGCTTTTAAATATATATCTTTCCTACAACTCATATACGAATATGATTTGGGCAAATTTAGAATTGAGAATGAATTTGTATGTGCACTTGAATATTATTAGGTATAATTTTGGCAATAATGAAATTTTGTCTGTTTGAAGAATATTTACAAAGTCAACTTGTGTTTGATAGGATTCTACTTTCTCATGAAATTGAAAGTTGTGATTTGATTTATTTGCTCTTAGAGATTTGATAATTATCAGTCGATAATAAGTTTATTTGCATGACTATATGATAATTTTACAATTGCTTTGCACGAAGTTAGTGATGCTTGATAAATTGAATATTTCCATGATAATGAAAATTCATGGGCTATACCAAATTAGTACAAATCAACTTTGTGATAAAGTATTTTCACAAAGTATCGAAAAACTTGTGATATATGGTCCCGAAATCTAATTCAAAAGAAAATGATTAAATCAACTCGATTCAAATTTGAATATTAGACTCAGAAGAAATTGAGTTACCGCAATTGATATTCCTAATAGGAAAATATTTCCATGAAAAATAACTACACCCTGTAAGAATTCTCTTACGATCATATCATCAACCGACCCCAATGACAAAGCACTGTCTGCCATAGTAGAAATCACAGTCAATGCTCTAATGAATTTGAGATGACACATTAATCCTAGCTTACACTAGGAGTATTGTTTAGTTCAAAAGTACCCGATGAGCTGCGGAATGCATTAAAAGAAATATTAAAAATGTAGATGAATCTCTACTTCCGGTATTAACTATCTAGTGGAAAGAAATCCACTCACTAGACTACAAAAGGGTCAATAGCCTCAATAAGGACACGTTGTGTCTAAAAACACATTTCTCTTTATGTGTAAAGAAATCACAGAAGATGATATGATACATAAAATCTCTTTACTTTCCTACTCTAATGCTTATACTATCGAACTTGTATAGGTTAGAGTATGAAATAAAAGAATTATAATATTAAATTAGCTAATCAACTAGTGCAAGTAGTTGAGAGGCATGATTAGTTTCTTCTGAAAAATAACATCAAACGCATTGGGATAAAGAAAATTCTCAAGCCCAAGTATGATGAACTAAATAGTGAAAATAACTCTAAAGTAAAGAGAAAGAATGTGTCTGTCTCTACAATTGTGGTAATGATACACCACAAAGTAAGAGATATAGAAGCCCTGGAGGCCTTCCGATGTGCCTAGCCCAAATGGACATGGTGGTTATGGAAACAATGTGCAAAAGACACATCGGAACCCTCTAAGCAAAAGGGATATAGTTGGTAATGAACATTTAAATAAGTGTGAAAATATTAAACTTTTGTATAAAAAGTTCTAGAGCAGTTAACTATGAGAGATACAAGAAGTCCAAAGAACAGAGACTCACTGCATCACTGCATAATGACCATCATTAAATCACAAGTACTAAAAGGGCGAAGAATTGTCGAATTCTCTAGATGCCTAATGACATAACAATTATAGTCACAAAATGTTCTATATGCACCAAGAACTATTAAAATGTTATTAAGTAAAGATATTCGTGTCAAAGACTATCGTTTAAAAACTACATGTGAGAATGAAATTGAATAATTTATGATACTTCTTATGAATGTGAAAGGAAGCACATCTTAGAGAATAAATAAGTCAATCTAGTGGCATGTACTGCACTACAACTCTGATCGTTGGATCAAACACTATCACCAAAATGAACTTTGGAAGAGAGAATCATATGTTACCCAAAATGAACTTTGGGACATTAATTCATATAAGTTTTGGTACGAATTTCTTAGACATCCAAGTCATAACATGATGATCCATATTTAAGAAATTATATGGACATTCTTTCTTTCGAGTGAAATATAAAAGGGATAAAAATCTATTACAATGTACAGTGTTAGTGCTAATTTACTATAACACAATCAATGCTTTCTAAAGTACTAAAAGCATGACCAACATCCCACTCTGTCTCATTAACTGTTTTAGGGCATATTACTCATTCTACCAAGAGTAATAAGTAGGATAGAGACCTTCCTACGCCAGATATATGAGCAAGATCCATTCTTACAAATAAACACATAAATGTGGACCTATCAAACCAGAAAGCGGGTCATTAAAGTATCTATGGTTCTGGTAATGCTTTGACACATTAACTGATCATCACATTATTGTCCACAAGAAATGTTGCATTTGAAAAACTCCTAGAAAATATTATATAAGGGTTCACCACCCTCACTTCATAATGTCTATCAGACTTATTAACTCTAGAGAGTTCTCATCATAAGGATTTGATGATTATTGCATATCTTTCAGGATCAATGTATAACATCCTTTAACCCATGTGCATACACAAAAATGTTCTTACATAAGCCACCATCACAAGGATATAGATGGAGGATTAGGCATTGAAAAATGCGCACTAAATGGTCTATCAAACATGGGACTATGTAATATTACTGCAACTTTACTTTATTTGTCTCAGACCCACTGCTAACCAATAATTTATGCGTACCAGTTGGTAACTGGATTTAGCTTGATGTTTTTACATTTACGCATACTTGGTTACGCAGTATATGTGCCTATTGCGCCCCCACAGCGTACCAAAATGGGTCTTTAAAGACGACTAAGTATTTATGTTGGATATGGATTCCCAACTATTACCCGCTATTTGGAACCTTTAACAGGCAAGATCTATTTACCGTAAGATTGACGGATTGTCACTTTAATGAGACAGTCTTCCCGTCGTTAGGGGGAGATAAGAAAAAGATTTTTCTAAGGGAACGACAGGAAGTGTTTCCCAGTATGTCTCATTAGGATCCTCACACTTCATAATGTAAAGTGAAGTAAAACGAATTATCGATCTTCAAAGTATGGAATATTTGATTGTTGATGCATTTGCTAAAATCGCTAAAGTGACAAGATCATATATACCAGCTGCAAATGTGCCTGTAAGGTTAAAAGTCCCCAGTAAGGGGCACAACACCGCAGATAAAGGTGTTGCAACCACACTTAGTGGAGGTGTGGTTGAGGCCGTGGCTCCCAAAAGGAAATGGGGGATGCCACGTGGTTCGATGAACACCTGCTCAAGGAAGGAGGCAGATGTGACACAATTCGAATCATCAATAAAAAGAATTACTCTCAAATTACCTCTAATTAATTATGTCCATGAATCATCACTGGAGGACGCTCCGAAGTTTAATATGATTCTAGAGATAATGAGAGTGCATGTGAGTTAATGGAAAAATCTTTCACGTGCATTGATGATGTATACATTATTGTTCAATGAATTATAGAACTCAATAATATCGAACCACGTTCTATTGTAAAATATCAACAAAGAGCATATTGACCTATATGGAATCAATCCAGGTAGAGCTCGATTTTATGACAGAACAACAGGTATTTGGTTTGGTAGTGCTAGCCTTACCAAGTATAAAGCCTGTAGGACATAAAATATGTTTTGTCAGTAAGCGTAGTGAGAAGAATAAGTCGTGAGATGCAAAACTTACCTAAAGCACAAGGTTTTCTCACAAAGCCCTGGAATTGACTACGAGGAGATATTCTCCCATAACGGACGTCATAACGTCTTATTGATAAGTTTTCGAAGGATTGGAAATGCAGCATACTAATGTGGTTACTACATATCTCTTTGGGGATCTTATTATTGAGATATGTGTCAGTGTCAAATGGACTTGCATTGCCCAACTCAAGTAACTCTATACCACAGAGTGCATTTACAATATTAGATTGAAATGCTCACTTTGATTGAAATAAATTTGAACGAAAATGGTATACCCGTCTAAGTGACTACTTGATTGGGAAGGGAAAGAACAAGTAGTATTGCTCCTATGCATTTATAAAGAAACATAAGTTCTATATTTGCAACTTTAGAACTTTATGTCGATGTTAAGGACATAATAGGTACTCTTAGAGAAATAAGAGATACTGTGATGTATTTGAAATCTAAATTGAGATAAAGAATCATGGGAAAACTCACCGAGTTTGTGGAATATTAATTTCTCAGTTTGCATATATCCAAAAGATTATCAGGCGACTTCACATGGATAAAGTGCAATCTGTTAGCACTCCTATGATTGGTTGAAGTGTGGACATAAGGAAAGATCCATTTGAGTCCAAAGGAAATGACGAAAGAGCTATTAGGAGATGAAATTCCCTACTTAATTGAAATGTGCGCATTATTGTACAAAAAGCTCAATGCACTCAACCATGTATTACTTTCTCAAAGAACTTGTTAGTTATATTTTACTCAGGACAACGCAATATCAATGGAATGATATCAAAAAGTATTTTGACATCTGAAAGAAACCCTTGCCACATATTTGTTCTTCCCATATTAGAGACAAGAGAGATTACAAATGAAATTGTAAACTCTAAAGTAAATGTCAAATGTTCTCATATAGAGAGATAAAAATATTACAAAAGAATATGTAACTACTAAGTAAATGTTGAAGCTACCCCCTACTACGAAATACTAAATATTATTTTGGTTGGTTTAGATATTGGTTATCTTAGTGGCCAATGTAAAGATCATTACCAAACTGGTTATGTATTACCATGAGGAACACGACGAAAACTTGAAGATCAATCAATCACAACTACTCAAACAACCTCATTACATCACTCACGGATGATATCTCACGAAGTTCATCAACCTATATAGTTTAAAGCATTAGTGACTTGAGCTATACCACCGAAGAGCGTACCCGAAGTTATGAAGATGAAGTTATTTGCAACAAACAGATGAATTATGCTACACATCAAAGGTGACGAGACCAAGCATGTAATGCCAACACTTTTCTATAACCAACAACCACATAATATCCTCATGATTTATGTAAATCGAGGATAAAGAGATTTTCGAAACTCTCTTGATAGATGTACGTATCAAGTGAGAGATGTAGACTTCAGGGGGAGTCTCAACAAAGGTGCGTTGCACTCTTTTTTCCTTCGACCAAGGTTTATTTTTTCCCACTGGGTTTTGTTACTTGACAAGGTTTTTAACGAGGCAACATGTTATGCACCAATTCCCTTTTGACTTGACACAAGGGGGAGTGTTGAAGGAAAAACACAATTAGTATGCCTTCGTCAAAAGTAATTGATGAAGGGCAATTTAGGTATTCACTAAATAATATGTAACTGTGAACACTTGTATTTGACACCCTATATAAAGGGGATCTGATGAATAAGAGAACCCTAATTATTCCGTGTCTCTCTTCCGTCTCTCTTTACTGTTATTCTTTTCTATTTTCCTACAACAAACAATATAATTCAAATTTTAAAACTATAACAGAAATAAATGGATAATTACAAATTTGAATTTTTTAATTACATATGAAATTAGTAACTTAGAAATGGACAGGAAAATATTAAACTTACTAAAATTAACTGACTTCGCTTATTATATATATATATAGATTATTATTAATATTATTATTATTACATAATATATTATTCGGATAAATAACAAGGATGGAGAAAAAATGGAAAACCAATCGAAAATAAAATCATCATAATCATGGTCTTAAGGTTATGCAGTTTAATTAAAAGTATTTGGTAAATTATTATCCTTTTGGAATTATTTTTAGGAGACGGCACCAACAAGAACTATTGCTAATAAAATTGAATACAAATCAATTTCATAATTATCACACAAAATAATAAACCTCCCATATTATTTTTTATCAATGTTGGACTCCTTCAGACAAGTGGGGGTTTAAATCAAATCTTTTGAGGTCACAACCGAAATTTTGATAAAGTGTTGAGTCAAATTACAAAAACATCATTTTCAAATTGGCTCACAACAAATTCCCAAAACTTGGCACCCCTAAATAATAATGGGATTTATTTAGCCTACTCAGTCCTATTTAGTTGGGTATCAAGTGGAAGTGTGGAATCTCCACGATCATCTCTACATCAACATACGGTGTAGATCCCACTTAAATACTTGCATAGAGAGCAACCCTTCTGTAAATAATAATTTACTTGAGTAGAACAGACAAAATAAAGGGAGTTGAGAATGAAGAAATAGATATATGGTAACATACATTTGCGTATTGTTATTCATTAAGGGTGGCGAGGAAATGCATAGAGGGGCAGCCCTTTATCCATGTGAAGTGTGAACATGGTTCTGTAAGTAGCATCCTTACTGCTGTCCACTAGCTTCAATCTGAAATGAAAGACCAGTGTCGCTGCAATTATCTTCATTTGCCTATAAGCAAATTCCTTCCCTAAGCAAATTCTAGGACCACCCTGCATCAAAAACAATCACATGTCTTCATCATCATTCCGGGAAAAAAGTTAAATAAACGGCTATTAACCTGGAAGGCGGTGAACTTGAAAGGGCTTTCACCCCGAAAAACACCATTTTCGAGCCATCTTTCTGGCCGGAATTCCTCAGCATCTTCACCCCAAATGTATGACATCCTTCCCATTGCATATGGCATGTAGCTTATGCCATCACCTTTACGTATCTTGTGGCCATCAGGAAGAACATCGTCTCCATTTGAATTCTTGCCGTCCTGCACTTAACCCGAGCCAAGTTCATGACACCAAGGAAGTACTTATACTAAGCATCAAGATGAACAGTGATAGGAGGACGCAATACTTGTTTGAAGTTAAAAAGCTCACAGGGAAGAGATTAATTGAAAGCATTACCACAGGGACAGCGGGGTATAGTCTGAGAGTCTCTGTCAGAGCTGCATGTAAATATTGCAACCTATCGAGAGTGGACTCAGTCAAACAAAGCACGAATTCATCGATAGATAACTGATCCGAGGCCTGAGTAGCTAATTTCACTTCTTGTACCACCTTTTCTTGAATCAGTGGATGCTTACACAACATATAGAAGAACCAAGCAAGAGTGTTTGCAGATGTGTCCTTGCCAGCAATGAGAAAACTGAGAATTATGTCTCTCAAATACTGATCAGTCATGTTTTCTTTGTCCTTCTCGCTTTCTATTAGAAACCTAGATAGTATGTCTTCTTTTGTACCCTAACATCAAGAAAATTAACATCAACATAAGAAACAAAGTAGGGGACAGTGGCTTGTAGGCTATTAGCGTTCCTGCTAACCTCTTCATTTCTCATCTGCTCTCTTTTGTGTTGAATCAACCTATAAACAAAATCATCAATAACCTTGATGTTGTCCTTCAGATTTCTTTCGAGGCCAGTGTTAAGAAACCTTTTAACTTTCCAGAATGCATCAACGTATCTCCAATATACAATAACATTGGAATCATCAAAGGCTTTGATAAATCGATTACCGACTTCGTCTGAACCAGACAGTGTATCGAGATCAACCCCAAACCCTACCTTAAACATTGTATCCATTGCTGATTTCATTAACATATCCTGCAATTGAGAACTTCAGCTTCATTACCATTTAAGTAAGATCTTAAGTGATGAAATTTCTTAACAGATACTACAATAATGCTGCAGCTAATCTAGAATAACAGTTTTTTCAAATGTTCAACAAGGGTTACTATCACCTCAATGAGAAGCATATTTTCAAGTTGAGCATGTAAATTACTTGGCAATGTAATGTAATTGTCACCTGTCTACTTTCCGATGACAAACATAAGGTTTACCCTTTGTGGCTAAATTAGGGAAATAACTAATGTAACTTAAGGCGAGAAAAGAATTAAAAGTAGAGACCTGTAAATCCATCTCTCGACTAGCCAGTGCTGCTTTATAAACCTTCGAACCCAATTTAGCAGCATTAGATCGAAACACAGTGCTGCTAAAGTCTCTCAAGACTTTGGCTGAAAACTCATAGCTGGCAAGCTTTCGTTGGTGGCGCCATTTATTCCCATCAACCGCAAAAATCCCTTCACCAAAAAGATCGTTCATTATATCACAGTTGTATTCTCCCTGCATGAAACGCAAAAAGGATAACGATTCAGATAATCACAGCAATCCATTTGGTTATTAACAAATCAAAATTACTATACCTTTCCATAATTAGGAAAGTTGGTTTTCAAGATGTATTCGACATTCAGAGGATCAGCAGTATATACTTCACTGTGTGAGTCTGTGATCAAGCGGTAAGTGCGGTACTTTCGGGCAAGTGCAACCTGATAATCGAAAAGTCTGTGGAAGTGAATGAGCTGACTCATCATTGGTCCAGCCACAGGCGGTCTATCAGAAGCTGATATCGATTCTCTGACATAAGTGACAAGTGAGAGTACCACGAAACCCAAGACAAAGTAGAGTGGTAACCCAAGAAAAGTCAACAGGTAAGATCTTGTGGCAAGAGCACCCAACAGAAGGAAGACAGATGCTAAAAATATGAGAAGGCTTCCCATAATTCGGAGGAAAGATTGGTGGTTTCAATTTAGAAACCTTTAATGCTCTCTGCAAGCGTTATACTGTTATTACAAGTATCCTGTTCTTATCATATGCTGTATACAAGGATTTTCTGCTGCTTAGGCTACTGTATATTGGTTGGATACATTTAGATGCATATACAAGCAAAGCTATTTTAATATAAAAAGGGATGTAGACTCTTTCATATAATAAATTACGAAGCCTTTACATGCCGAAGAGATAAGACCACATTATTGCTCGTCAAAATCATCCAACTTTTATTTTACAGTGTAGTTGTCTTATGTTCTGAATGTTTATCAGAAGAAAAAAGGGCTTATTATATGAAGCATTTTACAAGGGCAGGTTCTTGTTGTTATTGTTCTTTGAAAAGGACAGGCAAAAAAAGAGAGCTTTTGTCATTTTGTGTAGTGACATTTTGCCATTGTATACCATACCATAGTGTTGATCTAGAGACAGAGGTCTGGCATAAAGACAACTAGAAAACATGATGTATTGTACTGATGAAGTTTCTAATCAGGAGTATAATATTTATAATGAGACCTACAACACAACATTAATCAGAAAAGATCTGTATGTAAACATAATTAGAACTGAAAATAAAGAAATGCACAAAATTTGAACTGTTTAAAAATATCATTTTGTTTAAAGCTAAATTATTACTTCCAAGAGTAATAATAAGGCCACTATGGAGGTATATCCAAACTTGTTTCTAGAAGCTAATAACTCTGCAAGTAAAGATTTGAAGTTACTCACCTGTAACCAAATATAGGTACCAACAAACTATCTAACACAAAGGACATTAAACCAGACGAGGAATCTTATGCCACCCTAAGATTCGCTCCTCGGTGATCACCTTAAGATGCTATTACCAATGTTCCTTTTCTTCATCTCATTGCTTAATGCCATCAACACACTCTGCAGCACCGCCATCGGCAACTCAGGCAAACCTTTTATGGAAAATTCATAGACAACACCATCAATTTCAATCATGTTGGAGCCATGAACTGACTTCTTTACATCTTGTTCTTTCATCAAAGATCTAATTTTTTTCTGATCATCAAATCTACCAGACTTGGCGTATAAATCGCATTAGATAAAGTAAAAAGCATGGTTCTGAGGTTCCAAATCAATCAAGAACTTCGCCATCTTTTCTCCTAATTGAACAATTTCCATGCAGTTGACATGCTCCAAGTAATGCACCCCAAACAAAAACATCTGGCCACATAGGCATACTTCTAATAAGATCTTCAGCGTCAGCGAAAAGGCCGGCCCGACCAAGTACATCGATCATGCAAGCATAATGTTGGACCTGGGGCTCAATGCCATAAACACGCTTCATCATATCAAAGCACCATCTACTTTTTTTCTACAAGGCCAGAGTGAGCACAGGCAGTCAACAACCCTCCAAATGTCACAGGATTAGGCTGAAGCACTTCTGCTTCCATCTCTCAAAAAATCTCGAAAGCCTCGTCACCATACCCATTAAATGGCTAGTACTGAGATCATGGCCGTCCATGCTAAGACGTCCTTTTTAGGCATCTCTCTGAAAACCTGAGATGCCCTTTCAACATAACAACATTACCCATACATGTCCACCAAAGCTGTTCCAATTACCATATAACATTCCACCCCATTTCTTTCCAGGTAACTATGCATCCATTTTCCATGATCAACGGCACCAAGAGAAGCACAAGCTGAAACTGCACTTGCCACGGTTACTTTATCAGGGCAGACCATCTCCTTATCATCAGCTAACGTTTGCATTTCATGAAAAATATCTAAAGCCTCCTTTGCCCTTCCACCTTGAACTAAACCGGTGATCATCGAATTCCAAGTAATAATAGTTTTCCTCTCATTCATTGCCCTGAATAATTCTAAAGCCACATCAAGTTCCCCATTTCGCAAACACGCAACAATAATTGAATTCCACGAAACCACATCTCTTGTGGACATTCCATCGAACACCCTCTTCGCATCATCCAATAATCCATTGTCGGAGTATAAACTTATCAGAGAATTCTGCAGGTAAACATCGGCTTCATACCCGAACTTCACCGCATGGACATGGATGGCACGACCCGCTGATCTGCCGACCCTTTTGGAGCATTCTTTGAGCAAGAAAGGTAATTGATAAAGCGCAATCCAGTAACCACAAAATCTAACGATAATCTACACAAACAGAATATAAAAACACAAGATTTACGTGGTTCGATCCGGAGATCTACGTCCACGGGCAGAAAATCACTCTTGCCGAGGTGTTTCCTTTACTAGAACGTTGAGTTTACAGGTAGTAATTCAGTATACAGAGTGCGAACCCTAATTCCGAGTTCTTTTCACGTATTTATACTTAGCTTTTCTCAACCCTAACTGAACCTAACAAACTTCCTATATTCACGCCCACTTCCAGCTGCATGGCGGTTGGGAACTAATCCTCAGCCTTGATTCGCGGAACAAACCACTCGCTGGGCCAAGGCGCGTTCCTGGGCCTGCTGGGCCTATGCTTGGTGGGCCTTCACGTGCTCGCTGGGCCGATCAGTGGGCTTTAGTATTAACCCGACCCGAGGTGATCGGGTTACCCCTATCAGATGCCCCCCCAGCCGAAGCGAGGTAGGAGCTTCGGTTGTCATCGGAGTGGAACCGTAAGCAAGAAGGACCGGGGTCGCTGGCGGGCCGAAGTGTTTATGGATGACTGAACTAGGCCGAAGTGTATAAGACATTTATCGAGATATCGAGTTTCCCAGAAGCAAGAAACGCGTTGGGAGTTTATAACAACCTGGCCGAGGTGGGGGTACACTGGAGTGAGTTGTCGGGCCAAAATGGAGGGAGCACCGGAGTGTGGTAGTATGACCGAGGTGGAGTGTACACCGGGGTGTAGTTTGAATCTTCCTGACGAAGGGTGAGACTGATGTGATTGGCGGCGCCATCATGAGAGAGAGGGATGTGAAGTGACACGCTCTGCAACTTCCAAGAAACCTGTTCCCCACGCGCCTCGGGAACTGTAAAGCGCGTGAAGAGCACGCTTAAATCCCCATCACTGAATTTGAATAGCCTGCATCGAAGCCGTTGGTTTTTGCATATATAATTGTAGTAATTGCACAGTAACCTTTCATCTTCTTCATTGCTATTCATCAGTTTAGAAAGCGGGAAAAAGAGGAAATCTGCATTCGTGATTCATCTCAGATAAAAAACTTCTCAAATCCACCTTCTCAAATTCCACCCAAGTAAGATGAGGCAGAAGATGAAGAATTAGGGACTTCGAATACCCCGTTAGACATTCGCCCCCATCATATCTCATTCCGGAGAGGAATGAGGTTAGGACCATAGACAGGGTCGACGGCCGGGAATGCAATGTGATGATGGTTGCGTTCTATCCGTGTGCGGAGGAGGGTCGGGAGGTGTCCTCCGTGGCACTACGGATGTCGCGAGAGCAAATCGAGAGGGAGCTCCCGTCATTTTACCTTCCCTTCAACCTTGAGTATATAATCCCTGACCCCGAGGATAGGGCCTGTTGCCCACCGCAGGGGTTTATTAGTGTATATATAGATACCCTTAGAGTAGGCCTGAGACTGCCGCTGTGGGACATTGTCACCCAATTGCTGAAGTATTACGGTATTGCCCTCTGTCAATTAGCGCCGAACGCGGTGAGGCAGGTGGTGGGATTCACCGTGGTCTGTAAACGGGCCGGATTAGAACCAACCGTAGAGCTTTTTAGGTTCTTCTTCCAACTAAAAAACTTCGGGAAGTCCAAGGGGTGGTATTCCTTTAGTCCCCGAGCCCGAGGTGGGTGCAAGGTTCAGAACCCGAGTAAGGTAGAGGGTTGGAAGGAGAGGTTTATATTCATTAGGAATAAATTAGCTCTGCCGAAGTGGAGGACTGAGGAGGTTCTTGACACCGCTCTTGTGGAGAGCCCCGGGGCCGAAGTGATACACACATTCCGGACAGTGGGGACTTTCAAAACCCTCTGTTCCGAGGAGGAATTGGAGGAGGCAGGGCTGAGTCCGTATTATTCGGGCGATGCGGGGACTGAAGAGGGTAGGAGTTCTTTTTCTTGCTGGTTAAACTGTCGTTTTGCGCAGGACTAACCACAACTTTTGTATGCAGTGGGACGCTTCGGAAAGGAGCCTGCTGGGAGCCCTGCATCGTCGGCGGCGGCAAAAAAGAAAGGGAAAGCCACCGAGGTGTCTCCCCGGGGGAAGATGCCACCGAGTGCACGACCATCGGCGGGGTCGGAAGAACGGATGACGCCGGCGGGGTCTCCTCCCGTATCAAAGAAGAGGCCGGAGCCTACTGGGACTCCGCAAGCGCCATCCAAAAGACCCCGGGCAGGGGAGAGCTCGCAGGTAAACTTAAAATGTTGATCGTATTCTATGTGCCCGAAGTATTTGTTATGAAGGTTGAGGATGACCTTATTTGTCGTGTAACTGTCCAGGCTGAACAGGTGGCCCCGAGTCTTCTGGGGTTGGATGGCGCGGATGCTGAAGAACTCCTGCGCCTGGCGCGAGGTATCCTAGACCTCGGCCGTAAGAGCGAGAGGGAGGGAAAGGAGAAGCTGGCCGAGGTGGCCAGGGAACTGCGGGCGCGCAACGACCGGCTGGCCCATGATATGACCGAGGCACGCCAGAGGGCTGCCTTGGTCGAAACTGAGGTCGCGCGTCTGCGCGGGGTGGATGCAGAGAACCACGCTCTCCGAGGCGAACTGTTTCAGCTGCGGGCAGAAATGGAAGCTAAGGACGCTGCCGTAGTCGAGGGGCAGGGAGCATTGCTGAAGGCCTTTGCCGACAAGCTCTTCAAGACGACCACGTTCCTCGACTTCCAGACGGAGTTCGTGGCTATCGGGGACCAGGCCACTCGATCCGCGCTGCTGGAGCAAGTGAAGGCGGTCTACCCGAATGTGGACATATATCGTCCAGAATTCGGGTATGACTTTGACTCAGTGGCCGGAGTGGAGAAGGCCTACTATGCGGCGCTAGCCAATCTGCCGGAGTGGCCTCTGGTGAAAGCTCTCGGGGAGAAAAAGCAACTGCTGACGGCCGCGGAAGTGGCAAACTGCGAGGTGGACCAGGACAAAGAATTCCTGGCATTCTGCCGAGGTGAACTGGTCACCGCTCCCCGGAGCATTGAGCCCCATCCACGGATGGAGGCTGAAGCCCCAGCTGCGATCGAGGCCGTCGCAGCGACTGAAGAGACTGAGGGGTTGCCCGAAGAGACCGAGGCAGTTGAGCGGGAGGTCAGTCGATCCCCGCAAATTTAAAGTTGTACATTTTTAGGAATGTTAGGAATGATGTATTGATTGAAACATTTGTACCTTTGAAATGTGAAATACAATTTCTGTTTCTCAGACTCTTGCACTTCTCTTTTTACTTGCATGACTAATTTATGTCTGTTGTCGAACTGAATTCCAACTTGTACATGCTCGAGAGTAATCGATCTGGTTGACTCTTATTATCTGTTTAGAACACCGCGGAGCTACACGAAACAATAAAGAAGCTAATGCAATCACTTGAGTGGTTCCGCGGAGAAAAGAATCATCTGCAAATGCACGTAGTGCCAAAGCTGGAGAAGAAGATAGCCTCGGCAGAGAGGAAAGTGGTTGAGGCCGAGGAGAGAGCCAAGGACTTCGAGATGAAATATCGGTCTACCGCTGCCGAGATGAGCCGCGTCCTTGTTCATCAGAGGGAGTATGACCGGATACTCTCGGAGTTCGGTCTTCTGACCTTTGAAGAAGTGGAGGAGCGGGTCGTTGAGATCCAGAACGAAATCTCGGCGCTGACAGCCACTAACCCCGCGGATGCCTCGGAGCTCGTAAGGAAGCGAGAAGTTCTCGAGCTGCTTCTGAGCATGTATGAAGCGCTCAAGGGCCGAGGCAGATGGAGGCCCTCTGCCGAGGAGTTTATTGCCAGTACAAGTCAGAGGCAAGGTACCCCTAAAGCGCCTCGGAAGGACAAGAAGACCAAGGATAAGAAGAAATCCTCCGGACCGAGCAAAGGCATAGTTATCCGAGAGCCAGCTCCGGTGACCATGATTGAAGAAGAACCCCCTACGGTTGCCGAGGAGGTAGTCGAAGAGCTGGCCCGGGAAATCGAAGTGATGGCTCCGGAGGAGTGGGACCCTGAGCAGTGGGCTCAAACCACGAGGTCCGCGCCTTAACAAAGTAGCCGAGCGCGGGCCAGAAGCGAAGTCCCTAGGCAAGCGCCCAGGGCCAGTCCTCGGCGTAGGGAAGCTCGAGGGGATGACAGAGCCGGAGCCCGAGGCCGAAGAACTTCAGGTTCCCGGAGGACGCAACAAAGATCAAGAAGCAGGCAGCAACGCCGGAGCGCCGAGTATTGGCTCGGGGGCCGGAGATAATGGCTCTCCTTCTTTTTTGTTGTTGTGTTTTTTTTTTTTTGTTTTTTTTGTTTTGTTTTTTTTTTTTTTTCTTTTTTTATATATGAAGTTTATGTAAAAAACTTTATAATGTTTGTAATATTCAAAAGATAATAAAACTGTTGTAGTGTTTACAAACGGGTTTAATGAAAGCAAAAGGTTACGAACTATTTTAATCGGGTGTCCGGGAACACGACAGGAAAAATTATTAATTGTGTTAATTGAGTGTTTGGGAACACAGTATGGATAAATCCAATCTCCCCGGACGAATCAGGCGGGAGTAAACACTTCTCCGGTTAATCAGACGAGAAAGTGATATGAGTCCGGGGACTAAAATGCGACTCTCCTCGGACGGACCGAAAGAAAGAGTTTTAATTGTCCGGAGACTAGTAATGATAATATGAGTGCGTTAGGGCGTCCCCGTAACGTAAAGGATAACACAGCAAGATACGCAAAGAAAGAATTTTTATTCAATGATAAGTGCCGGAGCAAACTCAAAAGTACAAAGAGAGATAACAACTATAAAAGAAATTAAAGGTAAGATGGTACTTGAGATGTGGCCTTCACAGATAGAAACGCCTTAAGTTAGTGACGTGCCAGCTTCGGGGAATCGGGCTCCCGTTGAGATGTTCAAGCTGATAGGATCCAGAGTCGTGTGCGGCAACGACTCGGTAGGGACCTTCCCAAGAAGCGTGTAATTTCCCTTCGGGGGCAGCTTTGCTGGCTGAGTTGAGCCGAAGAACTAAGTCCCCGACATTGAATTGAGTGCCTCGGACCCATACCGGGCTGCTCGTTGTTTACATCTGGCCTGTTGAATGAATGATCGGTCACGGCGGTCTTCAAGCTCCTCCAAATTAGCCCGGAGAGCCTCGTCATTATTTTCTGGAACCAATGTGAGGAGGCGAGGACTCGGCACACTGATTTCAGCAGGGATAACGGCTTCGGAACCGTAAGTAAGGCTATAAGGAGTCTCCCCGGTAGAAGTATGCGGTGTTGTGCGATAAGCCCACAGGACTTGTGGAAGATTTTCAGCCCAGAGTCCTTTGGCATTATCCAGGCGCTTCTTTATTCCCGTGAGCAGTGTCCGATTGGTTACTTCAACCTGCCCGTTGGCTTGAGGGTGAGCAACCGAAGTAAAAATCTGTTTGATGTGGAGCTCGTCACACCATGACCGGAATGGATCGTGGGCAAACTGTTTACCATTGTCCGAGATGATGGTGCTCGGGATGCCGAAGCGACAAACAATATTACGCCACACAAATTTCAAGATATTCTGACCAGTAATGGCTGTAAGTGGTTCGGCTTCGACCCACTTAGTGAAGTAGTCTATGGCAACAACCAGGAACTTCAATCCTCCCGGAGCAACGGGGAACGGACCAACAATGTCGATACCCCACTGAATAAACGGCCACGCACTCTGGATTCCAGTGAGCTCGGTCTGTGGCAGATGCTTTACACGGGAGTGCAGTTGGCACTTGCTGCATTTGGTCACCAAGTCGTGAGCATCATTGAACAGGGTTGGCCAATAGTATCCCCAGCGGAGAACTTTCTTGGCTAATGTCCGGGAACCGATATGGCTGGCACAGGCCCCTTCGTGAACCTCCCGCAGAACTTGGATAGCGTCGGCAGGAGCGAGACACCGGAGATTCGGTTGTAGGTATGACCGTCGATATAAAACCCCACCATGAAAGGAGTATTTGGGAGCTTTGAGAACAACTTGCCGAGCTTGTAGCTTATCGGTAGGCAGAACTCCATCTCGGAGATACTGGATGATAGGTGTCATCCAGTTCGGATCATTGCCGGTCAGCACCGAAACTGTGGCCTCATGAATTGCTGGATGAAACAAGTCTTCAACCATAATATCCGGAGATATATTAGTTCGGATTGCGGAGGCCAATTTGCTGAGCGCATCTGCTCTTGTGTTCTGAGCGCGTGGTATTTTCTGTACAACAACTGCATCAAAAGTGGACATAAGCTTTAGTGTTAAAGCACGATACCTGGCCATCGTTTCATCCTTGGCAACATAAGTCCCCTGGACCTGTCTGGACACGACCTCGGAGTCCGTGAAGAGCTCAAGATGACGAACGTCTAAGGATTGAGCGAGCCTGAGCCCGGCGAGAACTGCCTCATACTCCGCTTCATTATTAGTCACCTTGAACTTGAACCGGATGACGTATTTAATCTCAACCTCCTCGGGGTCGATGAGAAGCACCCCGGCACCACTTCCTCAAGTGGTGGATGCTCCATCCACATATAGTTGCCATTTCTGAGGTGAGGACACGAGGGTACCGGGGTGATGTGTATCATTGTTTGTCGGGGACTCGTGATTGTCTCCCGGGGTTTCGGCCAAAAAGTCGGCAAGTGCTTGTCCCTTGATTGCTCGTCGGGGAAGATATTGAATATCATATTCGCCTAATTCGACGGCCCACTTTTCGAGGCGCCCAGACACCTCGGGTTTGACAAGAATCTGGCGGATAGGATGGTTGGTCAGAACCCGTATTTCACGTCCTTGGAAATATGGCCGTAAACGCCGAGCTGCCATAACAATTGCCAAAGCGGTTTTCTCTAACATGGAGTACCGTGTCTCCGCCCCGTGGAGAACACGACTTGCGAAGTAGACAGGATGTTGGACCCCATTGACTTCGCGCACAAGTGCAGCACTGATAGCCTCCTCGGAGGAAGCTAAATATAAATAGAGCGGCTCTCCGGGGAGAGGAACTGACAAAGTGGGTAACTGCTGTATATGACGCTTCAAAACCTCGAAGGCTTCGGTGCACTCAGGAGTCCACTCAAAGGACTTCGCCTGTCTCAAAATTTTAAAGAATGGAAGCTGGCGCTCGGCCGCTTTAGATAAGAACCGATTTAAAGCCGCTAAACCACCTGTGAGGCGCTGAACATCCCTGAATATCTTGGGTGGCTGCAATTCTAGCACATCCCGAAGTTTGGCCGGGTTGGCCTGCAAACCTTGTTGTGAAACCATATATCCTAGAAACTTGCCGGAGCCGACGCCAAAAGTGCATTTCGCCGGGTTAAGGCGCAAATTGTAGCTGCGTAGGGTGCGCAACGTTTCGGCAATGTCTTGCACACATGAAGAATGGGAGATACTCTTTATAACGAGGTCGTCAACGTAAACCTCGACGTTGCGGCCAATCTGGCCGTGGAAAACCCGATCCATGAGGCGCTGGTATGTGGCTCCGGCGTTCTTGAGCCCGAAGGGCATTTTCTTAAAAGCATAGCACCCAAAAGCAGTGATGAATGCTGTCTTGATTGCATCTTGCGGATCCATAAATATCTGGTGGTATCCCTTGTACAGATCTAAGAAACACAGGGCCTCATACCCAGTGATGGCTTCGGCCTTTTGATCTATGGAAGGTAGGGGATAACAGTCCTTCGGACAATGCTTGTTAAGGTCGGAGAAGTCGACGCACATCCGCCATGCCCCACTGGACTTAATCACCATCACTGGATTAGATAGCCAGGAGGGGTAATATACTTCGAACAGGATGTCTGCATCCAAGAGTTGCTTCACCTCGATTCGAATGGCCTCATTTCGCTCCGGGGCGAACTTCCTCTGTTTTTGCTGGATTGGCTTTACGCTGGGATCGATGTTCAGTTTGTGCGTTATTATATCGGGAGAGACCCCGGGCATATCCAGAGGAGACCATGCGAAGACATCGGAATACTCTCGCAAAGTATGAATTATAGCCTGGTGTAGCCATGGCACATCCACGGCTCCTGCGGTTACTGTCTGTTCCGGCTTGGACGGATCAAGCGGGACTTGTGCAGTGGCATCCCCCAACGAGGTACATTCCCGAAGTTCCAGAACCGACGATGCCACCTGAAGCTGCTGTTTGGGTGGGACCTTGGCAGTCTTTTTGAGTGCCACATACATACATTCTTTTGAAACCCGCTGACTCCCGCGGATAGCCACTTCGCCATGCGAGGTGGGAAACTTTAATGCGAGGTGATACGTGGAGTAAATGGCTTTGGCGGGGGTAAGCCAGTCCCGGCCCAATATCATGTTTTACGGTGACGGGGAATTCACCACATAAAAATCCACGAAGATGGTTTTTATCTTCGGATAAGTCCCCAAAGATGCTGGGAGAGTGACGACACCTTCTGGCTGGACTTCACCTTGAGTGAAAGTCTGTAATGGCCCGGGAGCCGGTCGAAGTTGATCCCGTGAAATCCCCATCCGTTGGAAACAGTCGGCAAATATAACACTCACCGCGGCCCCATTATCCACGAAGACCCGCCTTATCGTAATATTGGCTACAGTCATGTCGATGACAATAGCGTCGGTGTGAGGTGTTATCTCCGGAACCGGGTCCCTATCCGTGAAGCTGACAGTCTCGGATTGATGGAGGCGTTTGTGACGTGGCTCCTCGGGAGGAGGACGTCGAGCCTCTGCCTTCAAGGCGTGTCGCGAGGCCCCGGTTGGAAGGGCCCCATATATCACGTTTATCACGTGAGGAGGCGCGTTGTCTCCGGGTCCTCCCGGAGGAGGAGGTGGCGGCAGGAGGCGTGGCTGTTGGCGATTGCCAGAATCTTGTCGTGCATAGTTATTGGGCCCCGGCCGATTATTCTGCCACGGTGGCCGATTTTGTTGTGTGCCGCGGTCATGATACCCGCGATTATTGGATGACCCCCCACTCTGACCTGTCCGGGGCTTATCGTCGGTCCGCGCAATGTATTGGCGCAAGAATCCTTTCCTCAGGCACTCCTCGATTTCCTTGCCAAGTTCTCGGCACTCCTCTGTCTCGTGCCCATGATCTCGGTGGTACGCACACCACTTTCCACGATTCCTCTTTTCAGGAGGCGCAGTCATCCGCGGACAAGGTCGCAGATCGTTCTTGTGGATAGAAAGGATTTCAGCTCGTGACTTTGTCAACGGAGTCAATTGTGGAATATCACTTCGGGATTCTGAACGCCCCGGGGTCAGGCGGGAAAATGCACTAGGTCGAGTACTAGGCCCGGTTTGTGCCTTGTCGGATTGCCGCTTGCTAGCGTGTTTCTCACGCTTCTGGCGAGTCTGCTCCTCGGCCTTAGCAAATTTGCACACTGTTTTGAACAGTGCTCGGGTTGTGACTGGGGTATTCCGAACTAATTCAGTGTAAAGTGCTCCAGGACGGAGTCCATTCATGAATGCGTTGATGACTACGTCGTCGGGGCAATTTCCTACCTTTAGACTTACCGCTGTGAAGCGGTCAAGAAATTGGGTGACAGTTTCACTGTCCCGCTGTTTCATATTCATGACATCGGCCAGGGTGGCCATGGGCTTCGCCCGTGCTTCGAACCGTGCCCAAAAGTGCTCGGCGAGTTCTCTGAAGGAGGATACGCTGTTGCGTGGGAGAGAATCAAACCAAACCCGAGCTTCATCCTGCAAGTACTCAGGAAAAATCTTGCAGTACTGGAGGGATGTAATGTTATCATGGCTAAGCATGCTGTGCCTAAAAGCTCCAAGAAAATTGGCAGGATCTCCGGTGCCATTGTAAGGTGGTATGGCTGGCCGTTTGAGCTCTTCGGGGAGGGAAGTGGCCATGATTTCCTGGGAGAACGGTGTGATGATATCTCCATTGGCATCAAGACCCAGAATCCTGTCCAGTTCAACATTGCGTTGAACTTGCTCATACTCTTGAAGATCTAGAGCATGAGGATTGGCATAGCGAACTCTCTTAGCCGCATTGAGTGGACGACGGCGATCCACATCAGTAGGTTCATCATCGCGAGGTCGTGATTCGTTAGAACTCCCATGGTCCTCGGAAGAACCAGGTCGTTCCCGTCGCCGATCCTGACGTCCGCGGTGTCCCGGGTCCTGTTGATCACGCGAGCGAGGTGGAGGTACCACGGGATTAGCATTAGGGCCGGCAGGCCCCGCGACAGGCCCCGAGTGATGTAGGCGATTAACTGCCCAATCTTGAAGAATGTGTGCATGCTCTTGTAGGAAAGCCTGGAGCAGTTCTGGGGTAATTTGAACGTTAGCCGGTGGTTGAGCAGCAGCAAGATTAGGGTTTTGAAGATCTTGAGGGGGTGGAGGGTTTTGATTGCCCTGATGATTAGACGTACTCCCTGCCGGCAACTGCCTCGGCGGCAAAACTTGATCCACGGGTGGATCCTGGTTAGATTGATCACCGTGGCGAGATTGATTCAAACGTGTTGTCACCATGATTCTTGAATGCGATGTGAACGTCAAAAATTGTTGGTTAAAGCGTTCCCACAGACGGCGCCAATTGATAAAGCGCAATCCAGTAACCACAAAATCTAACGATAATCTACACAAACAGAATATAAAAACACAAGATTTACGTGGTTCGATCCGGAGATCTACGTCCACGGGCAGAAAATCACTCTTGCCGAGGTGTTTCCTTTACTAGAACGTTGAGTTTACAGGTAGTAATTCAGTATACAGAGTGCGAACCCTAATTCCGAGTTCTTTTCACGTATTTATACTTAGCTTTTCTCAACCCTAACTGAACCTAACAAACTTCCTATATTCACGCTCACTTCCAGCTGCATGGCGGTTGGGAACTAATCCTCAGCCTTGACTCGCGGAACAAACCACTCGCTGGGCCAAGGCGCGTTCCTGGGCCTGCTGGGCCTATGCTTGGTGGGCCTTCACGTGCTCGCTGGGCCGATCAGTGGGCTTTAGTATTAACCCGACCCGAGGTGATCGGATTACCCCTATCAGTAATGTTATAGAATCGGGTAGCAGGACGATAGCATTGTAAACAAAATGACTCGGGTCTGGGATGCGATAGAAGATTTTGTGGGCATAAAGGAGGGAGGGTGGTGATTCCGAGAGTGTCGATAGTTAGAGAGGAAGTGGGAGATGAGAAAAGATCGATCATTTGGGGATAAATATGGGGATACTGAAACATGGGAATGGATTTGATCGAGCTCTCTAATAATCTTGCAGTTGTGTATCAAGCGTTGCTAAGGTGTCGCCGTTGCGTTGACATTCAATCATTTGGACCGAATATCGCTTCGTTCGCTTTCAAAACTTAAGTCGCCGTACTGCTGCTGCTATTATTTGTAGGGGAACCCCTGCATCATTGGTTAGCCGGCTGGGGTGGGGTGCCTACGATGTTGGTTGAAAAAGGTGGCTCAAAATATGGTGTTTATTTGATGATTATAGTGTATATATATTATTTAACTATAAAAAATGATATGGTGTTGGTAAGAAATTGTTATTCATAATTCTTTTAATGATTAAAGTAGTATTAAAATTATGAGTGATTAATAATGTGTATGATTGTTATATAATGTTTTAGAAAAAAATAGAATAATTAAGAAACAAATATATTACAAAATATAGCCCCTAAAATTTGTGGAGATAAAATTTAATGAAATCAAATGTGAGTGGGAGGTTAAAAAGTCAAAAAAAAAAATTGGATTTACATAGGGGCAAAATAGAGAGAAATGTTAAAAAAAAAAAAATCTAAAACATCAATTATTTCGAAAAATAATTAAGAAGCTAAAGCAACAATTATTTTGCAACGGAGTGAGTAGTAATTTTTAATTTTTTTTTGCTAAATTTATATTTATGTGACAAATATTTTTATAACATAATTAATTTGTATTAATTATTGTAATATTGAATATAAATAATTTTTTATAATTATATCATTTTTTTTATTATACAATCATTGAAATTAAAAAAAAAAAAAATCAAGTTTAATGTTTGTAAAATTCTTTGATGCATACTGCACTTTAAATTTGTGACCGGTTAAATTATTTATTTTGACTTATTATTATTTGTAAATTTGGATAAGCCGAAAGAGATTATCAATGTTTTCCTTTTAAATTTTAATTTTACACTCCATATGTCCGAATTTGATATGTAAATTTTAATGAATATTTTTTTCACATTTACAAAATTATAAAAAGAAAAAGAATCCTTTTAGTAATATTAACAAGAAGAATTTAGAAAAACCAATACAAAAAATAAATTATAAAACTAGTATATTTGTTTTTTTTTTTCCTTTATTAATATTACTAGAAATTATTTTAAATTAATTTTCGAAATATAATTTTATAAATATATTTAATTAATTAGATAGTTACTTAAATAATGAGAGAACAAAATTAAAAATATTTAATTATTGCTCCTCTCAAAGTGAAATGACAGTTCCATTTTCTGTGGGGGCCCAGACCCCTTGAGCTGAGTCACAGATGTCACTTTCCTTTCCAACTCAGTTCACGTTTTGCTTTCAATTCTAGCAAAACCCACTCCTATTCAATATTTCAATACCTTAATAATCACCCCTTCTCTAATTATTTCCATTCAAATTCTCTTCAAATTTCTTCAAACAAAGTCATACACTGCACTACAATTTACTCAGTTCATGGTCGAATTGAAGCAGCGAATACTCACTTCATTATCTAAGCTCGCCGACCGCGATACCCACCAGATCGTTTTCGAGGACCTTGAGAAGATCATCCACTCCCTCACAAACGACGGCATCATGCTACTCAATTGCCTATACGACGCCATTAATGATCGTGGTAGGTATGGCCCAGTATCCTAAAGTTACAACACAAATACCCGGCCCAAGTTGTCTAGGGCTGCAGGCCCAGTAATTGGCCCAAATACAGATTTGGTAATTAAGTTGCGATAGCAGCGCAAGGGGGATTGGAAGATTTCGCCCACGATCTTCTCTCAATCACAAAGGCAGGTTTTACGGCCTTAATTGTAGGAATATAGTTAGGGTTGTGATTTGTATGATATAAATAATAGAATTAGAGAGAGAAGAGGGGTTGGAATTTTGATCAGAGAAAAACCACTTGTAAACTAAACAAAGAAGAAGAGAAGAAAAAGATCCCGGTAGGGACATTATTTTCCCGTGGACGTAGATCTCCGGATCGAACCACGTATACCTTGTGTCTTATTATCTGGTTACCTTTCAATTTGTTATTTTTGGTTGGTACTCTTTTGATAACGGATTGCGCTTTATCAATTGGCGCCGTCTGTGGGAATCGACGACTGGATTTTAATATTGATACTGCACTTGTTATATCATGGTAACCACTCGCTTAACTCAATCTCGCCAAGGTGATCAAATCAATCAAGATCCACCCGTGGATCAAACTTTGCCGCCAAGGCAATCGCTGATGCGGGATACATCTCATCATCAGGGCAACCAAGGCCCGGCTGTGAATCCGGACGACCAATTCTTACCTCTACCTCCACAAGATATACACAATCCTAATACTGCTACTACACAACCACAGGTTAATATTCAGATGACTCCGGAACTACTCCAGGCTTTCCTACAAGAACATGCTCATGTTCTCCAAGACTGGGCAGCCAACCGCCTAAACCCTGATGGACCTGCTGGACACACTACCAACCCCGTAGCGCATCCACCTCGTCATAACCCGCCCGACCAACAAGATCCAGTGCACCATGGGCGTCAGGACCGACGACGAGAACGACCCGGTTCTCCCGAGGACCATGGGAGTTCTAATGGGTCAAGACAGCGCAATGACGAACTTGCCGACGTTGATCGTCGCCGACCACTTAACGCGACTAAGAAAGCTCGTTATGCCAATCCCCATACTCTAAATCTTCAGGAGTATGAGCGAGTACAACGCAATGCTGAACTAGATAGAATTCTAGGCCTTGACGCCAATGGAGACATTATCACCCCATTCTCCCAAGAAATTCTGGCTACGTCCCTTCTCGAAGGGTTCAAGAGACCCGCCATACCACCTTATGATGGCACTGGAGATCCAGCCAATTTTCTGGGAGCTTTTAGGCACAACATGCTCAGTCGAGATCATACCGCATCTCTCCACTATTGTAAGATCTTCCCCGAGTATCTTCAGGATGAGGCTCGAGTTTGGTTTGACTCTCTCCCCCGTAATAGTATATCCTCTTTTAGAGAACTTGCTGAACACTTTTGGGCACGTTTCGAAGCACGTGCAAAGCTCATGTCCACTTTGGCCGATCTGATGAATGTGGAACAAAAAGAAGGAGAAACCATCTCTCAGTTCCTGGAACGTTTTACGACTGAAAGTTTGAAGGTAGGCAATCAGCCAGATAGCATCATTGTCACAGCTTTCATGAACGGATTACGAGCCGGACCACTGTACACCGAGCTAGTCCGTAATACTCCCGTTACTACCCGAGCTCTCTATCATGTGGTTGGGCGGTTCGCTAAGGCAGATGAGCAAACCCGGCGTAAGAGGGAAAAATCTATTGCTAAGAGACAATCAGATAAAGGACAATCCGGGTCTAATGCTCGTACCAGCGCCTTCAACCGACTGGGCAGAGGGCGACCCGACACTCGCCACGATCTACCTCAACTAACACCTTTGAATCGGTCCCGAACCGAAATACATGCCATCCACAAGGCTGATCTAAAATCTTGTCCTCGTATGACTGCACCGGCTGACAAACGAAACAGCACCAAGTGGTGTGAATACCACTATGACCACGGGCACGATACTGAAGAATGCCGAAAACTCAGCAAAGAAATCGAAGAGTGCATAAAGCAGGGATATTTTCGCCAGTATATTGCTCAATCAGACAATAGACAACAGCACAGAAGTGGAAACCAGCAACAGAGTCGAGCTGGCTATAATAATCGTAGCTTCCAACAAGGTCGGTCACAATGGCCGAATAATCGATCCGGGAATAGCCACTACCCAAAACAAGATCAGGGAAGTAGACACAGTACTCAACAGCAACAAACCTCGCTTATTGCCAGCTCCCCCTCCTCAAGAAGAAGGGACTAACCCCTCAGCTCGTGTTGTTAATAGCGTTATTCATATGATCTATGGTACGCAGCCAGCAGGAGTGTCCCGCAAAGCTCTTATTGCAGAAGCTCGCAGACCTCCTCCCGAGGAACCCCGTCACAAGCGTTTCCACAATACTGAAACAGTAAGTTTTACCGATGACGACCCTATACCCGAGCGCACACCCCACACTGATGCTATAATAATTGATATGACCGTGGCAAATATTATAATCAAACGGGTGTACGTTGATAATGGTGCGGCCGTGAGTGTTATCTTCTCAGATTGTTTCCAAAAAATGGGCATATCTCGGGATCTGCTTCGGCCTGCTCCAGGACCTCTGCAGACATTTACACAGGGGGAAGTTCGCGCAGAAGGGATCATTAATCTACCAGCCTCGGTAGGTACTCATCCTGCAATCAAAACAGTTTTTGTTGATTTTTACGTGGTGTCATCTACATCTCCGTATTATATGATTCTTGGACGAGACTGGCTTACTCCTGCCCAAGCCATATGTTCCACGTTTCATCTGACGATGAAGTGCCCCTCACCTTACGGAACAATAGCCATCCGTGGCGATCAGAAGATGGCTAAGCAGTGTATGCTTGTTGCACTCAAACCGCGAACTACACAGACGGTTCAACCCCAGTTTCAAATAGATACCCCCGGACTTGCATCAATACCGATTCAACCCCTTGGCGATGAGGTAGTAGAAGTCCCTCTCGATCCAAGCATACCCGAGCGAACTGTTAAGGTCGGTGCTATACATTTACCTCTACTTCACAGCGCCATTGTTCAGATACTACGAGAATATTCCAATGTCTTTGCCTGGTCACCCTTGGACATGCCCGGTGTCTCACCGGACTTGATTACCCACAAATTGAACATTGACCCAACAGTCAAACCGGTACAGCAGAAGCGCAGACAATTTGCTGCCGACAGAAAAGCTGCTATTCGCACAGAGGTTGACACATTGGTGAAGGCAGATATCCTTTTCGAAGTCCATTATCCGACCTGGTTGGCGAATCCTGTTTTAGTTCAGAAGGTTGATAATACGTGGAGAATGTGTGTGGATTTTACTGATCTGAATAAATATTGCCCGAAGGACTGCTATCCACTACCTTCTATCGACCAAAAGGCCGAAGCCATTACCGGACATCCCGCACTCTGTTTCTTGGACCTATATAAGGGATACCACCAAATTCACATGGATATGAAGGATGCTATCAAGATAGCATTTATAACGGACTTCGGCATCTTTGCGTACAAAAAGATGCCCTTCAGGCTTAAGAATGCCGGAGCCACTTATCAACGGTTGATGGACCATGTCTTTTAGGTTCAAGTTGGTCGAAATGTAGAGGTCTATGTCGATGACCTAGTCATCAAAAGTCGAACTTTCGATGCATGTGTTCGGGACATTGCTGAAACATTGGATATACTTCGACGCCATAATCTCCGCTTAAATCCAGCAAAATGCACCTTCGGGGTCGGTTCAGGAAAATTGTTAGGATACATGGTCTCCCCTCAGGGACTACAAGCTAATCCCTCCAAAATGCGGGATATACTCGACCTCAAGACACCCCAGAAGGAAAAAGATGTTCAGCGCCTTACCAGACAATTGGCTGCATTAAACAGGTTCCTATCTAAAGCGGCTGAACGACAACTTCCTTTCTTTAAGATTTTAAGGCAGGCTAAGAAATTTGAGTGGACTCCCAATGTGAAGAGGCTTTGACAGCCTTAAAACAGCACATCAGCCAACTTCCCATTATTTCCGCCCCGATCGCTGGAGAACCCCTATACATGTATCTGTCCACCTCTGATGAAGCCATCAGTGCAGCTCTTGTCCGCGACGACCACGGGACCCAGAAGGTTGTGTATTTTGCTAGCCGGGCCTTGCAAGGAGCAGAAACCCGATACTCAGTCATCGAAAAGACCATATTGGCACTAGTTATGGCGGCCCGCCGCCTCCGCCCCTATTTTCAAGGACATGTTATAAACGTCCTCACAAACCAACCAATCCGTCAAATCCTGAGTAAGCCAGACCACTCTGGTCGACTCGTTAAATGGGCAATAGAGCTGGGAGAGCATGACATTCAATTTCTTCCCCGTCGCGCTATTAAGGGCCAAGCCCTGGCTGATTTTCTAGCCGAAGCTACCTTTGAGGGTCCGGACTCCAACTCGCGTCCTGAAAACATTTCCCCTACTGACCTCAGTGTCGAAACCAAACGATGGCATGTCCATGTAGATGGTGCATCCGCTACCCGGGGAAGTGGTGCCGGGGTCATCATCAATGGGCCCGACAACGTCGAAGTCAAGTATGTTTTGCGCTTTAACTTCAAAGTCACGAATAATGAAGCTGAATATGAGGCGATTCTTGCGGGTCTTCGCCTTGCAAAGACTTTAGGAGCTTTACACATTCGAGTATATACTGACTCCGAGGTGGTTTCTAGTCAAATCAATGGCTCATATACAGCAAAGGAGGAAACCATGAAACGGAACTTGGCTTTAGCTAAAAGTCTCCTGCACACATTTGCCTCTGCCGACATTCACAAGATTCCCCGAGAAGAAAACACAAAAGCTGACACTCTCAGCAAACTGGCCTCCGCGGTCCCCTCGAGCATACCTTCCGATGTACTTGTAGAAGAGGTGTCTCATCAGTCAATCTATGAACAGCCTGTCTTGGTAATCACTGACTCAAAAACTACTTGGATGACACCCATTGTCCAATACCTACAGGACGGTACCCTACCCGATGACAAGTTACAAGCTCGCCAGGTAATCTTGAAAGCACCAAAACACACTTTACATGACGGGGTCTTGTATAGACAATCTTACCTCCAGCCCAGTCTTCGGTGTCTCGACCCGATTCAGGCTAATTACATCCTCAAGGAATTACACGAAGGCTCATGCGCAAACCATATTGGTTCCCGGACTCTCGCTAAAAAGGCACTCCGGCGGGGGTATTATTGGCCTACTCTTTTTAATGATGCACATGACCTAGTGGCAAAATGCGAGAATTGTCAGCGGCACTCACGGATTAAACACTTACCTCAAACAGAGCTGACAGGCATACAGAGTGCATGGCCTTTTATTCAATGGGGCATAGACATCGTGGGTCCTTTCCCTTTAGCTCCAGGTGGTTTTAAATTCTTAGTGGTCGCTGTGGACTACTTTACCAAGTGGGTTGAGGCCGAACCACTCACTACCATCACTGGAAGGAAAATCCTTAATTTTGTTTGGAAGAATATTGTTTGCCGATTCGGTATCCCTAGCACCATCGTTTCTGACAATGGGAAACAGTTCGCGAATGACCCTTTCCGCTCTTGGTGCGAGGAGTTACACATTAAACAGGCATTCACTTCGGTGGCTCATCCCCAGGCTAATGGCCAGGTCGAGGTGACAAACCGAACACTTGTTGAAGGCATCAAAAAACGCCTAGGCGAATCTAAAGGACTTTGGGCTGATGTCCTCCCTCAGGTATTATGGGCTTATCGCACTACGCCACATTCTCCTACAGGCGAAACTCCTTTTAGCCTAACCTATAGCTCCGAAGCTGTCATCCCGGCAAAAATCGGAGTAGCCAGTCCTAGGGTGTTGACTTTCAACCCAGAACAGAACGAGGACGCTCTCCGTACCAACCTTGACGAAGTAGAATATCGCCGGGAACAAGCCCTTATTCGGCAAGCCAAATATAAACAGCAAACAGCGAAGTACTACAATGCTCGAGTTCGGTGCACACAGTTTAAGGTCGGTGATCTTGTGCTCCGGCGCAATTCTGCCAGTAAGGCCAATCCTGAAGGCAAGCTCCATGCAGCATGGGAAGGACCCTATCGTGTGGTTACTGTCCATCCCCTCGGGAGTTATCAGCTTGCACGCGTCGATGGCACCCCAGTGCCTCGGACTTGGCATGTGACTAACCTTCGAAAGTTTTTTCTCTAAACATTGTTAGTTTTACTTCTGCTTTCTATCTCTTGCATAATTTGTTTTTATTCTGACATGGTTCTGACAAGTTTTGCTCAGTAAACAATACTATTCTCGTCTATCTATTGTTTGCTTATGATACCGTGGGGACGCCCCGATATCTTTATATTACATGTTTCCGAACATTTGTTTTCGATCCGTCGGGTATATAAAACATGTCTCCGGACTCCATTACTCACTTCCTTGACTCAGTCAAGTTACATGATCAAACCTCAGGGTTTTGTTCAAATTCCATCCCACTCGATCAAAGAGTACAAGGTGTTATTAATCTGTCTCCGGACTTCAGCTCATTTCCTTTACACGTCCTTGGTAATATGTTTAAGTGTTTTTATTTTCAAACATAATAAGATAATAGTAAAAAAAAAAAAAAAAAACAAACAACGTTTTTTTTTTTCAACTCCGTAATATGTATATATTCCGTATGGCTGTTACAACAGTCTAATTATTTTGTCACTGCATTATTTTGATTGGTTTCTGGCTACCCTATTCCCTACTGACGTTGTTCGGAGTCCTCTCCGAACCAAAACGCAAAACCTCGTCGCCTTGTCTCTGATCGACTACTTCTAGTCCTCCGGGAAGTCACTTGCGCGTTCCGACGTCGCTCTACTTCGCCTCGGTCAAGGACCCCGGTCCCATGCCTATAACATGTCCCTTGAGGATCCCGTTCTGTTGCAGGATGTCCGGACCTTCTACTTGGGCCCGACATATTGATCCATTCCGCATGGCCCCATTCTAGTGGTGCCAAGGGATCCATCTCCTCGGGGGTTTGAGTTATGTATTCCTCGGTCTTATGATGAGGAGGCTCTGGTGTTTTCCGAAACACTGGGTTTGCTCTCCGTCTCCTCCCTGGAGTGTTTGCCCATTCTACAGCATCCCACTCTTCAACAGGCATCTCATCAATTTCCTTTGCCAAGGCTATAACTGTTGATCCATTGGCCTCCGGCTCAACCACACGTGTTTCTCTCGGTTCTTGGGGGAAACCCGACATCACCTCGGGCATGTTCTTGACTTTCCCTGCACCCACAGTGTGGTCCTCAGACAACATCTTCTCTCGAGTACCAGCCTTTGTTTTCTTGCCCCGATGCTTCCCCCCGTGGCTGTGTTCCTGTTCCTCCTGATCTGCAATGTTTAAAGCTTCGTTCCTGGCCTCAACTTTCTTTTGCAGCTCTACCAGAAATCCTAACACCAATCGGTTCCTTATGACTTCAGGATTATTGGCATCACCTTGCTTGCTCCGCTGCTGGACGTCTCCCCGGATTTCTGCTCTCCGAGCACAAATCTCTTGAATTGATAGTCGCCCGTCATCAATAAGCAAGTGTTCACACTCTTGTTGGTTTATGCGGAGTTGCTCCAACTCCATATCTTTCAGCACGCACTCTGCTTTATACTGCCGCATTTGTTGTGCAGTTTCTGTCCACGAGCTTTCTGCTTCTGCGCACCTCTTTTCTACTGATACTAATTTCTTCGATAACCGCGGGACTTCTTGCAACATCCAGATATCCCGGTCTTTCTATAACCAGGCTATTGATGATTGAAGCTGCTTTATTACCTCATATGGGTTTTCAATGTTTTCCTGGCAAAGGAGACACCTCGGTATTTAGACCGTACAGATACATGTACATTGTTACGAATAAGAAATATTGCAACATTTGATATCCATAAAACTGATTCAACATTGTTTATTTCTCTGGAAATACAAAGTTGTTCATTACAGAGCAAAAAAGTACAACAGAATTATGTTTTACAGATTATCTACTCTACATTCTGCTCATGAGTCGGAAGGTCACTGACCTCTCCAGGGGTAGAGGTGGTCCTTCTTACACCCGAGAGCTCTGCAACGTCCCCGGCTACCTCTATTGCCTTGCCAGAACCTTCAACCACGTCGATAGGCATTACGGCTCCTTTACGGGGAATGGGAGCTCGGCTCCTTAACTCCCGCACATAAAAACTGTTACGAAAACCCAAGAAGTCTTTATCCTGGTCTTCATTACACCGTTTGATAACTTCGGGAGTTAAGAGAGTATTCTTCTTAGCTAAGGCCTCGATCAGTGGCCACCTCGGAGCTTTCGTCAACGCCTGGAAATATGCCCCGTCTTCATTCCCCACTGCATCATAGTTATACCCGAAGTCTTCGTCATAAACATTGACCTCCGGGTATTTATCATATATGGCCTCCAACAGCTCGCTTTTTGTAGCTGTGTCACCTGCAGCCACGAATGTGCTTAGGAACTTCAAAAAGGTCTCTGTTTGCATCAATTTTTCGGCGAAGGCTTCTAACAAAGCTCCCTGGCCCACGATCGCCTTGTTTAGCTCTTCCTTTGCCGCAGTTAAGTCACCCCGGATCACGGCAACCTCCACAGCCTGTTCGCGTAGTCTCGCTGTCTCTCTCTCAGCAAGTACTGCCCTGTCTCGGGCCACTCTGGCACTCTTCTGGGCCTCCGCGAATCCGGCCTGTAATTTGGTGACCTCGACCTCCAATTCGGCTATTCTATCTCGGGAGGATTCTTTCTCCAACCTTCCCACCAGCCCGCGGATTGGCTCCAGCAGTTGTTCCAGCTCGGCCCCGGCCGCAGTTATCTCCGTCCTTTGTCCCTGCATTATCTCACTATCATGATGGGCCTGTGCGATACGTAATAGCACACTATTCATGAAGATACCTCGTGAGCCGGGGTCATGTGCGCCTTTTTGGGAGGCGGTGGTGTTGTTGGAGAGGTGATCCTCCTCTTGGCGCTCGGAGTCAACCCCGAGAGTGGAATGTTGTCCTCGTGGTCATCTCCGTGACCACCCCCCGCTGTCATTTTCTGTAGCTCCGGGGTCTTAGATCTATCATCTCGCCCACCGGAGCTGGCTTCTGTACTCTTCTTCGCGGCACTCTTGAACTTACCCACTGCACACGACATGTCATATGTTCAGAGAATTTACAATTTTATCTTACACAATTTGTACAGAAATAAAAGCCCTACCCTCTAATTCTACCCCGGCTCTCGACCTCTCTCTCCCAGATACGCTTGGCGTCTTGTCAGAGTCAGTCTCGGTTAGGGGATCTTTCTCTTGGGAATCCGAAGTCCCAGCAGCCCATCTGGAATAATAGGGGCTCAACCCAGCTCCGTCCAGGACTTCTTCTGAAAATTTGGACCCCAGAACACCGGCTTTTTTCAATACGTCCACACCTCTAGGTTCCCCTGCCGGGGCACTATCTACTACCTCTAACATTTGCCACTTCGGCAGAACTGTCGCCTGCCTAACATAAATAAATTTGCTTCTCCATCCTTCAATCTTGCTCGGATTCTTTACTTTGAATCTCTTACCTGGTCTAGGGTTAAGGTAATACCAACCTTTATTTCTCCCCATCGTTTTCAGCTGAAAGAAATGCCTAAATAAACTAACACTAGGCACTAATCCCCCCTTACTACACTCCACTAAAAATCCTACCACCTGCCTTATGGCATTGGGCCCTAACTGCCCCAAAGCTAGTCCATAATACTCCAACAACTTTACTAAAAAGTCCCACAGAGGAAACCTCAATCCTACGGTCAGTTGATCTATGTATACGGATATGAATCCTTTGGGAGGGCAACAGGCTTTATCCTTATCTTCGGGAATAATAAATTCCAGGTCAAAGGGTAAGAAAAAATTTGGAATCCATCGCCTAATTTGAGTCTCGGTTACTGTAACGACCCGATTTTCAATAAATATTTTAAAGTAATTTTAAATAGAAATAAGTAATTTTTTTTTTCCTTATATATATCTATAAAAGATAATACTAGACAGGCCGTTAAAAGAACCAAATAACAATGCATATGAATTTATTTAGCTCGTAATATTAAATTAGAAATTAAATCCCGATTAATATCCTATGCCAACTAACATCATTACGCACTTGAAAATTCATAACTCATGTAACAACAAAACAAATATACAATTACTAGTCAAACTCATATCATTTATTAGCAAAATCTAACTTTTTAAGAAAATAATGTCTCAGACTAACTTGCAAATAAAATACCAAAAATAAGAATTCAATTCACATTTGGAGCATATGCTATCACCGTACCACCATCTCCTCTACGTCCAGCCCCTTGTCCTGAAATATTAAAAGTAGTGGGGGTGAGCTACATGCAGCTCGTGCTTGTCAAAACTAATTACACCCTTGATAGTATAACATGTAGTAACAATTATAAACATGACATAAAACTTGAGGGTAAGTAATAAATACTTACATGACTTATAACTTGAGGGTGGGTAACGAGTATCCACATAACTTATAACTTAGGGGCATGTAGCAAAGTAGCATGCAAAACTTGAGGGATTGAACTAATCAATCATACTTAGGGGTGCAAAGCACAAATCATATAATAAAAGTTAAACATGTACACATATCATACAGACATAATTAATAATGACAAACTAGTAAGAAACCCCCACCTGAATTGTGATGCAACTCGGAATGTAGATGCAATTACTCTATTGTTTGCAGCACTCAATAGTCTCGTCTCCTTCCTACTTAAGCATGCATGACTCTGTCTTTATCTCCAATTAAATATATGGGATTTGGAATTTAGGGTTTGGTTGATGATTTAGGAAATTTTGAAAATGGATTTGAAAGAAATAGAACTTCTAGGAATGGATTTGCAGCGCAGCAGCAGATAAATAATTTATTTTTCATAAACGGTAAGAGATAAAACTTTGAACATTTTACAGAAGGGAATAAACTTTCTTGAAAGTATCATATTAAAATTTCATGATTTTACAAGAAGTTTAACTATGGGTTTTGAATTTTTGAAACCGAATAAGTCGAAACTGTAAATTCTGCACAGCGGTGGAAAAACCTTAATAACTCGAACATTACTAAAGGGATCATTTTGAAAATTTACATAATAATAGAAGACATATATATGTAGTACATATACAAAAATCATAATTTTTCAACATGTATAAATATGTTTTTCGAATTTCTCAAATCAGAAAGCAGAATATTTCAGATCATGTGTAGACGTAATAGAAAGATTATATAAAATAAAATATAAGTTGGATGGATTTGAAACTTTTATATAAAATAGATAACATACTTGGGAACAACATATTCGAAAATCATAAGTTTTTAGAACTTTTTACTATATATTACGAATTTTCTAACTGAAAAACCTGAATATTTAAAATATGGATCGGCAAAGATAGAAACTTAATATAAAATAAAATACAACTCATATGGGGTTACAAATTTTACTGGAATTTGAAAACATATCATGGAATAACATACTAAAAAGTCATCGAAAAATAATATGTATTGACATGAATTTCGAATTTTTTAAAAGAAGATACCTTGAAAATAGAGTGAAAGAGGAAAATGAGGTTGACGGCTCTCGGAAGGGCTTCTAGGGCTTATGCACGAAATTCTTAAGAAAAATAGATGATTTGGATTACGACTTTGATTTATGACATGAATCCCTTATTCATAGATTATATTTCTAGGGTTTAGAACTCCTATTTCTTGTTCCCTAAGTAAAAACCATCATGGGCTAAATTGAGCTTGACTAATGCATTGAGCTAGGATCCAAATTAAATATTTAAAAGTCTAATAACATGAAATATACTTTTAGCCATAGCTTAAAATAATTTCCATAGTTTACGAAAAATAAATATTTCTCATTGGACAAAAATAGATATTGAAATATAATAATAATTAAATAATTTACGGGGCGTTACATACTACACCCGTTGGAAAAAATTTCGTCCTCGAAATTTGATAGAATACAAGTTAACTGAATCACTTAGAATTGTCATTCTTAAATAATGAGAGAACAAAATTAAAAATATTTAATTATTGCTCCTCTCAAAGTGAAATGACAGTTCCATTTTCTGTGGGGGCCCAGACCCCTTGAGCTGAGTCACAGATGTCACTTTCCTTTCCAACTCAGTTCACGTTTTGCTTTCAATTCTAGCAAAACCCACTCCTATTCAATATTTCAATACCTTAATAATCACCCCTTCTCTAATTATTTCCATTCAAATTCTCTTCAAATTTCTTCAAACAAAGTCATACACTGCACTACAATTTACTCAGTTCATGGTCGAATTGAAGCAGCGAATACTCACTTCATTATCTAAGCTCGCCGACCGCGATACCCACCAGATCGTTTTCGAGGACCTTGAGAAGATCATCCACTCCCTCACAAACGACGGCATCATGCTACTCAACTGCCTATACGACGCCATTAATGACCTCAAGCCTACTCTGGAGAAGGAGGGCGTCCGCCTTCTCTCTGTCGTCTGCGTTGTCCACACCGACGTCGCCGCTACTCATCTCACTAAAATCATTAGCAACATAGGGAAGAAAGAGTGGCAGCAGAGAAGATTTTTGTGTCATAACTCATGCGGTAGTGTTGTATTTGTGTGTGTGAGAGAGAGAAAAATGAGGTGACAGGTGAGGGAGAATCAGCAGTAAGGCCTTCCCCAACCAGAAAACTCAAAAAACAGGTATTTTGCTGTCATATCAGCATCACCTCAAAAGTAAAAATATTCATACCTCCAAAACAAAACTCCTCCACATAATATACCTAAAAAGTAGGTATTTTTGGGGGACCCACCTTAATATCCTATTTATCCCCTTTATATTTTAATTTATCATCTATATTATAATTAACTTATTTTCGGATAAATAATACATAATTAAATATTCCGATTGTTCTAATTTTTAATTTTTTAGGATATTTTCGGAAAAAAAACCAAAAAAATATTATTATTTTTTTTTATTACGTAAATAGTAAAAATACAAATTGAAAGCTCACACGTACAAGAAAAAAAAAAAACCCGAAAGCAACAACAAAAATTTAGCAACGTCCAATTTAATATCTAGCTAATTATTTCCGGATCGAGCCCAAACATGCTCAATTAAATCTTGTCGTAGTTGGAGATGTTTCTGCTTATCCCGAAGTTGGACACCTCTTCTAACGTAGTCATTGAATGCTCCAGTTGATCCTTGACTTACGTGTGGAGGCGGTATGACGTAATTAGGATCGTCGGACCAATCGATCGCTGCATTTCCTTCATTTTCAATAATCATGTTGTGCAATATAATGCAAGTTAACATTATATCCTTCAAGTTATTCTTGTACCAGAACGACTAGGATCGTGAATCATTGCCCAACGAGCTTGAAGCACTCCAAAGGCCCGTTCGACATCCTTTCTAGCAGCCTCTTGCAATACCTTGAAATGTTCGGATCTTGGGGACATTGAAAGCTTTTCACAAAAGTAGCCCACTCTGGATAGATTCCATCGGTGAGATAGTATCCTTGATTATTGATTGTGAAATTAACGGATGGCGCGAGTCCTTGCAAAGTTTCCGTAAACAAAGGAGACTGGTTGAGCACGTTTATGTCGTTGTTGGAGTCTGCTACTCCAAAGTAGGCATGCCATATCCATAGATCTGCAGAGGCAACCGCTTCGAGCATGATTGTTGGAACGCCATGATTACCGCGTGTGAATTGACCCTTCCAAGCTACCGGACAGTTCCTCCCTTCCCAGTGCATGCAATCAAGGCTTCCTAGCATTCCGGGATATCCGTGTCTTTCTTCGTGCATTTGTAATAGCCGTTGGCAATCCTCAGCATTAGGCTTTCTCAAGTAGTATCCACCAAACAGTTCGATCACACAGCGGTAAAACTTAAAGAAACATTCTACGGCGGTTGTTTCGGCAACACGTAGGTACTCATCCCATTGATCGGCAGGTCCCCCGTACGCCAATTGGCGGATGGCAACCGTACACTTTTGGAGTGTAGAGAACCCCTTTTGTCCAGTTGCATCGACCCTCAACCGGAAATAGTCATCGTGGGCTTCCAATGCATCAACTATGCGCAAGAATAACTCTCTCGACATACAAAAACGCCGGCGAAATGTCTCGCTTCCGTATATCGGATCTTCAGAGAAGTAGTCAAGGTAGAGTCTTGCATGCCCCGCCTCACGATCTCGGCGAACATACGTTCTTCTTTTTCTAGCTCTATTGTCAGAAGTCCCAGCACCGGCAAGTAACTCTTGTTTTTTTAAGTAACGACTGTATTTCGATCTCAGTCGTATCATCAATTAAGAATTCAAGAAGGCTATCACTTTCTTCAAAAGACGAAGACATTTTCGAGAGAAGAGGAGTGTAATGTTTTGGAGTGAGATATGCAACAACCCAGATAGGACCTTTTATAGACTAGATTCACACCGGCTAGTTTTATAACGGCTAGTTTTGCAACGGAAAGAAATATAACGACTAGTTTTATAATGGAAAGAAATACAACGGCTAGTTTTATAACGGAAAGAAATACAACGGCTAGATTCACACCGAAAAGAAATACAACGGCTAGTTTTGCAAACAACGACTACTTTCCCAATGCTACATCCCCCACTTCTTCTTGATTTTATCCACCACAAGGAGGTGGAAACGTAATTGTTCCTCTGTCATATTTGAGGTATCTTTCATCACTATTTTATACTCTTTAGCAATGGCAATAGAATTCAATCCTTCGATCTTTTGTTTGTTTTGTTCTTCTAAGGCCTGGAGTCTTTGCTCAATAACGTCGAGGCTTTCTCCGGCATTAGACGTGCCTATTTTTCCCTTGCCCTTGCTCAATCGCCTAGCCGCATTCCTCCCCATTGGATGAGTGTGTTCCATCCTAACTTCCTCTCCAGCGCTCGAGTCGGTGTTTGAAGATATCACGTACTCTCCAGATGCCGATACTTTTGTTTTTTTTAGCCGCGTGCATCATCATCTGGATTGGCAAACTTCGGCTATCTTTCAAAACATACCAAGAACTCATATGATTAAACTCCCCTCCATGTTTTGCATTATATTGAACCTTTGCTTTCGCTATGATATCTGCATCGCTACAACCGCTTCCCCAGGCCTTATTCTCCAGATTGTAACAGCAACAGAACCATTTCACCTATTTCTGCAGGGTATAGTAATGTGTCTTCAACTGGTTATGAGTCCTAAGTAGCGTGCCGCTTGGACGGTTCCTGTTGTATGCCTCGGCAATCCGAACCCACATTTGATCAAGCTTTTGATTATTTCCAACAACAGAGTCTGTGCTGATATCGAGCCAACAACTACAGAGAAGAGCGTTTTCATCATGAGAGTAAGTTTTCTTTTGTGGAGCTGGAGCCCTGGGTGGATGATCGGCAGCCTCAAAGTCGGCCCCGAGATTTATTCGATCAAGTCCGACTGGGGAGAAATGAGACGAGAAAGGAGAAGAACGCTGAGAGTTCGGGGTCGGAGTGTCTCTGTCTGTATCGGAACTATCACTACCGGGACTTCTCAATGAATTTATGCCCATCATCGGACGAAACCCAGACTGAGGAGGTTGCATGTACGGTATTTGATTCGGATGCATGTAGAATGCTGGTCCAGATGGAATAAACGGCATGGGTTGGTTGTTGCTACCTTCCGGAAAATTTGGAAAATGAGTTGGAAAATTAGGATTTTAAGGATTGAAGTTGGTAACAGATGGACGAAAGTTGATATTTGGGGGCGACGCTTCTTCTCCGGAATTCGAAGAATTGAACCATTGCGTCCATGAATTTTTATCCCATTTTTTTTTTTTTTTTTTTTTTTTTTGTGTGAAGAGAAGAAGAGAAGAAACTTATCTTGAAAATTGAAACTTGAGAGTATTAGATAATGTGGGGAAAATGATGAAGTAGGAAGATATATTTATAGGGAAAATTTAAATTAAAAAAAAAAATATATATATATATATATATATATATATATATATTCTATAACAGCTAGACAATGTCAGTGAAAATAAAAAACAAATTAAAAAAAAAAAATTGGAGCCGTTGCAATTACAGCTATTTTTTCTGTACACACATATCTCAATTCTCACCTTTGGCCAGTCCAGTATCTGGTGCCTGTGACAGAATACATTCAACTAATATCAATAAAGATGCAAAAAAATAAAAACGAAAAAAAGAAAAAAAATTATTCCGATTGTTTTAATTTTTTAATATTTTATTATATTTTCGAAAAAAAAAAACTCCACAAAAATATTATTAATTTTTTTATTACATAAAATATAAAAATACAAATTGAAAGCACACCGTACAAAAAAAAATTAGCCATTACAAAATATTGCAAACGGCTATATTGTTCCTAATTTACACTCATTTACACACTAAATAAATAAAGAAAACCACAAAATAATTTAAAAAAAACGAAAAACAAAAAAAAAAAATGGTGAGTGGGGGACAAGCTGCAGCGGTGGGGCCCACCGCGCGCGCCGCCCACGCTCGCGTGGCCTCCACGCGCCTGCTGTCCCCTCTTTTTTCCCGTGCGTGAGCCCACTTCCCCCTTCCCCCACTCTTCCCCCTTTTAAAAATACCCAGGTAGGGAATTCCCTACCTCCCCCAATGAGAAAATACTCAATATTGGGTATTTCTCTCCCCTCCATGTCACCAAAAAACCTCCCATTGGGGAGGGCCTAAAGAGAAAATTGAGGGTTTGCGGTGGTTGTGGCCTTGTAGGAAACCCTGTAAACAGGGGAGGGGTTGGCCCTATCGATTTGGGTTCGGGCCAACCTCAATCATACACAATCTAACACTTTATTTAACAAATATATTAAAGGAGTGTTTGTAAATAATTGTGCTTTTAGAAAAGTGCTTTGAATTGATTTTGTAAAAGAATTAGAATTTGGTATTGTTTGGAAATAAAATGGTGTTAAAGCTAAAAGTTGATAGAATCTGAGTGTTAGCAGTTTTTTAGAATCAACTTTTAATTGCTTTTCAGAAGCTATTTCGGTGCTCATATATAAGATTGCAAACTCCCAATAAGAAGAATAGATTTTAAGAAGTTATTTTGGATGTTTAAATGAGTTTGCAAACACCCTCTAACTCTAGCAATTTTATAAAATCATATTAATTTTAGTATATTTTGTGTTTAATCTCACTCGCACCCCGTCTCCTACTACTCTGCAATTTCACAATCCCCATACTTTTTTCTTATGCAATTTTTCAACTTTTTTCTCTCATTAATACTTTTATATTTTATTCTTTAGTCCCTTAACAGAGACTACATTTTTATCTTCTAATCTTTTTAATTATCACACTTAAGATCTTCTTTGATATAATTTTGGAATGACATTCGACACAAAGTTGTGGTGCGCCATATTTTACATGGCACGATAGGTTCGGGACGACGTGAAAATATTGTATACTACGAGAAGAATGTTTATGTGTACTTGCTATGATAAATATACCTCGTGCTAGATAGATATACCTCGTGTCATGAATTAGCACAACAACATACAGCACAGGCAGAAATGTTCATTGTATATTCGTGTCATGGCAAATGTAACTCATGCCATAATAAATATACATCGTGTCAAATCTCTATAAGTCGTGCCAACTAAAATACACAACATCTTCTTCTCCGTTTAGTTTGTCTTCTTCGTTCAGATTTGGACTCATCGAAGTTGCATCAATGACAGATGTATGGTTTTGTGTAATATCCACCGATACCAAAGTCTTTCCCTTGTCGATAACTCCACCAGCACCCTCTTTTGTCACTTTAGGACCGGAGCCACCGCCTGTTGGCAGATCCGTCGTCTGGTCAGATCTGTTTCCCCTGGTCACCAACTGCTTTCTCCATCTTTCAAAAATCACCGTGAAGGAAGCTTGAAAAAATGGAGAGTGAGAGGTTTTGATATATGTAATTATTTTTTGTGGAAAATTCTCCATTGCAAAGATAGAGAGAGAAATAGAGAGTTTTGAAATTGGATAATAGAGTGAGAGAAAGAGAGACTTTTGAAATGAAATAACGGATGGGGAGAGGAGAGGAAAATGTCTGATGTATGAGAGAAAATGGAGCAGAGTAGCGTGAGGTGAACAATAACAAAGTGATACATTGGATATTTTTTTAATTTGTTGAAAACATCTATATATATGTTATACAAAATGCTACTTATAATACTTTCTCTTATTTTTATTTATTAACTACTGGCACATAAACGTATTTAGACAAAATTGGACCATCTCGTTTTGTAACAATAGGCCAATTTGCGTTGATTACGGACCATTGGTAAGGACTGAAATATGTCAGACTATTCGATAGAAAATTTAATAATCGAGTCAAGTCCAGTCTTTTCTCGAATAGGCCAGCCTTCAACTTTAAATAAGATCTGTAAAAATTTGGGATACCTAAAATTTACCTATCTACAGAAATAATATATGTATATCATATATAATATTTTTTATATATTACATAGAAGATAATACATTCTCCCTCCATCCCGCTCTAATTTGCCTACCTTCCATTTTTGTTTGTCCCAATCTAATTTGCCAACCCAAAAATTGCAAAGAAAGTCAACACATATTACCCCTACTTTTTCATATTATTACAAATATGTCATTCAGTTAAATTTAAGAAATCTGATTAACTAACACTAATCCTAATTTCAACTAAACTAATTACCTAAACTAAACCTATTGGATCCACTAAAACCCAAAACCCACCCTAGCCCAATATATCCCCAAAATCAGTGAGTGGGGATCCAGCCTAGCCTATATTGTTTATGCTTCTTTCTTCCGTCAAGAAACCCTAGTCTCTTGAGATACCCATACTCGCCTCTTCTTCTTCGCCAACAATGACGGATCAGATCTAGGGTGTTCTTCTTAACAATCAATACCTCAGAATCCTTATTTCTGGGTTTAATCCTACAAAAACCCTCACAAACCCGACTTCTTCACCTTTTGTCTTCCTCGAAAATATTTTTCCTGTTCGAAACTTTGAAGATTCTTCCAGATCCACACCAGATCTGGATGGATCTCATGATATTTTGTGAGAAACCACACTTTCTGGTGTGAATCGACTCGATTTGTTTTGATCTGTATTCTATGGAAGTTTTCTTCGATGAATCAGAGGAGTGTGGCTTCGTTTACGACTCTGAAGAGAGTTGTGTTCCTGAAACCCAATTCGAAGAAGAGGGAGTGGACGCTCTCCCTCTTGGGATCGAGGAGGCCCCCCCGACTTCCGATTTGTTTGCAGATCCGGAAATGAAAAGGCATTTCTATGAGTGCCTTTCGATCTGGTGTCCATTGATTGCCAGGTTTATTATTTTTTCGTTGCATGTGGAAATATTATTCAGATTCAGAAGATACTGTGCAATCCCAACATGTGCAGCATTTTTGATTCTGTTATTATGTTGTGCTATTTTTGTGGGGTTTTTGGCTGGTGATGCCTTATTGTGACGGCTTAAGAAATCTAATTTCTATGTTTATGGCTTGATTCGGTTTTGCTCATGTTAAATTTTGTTGGGTTCTGCCTTCGGTTTCGTTTATTGGGATTTTTGGCTGGTGATGTCGTATTATTCGGTACAGATTCTGTGAAAACTGGGTTTTTTTACCTATTCTGTGATGTTTCTGTGTTTTTGGCTGGTGATGCCTTAAAAACTTGCCTATTCTGGTGTTGTTTCTGCATTGTTTGGCTGCTGAATTGCTTGATTAAATATTGCTGTAAAAACTGGTGAAATACAGTGGTCTATTCTGTGATTTTTCTAAATTGTTGTATGGTAGCCTAATCAACTGATGTTGTTTATTTGTTGATTGATTATGTAGCTGCCCAACTGTTTATTCAGTTTCATCACATTTTTTTTGTGAAATCTGACATTTAGTTCGGCTTGTTCATAGCTTAAGTTGGTCATTTCATGTGACCAACTTAATGTTGCCTGGTATGAACTGTGGGTAATTAGGTTCTTCCCAATGATGAAAATATTCTGAGGGAAAGAAAAAAAAAAATCATAAAAAATGATTTCATTAGATTCATTTGTTTATAGTTTAAGTAAAATGAACACTTTCATAAGTGTTTACACTGTAAACAAAACACAAACTAAACCAGAACTGCTACCTTTAATCTACATGTATCCCAAATCAGCCATTATCCCCTCGATGTCATATGCTACTGTGGTTTATTCCTGTTCTATGAGATGTCCAATTGCTTGTCTTACGATTTGCTCTTCAACTTCTAAAGCTTGTGGTAGGGTGTCAGTCAATGCTAGAGCAGCCTTCCCCATATGTGGCAATTTGTAATTATTTCCTCCCTTAGCTTTTATTATCTCCACCAAACAACCTCGTAAGCTTAAATATATGTAGTCTAACTTGATTGATTCAAGGTCCTCAAAGGATTTGAGGACATTTGAAACCAAGTCATCCACATTATAACTCCTTGTCTCAATCTGCAAAGATTGAATGGCTCTAAAAAAACCCAAATCGAGCACATTCGTGTCTGGGGAGTTTGGTGGTTGGCACATCAGTTTGATGTCAAACCCATCGGCTGTTGCAGCCCTTCTAAAATCCGGATCCAAGTTGCTTAAATGAGGCCTAGCATTGTCTTATTGTATGATGATTGTTTTGCTTGCATGAGGTGGCCATTTGGCCTTAATTGCTGAAAGAACCTAATTTGAACAGCCATATGATGAAACAGAGAGCATGTTATGAGCTGTTAGCATTAGTAATGTCACCAATTTTACCATATTTGTTGAAATTAAAAAATGTGTAAAAATTGTGGAGACTTACTAAACTCTAAACCACTAAATGATGATTTTTTTTCTGATAGTGGGTACTTACTTGATCCAATATGCAGCTCTTAATAACTCCACTGTTTATAGAGTCGATTGGTTTTGTAACCAATGTGCCTCTAGCTCTATTTGCACTGTTTCTGATGGCCGGTTCTTGTTTGTGAATGGGAAAATACCAATCTTCCCATCGAAAATAAGTTCCCCCGAATCTGAATATTGTGGCCTAGCCACTGCGCACATGAACATCACCTTTTGGATAAAACGTTTGCTTTTACAGGCCCGGTAAGGGTCTTCTTCTGTAGCAAGCTTGTATGCTCTTTCTGTTGCCCTTTGCATGTAGAACAATTTTTCGTCTGTGTGCACAATATTATGCATGCTCTCATATTTGCATTTCTGGGTGTTTGTGTCTTGATGCAAAAAACAAAGGTTGTACTTCAGCCTTTGTAATTTGTTTGCATCAGTGAGTGATGGTTTAATTAAGTTAGTATGAGCTTTGATCTTACCTGCCTTGACCCATCTTCCTATTTGTGACTTGCTGACCTCTAACTCCTTGGCAAGTCGCCTTATGGTTCCCCTCTTTTCGAATGGTATCGCCTTCATGGCTTCTTCATCTAGTTTTTGAATGCTAGATGAAGGTTGTCGGGGCCTTACCTCCGGAAAAGAGATGGGGACATCTGCTGAAACTTGTTATTTTTGCAGCTTGCCAAATGCACCGTATTGTCCGAACCGAGACTCCATATGATGTTGTGACTTCACCGGTGATGCCGTACTTCAAAACGCCGTCTTTGTTGTTTGAAAGAAGGCGTTGAGCTATGCGAAGTCGGTCTGATGGAGCAAGATTCTTCCCCATTTTATGATTTGTCATTGTAATAGAATTGTAACTGTTATTGTAAAAAATCATTCCAAAATGCATTCAATGCATTTTGGACTCTATTTATAGAGTTAGGTGAATCAGTTTATGGAGTGTAATTTGAATTTTAGGGGGTAAATTTGAATTGTAAATCCCAAATTTTGGTCATTTAGTTACTGCTGTAAATCGGGATTTCCCCCCCAAAAGAATTCAATGGCAAAATCTCAATTTTCAGGTTTTGATGTTGCTGTGTTTTTTTTAATGTTTTCCGTAGCTTTAGTTTTTTTTACTGTTCAACTTTCTGATTTTAATTAAAAAAGTGGAGGGAAGTGTTAAAACACTAATCCCTCCCTTAAAACATTAAGGGAATTTGAAAAAGTCAACAAATCATCACACTCAATTGCTTTTTCTTAAGCTCCGTGCCTGGCCAGCATAGGCAAATTGGGCCGGGGCGGAGGGAGTATATAAATATTAATTAATTGAATAATAATTTTTTATTTTAATTTTTTATTATTTCTCTTAATTGCATTTTTGTTTTATTTACCAATTTTTATGTATTTATATTTTAGTGATCATTTTCTTTATATATTCATTTATAAAATTAATAATAACAATTATTAAATATTCTTTTAATTATTGATAAATATAATTTATTATAATTTTATGTTTTTAATTATTTCTTTTGTTTTATTTTTCTTTTGATTTATAATTTTTTATGTATGTATATTTTATTAATTATTTTCTTCATATATTCATCTATAAAAGCATTAATAACAATTAGTAAATAAATATTTGTTTTTTCTTTTGATTTATAAGTTGTACTGTTTGGGATCATATGTTTTTGTAAAATAAATTATATTATTTTGATAAGAAATTATACCTTTGGAAAAAAAGTTATACTACATCGAATCTGCCACAACAAAAAAGGCAATAAAAGAAAAAATCACAGAGTTACAAATTATACTATTCAGGTAAACAAATTTTACTTTCTGGTTAAATAAATTATACAATATCGGATCTGTCACAACAAAAGAATAAAAAAGGAAAAAAGAAAAAATAAAACAAAACTTTAAAGAATTACAAGTTATACTGATTAGGTAAACAAATCATACTATTTGGTAAAACAAATTATATTATTCCGATAAACAAATTATAGTTTTTCGTAAACGAGTTATATTATATCGAATCCGTCTCAACAAAAAGGGAAAATCAAAGAATTACAAATTATACTCTTTGGTTAAACTAGTTATACTATATCATAATTAATATTTGAAACAAATGAATATAATATATAAAACCAAAAAATAAAGAAAATAAAAAAAAATATTGATAAAAAAATTAAAACTAAAATTAATTGTTAATTTAATTATTAAATTATCTTTTATTATTGAATTTGAAACAAATAAATATAATAAATAAATAAATTTAAAAATTTAAAAATTTAAAAATTTAAAAAATAAAACAATTATACTTTATTTTCCATTACTAATTTATATTATTTATTTAAAACATTAATATTTATATACTAATTTTAATATTAGTTTATTTAAACAAGATGTTTAATTAATAAAAATAAAATAACACAAACAAGAAGGTTACAAGATTCGAACTCACAAATCGCTAGGCTAGAGAGACACTAATATATTTATACTAAATAACATATAAAAGGAAAAATTAGTAATAAGATCGCGAATGCGGGTTGGTGGGTGATGGGGTAGAAGAACTCCGAATGCAGTGCAACATATACATATAAGTTTTTACATTGTGTAAAATTAAATATAAACTTATATATAGATATTTATTATAACCTTTATTAGCCAGGCAAAGTTAATTGTGAAAATTACCAAGTTTGACCTATAAAATATAGAATTATTGATAATAGGTATTTCCTCCGTCCCAACTAACTTTTCACAGTTGACCAGACACGAATGTTAAGAAAAAACAGATTTTGTTTTTTCTTTGACTTTTTTAAAAGTGGAAATTGAGTGTGGAAATTTTGACGGTGAAGATTGTGAAAAAAAAAATCCTTTTTTAAGGGTGTGAAAAATTAAGTGGGATGAACCGAAATGAAAAGTAGGAAAAGTTAGCTGGGACGGAGGGAGTATTTTAATGTTTCATTCACAGCCCCAGTCCCCCTCCCCCCGATCCCCACCTCCACCCCACCGTCCACCCCCCTTCCCAAAAAAAAAAAATTAGTGTCACATCCCCTGCCCTTGCCCCAGCCTCCACCTCCTCTCCCCCATTATACCCCACCCCACTTGCCACGGATATAAAAGTTGTCACAGATATAAAACTTGTCACGACATACATCATTGCCACGAATCATGGTAAATGTGTCACATGACACACTTGCCACGACATTCTGAAAAGATTATTTGCCACGAGATGCATTTTTCACGATAATCTGGAGGGTAAAATTATACAAATTCTTGGCAAGTGTGTGTCGTGACAAGTGAGCCACTACAAGAAATGTGAGTTTTCGTGACGATAAAATTCGTCATATAAAATTCATATTTCGTCACCATAAGTATTTGGTGACGAAATTTTAGCGTCACAACGATCGTCATCGTATGTCCGTGGTATTAGGTATATGTGACAATATTTGAATTCGTCACCAAAAGTATGACTTTTAATGACGTTAATGTCATCGTCAGTATATATTATAATTTATAGTGACGCCTAATTCGTCACTCTTAGCATCCAAATTTTGTCATATTATATTTTCGTCATTGAAAGTAAACATATAATATGACAAAAACTATTTTTGTCATCAAAACATCAATTTTTTGTGACGAAAATCAATGTATTACTCAACTCATCAAACTTTGGTGACGCTTTCATCGTCACAACTATATTAATTATTTCGTCGTGTTTATAATAAATCGTCACAAAAGAATTACTTTAAATTTACAAAATATATATCGTCATTATATCAATATCTATAATGACAATACATTACGTTATAAAAGATTAAAAAAAAAAGTGACAAAAGTTTCATCGTCACTAAATGAGCACAAGTGATGACAACATGTTGTGTCACAATAAAATTGTATGGAGTGATGAAAATTGTATTTGTCACTAAATACTTGGATATGCCGACAATATATTTTGTCATTGTAGTGATATTGTCACTAAATGAATACAAGTGGTGACGGCATAAATCTGTCACCATACAATTGTATATGTAACGAAAATATAAATAGTCACTAAAGACTTAGATATAGTGACAATATATTTTGTCATTATAGAGTAACATCTAGCGACAAATATTTTTTTTCATATATATATATATATATATATATATATATATAACATAGTGACAAACTAGTTGTAAAGGAGGATTAGTTTTTAGTGACAACTTTTTTCAAACAATCACCTAATAAACTTTTACAAAATATTAAATAAATTTATATACAACAATATAAGTTTAAAACTAAATAGAGCCAAAAGAAATAATGAATAAGCAACAACACTAAGCATAGTTCAAATATCCAAGTTTGATATCTAAAATAAGAACATTTTTTTAACTTAAAAATTAACTTAGCTAACAATCATCATTTTAGAAAAAACGAAGAGCCAAAATTATTCTCCTAAAACTTATATCCAAACTTCACTCCGTTTCCAACTCCACAGTGCTAATGATGAAAATCCTCGTCCTTCATCTTCTCGCACAACTGCATCAAATCTAAAATGGCAAAAAATAATAGAGAAGAAAAGTATATAAAGTTAGTTCAATATAAAAAAATGGATAATTGTTCCAAACGGAAAGTAAACTAACCTTGTAGACGTTAAGGAATATACTTCACTATTAGCCAAATATTTCATAAGTATGTTGATAGCACTACTAAGAAAGATTTCTGTTTAGCTCCTTATCAGACTGGAACAAATAAAAGAAAAATGTACAAAATAATAAATTTGTAAGTAGAATAACTTTAAAGAAATAGAGCTAAGTGAAAGAGAACAAGTATCATCTTGATTATTAAACTATTTTGTAAACATTCATCCAATTAACTATGTCAATGCATGTAACCCAACTTCAGAACTTTTCGAACATCTACATTCAACTAAAATGCAAATCAAGGTATAAAACTTGCATGTACGTACAATATATAACACTCATAATTTAATGTCGCTGAAAAGTAAAAGCCTTTATACCTGAAATATGTTTGCATCGCAACTTTTTCCTGTTTCCTTTATTCACATCACTTGTATACTGGCAAAAAAGTAAAAAAAAAAAATCTATAAGAGTATTTTTCATTTTTCTATAAAAATGGCTTTTACTAATAATAGGCCAATCTTGGCCCTAATATTTGTAAACCAAACCCAGACCGTCTAATTTAAATTCCAGGTTGCCCAGCCTATTCCCACCCCTAATGGCACAATATTAAAGAATAATGTGCACTTTTCTCAGTTCTTTATATTATCCATAAATAGTTGTGGCACAATATTAATGCATAAAATATTTCGAGTAAAAAAAAAAATAGTAATATTGATGCGGAAAGAAAAGGCCCAATAAAAGAAAATGATATTTTTGCAAAACAAGACAGCACTTGGGCTAAGTTTGAGGAATAAACTGCTTCTTTTCGAGCAGATTTGGGCTGGTTGGCACATATGGATTCGAAGCCCTTCGAGTCTAGTTTCTAACGGTCCAAACGGCGAAGCAATTGGACTTTTCTAGAAGGAGTTATGGCTATTTTACTAAGGTGTGACAGATGGTGGCGGGAATCTGCCAAGTTCATGAAATCTTGAGTTTTATGTCCTTCCAACTATCTTTGGGCATTCATTTCGAATTCATTGAACTTTAACTGATTCTAGAGTCTTATTCATGTATCTAAATTGGTCAAAAATGCTATTATTTATGAGTCTGGAGTCTAGTAAGTTGTGAGGTCAAGTCATTACTACATTATCTAGAATCATGTAATGACTCCTATAAATTGAGCCTTCTCCTTTGTATTTGCAACAGAAAATTCGAAATTTATAAAATATATTTGAGAGTCTCTTGACTTGTTTAGAAGAAAGAGTTCTTCTATTTTAGTTCTTAGCTTTTTTGGTGGATTCTTCAAGGCGACAAGTTGCTCCAAACTTGTGGTGGATTCCATTAAGTGAGGGGTTGTATTTGAGCGTACTTGTGTTACCTCCCAAATCTCTCTTTCCCGTATCAAATACTAATCTTATTCACCGTCTTTTATCAATGGTAGGGATATAACGTATAGCATTTTGTAAAATAAGTGGAACTTCTTTCACGTGAAGTAGCATTTTGTGTGTACTTGTAGAGGCAAACTGTGATATGTTTGTTTAATTAATGTTGTGATATCCTTATACTATGTACCAAAACACTAGGAAGACTGAAAGCAAGGTGGGTTCAAATATTTACTTTTTAGACAAAATGGAATTTCTATTATAATCCATCACTCACTCTAGTATAGACAAGTGCATGTGTAGTAAAATAAAGTTAAATAAAAAAGAAAAGAAGTTAAATAAAGTTAAATAAAAAAGAAAAGAAGAAGCTAGTCAATAATTATTCACACCTCATCCCACAACTTATGTAGTTTAATTTGTAAAATTATTAAATCGTTCAAACTAATAAAAACCAGCAAAAGAAAGAAAGGGAAGCTGGGAAACCAGCAAAAGAAAGAAAGGGAAGCTGGGTATCTTCTTAACAAGCACTAGTATTTCAATCTTTTGTGCACTAGTATTTCAATCTTTTGTGGCACACAAGCAAATAAATAATACTTCATCGGGAAGCTGAATATCCCTTACTTAGCAAGCACTAGTATTTCAATCTTTTGTGGCACACAATCAAATAATAATACTTCCTCCGTCCCGCTCTAATTTGCACACTTTTCTTTTACGGTAGTCCCATACCATTTTGCTTCACTCCAAAATGAAAAGAAATCTTACAATCTCCATCCATAAAATCTCCACCCCTCAATCTCCACATTTGAGAAAGTCAATTAAAAAGCAAAAAAAAAAATATACGAGTCAGAGCAAGTGTGCAAATTAAGCAGGACGGAAGAAGTAAACAGCAAACGAAGACAATTAAACTATAAAATCAATTATAATATATACATATAATAAAAAAGCGAGACAACTTCCCATCAATAGGAGGAAAAATAAAGATCTTACGGCCTCTGTGTAACAAAAGGAACAAAACTAACACCATAAACAAACATAAACAGGTAGAATTAAACATTGAAACACTTACCGGAATCATTCGAACAAAATTTACTCAAAATTTGAAAGGCGAGATGTATTGAATCTTGGCTGCTGAAGATCGATAATGAAAGCAGTGATGTTTGGAGGGAATAGATGTTCTTAACGTATTACAGGAGCGAGTGGTGAGAAAAACCGCCAAAAATTGACCGCCGGCGAGCATCACAAGCGAGAGAGAGATTAGGGTTTTAGAATTGGGATTTTATCTTTAATCGGGTATTGAAATAAAGGGGAAGCAACAGGTTGGAGAAGGCAATGACGCACGAACAACGGCCATTCAAGTGCAAGGGTGGAAAACAAGGACGAACGATCTCAAGAGAGAGGCAAGGTTCTCTCAATCTTTAGAGTAAAGAGAGAAGAGGGACGAGGTTCTCTAAAGGACTCTTTCCCAAATTGACTTTCTTAAATTGTGGTGATATATTCTTATTAGTAATTAATAATTTAATATTAATATTAATTGAAAGAGAAGTTATTATTATCTATTCTATACATAAAACTATATCTTTTTTATTCAATCTTGAAAGAGAAAGTTTTTTAGTATCTTTTCCGTTATGGCTTGCACATTATGTATGTTTAATTATATATTAAATGGTACAATATTTTTTAAATATTGAAGTATGATATAAACAATAAAATAAAAATAAAAATAATTAAAATTAGGTCTTCGCCTAGTTGGCAGCGATTATTCAGCCACTTATTTGCTAGGCGATGGCTTGTCAGTCTGATTTGTGTTAAACAGAAGTTTTAGGCATTTTCGGGCTAGTCCAGCGATTAGTCAGCTTAGGAGGTCCAAAATATATATGTATATATATTAATAATCTTTATATTTCTTTTATTACTTTTCCCAATTTATGGTTTATACATTATGGTGTTTAATTATACATTAAATGGTACAACATTTTTAAAATATTGAAGGTATGATATAAGTAATAAAATAAAAATGATAAAAAAATATAAATTAAAACTAAGCGATCACCTAGTCGATCACCTAGCGCCACCTATTCATTGGGCAGTGCCTTGCCGACCCGATTTAATGTTTAATGGAAGTTTTAGGCGCTTTCTGAATCTAGACGGGACAGTTGGGCGATTAGTCGGCCTGGCCGGCCGAAATATTATTTTTCTTATTTTTCTTCACCTAACTATGCGATGTTCCGATCAATCCCCTAAACTCCGACTAATATCTAAGTTCCAATAAACAGCTCAATGTGTGTTTTTATTTTTATTAGTAAGTTTTTATGTATTTTTTTATTCTTTTATTCAAGTTATAGTTTATACATTATGATATGTATAGTTGTACATTAAATTTTTATGATGTGTTTTTGAAGAAACTTCTATGAAAAATAGATTATTTGGGTTGTGATTTTAATTTATGACATGAGTCCCTTATTTATAGATCTTATTACACTATGGTTTAGGACTCCTAATTAGGCTAGGAAATTATTATCTTGTTCCCTAAGTAAAAATAATGGGTTTGGGCTTGACTAATGCATTGGGCTTATGTCTAAGTTAAGTATTGAAAAATATAATAACATAAAATATGCTTTTAACTTTAAATAAAATAATAATTGACATAATTACTAATTAATAAAATAGAATAAATATCATAAGACATAAAAAAAAAAGGTATATATAATAAATGATTAAATAATTTATGGGCGTTACAACAAACTTCATAAATAGATAAAGAACTATATTGTTCCCGTCTTTAAAATTTTCAAAAATCCTAAACGTAGATTAAAAACAATAATTCATATTAACAATTTATAAATTAATACGTAATTTGTAGACAACAATTTCAACTAAATTGTCAAGTTAGTTTACTCCATCCAAATAAAACTTTGACCACTTAATTGCACGCATCCAACTCTTGTCCATTATAACACTAACCTAATGTTCAAGAATACATATAACGTGATTCAAACGGGACTACATTACATAATTTAAAAATATAAATATATATAAATTTATTCATTCTTTTAATCAACTGAAAATATATAAATCATCAATAAATTTATGGACAATTCACACCCCACATTTTTCCTCAACATTATCGACTCACTCAAGTTCTAAATTCTTATTATAAAACCGCAATGCAGTTAATGATAATAAAATATAAAAATCAATCAACCCATCTTCCTAATACCTCATAAAATAAACTGAGGAAAAATCTAATATTTTGAATGTATATACTTGACGTATATATGAATACCATATTTAAATTTCATATATTTATAAGAAGTTAAAATATGACTTTTGAATTTTCGAAAATGGAATAGCTCCAGTAGTAAATTCTATGCGGCAATGAGAAAATGTTTATAACTCAAAAAGTAGTTAATGGATATCTTTCAAATTATACAATAATATAGAAGACATGTACATGGAATACATATAAAAAAATTGGAATTTTTGAAGTATTTTAAGTACATATTTCAAATTTTATAAAACAGAATATAGAAGATTTCAGATTCTGAATAGCCATGAGAAAATATTTATAATTAAATAATTACTTAATGGAAAATTCTGAAATTCGTACAGAATAAAAAATACATAATTTAGAACAGAATATCCGAAAATCATAATATTTGAAGATATATAAATATATATTACGAATTTTCTAGTTGGAAAAATAGAATATCTAAAATCTGGATCAGTATAGATAGAAAATTAATATAAAATAAATTAAAACTCAAAAATGATTGAAATTTTTACAATAACTTGATAACTGTTGGTGGAATAACATACTAAAAATTCATCAAAAAAATAATAAGTATAGATATAATTTTCGAATTTTATAAAGAAGATACCTGAGAATAGAGTGAAGGATGAAAACGAGGTTCGGACGATGATGTCGGCTTCCCGAAGGCTCCTTATGTGCTTTTGATGAAAATTTTATGAAAAATAGATTATTTGGGTTGTGATTTTAATTTATGACATTATTCCCTTATTTATAGATCTTATTACACTATGGTTTAGGACTCCTAATTAGGCTAGGAAATTGTTATCTTGTTCCCTAAATAAAAATAATGGGTTTGGGTTTAGCTAATGCATTGGACTTATGTCTAAGTTAAGTATTGAAAAATCTAATAACATAAAATATACTTTTAACTTTAAATAAAATAATAATTGACATAATTACTAATTAATAAAATAGAATAAATATCATAAGACATAAAAAAAATAAAAGGTATATATAATAAATGATTAAATAATTTATGGGCGTTACAACAAATTTCATAAATAGATAAAGAACTATATTGTTCCCGTCTTTACAAATATCAAAAATCCTAAACGTAGATTAAAAACAATAATTCACATTAACAATTTATAAATTAATACGTAATTTGGAGAAGATATTTTTCAGATTAGTTTAGAGGTAATAACTATATAATAATTTCAGTGGAAACTATCCTTGAATGAGTAATAGCTGAGTTGGTAGAGTATTTACCCTAACCTACGAAAGGTCTTGTGTTCGAAGCCAACCCAGATATTTTATTTTACTTTTATTACTTCAACTTGATATGTTAAATATATTGAGTATGAATAAATCTCAAATGAGTAATAGCTGAGTTGGTAGAGTATACCTGAACTTCAGGAGGTGTTGGGTTCGAAGCCAACACATGTTTTAATTTATTGTTTTTATTTTAACTTCATATGTTAAATATAATGAGTAAGAATTAATTAATAATATAAGCTTTAGATTAATTGGTACAAACTTGGGGCCTTTTATTGAAGGTCTAATGTTCAATTCCTAACAATGTTATTTTTTTCTTTCTCTAGTTCACACTTCTAATATACAAATTAATGAACATTATCAACAAATTTAAATATCTTAGACGAAAAATTATCTACATGTTTTAATTTATAATGCAACAACAAAAAAATTATAAAAAATAAAAAATATTTTAGTTATGATATTCGTATTTGTCATCATATATACACACAAACATATTAAATTGTGAACGAAATATCTTGCAATTTCACCAAATATAACATTTGTGACGAAATAATTTTGTTATCCTTTCGACAAATAATAAAGGTGACGAGTTGGTACTCGTCGTCAGTGAATATGAATATTCACGACGGAGTAATTTTGTCCCTTAATATTTTTAAACATTTGTGACAAGTTTTAATGTTATCACAAATTCAAATATGACAAACTAATTGTCTTTTGTCACCAAATTCAATTAAATATGACGACATCATTTCGTCACACTTACGCACGAGTATTAATAATGAAATATTTTGTCGTCACTAATAAAAAGTGATTGTGACGCTAAACATCGTCATAAATTAATAATATTTTTTGTCTTTAAAATCAGTGGTGACAAATTTATTTAAATCGTCACGAAATATAAGAATAGGTGACAAATAAGAATCGGTCATTAATTTTTTAAAACAATTAGTGACGATATATGACATTGTAACGAAATAATAAAATAGGTGACACTAAAGACCGTCGCTAGTTAGTTTGTACTCGTCGTGAAAAGGTCACCCTCCAAAATTTTGGAACGAAATTCTATCTCTAAGAATGATTGTGACACACACTACTAAAAATAAGGTTTTTTGCCACTACAAAATGTAGTTACAAAAGATGGAGAGTAGTTACAAAAATATTTTTAGTAACTAAATATCTAAAAGTAGTTACTATAGGGTAGTCACTTATAATAAGTTGCAAAAAGTTTTTTTAGTAACTACTTTGTAGTTACTAATATATTTGTAACTAACTTTTGCAACTACTTTGTAGTTACTAATATATTTGTAACTACAAGTAGTTGCAAAAAAGTTTGTCATATTGTAACAAATTTGATTAAAATTGTATGAAATATTTTATGTAAATACTAGTAGTTACAAAAGGGGTTATTTTTAGTAACTACTTTGTAGTTGCAAAAAACTAGTGGCAAATGCCCTTTTTTCTTGTAGTGACATTTCCAATGTTCGTCATGATATATGCTAATTAGTGACGAGTTGTTTTTTAAATAATGACAAATATAAAAGTTGTCACAATAATGAATAATTAGGGTATAGTTACAAGAAAAGCTATAATTATGACACAATTCACAAATGTATTAGAATTTGTGGTAAGTGGGTGTCGTGACACATGGTGTATAAAACTTGCCACGAATTTATATAATTTTATCCTTTCTTACAGTCGTGTCACTATTGCCGCGGATCTGCCACATGTGCCACGACACCCACTTACCACGAATTCTAATACATTTGCCAAGATACGCAATTATCACGATTTTGTACTAGTCCTTCTTACTGTCGTGGCAATATTACCACGACACGCACTTGCCACATTCATTTGACAAGATACACATTTGTCACGACAAACAATTACCACAAATCTTCATTTAATACGATACACACTTACAACGAATTGTATGTTGCGCCATTTTGTGCTACGCCACACTTGCCATGAATCGCTATTTGACACGAATTTGTGCGGATGAAAGTAGTAAAAAAAATATTTCTTTTTAGCTTGAGGGTGGGGGGTGAGGGGCGAGGTGGGGCAGGGGATGAGACATTAATTTTTTTTTTTTTTTTTTTTTGGCTTGGGGGTGGGGTGGGGGCTCGGAGGGGCTTGGGGGCGGGGTGCGGGGTAGGGCTGGAGCTGGGATTGAGATATTTAAAAAAAAAATTGGCATTGGGGTGGATGGATTGGGGAAGGGGGGGGGGGGGGTGGGGTGGATGGATTGGGGTAGGGTTCTGGAATTGGGTTTGGAGCTAGAGTTGGGATTGAGATATTAAAAAAAAAAAAAAATATATATATATATATATATATATATATATATATTGACTTTGGGGTGAATGGGTGGGGGGGTGGGGGTAGGGTTCTGGGGTTGGGGATTGAGGCTGAGACTGGGGGTCGAGACTCGAGACCATTGGTTAGGGTGGAGGGTATATGAGGTAGGATAAAGTAGTAACAATAATATATATATATATATATATATATATATATATATATATATTAATAATTATAAGAGATGTAATAAGATAATTATTAAAAGGATAAATATTGATAAAATTACATTGTTTTTTTAGAAAAGATAAAAAAAAAAAAGGCTAAACTTAAACTAAAAAAACTAAAATTAACAAAGATGACAAAATTATAGTAAAAGTTACAAAAATGACTATTTAGACCCATTTTCACTATTTTTTAGAAGAAAAAAAGCTGTAACAGTCCAAAACAATAGTCAGCTCAACGTAACCTATTTGCACCCCTAGTCATGGTTTGGACAAGGTCACAAACATTATCGGTTAATCTCCACTCATACGTTGATCAGAATGAATACTACAAACCCAAGTTTTCGTCATATACCAAAATTACTACAAAATCAATACTTGCTTGTGCTGATTCTGAATGCTAACACCATTTTTTTATTACTGTCTTATTTTCAACATTTTATTGAGACCAAATTATAATTTGCAATTTGATGTTATAACCCAATACATTTTGAATTGGATAAAGTTCAAGGCTTAGGACCCCTTTACTTCATGTGATTAGGTTGAATACGAACAAATAATTCAGGATAATCTAACGTTTACTCCGTTTCGAGACATTTTTACCCCATTGTTTATCCCACCTATTGAGGTGGGTTTATTAATCATACTAGTAAATGCTCCCGTGCGATGCGCGGGCTATTTTTTTAAAAAGTAAATCAATATTAACATGAACAATACTTTTTATTGAAAACGCATTTTTATTTGATAATATATAACAAAAAAAGAAATGGTTAAAATTTATAACAAAGAAAACTTTTGTGTTCTTTTGCAGTGTTATTCATTCATTGTCTCCTACTCCGGAAAATCAGTAATTTCCACTAATAAAAAACACATTTTAATTTTTTCACGAATTTCCTACTCGTATCTTATTCCAAATTTATTTTTTTTATCTTGTCTCTATCAAAACATTCATATTAAATTATGATAAATTTTGAATAGATTTCACTGATTGATAATAATAAATAAAGCGAACATACATAATCCAGAATTCGATATCAATTAATAGAATTGAGAAACAAATCATCTAAAGGATTATTCTTATATAAAATATTTTATTAGTTTACATACAAAACATCTTCTATTAGAAACAAAAATAATTTTTTTTTAAGGATTATTCTTATATAAAATATTTTATTAGTTTACGTACAAAACATCTTCTATTAGAAACAAAATTAAATTTTTTTTAAAGATTATTCTTATATAAAATATCCTCTATTGGAAATAAATTTTAAGAAAGACATCGAAAATACAATTTTATTTTAGGATGAACTGAATCTTCATAGTCCATATCATGAGCTCATTCATATAAATAGAGTTGGATTTGGATTTAGAATTTTAAAATTCATAGATGACCTCAAATCTTTTAATTTTTTTATCGAATAATCTCCTATATCCATAAGATGAGCTCATTAATATAAATAAAGTTGAATTTTGATTTAGAAAATTAATGAACTAAACTAATAAAATACTTTATATAAGAATAATCATTAAGAAAATATATTCTTTTCTCAATCTTATTAAATTGTATTGGAATTCTAGATTGTATATCTTCGTTGTTTGTTTATTATTATTAATCAGTATGATCTATTTCAAAATTTATTATAATTTAATATTAAGATTTTGGAAAAGAGATGAGAGAAGAAAAAAACAAATGAAATTATTTTCGAGAGAGGAAATAAAACGGATAAAATAATTTACAGATAAAATAATTTTGGGAAAAAAATATTATACAGTGGAAAAATACTAAAAAAACTGATTTTGTAGAATAAGAGGCGAGGAAGAAATAAAAAATATATTTAGCGTGTTTTTTTGGTAGAGTGTGTTAGCTGGCCGAACACATTATGGGTGGACTCTATAAGAAAACTCACCGGTTCCATATCATTATTGATATACAATAATCTATATATAGTTTGATACATTGATTTTTACAATTTAGAAATTCTTGAGATCGAGCAAATACAATAATCTATATATAGTTTGATACATTGATTTTTACAATTTAGAAATTCTTGAGATCGAGCAAGCGACCATTCTTTTGCCCACTGGTGGTTCCATATCATTATTGATATACAATAATCTATATATAGTTTGATACATTGATTTTTACAATTTAGAAATTTTTTAGATCGAGCAAGCGACCATGCTTTTGCCCTTTCTATAGGGAGTATAGAAAATTAAAAATCATATCTGAAATATTTGGAATGACTTTTGCCCTTTTTATAGGGGTATAGAAAATCCGAAATCATATCTAAAAGATTTGGAATGATCTTGATATTCTGTTATCAGATATCTTCAATTAAAGATTACATATTATTATATATTAAAAATTTGATAAAATCACATCTATTTTTTGGTAAAGGTATGATAATTCTTATATTAATATACACATCATAATTATAGTTCATATTAAAATAAAAATCGATCTATAATAAGTATTGATTTCGCTAATCATTCCAATTATGTGATAGTTCTAAATTTATATGTGATATCATTTTATAGTTGTTATCCACCAATCTGTATATTAAAATAGTTCTAAATTTATATGTGATATCATTTTATAGTTATTATCCACCAATCTGTATATTAAATTTATTTTGTTTATAAGATAATATTTTGCAAATTTTGCTGCAATAGTTCATGATAGTTGTTAAATGAGATATTTCTTCTTAAAAGTATTGCGTATAGTCGATTGAGTTTTATCAAAGTTTAATTGTAAACATATTATAATGACAAAAAAACTCAAAGTTTAATTGTAAACATATTGTAATGACAAAAATGAAATACTGCGATAAAATTAAAATTTCAATTGAAGTTGATACATGAATTTATTTTTGCAGAAATTAAAAAATTGAATTCTGCTACAATAAATTAGTCTTCAACCTCAGCTACTTCGAAGAGTTGATTGTCTTTAATCTTTTGCCAATATTTTGAACGGATTGAGACTGTACATGTTATAAACAAAATGTAAAGTTTAGCACAATATATAGACAATAATATAAATTGAAAGTAATGGACTAAATTAGGATATGTGCTTTAATTAATTAATAGGTAATACTAATTAATTAATTAAAGCAGGCCAGAATATTAGGCCCATATACTTAGGGTATATGAGCTACATCTATTCCCTATTGTAGGGAGCAATTAATTTTGTCAGAAAGAAACACCATATAGTTCAATAAGGGATTTCCTAGCGATCAATTATTGAACAATTGTACCGAGGATAGTTCCTGCAGCGGATGATATACCGTGGATACCTGAAGTGGTGAATCAATCGCTCAATTTAGTCTGATCAATTACGCAACAAGTAAGTTGTTCCAACTTTAGCGTAATTATTGCTCAACATTAATTCAGTTATAAATCACGATTATAATTCTCGACTATTTATTCCGCTGCGTACATTGGATGTAGTCGAAAATTACTAACAGTGGTATCAGAGCCCAGGGCTAGATTTATAATTGAAATTGATTTAATTTCATATGGATTAAAATTGTAAAACTGAGATTCTGTAAAATTTTGATTAATTACGTAAAATCAATTTTGGAATTTTAAAACCTGTTTTGAAAACCAATTACGCACAATGTGCTTCTGGTTTTTCTTAAAATTGAGTCTGCAAAATACAAGTTTTAAAACCTTTTGTCCAAACCTTTTTCTACACAATACCTCTGCCGAAGCGAGGCGGCTGTGGCTGAGCAAGGAGGCAGGGAGTCCGGCGATGGGTGTCTACCCTGACCAAGAGAATTGCAGCCATGGCTGCTGCTGGGCAGCGAACAGTGACGATCGATTAAGTAGGTGCGCCACTGCTATGCGGTTTGTCGGCGGCGGTTGCGACTCTCGACGCTCCTGCTGCTGCGTTGTTGTCTGCCAACAAAAAAAAAAAAAAAAAAAAAAAAAAAAAAGATTCCGGAGACGGCGGCTGGTGGGGAGGTGGCGGAGGCGGCGCCCAGCCCAAATCCTAAAGGGTTTTGGACTGGGTTTTTGGGCCGGACTGATATTGGGCCTTGGAGGCTAGGCTAGGGTTTTGGATCAATAAATTAGGCTGGGACACAACAATTAATTGGACCTGTTGGTTTTAATTGAATTGAGCCTGCTTATTTAAATGTAATGGGCTAAGTAATTTTATTTAATTAATGAAATTAGATTTATTAATTAGATTAATTTTAAGACTCAATTACAATATTAATTTATAAATTAGATTAATAAATCTTATTATTATTATTTTGAAATAATAATAATAAACTAATTCATTTATGTTAATTTTGAATTAACATTAAAAATATACTTATATTAATTTGGAATTAATATATTAATCTAATAGACTAATATTAATTTATTAATTAGATTAATAAATTTTGATAGTATTATTAATTTTGAAAGAATAATACTAGACTTATATATTTATATTAATTTGGAATTAATATTAAATGTATATTTATATTAATTTAGAATTAATAATAATTTTAATCCACATTTAATTGAAGAATAAAATTTTAATTGGATTAATAATTTTATTCGTTGAGCATTTATTTGATAATTATGTGATAAGCTATTATTTGATTTTATGCTTATTCAATTTAAATTATAGTAATTTAAGACCGCTTTTATGTTTAGGTAGGCGGCGCCCAATACATGTAGTCCGTGACATTATGTATGGGTAGGCAGCGCCCAATATGTGTGGTCCGCATTTCTTATGCCTGAGTAGGCGACACCCAGTAATTGCGTTTAATTTAATATTAGATATTAAATTTAACAATTAGTATCACATATAAAATCCCCAAATAAAACCAAGTCTTATTTAGAAATAAAAGCGCTGTCCATCATAATTGTATGAAATTCTTAATCTCTTCGTCCACGAGTTTTACACCAAAGTATTTACTCTAAAACGACGAGGTTGGGACTCATTCATAGATGCATGTTTGGCATGGTGTGATGGAAATGACTTGCTTAAATTATTTTGAGACGCCAAAGCGACCAAAATAGTTTAAGGGCGCAAAATAATTGGATTAATTAACCAGGAATTGCAAAATTGTTGTTGTAATTGGCTTGGAGGCCTACTGAGTGGTATTATTGCAGTCATCAGCCAAAGTAGAGGCTACAATAATATAGACTTGGATCTTGGACCATTAAGATTTATAATTATTATAAATTCGTATTTTGTGTTTGGGGATGCAAAATATGTTAAAATTAGTGGGAGCTAATCATTACAATAAACCCTTGTTTTGATTAGTGATATGAATGTGATCTTTTTTTACTTTATTCTAATTTACTTTTTCGTTTGATTATTATTCTATTCAGATAAAAATGTCGAATTTGGCTTATAAATGTTTGATGGAATCAAACAAGTTGACCGGGTCCAACTTTACGGATTAGCTCCATTGCTTGCGCTTGGTGCTAAGGCAAGAAAAGGTTGAGTACGTCTTGGAAGAACCAATCGGTGCCATCCCCGACAAAACTTCTCCTGAGTATGCTAAGTTTGACGCAGATGCTCATAAGAAGCATGTTGAGGATGCAATGTCGGCTCAGTGTGTCATGTTATCTTCGATGAGTATTGAACTGCATAGGCAACATGAACACATGCTCCCTTATGAGATGATAAAACACTTGGAGAGTTTGTACGCCTCACAAGCTCAGACAATGGAGTATGAGATACTCAGTGACCTATTTAAGTGTAAACTTCATAATGAGGGTCAGGTTTCTGAGCATGTACTAAAGATGATTGGATTAATTGAGAGGTTGACATCGATTGGAACGGTGTTACTCTCAAGTGTCTCAACTAATCTGATTTTGCAGTCACTTCCTAGTTCTTTTGAAAACTTCATAGTGAACTTCAACATGAACAACACGAAGGTGACTTTGCCTGAGCTTCACAACATGCTTAAGACATATGAGTCTTCCACTTCTAAAGGCAAATCTGTGCTCATGGTGAGCTCTTCTGCGAACTCTTCCAAAAGGAAGAAGAAGAAGAAGAAGAAGAAGAAGAAGAAGAAGAAGAAGAAGAAGAAGAAGAAGAAAGCATCTAGCGATGTGGCCTTGAAGCCTAAGAGTGGAGGAATTCAAAAGAAGCCGAAAACGCCAAAGGATGAGTGTCTATTCTGTCACGAGAAGGGACACTGGAAGAGAGACTGCCCAAAGTTCAAAGCACAAGGTGCACTGAATGGGAGCTTAGGTATGTTTGTCATTGAGATAAATATGTCTATAAACAATTCATAATCGTGGGTATTAGATACAGCTTGTGGCTCACACATTTGTAATAATGTGCAGGGTCTAAGTGACAGCAGGAAAGTGAGGCCTGGGGAGGTCGACTTACGCATGGGAAATGGAGCAAGAGTTGCTGCTGAACGTGTAGGGACTTATAGATTAGATCTTCCTTCAGGATATAGACTAGATTTACATGATTGTTATTTTGTTCCTATAATTTCAAAGAATATTATTTTCATTCCAATGTTAGACATTCAAGGTTTTTCCTTCTATTTTGCAAACAGTAGATGCTCGTTTTCGCTTAATGGATTGTTTTATGGAAGTGCCTCTCTTTCGAATGGTTTATATATGCTTGAATGTGAACAAAATATTCTCAATGTACAAAACAAACGACCTAAGCTAAGTAATACGAATAATAAAACCTATCTTTGGCATTGTAGACTTGGTCATATCAATGAGAAAAGAATAGTAAGATTTAGAAAGTTAGACTATCTCACATCATTTGATTTTGAATCATATGGTGCTTGCGAATCTTGTCTCAAAGGAAAGATGACAAGTAAACCACTTTCTGGGAAAGGGCTACGTGCCAAGGTTGTGCTCGAGTTGATCCACACAGATGTGTGCGGACCGTTCCCAACTCAAGCAAGAGGTGGATATTCATACTTCATAACTTTTACTGATGATTTTTCAAGGTATGAATATGTGTATCTCATGAAACACAAATCTGAGGCCTTCGAGAAATTTACGGAGTTTAAGGTAGAAGTTGAGAAACAACTTGGGAAAAGTATTAAGACTCTTCGATCAGATCGAGGAGGGGAATACTTGTGCCGAGATTTTCTTGATTACTTGAAATCACATGGAATCCGGTCAGACTGGACACCTCCAGGTACACCACAGATGAATGGAGTATCTGAAAGGAGAAATCGAACTTTATTGGATATGGTTCGATCCATGATGAGTTTCACCAGTCTTCCTTTATTCCTTTGGGGTTATGCCTTACTTACCGCAATTTATATTCTGAATAGAGTTCCTTCTAAATCAGTCAAGAAAACACCATATGAATTATGGTGTGGCAGAAAGTCGAGTCTTAACCATATGCGGACCTGGGGTTGTCCAGCTTTTGTTAAGAAGATGATGACTGATAAGTTGGAATCTAAAAGTGAAAAATATTATTTTGTGGGATATCCTAAAGAAACTAAAGGATATGAATTCTATTGTCCTGGAGATCACAAGGTGATAGTATCCAGAAATGTGACGTTTCTTGAAGATAATTATGTCTCCAAGGAATAAGGTTACAACACAGTAGATCTTGAAGAAATTCAAGAACCACAAGATAACATGGAGGATGAGGTATTGTCCAATGGAGTGGACAAGAACTCACTGGGAGTTTTTGATGATCTATTGGGAGGGGAAATGACTCTTAGAGGGTCACCTCAAGACAATGAGATGCATCAAAGACAAGATCTTGTATCAACCCCACCTCAAGAAAATCATAGTGAAATTCTTGTGAATATCTCAAATGTTGAAAACATCAACACGCATCACGATCAGAATAAACCGCCTGAACCAACGCAAAACCAACTCTATAGGCCTCAAAGGAATCGTCGTGCACCTGAAAGATTAAATCTATTGGTTGAGAACCAAGATGATGAGGTTGATTCAGAAGACGACGAACCTAAGACCTATATCGAAGCAGTGTCAGGCACCGATTCGAAGATGTGGTTGGCTGCATTAACATCTGAAATGGACGCGATGTACCTCAATCTAGTCTGGAAACTAGTTGATTTGCCAGATGGGGCTCGCCCCATAGGCTGCAAATGGATCTTCAAAAAGAAGAGAGACGCAGATGGCAAGGTACAAACCTACAAGGCTAGGTTGGTGGCAAAGGGTTATAGTCAACGCGAGGGCATTGACTATGATGAAACCTTTTCGCCAGTTGCTAAGATCAAGTCCATTAGGATATTACTTGCAATAGCTGCATACTATGACTTTGACATTTGGCAAATGAAATATATGTCAAAACTGTGTTTCTCAATGGAGAACTCGAGGGCACTGTGTATATGTCACAGCCTGAAGGTTTTATATCCAAAGAAAAGTCGAATGGAGTATGCAAGTTAAAGAAGTCCATTCATGGACTCAAGCAAGCATCTAAGAGTTGGAATATTTGCTTTGACAGAGCTATCAAATTGTTTGATTTTGTCATAAGCAAAGAGGATCCATGCATTTATAGTAAACGCAAGAATGGAAATGTTGTCTTCCTTATCATATATGTTGACGATATACTGATAATGGGAAGCGATCGTTCCATGTTGCAATCCGTGAAAGATTGGTTGTCTAGCTCCTTCATGATGAAGGATCTGGGTGAGGCTTCCTACATCCTTGGAATTAAGATCTATCGAGATAGACTTAATAGGATGTTGGGATTGTCTCAGTCTACTTAGATAGACAAATTTCTGAGACGCTTCTCAATGGAAAATTCTAAGAAAGGATTTCTTCCTATGCGACATGACATTATATTGTCTAAGAAAGGTTGCCCTTCTAATGACAAAGAAATGAGTTACATGAAGAAGATCCTGTACGCTTCGGCTATAGGATCTATTATGTATGCCATGATATGTACTAGGCCAGATGTGGCTTATGCACTCAGCATGACATGCAGATTTCAGCAAAATCCCGGTGAGATACACTGGAGAACTGTCAAGACTATTTTTAAGTACCTTAGAAGGACTAAAGAATATTTCTTAGTCTATGGTGAGCAGCCAGAGTTATCAGTTACTGGGTATATTGATGATAGCTTCCAAACAGACCATGATGACTTTAAGTCTCAGTCAGGATATGTTTTCGTTCTCAATGATGGTGCAGTGAGTTGGAATAGTTCCAAACAGAGCACAACTGCCGATTCTATATATTGCTGCATTTGAAGCTGCCAAGGAGGTTGTTGCTTTGTTAGAGTTCGTAAAAGAACTAGGTATCGTTCCAAGTGCCAGCAGTGCAATACCGCTGTATTGTGACAACACTAGTGCAGTTGCGCAAGCAAAGGAACGCAGAGCCACGAACAGAAACAAGCACGTTCCCCGGAGATATCATCTTATTAGAGAAATAATAGATAGGGGAGAAGTAAAATTAGATAGAGCACCTACTGATGATAACTTGGTTGATCCTTTCACCAACCGTTGTGTATAGCAAAACATAACAAGCACTTTGAGAGCTTAGGTGTTAGACATGTTAGTAGTTGGCTTTGATTCAGTGGGAGTTTATAGTTTGTGTGTCTTAGAAACCTTTTTGTGAAGACATTCAAAACTTGATCACATTCTATGATAATATGTTTATCTTATGGGTTTATGCATTTATTAGAATAATTATTTTGATGGTTTGTTATTATTCTTGTGATTGTTCCCTTGAATCATGACTGTCATTTATGGTATGAGACATAAATGATATAGTATGATTCTAAAATTTCCATAACCGATGGTCATCAAGAATGGGATATTGATGACATACAATAGGTTAGCATGTGGTCTGCATCATATTCTTAGAGAATATAGTGGGTCTCATGACTATAAGATATTATATATCTATGATGGACACATGGATACTTTGGAGAGTATTGATACACCCTACTATTAAATCGTTTGTTTAGTGTCTACGGTTTATTAGTGTGTGGAGTATGTAATGATCCTTTGACCTGAGGTCAATACTCATTTTGTTTGTTAAGTGATGAACTTTGACCAAGCACAACGCTTGCCTCCCAAAGGAGGATAAGACACGTCTTGTGTTGGGTTCATCATGAGGCAAATGGAGATGGTAGTTGAGCCAAGAATGGGATTCATTCCTCGATTGAAATTTGAGAGAACACTTAAATTTCTCTATATTATTTGACAATATAGTCATTGGGCAATGCAAAAGATATATTCAATTAAAGTAATTGAATATGATCGAATGTGTCATATAATAAAGATGAGAAAAGTGATTGAGCTATTTGGATAGACACATGGCAGATCCTAGGCTCAGTCGGGTGGTTCGTGAATGAAGGGATATCACATAAACTTCATATAAATGTTCTTTTACGAATTCATGTAAACGTCCTTCATATGTCAAGTTCGCTGCGCAACGCAGTCTAGGAATTTTGTGCAAACTTTAATTAGATTATCGCCGATAATGGGGGCCTGAAGGGTCACATTTTATGTGTATTGTTGTTCCGCTTAAGGGTACAATATTGGTGTTTCGAATTATATCTAATGCTAGTCCAAGTGGGAGATTGAAAGTAATGGACTAAATTAGGATATGGGCTTTAATTAATTAATAAGTAATACTAATTAATTAATTAAAGCAGGCCAGAATATTATGCCCATATACCTAGGGTATGTGAGCTATATATACATCTATTCCCTATTGTAGGGAGCAATTAATCTTGTCAGAAAGAAACACCATATAGTTCAATAAGGGATTTCCTAGCGATCAATTATTGAACAATTGTACTGAGGATAGTTCCTGCGGCGGACGATATACGCGTGGATACCTGAAGTGGTGAATCAATAGCTCAATTTAGTCCGATCAATTACGCAACAAGTAAGTTGTTCCAACTTTAGCGTAATTATTGCTCAACATTAATTCAGTTATAAATCACGATTATAATTCTCGACTGTTTATTCCCCGCTGCGTACATTGGATATAGTCGAAAATTACTAACATAATTCACATAACAGAAATTAAAAATATAGGTTGACTTTTTATATGATTATATATTATCGTAGAAAACGATGATTGCAGATAGATTTTGAATTTCACAATCATCAAACTTGTTTTCGCCAGAATCAAGATTCAGTGTTGCTGATTTTTTCTTATCTTGATTTGCATGTAGTACTTCGAGCATCCATTGTGAAATACCTATCAAATTTGACCCATAATAATCAAGGAATGAAGGAACAACAAAAATTTAGCAACGTCCAATTTAATATCTAGCTAATTATTTCCGGATCGAGCCCAAACATGCTCAATTAAATCTTGTCGTAGTTGGAGATGTTTCTGCTTATCCCGAAGTTGGACACCTCTTCTAACGTAGTCATTGAATGCTCCAGTTGATCCTTGACTTACGTGTGGAGGCGGTATGACGTAATTAGGATCGTCGGACCAATCGATCGCTGCATTTCCTTCATTTTCAATAATCATGTTGTGCAATATAATGCAAGTTAACATTATATCCTTCAAGTTATTCTTGTACCAGAACGACTAGGATCGTGAATCATTGCCCAACGAGCTTGAAGCACTCCAAAGGCCCGTTCGACATCCTTTCTAGCAGCCTCTTGCAATACCTTGAAATGTTCGGATCTTGGGGACATTGAAAGCTTTTCACAAAAGTAGCCCACTCTGGATAGATTCCATCGGTGAGATAGTATCCTTGATTATTGATTGTGAAATTAACGGATGGCGCGAGTCCTTGCAAAGTTTCCGTAAACAAAGGAGACTGGTTGAGCACGTTTATGTCGTTGTTGGAGTCTGCTACTCCAAAGTAGGCATGCCATATCCATAGATCTGCAGAGGCAACCGCTTCGAGCATGATTGTTGGAACGCCATGATTACCGCGTGTGAATTGACCCTTCCAAGCTACCGGACAGTTCCTCCCTTCCCAGTGCATGCAATCAAGGCTTCCTAGCATTCCGGGATATCCGTGTCTTTCTTCGTGCATTTGTAATAGCCGTTGGCAATCCTCAGCATTAGGCTTTCTCAAGTAGTATCCACCAAACAGTTCGATCACACAGCGGTAAAACTTAAAGAAACATTCTACGGCGGTTGTTTCGGCAACACGTAGGTACTCATCCCATTGATCGGCAGGTCCCCCGTACGCCAATTGGCGGATGGCAACCGTACACTTTTGGAGTGTAGAGAACCCCTTTTGTCCAGTTGCATCGACCCTCAACCGGAAATAGTCATCGTGGGCTTCCAATGCATCAACTATGCGCAAGAATAACTCTCTCGACATACAAAAACGCCGGCGAAATGTCTCGCTTCCGTATATCGGATCTTCAGAGAAGTAGTCAAGGTAGAGTCTTGCATGCCCCGCCTCACGATCTCGGCGAACATACGTTCTTCTTTTTCTAGCTCTATTGTCAGAAGTCCCAGCACCGGCAAGTAACTCTTGTTTTTTTAAGTAACGACTGTATTTCGATCTCAGTCGTATCATCAATTAAGAATTCAAGAAGGCTATCACTTTCTTCAAAAGACGAAGACATTTTCGAGAGAAGAGGAGTGTAATGTTTTGGAGTGAGATATGCAACAACCCAGATAGGACCTTTTATAGACTAGATTCACACCGGCTAGTTTTATAACGGCTAGTTTTGCAACGGAAAGAAATATAACGACTAGTTTTATAATGGAAAGAAATACAACGGCTAGTTTTATAACGGAAAGAAATACAACGGCTAGATTCACACCGAAAAGAAATACAACGGCTAGTTTTGCAAACAACGACTACTTTCCCAATGCTACATCCCCCACTTCTTCTTGATTTTATCCACCACAAGGAGGTGGAAACGTAATTGTTCCTCTGTCATATTTGAGGTATCTTTCATCACTATTTTATACTCTTTAGCAATGGCAATAGAATTCAATCCTTCGATCTTTTGTTTGTTTTGTTCTTCTAAGGCCTGGAGTCTTTGCTCAATAACGTCGAGGCTTTCTCCGGCATTAGACGTGCCTATTTTTCCCTTGCCCTTGCTCAATCGCCTAGCCGCATTCCTCCCCATTGGATGAGTGTGTTCCATCCTAACTTCCTCTCCAGCGCTCGAGTCGGTGTTTGAAGATATCACGTACTCTCCAGATGCCGATACTTTTGTTTTTTTTAGCCGCGTGCATCATCATCTGGATTGGCAAACTTCGGCTATCTTTCAAAACATACCAAGAACTCATATGATTAAACTCCCCTCCATGTTTTGCATTATATTGAACCTTTGCTTTCGCTATGATATCTGCATCGCTACAACCGCTTCCCCAGGCCTTATTCTCCAGATTGTAACAGCAACAGAACCATTTCACCTATTTCTGCAGGGTATAGTAATGTGTCTTCAACTGGTTATGAGTCCTAAGTAGCGTGCCGCTTGGACGGTTCCTGTTGTATGCCTCGGCAATCCGAACCCACATTTGATCAAGCTTTTGATTATTTCCAACAACAGAGTCTGTGCTGATATCGAGCCAACAACTACAGAGAAGAGCGTTTTCATCATGAGAGTAAGTTTTCTTTTGTGGAGCTGGAGCCCTGGGTGGATGATCGGCAGCCTCAAAGTCGGCCCCGAGATTTATTCGATCAAGTCCGACTGGGGAGAAATGAGACGAGAAAGGAGAAGAACGCTGAGAGTTCGGGGTCGGAGTGTCTCTGTCTGTATCGGAACTATCACTACCGGGACTTCTCAATGAATTTATGCCCATCATCGGACGAAACCCAGACTGAGGAGGTTGCATGTACGGTATTTGATTCGGATGCATGTAGAATGCTGGTCCAGATGGAATAAACGGCATGGGTTGGTTGTTGCTACCTTCCGGAAAATTTGGAAAATGAGTTGGAAAATTAGGATTTTAAGGATTGAAGTTGGTAACAGATGGACGAAAGTTGATATTTGGGGGCGACGCTTCTTCTCCGGAATTCGAAGAATTGAACCATTGCGTCCATGAATTTTTATCCCATTTTTTTTTTTTTTTTTTTTTTTTTTGTGTGAAGAGAAGAAGAGAAGAAACTTATCTTGAAAATTGAAACTTGAGAGTATTAGATAATGTGGGGAAAATGATGAAGTAGGAAGATATATTTATAGGGAAAATTTAAATTAAAAAAAAAAAAAAAAATATATATATATATATATATATATATATATATTCTATAACAGCTAGACAATGTCAGTGAAAATAAAAAACAAATTAAAAAAAAAAAATTGGAGCCGTTGCAATTACAGCTATTTTTTCTGTACACACATATCTCAATTCTCACCTTTGGCCAGTCCAGTATCTGGTGCCTGTGACAGAATACATTCAACTAATATCAATAAAGATGCAAAAAAATAAAAACGAAAAAAAGAAAAAAAATTATTCCGATTGTTTTAATTTTTTAATATTTTATTATATTTTCGAAAAAAAAAAACTCCACAAAAATATTATTAATTTTTTTATTACATAAAATATAAAAATACAAATTGAAAGCACACCGTACAAAAAAAAATTAGCCATTACAAAATATTGCAAACGGCTATATTGTTCCTAATTTACACTCATTTACACACTAAATAAATAAAGAAAACCACAAAATAATTTAAAAAAAACGAAAAACAAAAAAAAAAAATGGTGAGTGGGGGACAAGCTGCAGCGGTGGGGCCCACCGCGCGCGCCGCCCACGCTCGCGTGGCCTCCACGCGCCTGCTGTCCCCTCTTTTTTCCCGTGCGTGAGCCCACTTCCCCCTTCCCCCACTCTTCCCCCTTTTAAAAATACCCAGGTAGGGAATTCCCTACCTCCCCCAATGAGAAAATACTCAATATTGGGTATTTCTCTCCCCTCCATGTCACCAAAAAACCTCCCATTGGGGAGGGCCTAAAGAGAAAATTGAGGGTTTGCGGTGGTTGTGGCCTTGTAGGAAACCCTGTAAACAGGGGAGGGGTTGGCCCTATCGATTTGGGTTCGGGCCAACCTCAATCATACACAATCTAACACTTTATTTAACAAATATATTAAAGGAGTGTTTGTAAATAATTGTGCTTTTAGAAAAGTGCTTTGAATTGATTTTGTAAAAGAATTAGAATTTGGTATTGTTTGGAAATAAAATGGTGTTAAAGCTAAAAGTTGATAGAATCTGAGTGTTAGCAGTTTTTTAGAATCAACTTTTAATTGCTTTTCAGAAGCTATTTCGGTGCTCATATATAAGATTGCAAACTCCCAATAAGAAGAATAGATTTTAAGAAGTTATTTTGGATGTTTAAATGAGTTTGCAAACACCCTCTAACTCTAGCAATTTTATAAAATCATATTAATTTTAGTATATTTTGTGTTTAATCTCACTCGCACCCCGTCTCCTACTACTCTGCAATTTCACAATCCCCATACTTTTTTCTTATGCAATTTTTCAACTTTTTTCTCTCATTAATACTTTTATATTTTATTCTTTAGTCCCTTAACAGAGACTACATTTTTATCTTCTAATCTTTTTAATTATCACACTTAAGATCTTCTTTGATATAATTTTGGAATGACATTCGACACAAAGTTGTGGTGCGCCATATTTTACATGGCACGATAGGTTCGGGACGACGTGAAAATATTGTATACTACGAGAAGAATGTTTATGTGTACTTGCTATGATAAATATACCTCGTGCTAGATAGATATACCTCGTGTCATGAATTAGCACAACAACATACAGCACAGGCAGAAATGTTCATTGTATATTCGTGTCATGGCAAATGTAACTCATGCCATAATAAATATACATCGTGTCAAATCTCTATAAGTCGTGCCAACTAAAATACACAACATCTTCTTCTCCGTTTAGTTTGTCTTCTTCGTTCAGATTTGGACTCATCGAAGTTGCATCAATGACAGATGTATGGTTTTGTGTAATATCCACCGATACCAAAGTCTTTCCCTTGTCGATAACTCCACCAGCACCCTCTTTTGTCACTTTAGGACCGGAGCCACCGCCTGTTGGCAGATCCGTCGTCTGGTCAGATCTGTTTCCCCTGGTCACCAACTGCTTTCTCCATCTTTCAAAAATCACCGTGAAGGAAGCTTGAAAAAATGGAGAGTGAGAGGTTTTGATATATGTAATTATTTTTTGTGGAAAATTCTCCATTGCAAAGATAGAGAGAGAAATAGAGAGTTTTGAAATTGGATAATAGAGTGAGAGAAAGAGAGACTTTTGAAATGAAATAACGGATGGGGAGAGGAGAGGAAAATGTCTGATGTATGAGAGAAAATGGAGCAGAGTAGCGTGAGGTGAACAATAACAAAGTGATACATTGGATATTTTTTTAATTTGTTGAAAACATCTATATATATGTTATACAAAATGCTACTTATAATACTTTCTCTTATTTTTATTTATTAACTACTGGCACATAAACGTATTTAGACAAAATTGGACCATCTCGTTTTGTAACAATAGGCCAATTTGCGTTGATTACGGACCATTGGTAAGGACTGAAATATGTCAGACTATTCGATAGAAAATTTAATAATCGAGTCAAGTCCAGTCTTTTCTCGAATAGGCCAGCCTTCAACTTTAAATAAGATCTGTAAAAATTTGGGATACCTAAAATTTACCTATCTACAGAAATAATATATGTATATCATATATAATATTTTTTATATATTACATAGAAGATAATACATTCTCCCTCCATCCCGCTCTAATTTGCCTACCTTCCATTTTTGTTTGTCCCAATCTAATTTGCCAACCCAAAAATTGCAAAGAAAGTCAACACATATTACCCCTACTTTTTCATATTATTACAAATATGTCATTCAGTTAAATTTAAGAAATCTGATTAACTAACACTAATCCTAATTTCAACTAAACTAATTACCTAAACTAAACCTATTGGATCCACTAAAACCCAAAACCCACCCTAGCCCAATATATCCCCAAAATCAGTGAGTGGGGATCCAGCCTAGCCTATATTGTTTATGCTTCTTTCTTCCGTCAAGAAACCCTAGTCTCTTGAGATACCCATACTCGCCTCTTCTTCTTCGCCAACAATGACGGATCAGATCTAGGGTGTTCTTCTTAACAATCAATACCTCAGAATCCTTATTTCTGGGTTTAATCCTACAAAAACCCTCACAAACCCGACTTCTTCACCTTTTGTCTTCCTCGAAAATATTTTTCCTGTTCGAAACTTTGAAGATTCTTCCAGATCCACACCAGATCTGGATGGATCTCATGATATTTTGTGAGAAACCACACTTTCTGGTGTGAATCGACTCGATTTGTTTTGATCTGTATTCTATGGAAGTTTTCTTCGATGAATCAGAGGAGTGTGGCTTCGTTTACGACTCTGAAGAGAGTTGTGTTCCTGAAACCCAATTCGAAGAAGAGGGAGTGGACGCTCTCCCTCTTGGGATCGAGGAGGCCCCCCCGACTTCCGATTTGTTTGCAGATCCGGAAATGAAAAGGCATTTCTATGAGTGCCTTTCGATCTGGTGTCCATTGATTGCCAGGTTTATTATTTTTTCGTTGCATGTGGAAATATTATTCAGATTCAGAAGATACTGTGCAATCCCAACATGTGCAGCATTTTTGATTCTGTTATTATGTTGTGCTATTTTTGTGGGGTTTTTGGCTGGTGATGCCTTATTGTGACGGCTTAAGAAATCTAATTTCTATGTTTATGGCTTGATTCGGTTTTGCTCATGTTAAATTTTGTTGGGTTCTGCCTTCGGTTTCGTTTATTGGGATTTTTGGCTGGTGATGTCGTATTATTCGGTACAGATTCTGTGAAAACTGGGTTTTTTTACCTATTCTGTGATGTTTCTGTGTTTTTGGCTGGTGATGCCTTAAAAACTTGCCTATTCTGGTGTTGTTTCTGCATTGTTTGGCTGCTGAATTGCTTGATTAAATATTGCTGTAAAAACTGGTGAAATACAGTGGTCTATTCTGTGATTTTTCTAAATTGTTGTATGGTAGCCTAATCAACTGATGTTGTTTATTTGTTGATTGATTATGTAGCTGCCCAACTGTTTATTCAGTTTCATCACATTTTTTTTGTGAAATCTGACATTTAGTTCGGCTTGTTCATAGCTTAAGTTGGTCATTTCATGTGACCAACTTAATGTTGCCTGGTATGAACTGTGGGTAATTAGGTTCTTCCCAATGATGAAAATATTCTGAGGGAAAGAAAAAAAAAAATCATAAAAAATGATTTCATTAGATTCATTTGTTTATAGTTTAAGTAAAATGAACACTTTCATAAGTGTTTACACTGTAAACAAAACACAAACTAAACCAGAACTGCTACCTTTAATCTACATGTATCCCAAATCAGCCATTATCCCCTCGATGTCATATGCTACTGTGGTTTATTCCTGTTCTATGAGATGTCCAATTGCTTGTCTTACGATTTGCTCTTCAACTTCTAAAGCTTGTGGTAGGGTGTCAGTCAATGCTAGAGCAGCCTTCCCCATATGTGGCAATTTGTAATTATTTCCTCCCTTAGCTTTTATTATCTCCACCAAACAACCTCGTAAGCTTAAATATATGTAGTCTAACTTGATTGATTCAAGGTCCTCAAAGGATTTGAGGACATTTGAAACCAAGTCATCCACATTATAACTCCTTGTCTCAATCTGCAAAGATTGAATGGCTCTAAAAAAACCCAAATCGAGCACATTCGTGTCTGGGGAGTTTGGTGGTTGGCACATCAGTTTGATGTCAAACCCATCGGCTGTTGCAGCCCTTCTAAAATCCGGATCCAAGTTGCTTAAATGAGGCCTAGCATTGTCTTATTGTATGATGATTGTTTTGCTTGCATGAGGTGGCCATTTGGCCTTAATTGCTGAAAGAACCTAATTTGAACAGCCATATGATGAAACAGAGAGCATGTTATGAGCTGTTAGCATTAGTAATGTCACCAATTTTACCATATTTGTTGAAATTAAAAAATGTGTAAAAATTGTGGAGACTTACTAAACTCTAAACCACTAAATGATGATTTTTTTTCTGATAGTGGGTACTTACTTGATCCAATATGCAGCTCTTAATAACTCCACTGTTTATAGAGTCGATTGGTTTTGTAACCAATGTGCCTCTAGCTCTATTTGCACTGTTTCTGATGGCCGGTTCTTGTTTGTGAATGGGAAAATACCAATCTTCCCATCGAAAATAAGTTCCCCCGAATCTGAATATTGTGGCCTAGCCACTGCGCACATGAACATCACCTTTTGGATAAAACGTTTGCTTTTACAGGCCCGGTAAGGGTCTTCTTCTGTAGCAAGCTTGTATGCTCTTTCTGTTGCCCTTTGCATGTAGAACAATTTTTCGTCTGTGTGCACAATATTATGCATGCTCTCATATTTGCATTTCTGGGTGTTTGTGTCTTGATGCAAAAAACAAAGGTTGTACTTCAGCCTTTGTAATTTGTTTGCATCAGTGAGTGATGGTTTAATTAAGTTAGTATGAGCTTTGATCTTACCTGCCTTGACCCATCTTCCTATTTGTGACTTGCTGACCTCTAACTCCTTGGCAAGTCGCCTTATGGTTCCCCTCTTTTCGAATGGTATCGCCTTCATGGCTTCTTCATCTAGTTTTTGAATGCTAGATGAAGGTTGTCGGGGCCTTACCTCCGGAAAAGAGATGGGGACATCTGCTGAAACTTGTTATTTTTGCAGCTTGCCAAATGCACCGTATTGTCCGAACCGAGACTCCATATGATGTTGTGACTTCACCGGTGATGCCGTACTTCAAAACGCCGTCTTTGTTGTTTGAAAGAAGGCGTTGAGCTATGCGAAGTCGGTCTGATGGAGCAAGATTCTTCCCCATTTTATGATTTGTCATTGTAATAGAATTGTAACTGTTATTGTAAAAAATCATTCCAAAATGCATTCAATGCATTTTGGACTCTATTTATAGAGTTAGGTGAATCAGTTTATGGAGTGTAATTTGAATTTTAGGGGGTAAATTTGAATTGTAAATCCCAAATTTTGGTCATTTAGTTACTGCTGTAAATCGGGATTTCCCCCCCAAAAGAATTCAATGGCAAAATCTCAATTTTCAGGTTTTGATGTTGCTGTGTTTTTTTTAATGTTTTCCGTAGCTTTAGTTTTTTTTACTGTTCAACTTTCTGATTTTAATTAAAAAAGTGGAGGGAAGTGTTAAAACACTAATCCCTCCCTTAAAACATTAAGGGAATTTGAAAAAGTCAACAAATCATCACACTCAATTGCTTTTTCTTAAGCTCCGTGCCTGGCCAGCATAGGCAAATTGGGCCGGGGCGGAGGGAGTATATAAATATTAATTAATTGAATAATAATTTTTTATTTTAATTTTTTATTATTTCTCTTAATTGCATTTTTGTTTTATTTACCAATTTTTATGTATTTATATTTTAGTGATCATTTTCTTTATATATTCATTTATAAAATTAATAATAACAATTATTAAATATTCTTTTAATTATTGATAAATATAATTTATTATAATTTTATGTTTTTAATTATTTCTTTTGTTTTATTTTTCTTTTGATTTATAATTTTTTATGTATGTATATTTTATTAATTATTTTCTTCATATATTCATCTATAAAAGCATTAATAACAATTAGTAAATAAATATTTGTTTTTTCTTTTGATTTATAAGTTGTACTGTTTGGGATCATATGTTTTTGTAAAATAAATTATATTATTTTGATAAGAAATTATACCTTTGGAAAAAAAGTTATACTACATCGAATCTGCCACAACAAAAAAGGCAATAAAAGAAAAAATCACAGAGTTACAAATTATACTATTCAGGTAAACAAATTTTACTTTCTGGTTAAATAAATTATACAATATCGGATCTGTCACAACAAAAGAATAAAAAAGGAAAAAAGAAAAAATAAAACAAAACTTTAAAGAATTACAAGTTATACTGATTAGGTAAACAAATCATACTATTTGGTAAAACAAATTATATTATTCCGATAAACAAATTATAGTTTTTCGTAAACGAGTTATATTATATCGAATCCGTCTCAACAAAAAGGGAAAATCAAAGAATTACAAATTATACTCTTTGGTTAAACTAGTTATACTATATCATAATTAATATTTGAAACAAATGAATATAATATATAAAACCAAAAAATAAAGAAAATAAAAAAAAATATTGATAAAAAAATTAAAACTAAAATTAATTGTTAATTTAATTATTAAATTATCTTTTATTATTGAATTTGAAACAAATAAATATAATAAATAAATAAATTTAAAAATTTAAAAATTTAAAAATTTAAAAAATAAAACAATTATACTTTATTTTCCATTACTAATTTATATTATTTATTTAAAACATTAATATTTATATACTAATTTTAATATTAGTTTATTTAAACAAGATGTTTAATTAATAAAAATAAAATAACACAAACAAGAAGGTTACAAGATTCGAACTCACAAATCGCTAGGCTAGAGAGACACTAATATATTTATACTAAATAACATATAAAAGGAAAAATTAGTAATAAGATCGCGAATGCGGGTTGGTGGGTGATGGGGTAGAAGAACTCCGAATGCAGTGCAACATATACATATAAGTTTTTACATTGTGTAAAATTAAATATAAACTTATATATAGATATTTATTATAACCTTTATTAGCCAGGCAAAGTTAATTGTGAAAATTACCAAGTTTGACCTATAAAATATAGAATTATTGATAATAGGTATTTCCTCCGTCCCAACTAACTTTTCACAGTTGACCAGACACGAATGTTAAGAAAAAACAGATTTTGTTTTTTCTTTGACTTTTTTAAAAGTGGAAATTGAGTGTGGAAATTTTGACGGTGAAGATTGTGAAAAAAAAAATCCTTTTTTAAGGGTGTGAAAAATTAAGTGGGATGAACCGAAATGAAAAGTAGGAAAAGTTAGCTGGGACGGAGGGAGTATTTTAATGTTTCATTCACAGCCCCAGTCCCCCTCCCCCCGATCCCCACCTCCACCCCACCGTCCACCCCCCTTCCCAAAAAAAAAAAATTAGTGTCACATCCCCTGCCCTTGCCCCAGCCTCCACCTCCTCTCCCCCATTATACCCCACCCCACTTGCCACGGATATAAAAGTTGTCACAGATATAAAACTTGTCACGACATACATCATTGCCACGAATCATGGTAAATGTGTCACATGACACACTTGCCACGACATTCTGAAAAGATTATTTGCCACGAGATGCATTTTTCACGATAATCTGGAGGGTAAAATTATACAAATTCTTGGCAAGTGTGTGTCGTGACAAGTGAGCCACTACAAGAAATGTGAGTTTTCGTGACGATAAAATTCGTCATATAAAATTCATATTTCGTCACCATAAGTATTTGGTGACGAAATTTTAGCGTCACAACGATCGTCATCGTATGTCCGTGGTATTAGGTATATGTGACAATATTTGAATTCGTCACCAAAAGTATGACTTTTAATGACGTTAATGTCATCGTCAGTATATATTATAATTTATAGTGACGCCTAATTCGTCACTCTTAGCATCCAAATTTTGTCATATTATATTTTCGTCATTGAAAGTAAACATATAATATGACAAAAACTATTTTTGTCATCAAAACATCAATTTTTTGTGACGAAAATCAATGTATTACTCAACTCATCAAACTTTGGTGACGCTTTCATCGTCACAACTATATTAATTATTTCGTCGTGTTTATAATAAATCGTCACAAAAGAATTACTTTAAATTTACAAAATATATATCGTCATTATATCAATATCTATAATGACAATACATTACGTTATAAAAGATTAAAAAAAAAAGTGACAAAAGTTTCATCGTCACTAAATGAGCACAAGTGATGACAACATGTTGTGTCACAATAAAATTGTATGGAGTGATGAAAATTGTATTTGTCACTAAATACTTGGATATGCCGACAATATATTTTGTCATTGTAGTGATATTGTCACTAAATGAATACAAGTGGTGACGGCATAAATCTGTCACCATACAATTGTATATGTAACGAAAATATAAATAGTCACTAAAGACTTAGATATAGTGACAATATATTTTGTCATTATAGAGTAACATCTAGCGACAAATATTTTTTTTCATATATATATATATATATATATATATATATATAACATAGTGACAAACTAGTTGTAAAGGAGGATTAGTTTTTAGTGACAACTTTTTTCAAACAATCACCTAATAAACTTTTACAAAATATTAAATAAATTTATATACAACAATATAAGTTTAAAACTAAATAGAGCCAAAAGAAATAATGAATAAGCAACAACACTAAGCATAGTTCAAATATCCAAGTTTGATATCTAAAATAAGAACATTTTTTTAACTTAAAAATTAACTTAGCTAACAATCATCATTTTAGAAAAAACGAAGAGCCAAAATTATTCTCCTAAAACTTATATCCAAACTTCACTCCGTTTCCAACTCCACAGTGCTAATGATGAAAATCCTCGTCCTTCATCTTCTCGCACAACTGCATCAAATCTAAAATGGCAAAAAATAATAGAGAAGAAAAGTATATAAAGTTAGTTCAATATAAAAAAATGGATAATTGTTCCAAACGGAAAGTAAACTAACCTTGTAGACGTTAAGGAATATACTTCACTATTAGCCAAATATTTCATAAGTATGTTGATAGCACTACTAAGAAAGATTTCTGTTTAGCTCCTTATCAGACTGGAACAAATAAAAGAAAAATGTACAAAATAATAAATTTGTAAGTAGAATAACTTTAAAGAAATAGAGCTAAGTGAAAGAGAACAAGTATCATCTTGATTATTAAACTATTTTGTAAACATTCATCCAATTAACTATGTCAATGCATGTAACCCAACTTCAGAACTTTTCGAACATCTACATTCAACTAAAATGCAAATCAAGGTATAAAACTTGCATGTACGTACAATATATAACACTCATAATTTAATGTCGCTGAAAAGTAAAAGCCTTTATACCTGAAATATGTTTGCATCGCAACTTTTTCCTGTTTCCTTTATTCACATCACTTGTATACTGGCAAAAAAGTAAAAAAAAAAAATCTATAAGAGTATTTTTCATTTTTCTATAAAAATGGCTTTTACTAATAATAGGCCAATCTTGGCCCTAATATTTGTAAACCAAACCCAGACCGTCTAATTTAAATTCCAGGTTGCCCAGCCTATTCCCACCCCTAATGGCACAATATTAAAGAATAATGTGCACTTTTCTCAGTTCTTTATATTATCCATAAATAGTTGTGGCACAATATTAATGCATAAAATATTTCGAGTAAAAAAAAAAATAGTAATATTGATGCGGAAAGAAAAGGCCCAATAAAAGAAAATGATATTTTTGCAAAACAAGACAGCACTTGGGCTAAGTTTGAGGAATAAACTGCTTCTTTTCGAGCAGATTTGGGCTGGTTGGCACATATGGATTCGAAGCCCTTCGAGTCTAGTTTCTAACGGTCCAAACGGCGAAGCAATTGGACTTTTCTAGAAGGAGTTATGGCTATTTTACTAAGGTGTGACAGATGGTGGCGGGAATCTGCCAAGTTCATGAAATCTTGAGTTTTATGTCCTTCCAACTATCTTTGGGCATTCATTTCGAATTCATTGAACTTTAACTGATTCTAGAGTCTTATTCATGTATCTAAATTGGTCAAAAATGCTATTATTTATGAGTCTGGAGTCTAGTAAGTTGTGAGGTCAAGTCATTACTACATTATCTAGAATCATGTAATGACTCCTATAAATTGAGCCTTCTCCTTTGTATTTGCAACAGAAAATTCGAAATTTATAAAATATATTTGAGAGTCTCTTGACTTGTTTAGAAGAAAGAGTTCTTCTATTTTAGTTCTTAGCTTTTTTGGTGGATTCTTCAAGGCGACAAGTTGCTCCAAACTTGTGGTGGATTCCATTAAGTGAGGGGTTGTATTTGAGCGTACTTGTGTTACCTCCCAAATCTCTCTTTCCCGTATCAAATACTAATCTTATTCACCGTCTTTTATCAATGGTAGGGATATAACGTATAGCATTTTGTAAAATAAGTGGAACTTCTTTCACGTGAAGTAGCATTTTGTGTGTACTTGTAGAGGCAAACTGTGATATGTTTGTTTAATTAATGTTGTGATATCCTTATACTATGTACCAAAACACTAGGAAGACTGAAAGCAAGGTGGGTTCAAATATTTACTTTTTAGACAAAATGGAATTTCTATTATAATCCATCACTCACTCTAGTATAGACAAGTGCATGTGTAGTAAAATAAAGTTAAATAAAAAAGAAAAGAAGTTAAATAAAGTTAAATAAAAAAGAAAAGAAGAAGCTAGTCAATAATTATTCACACCTCATCCCACAACTTATGTAGTTTAATTTGTAAAATTATTAAATCGTTCAAACTAATAAAAACCAGCAAAAGAAAGAAAGGGAAGCTGGGAAACCAGCAAAAGAAAGAAAGGGAAGCTGGGTATCTTCTTAACAAGCACTAGTATTTCAATCTTTTGTGCACTAGTATTTCAATCTTTTGTGGCACACAAGCAAATAAATAATACTTCATCGGGAAGCTGAATATCCCTTACTTAGCAAGCACTAGTATTTCAATCTTTTGTGGCACACAATCAAATAATAATACTTCCTCCGTCCCGCTCTAATTTGCACACTTTTCTTTTACGGTAGTCCCATACCATTTTGCTTCACTCCAAAATGAAAAGAAATCTTACAATCTCCATCCATAAAATCTCCACCCCTCAATCTCCACATTTGAGAAAGTCAATTAAAAAGCAAAAAAAAAAATATACGAGTCAGAGCAAGTGTGCAAATTAAGCAGGACGGAAGAAGTAAACAGCAAACGAAGACAATTAAACTATAAAATCAATTATAATATATACATATAATAAAAAAGCGAGACAACTTCCCATCAATAGGAGGAAAAATAAAGATCTTACGGCCTCTGTGTAACAAAAGGAACAAAACTAACACCATAAACAAACATAAACAGGTAGAATTAAACATTGAAACACTTACCGGAATCATTCGAACAAAATTTACTCAAAATTTGAAAGGCGAGATGTATTGAATCTTGGCTGCTGAAGATCGATAATGAAAGCAGTGATGTTTGGAGGGAATAGATGTTCTTAACGTATTACAGGAGCGAGTGGTGAGAAAAACCGCCAAAAATTGACCGCCGGCGAGCATCACAAGCGAGAGAGAGATTAGGGTTTTAGAATTGGGATTTTATCTTTAATCGGGTATTGAAATAAAGGGGAAGCAACAGGTTGGAGAAGGCAATGACGCACGAACAACGGCCATTCAAGTGCAAGGGTGGAAAACAAGGACGAACGATCTCAAGAGAGAGGCAAGGTTCTCTCAATCTTTAGAGTAAAGAGAGAAGAGGGACGAGGTTCTCTAAAGGACTCTTTCCCAAATTGACTTTCTTAAATTGTGGTGATATATTCTTATTAGTAATTAATAATTTAATATTAATATTAATTGAAAGAGAAGTTATTATTATCTATTCTATACATAAAACTATATCTTTTTTATTCAATCTTGAAAGAGAAAGTTTTTTAGTATCTTTTCCGTTATGGCTTGCACATTATGTATGTTTAATTATATATTAAATGGTACAATATTTTTTAAATATTGAAGTATGATATAAACAATAAAATAAAAATAAAAATAATTAAAATTAGGTCTTCGCCTAGTTGGCAGCGATTATTCAGCCACTTATTTGCTAGGCGATGGCTTGTCAGTCTGATTTGTGTTAAACAGAAGTTTTAGGCATTTTCGGGCTAGTCCAGCGATTAGTCAGCTTAGGAGGTCCAAAATATATATGTATATATATTAATAATCTTTATATTTCTTTTATTACTTTTCCCAATTTATGGTTTATACATTATGGTGTTTAATTATACATTAAATGGTACAACATTTTTAAAATATTGAAGGTATGATATAAGTAATAAAATAAAAATGATAAAAAAATATAAATTAAAACTAAGCGATCACCTAGTCGATCACCTAGCGCCACCTATTCATTGGGCAGTGCCTTGCCGACCCGATTTAATGTTTAATGGAAGTTTTAGGCGCTTTCTGAATCTAGACGGGACAGTTGGGCGATTAGTCGGCCTGGCCGGCCGAAATATTATTTTTCTTATTTTTCTTCACCTAACTATGCGATGTTCCGATCAATCCCCTAAACTCCGACTAATATCTAAGTTCCAATAAACAGCTCAATGTGTGTTTTTATTTTTATTAGTAAGTTTTTATGTATTTTTTTATTCTTTTATTCAAGTTATAGTTTATACATTATGATATGTATAGTTGTACATTAAATTTTTATGATGTGTTTTTGAAGAAACTTCTATGAAAAATAGATTATTTGGGTTGTGATTTTAATTTATGACATGAGTCCCTTATTTATAGATCTTATTACACTATGGTTTAGGACTCCTAATTAGGCTAGGAAATTATTATCTTGTTCCCTAAGTAAAAATAATGGGTTTGGGCTTGACTAATGCATTGGGCTTATGTCTAAGTTAAGTATTGAAAAATATAATAACATAAAATATGCTTTTAACTTTAAATAAAATAATAATTGACATAATTACTAATTAATAAAATAGAATAAATATCATAAGACATAAAAAAAAAAGGTATATATAATAAATGATTAAATAATTTATGGGCGTTACAACAAACTTCATAAATAGATAAAGAACTATATTGTTCCCGTCTTTAAAATTTTCAAAAATCCTAAACGTAGATTAAAAACAATAATTCATATTAACAATTTATAAATTAATACGTAATTTGTAGACAACAATTTCAACTAAATTGTCAAGTTAGTTTACTCCATCCAAATAAAACTTTGACCACTTAATTGCACGCATCCAACTCTTGTCCATTATAACACTAACCTAATGTTCAAGAATACATATAACGTGATTCAAACGGGACTACATTACATAATTTAAAAATATAAATATATATAAATTTATTCATTCTTTTAATCAACTGAAAATATATAAATCATCAATAAATTTATGGACAATTCACACCCCACATTTTTCCTCAACATTATCGACTCACTCAAGTTCTAAATTCTTATTATAAAACCGCAATGCAGTTAATGATAATAAAATATAAAAATCAATCAACCCATCTTCCTAATACCTCATAAAATAAACTGAGGAAAAATCTAATATTTTGAATGTATATACTTGACGTATATATGAATACCATATTTAAATTTCATATATTTATAAGAAGTTAAAATATGACTTTTGAATTTTCGAAAATGGAATAGCTCCAGTAGTAAATTCTATGCGGCAATGAGAAAATGTTTATAACTCAAAAAGTAGTTAATGGATATCTTTCAAATTATACAATAATATAGAAGACATGTACATGGAATACATATAAAAAAATTGGAATTTTTGAAGTATTTTAAGTACATATTTCAAATTTTATAAAACAGAATATAGAAGATTTCAGATTCTGAATAGCCATGAGAAAATATTTATAATTAAATAATTACTTAATGGAAAATTCTGAAATTCGTACAGAATAAAAAATACATAATTTAGAACAGAATATCCGAAAATCATAATATTTGAAGATATATAAATATATATTACGAATTTTCTAGTTGGAAAAATAGAATATCTAAAATCTGGATCAGTATAGATAGAAAATTAATATAAAATAAATTAAAACTCAAAAATGATTGAAATTTTTACAATAACTTGATAACTGTTGGTGGAATAACATACTAAAAATTCATCAAAAAAATAATAAGTATAGATATAATTTTCGAATTTTATAAAGAAGATACCTGAGAATAGAGTGAAGGATGAAAACGAGGTTCGGACGATGATGTCGGCTTCCCGAAGGCTCCTTATGTGCTTTTGATGAAAATTTTATGAAAAATAGATTATTTGGGTTGTGATTTTAATTTATGACATTATTCCCTTATTTATAGATCTTATTACACTATGGTTTAGGACTCCTAATTAGGCTAGGAAATTGTTATCTTGTTCCCTAAATAAAAATAATGGGTTTGGGTTTAGCTAATGCATTGGACTTATGTCTAAGTTAAGTATTGAAAAATCTAATAACATAAAATATACTTTTAACTTTAAATAAAATAATAATTGACATAATTACTAATTAATAAAATAGAATAAATATCATAAGACATAAAAAAAATAAAAGGTATATATAATAAATGATTAAATAATTTATGGGCGTTACAACAAATTTCATAAATAGATAAAGAACTATATTGTTCCCGTCTTTACAAATATCAAAAATCCTAAACGTAGATTAAAAACAATAATTCACATTAACAATTTATAAATTAATACGTAATTTGGAGAAGATATTTTTCAGATTAGTTTAGAGGTAATAACTATATAATAATTTCAGTGGAAACTATCCTTGAATGAGTAATAGCTGAGTTGGTAGAGTATTTACCCTAACCTACGAAAGGTCTTGTGTTCGAAGCCAACCCAGATATTTTATTTTACTTTTATTACTTCAACTTGATATGTTAAATATATTGAGTATGAATAAATCTCAAATGAGTAATAGCTGAGTTGGTAGAGTATACCTGAACTTCAGGAGGTGTTGGGTTCGAAGCCAACACATGTTTTAATTTATTGTTTTTATTTTAACTTCATATGTTAAATATAATGAGTAAGAATTAATTAATAATATAAGCTTTAGATTAATTGGTACAAACTTGGGGCCTTTTATTGAAGGTCTAATGTTCAATTCCTAACAATGTTATTTTTTTCTTTCTCTAGTTCACACTTCTAATATACAAATTAATGAACATTATCAACAAATTTAAATATCTTAGACGAAAAATTATCTACATGTTTTAATTTATAATGCAACAACAAAAAAATTATAAAAAATAAAAAATATTTTAGTTATGATATTCGTATTTGTCATCATATATACACACAAACATATTAAATTGTGAACGAAATATCTTGCAATTTCACCAAATATAACATTTGTGACGAAATAATTTTGTTATCCTTTCGACAAATAATAAAGGTGACGAGTTGGTACTCGTCGTCAGTGAATATGAATATTCACGACGGAGTAATTTTGTCCCTTAATATTTTTAAACATTTGTGACAAGTTTTAATGTTATCACAAATTCAAATATGACAAACTAATTGTCTTTTGTCACCAAATTCAATTAAATATGACGACATCATTTCGTCACACTTACGCACGAGTATTAATAATGAAATATTTTGTCGTCACTAATAAAAAGTGATTGTGACGCTAAACATCGTCATAAATTAATAATATTTTTTGTCTTTAAAATCAGTGGTGACAAATTTATTTAAATCGTCACGAAATATAAGAATAGGTGACAAATAAGAATCGGTCATTAATTTTTTAAAACAATTAGTGACGATATATGACATTGTAACGAAATAATAAAATAGGTGACACTAAAGACCGTCGCTAGTTAGTTTGTACTCGTCGTGAAAAGGTCACCCTCCAAAATTTTGGAACGAAATTCTATCTCTAAGAATGATTGTGACACACACTACTAAAAATAAGGTTTTTTGCCACTACAAAATGTAGTTACAAAAGATGGAGAGTAGTTACAAAAATATTTTTAGTAACTAAATATCTAAAAGTAGTTACTATAGGGTAGTCACTTATAATAAGTTGCAAAAAGTTTTTTTAGTAACTACTTTGTAGTTACTAATATATTTGTAACTAACTTTTGCAACTACTTTGTAGTTACTAATATATTTGTAACTACAAGTAGTTGCAAAAAAGTTTGTCATATTGTAACAAATTTGATTAAAATTGTATGAAATATTTTATGTAAATACTAGTAGTTACAAAAGGGGTTATTTTTAGTAACTACTTTGTAGTTGCAAAAAACTAGTGGCAAATGCCCTTTTTTCTTGTAGTGACATTTCCAATGTTCGTCATGATATATGCTAATTAGTGACGAGTTGTTTTTTAAATAATGACAAATATAAAAGTTGTCACAATAATGAATAATTAGGGTATAGTTACAAGAAAAGCTATAATTATGACACAATTCACAAATGTATTAGAATTTGTGGTAAGTGGGTGTCGTGACACATGGTGTATAAAACTTGCCACGAATTTATATAATTTTATCCTTTCTTACAGTCGTGTCACTATTGCCGCGGATCTGCCACATGTGCCACGACACCCACTTACCACGAATTCTAATACATTTGCCAAGATACGCAATTATCACGATTTTGTACTAGTCCTTCTTACTGTCGTGGCAATATTACCACGACACGCACTTGCCACATTCATTTGACAAGATACACATTTGTCACGACAAACAATTACCACAAATCTTCATTTAATACGATACACACTTACAACGAATTGTATGTTGCGCCATTTTGTGCTACGCCACACTTGCCATGAATCGCTATTTGACACGAATTTGTGCGGATGAAAGTAGTAAAAAAAATATTTCTTTTTAGCTTGAGGGTGGGGGGTGAGGGGCGAGGTGGGGCAGGGGATGAGACATTAATTTTTTTTTTTTTTTTTTTTTGGCTTGGGGGTGGGGTGGGGGCTCGGAGGGGCTTGGGGGCGGGGTGCGGGGTAGGGCTGGAGCTGGGATTGAGATATTTAAAAAAAAAATTGGCATTGGGGTGGATGGATTGGGGAAGGGGGGGGGGGGGGTGGGGTGGATGGATTGGGGTAGGGTTCTGGAATTGGGTTTGGAGCTAGAGTTGGGATTGAGATATTAAAAAAAAAAAAAAATATATATATATATATATATATATATATATATATTGACTTTGGGGTGAATGGGTGGGGGGGTGGGGGTAGGGTTCTGGGGTTGGGGATTGAGGCTGAGACTGGGGGTCGAGACTCGAGACCATTGGTTAGGGTGGAGGGTATATGAGGTAGGATAAAGTAGTAACAATAATATATATATATATATATATATATATATATATATATATATTAATAATTATAAGAGATGTAATAAGATAATTATTAAAAGGATAAATATTGATAAAATTACATTGTTTTTTTAGAAAAGATAAAAAAAAAAAAGGCTAAACTTAAACTAAAAAAACTAAAATTAACAAAGATGACAAAATTATAGTAAAAGTTACAAAAATGACTATTTAGACCCATTTTCACTATTTTTTAGAAGAAAAAAAGCTGTAACAGTCCAAAACAATAGTCAGCTCAACGTAACCTATTTGCACCCCTAGTCATGGTTTGGACAAGGTCACAAACATTATCGGTTAATCTCCACTCATACGTTGATCAGAATGAATACTACAAACCCAAGTTTTCGTCATATACCAAAATTACTACAAAATCAATACTTGCTTGTGCTGATTCTGAATGCTAACACCATTTTTTTATTACTGTCTTATTTTCAACATTTTATTGAGACCAAATTATAATTTGCAATTTGATGTTATAACCCAATACATTTTGAATTGGATAAAGTTCAAGGCTTAGGACCCCTTTACTTCATGTGATTAGGTTGAATACGAACAAATAATTCAGGATAATCTAACGTTTACTCCGTTTCGAGACATTTTTACCCCATTGTTTATCCCACCTATTGAGGTGGGTTTATTAATCATACTAGTAAATGCTCCCGTGCGATGCGCGGGCTATTTTTTTAAAAAGTAAATCAATATTAACATGAACAATACTTTTTATTGAAAACGCATTTTTATTTGATAATATATAACAAAAAAAGAAATGGTTAAAATTTATAACAAAGAAAACTTTTGTGTTCTTTTGCAGTGTTATTCATTCATTGTCTCCTACTCCGGAAAATCAGTAATTTCCACTAATAAAAAACACATTTTAATTTTTTCACGAATTTCCTACTCGTATCTTATTCCAAATTTATTTTTTTTATCTTGTCTCTATCAAAACATTCATATTAAATTATGATAAATTTTGAATAGATTTCACTGATTGATAATAATAAATAAAGCGAACATACATAATCCAGAATTCGATATCAATTAATAGAATTGAGAAACAAATCATCTAAAGGATTATTCTTATATAAAATATTTTATTAGTTTACATACAAAACATCTTCTATTAGAAACAAAAATAATTTTTTTTTAAGGATTATTCTTATATAAAATATTTTATTAGTTTACGTACAAAACATCTTCTATTAGAAACAAAATTAAATTTTTTTTAAAGATTATTCTTATATAAAATATCCTCTATTGGAAATAAATTTTAAGAAAGACATCGAAAATACAATTTTATTTTAGGATGAACTGAATCTTCATAGTCCATATCATGAGCTCATTCATATAAATAGAGTTGGATTTGGATTTAGAATTTTAAAATTCATAGATGACCTCAAATCTTTTAATTTTTTTATCGAATAATCTCCTATATCCATAAGATGAGCTCATTAATATAAATAAAGTTGAATTTTGATTTAGAAAATTAATGAACTAAACTAATAAAATACTTTATATAAGAATAATCATTAAGAAAATATATTCTTTTCTCAATCTTATTAAATTGTATTGGAATTCTAGATTGTATATCTTCGTTGTTTGTTTATTATTATTAATCAGTATGATCTATTTCAAAATTTATTATAATTTAATATTAAGATTTTGGAAAAGAGATGAGAGAAGAAAAAAACAAATGAAATTATTTTCGAGAGAGGAAATAAAACGGATAAAATAATTTACAGATAAAATAATTTTGGGAAAAAAATATTATACAGTGGAAAAATACTAAAAAAACTGATTTTGTAGAATAAGAGGCGAGGAAGAAATAAAAAATATATTTAGCGTGTTTTTTTGGTAGAGTGTGTTAGCTGGCCGAACACATTATGGGTGGACTCTATAAGAAAACTCACCGGTTCCATATCATTATTGATATACAATAATCTATATATAGTTTGATACATTGATTTTTACAATTTAGAAATTCTTGAGATCGAGCAAATACAATAATCTATATATAGTTTGATACATTGATTTTTACAATTTAGAAATTCTTGAGATCGAGCAAGCGACCATTCTTTTGCCCACTGGTGGTTCCATATCATTATTGATATACAATAATCTATATATAGTTTGATACATTGATTTTTACAATTTAGAAATTTTTTAGATCGAGCAAGCGACCATGCTTTTGCCCTTTCTATAGGGAGTATAGAAAATTAAAAATCATATCTGAAATATTTGGAATGACTTTTGCCCTTTTTATAGGGGTATAGAAAATCCGAAATCATATCTAAAAGATTTGGAATGATCTTGATATTCTGTTATCAGATATCTTCAATTAAAGATTACATATTATTATATATTAAAAATTTGATAAAATCACATCTATTTTTTGGTAAAGGTATGATAATTCTTATATTAATATACACATCATAATTATAGTTCATATTAAAATAAAAATCGATCTATAATAAGTATTGATTTCGCTAATCATTCCAATTATGTGATAGTTCTAAATTTATATGTGATATCATTTTATAGTTGTTATCCACCAATCTGTATATTAAAATAGTTCTAAATTTATATGTGATATCATTTTATAGTTATTATCCACCAATCTGTATATTAAATTTATTTTGTTTATAAGATAATATTTTGCAAATTTTGCTGCAATAGTTCATGATAGTTGTTAAATGAGATATTTCTTCTTAAAAGTATTGCGTATAGTCGATTGAGTTTTATCAAAGTTTAATTGTAAACATATTATAATGACAAAAAAACTCAAAGTTTAATTGTAAACATATTGTAATGACAAAAATGAAATACTGCGATAAAATTAAAATTTCAATTGAAGTTGATACATGAATTTATTTTTGCAGAAATTAAAAAATTGAATTCTGCTACAATAAATTAGTCTTCAACCTCAGCTACTTCGAAGAGTTGATTGTCTTTAATCTTTTGCCAATATTTTGAACGGATTGAGACTGTACATGTTATAAACAAAATGTAAAGTTTAGCACAATATATAGACAATAATATAAATTGAAAGTAATGGACTAAATTAGGATATGTGCTTTAATTAATTAATAGGTAATACTAATTAATTAATTAAAGCAGGCCAGAATATTAGGCCCATATACTTAGGGTATATGAGCTACATCTATTCCCTATTGTAGGGAGCAATTAATTTTGTCAGAAAGAAACACCATATAGTTCAATAAGGGATTTCCTAGCGATCAATTATTGAACAATTGTACCGAGGATAGTTCCTGCAGCGGATGATATACCGTGGATACCTGAAGTGGTGAATCAATCGCTCAATTTAGTCTGATCAATTACGCAACAAGTAAGTTGTTCCAACTTTAGCGTAATTATTGCTCAACATTAATTCAGTTATAAATCACGATTATAATTCTCGACTATTTATTCCGCTGCGTACATTGGATGTAGTCGAAAATTACTAACAGTGGTATCAGAGCCCAGGGCTAGATTTATAATTGAAATTGATTTAATTTCATATGGATTAAAATTGTAAAACTGAGATTCTGTAAAATTTTGATTAATTACGTAAAATCAATTTTGGAATTTTAAAACCTGTTTTGAAAACCAATTACGCACAATGTGCTTCTGGTTTTTCTTAAAATTGAGTCTGCAAAATACAAGTTTTAAAACCTTTTGTCCAAACCTTTTTCTACACAATACCTCTGCCGAAGCGAGGCGGCTGTGGCTGAGCAAGGAGGCAGGGAGTCCGGCGATGGGTGTCTACCCTGACCAAGAGAATTGCAGCCATGGCTGCTGCTGGGCAGCGAACAGTGACGATCGATTAAGTAGGTGCGCCACTGCTATGCGGTTTGTCGGCGGCGGTTGCGACTCTCGACGCTCCTGCTGCTGCGTTGTTGTCTGCCAACAAAAAAAAAAAAAAAAAAAAAAAAAAAAAAGATTCCGGAGACGGCGGCTGGTGGGGAGGTGGCGGAGGCGGCGCCCAGCCCAAATCCTAAAGGGTTTTGGACTGGGTTTTTGGGCCGGACTGATATTGGGCCTTGGAGGCTAGGCTAGGGTTTTGGATCAATAAATTAGGCTGGGACACAACAATTAATTGGACCTGTTGGTTTTAATTGAATTGAGCCTGCTTATTTAAATGTAATGGGCTAAGTAATTTTATTTAATTAATGAAATTAGATTTATTAATTAGATTAATTTTAAGACTCAATTACAATATTAATTTATAAATTAGATTAATAAATCTTATTATTATTATTTTGAAATAATAATAATAAACTAATTCATTTATGTTAATTTTGAATTAACATTAAAAATATACTTATATTAATTTGGAATTAATATATTAATCTAATAGACTAATATTAATTTATTAATTAGATTAATAAATTTTGATAGTATTATTAATTTTGAAAGAATAATACTAGACTTATATATTTATATTAATTTGGAATTAATATTAAATGTATATTTATATTAATTTAGAATTAATAATAATTTTAATCCACATTTAATTGAAGAATAAAATTTTAATTGGATTAATAATTTTATTCGTTGAGCATTTATTTGATAATTATGTGATAAGCTATTATTTGATTTTATGCTTATTCAATTTAAATTATAGTAATTTAAGACCGCTTTTATGTTTAGGTAGGCGGCGCCCAATACATGTAGTCCGTGACATTATGTATGGGTAGGCAGCGCCCAATATGTGTGGTCCGCATTTCTTATGCCTGAGTAGGCGACACCCAGTAATTGCGTTTAATTTAATATTAGATATTAAATTTAACAATTAGTATCACATATAAAATCCCCAAATAAAACCAAGTCTTATTTAGAAATAAAAGCGCTGTCCATCATAATTGTATGAAATTCTTAATCTCTTCGTCCACGAGTTTTACACCAAAGTATTTACTCTAAAACGACGAGGTTGGGACTCATTCATAGATGCATGTTTGGCATGGTGTGATGGAAATGACTTGCTTAAATTATTTTGAGACGCCAAAGCGACCAAAATAGTTTAAGGGCGCAAAATAATTGGATTAATTAACCAGGAATTGCAAAATTGTTGTTGTAATTGGCTTGGAGGCCTACTGAGTGGTATTATTGCAGTCATCAGCCAAAGTAGAGGCTACAATAATATAGACTTGGATCTTGGACCATTAAGATTTATAATTATTATAAATTCGTATTTTGTGTTTGGGGATGCAAAATATGTTAAAATTAGTGGGAGCTAATCATTACAATAAACCCTTGTTTTGATTAGTGATATGAATGTGATCTTTTTTTACTTTATTCTAATTTACTTTTTCGTTTGATTATTATTCTATTCAGATAAAAATGTCGAATTTGGCTTATAAATGTTTGATGGAATCAAACAAGTTGACCGGGTCCAACTTTACGGATTAGCTCCATTGCTTGCGCTTGGTGCTAAGGCAAGAAAAGGTTGAGTACGTCTTGGAAGAACCAATCGGTGCCATCCCCGACAAAACTTCTCCTGAGTATGCTAAGTTTGACGCAGATGCTCATAAGAAGCATGTTGAGGATGCAATGTCGGCTCAGTGTGTCATGTTATCTTCGATGAGTATTGAACTGCATAGGCAACATGAACACATGCTCCCTTATGAGATGATAAAACACTTGGAGAGTTTGTACGCCTCACAAGCTCAGACAATGGAGTATGAGATACTCAGTGACCTATTTAAGTGTAAACTTCATAATGAGGGTCAGGTTTCTGAGCATGTACTAAAGATGATTGGATTAATTGAGAGGTTGACATCGATTGGAACGGTGTTACTCTCAAGTGTCTCAACTAATCTGATTTTGCAGTCACTTCCTAGTTCTTTTGAAAACTTCATAGTGAACTTCAACATGAACAACACGAAGGTGACTTTGCCTGAGCTTCACAACATGCTTAAGACATATGAGTCTTCCACTTCTAAAGGCAAATCTGTGCTCATGGTGAGCTCTTCTGCGAACTCTTCCAAAAGGAAGAAGAAGAAGAAGAAGAAGAAGAAGAAGAAGAAGAAGAAGAAGAAGAAGAAGAAGAAAGCATCTAGCGATGTGGCCTTGAAGCCTAAGAGTGGAGGAATTCAAAAGAAGCCGAAAACGCCAAAGGATGAGTGTCTATTCTGTCACGAGAAGGGACACTGGAAGAGAGACTGCCCAAAGTTCAAAGCACAAGGTGCACTGAATGGGAGCTTAGGTATGTTTGTCATTGAGATAAATATGTCTATAAACAATTCATAATCGTGGGTATTAGATACAGCTTGTGGCTCACACATTTGTAATAATGTGCAGGGTCTAAGTGACAGCAGGAAAGTGAGGCCTGGGGAGGTCGACTTACGCATGGGAAATGGAGCAAGAGTTGCTGCTGAACGTGTAGGGACTTATAGATTAGATCTTCCTTCAGGATATAGACTAGATTTACATGATTGTTATTTTGTTCCTATAATTTCAAAGAATATTATTTTCATTCCAATGTTAGACATTCAAGGTTTTTCCTTCTATTTTGCAAACAGTAGATGCTCGTTTTCGCTTAATGGATTGTTTTATGGAAGTGCCTCTCTTTCGAATGGTTTATATATGCTTGAATGTGAACAAAATATTCTCAATGTACAAAACAAACGACCTAAGCTAAGTAATACGAATAATAAAACCTATCTTTGGCATTGTAGACTTGGTCATATCAATGAGAAAAGAATAGTAAGATTTAGAAAGTTAGACTATCTCACATCATTTGATTTTGAATCATATGGTGCTTGCGAATCTTGTCTCAAAGGAAAGATGACAAGTAAACCACTTTCTGGGAAAGGGCTACGTGCCAAGGTTGTGCTCGAGTTGATCCACACAGATGTGTGCGGACCGTTCCCAACTCAAGCAAGAGGTGGATATTCATACTTCATAACTTTTACTGATGATTTTTCAAGGTATGAATATGTGTATCTCATGAAACACAAATCTGAGGCCTTCGAGAAATTTACGGAGTTTAAGGTAGAAGTTGAGAAACAACTTGGGAAAAGTATTAAGACTCTTCGATCAGATCGAGGAGGGGAATACTTGTGCCGAGATTTTCTTGATTACTTGAAATCACATGGAATCCGGTCAGACTGGACACCTCCAGGTACACCACAGATGAATGGAGTATCTGAAAGGAGAAATCGAACTTTATTGGATATGGTTCGATCCATGATGAGTTTCACCAGTCTTCCTTTATTCCTTTGGGGTTATGCCTTACTTACCGCAATTTATATTCTGAATAGAGTTCCTTCTAAATCAGTCAAGAAAACACCATATGAATTATGGTGTGGCAGAAAGTCGAGTCTTAACCATATGCGGACCTGGGGTTGTCCAGCTTTTGTTAAGAAGATGATGACTGATAAGTTGGAATCTAAAAGTGAAAAATATTATTTTGTGGGATATCCTAAAGAAACTAAAGGATATGAATTCTATTGTCCTGGAGATCACAAGGTGATAGTATCCAGAAATGTGACGTTTCTTGAAGATAATTATGTCTCCAAGGAATAAGGTTACAACACAGTAGATCTTGAAGAAATTCAAGAACCACAAGATAACATGGAGGATGAGGTATTGTCCAATGGAGTGGACAAGAACTCACTGGGAGTTTTTGATGATCTATTGGGAGGGGAAATGACTCTTAGAGGGTCACCTCAAGACAATGAGATGCATCAAAGACAAGATCTTGTATCAACCCCACCTCAAGAAAATCATAGTGAAATTCTTGTGAATATCTCAAATGTTGAAAACATCAACACGCATCACGATCAGAATAAACCGCCTGAACCAACGCAAAACCAACTCTATAGGCCTCAAAGGAATCGTCGTGCACCTGAAAGATTAAATCTATTGGTTGAGAACCAAGATGATGAGGTTGATTCAGAAGACGACGAACCTAAGACCTATATCGAAGCAGTGTCAGGCACCGATTCGAAGATGTGGTTGGCTGCATTAACATCTGAAATGGACGCGATGTACCTCAATCTAGTCTGGAAACTAGTTGATTTGCCAGATGGGGCTCGCCCCATAGGCTGCAAATGGATCTTCAAAAAGAAGAGAGACGCAGATGGCAAGGTACAAACCTACAAGGCTAGGTTGGTGGCAAAGGGTTATAGTCAACGCGAGGGCATTGACTATGATGAAACCTTTTCGCCAGTTGCTAAGATCAAGTCCATTAGGATATTACTTGCAATAGCTGCATACTATGACTTTGACATTTGGCAAATGAAATATATGTCAAAACTGTGTTTCTCAATGGAGAACTCGAGGGCACTGTGTATATGTCACAGCCTGAAGGTTTTATATCCAAAGAAAAGTCGAATGGAGTATGCAAGTTAAAGAAGTCCATTCATGGACTCAAGCAAGCATCTAAGAGTTGGAATATTTGCTTTGACAGAGCTATCAAATTGTTTGATTTTGTCATAAGCAAAGAGGATCCATGCATTTATAGTAAACGCAAGAATGGAAATGTTGTCTTCCTTATCATATATGTTGACGATATACTGATAATGGGAAGCGATCGTTCCATGTTGCAATCCGTGAAAGATTGGTTGTCTAGCTCCTTCATGATGAAGGATCTGGGTGAGGCTTCCTACATCCTTGGAATTAAGATCTATCGAGATAGACTTAATAGGATGTTGGGATTGTCTCAGTCTACTTAGATAGACAAATTTCTGAGACGCTTCTCAATGGAAAATTCTAAGAAAGGATTTCTTCCTATGCGACATGACATTATATTGTCTAAGAAAGGTTGCCCTTCTAATGACAAAGAAATGAGTTACATGAAGAAGATCCTGTACGCTTCGGCTATAGGATCTATTATGTATGCCATGATATGTACTAGGCCAGATGTGGCTTATGCACTCAGCATGACATGCAGATTTCAGCAAAATCCCGGTGAGATACACTGGAGAACTGTCAAGACTATTTTTAAGTACCTTAGAAGGACTAAAGAATATTTCTTAGTCTATGGTGAGCAGCCAGAGTTATCAGTTACTGGGTATATTGATGATAGCTTCCAAACAGACCATGATGACTTTAAGTCTCAGTCAGGATATGTTTTCGTTCTCAATGATGGTGCAGTGAGTTGGAATAGTTCCAAACAGAGCACAACTGCCGATTCTATATATTGCTGCATTTGAAGCTGCCAAGGAGGTTGTTGCTTTGTTAGAGTTCGTAAAAGAACTAGGTATCGTTCCAAGTGCCAGCAGTGCAATACCGCTGTATTGTGACAACACTAGTGCAGTTGCGCAAGCAAAGGAACGCAGAGCCACGAACAGAAACAAGCACGTTCCCCGGAGATATCATCTTATTAGAGAAATAATAGATAGGGGAGAAGTAAAATTAGATAGAGCACCTACTGATGATAACTTGGTTGATCCTTTCACCAACCGTTGTGTATAGCAAAACATAACAAGCACTTTGAGAGCTTAGGTGTTAGACATGTTAGTAGTTGGCTTTGATTCAGTGGGAGTTTATAGTTTGTGTGTCTTAGAAACCTTTTTGTGAAGACATTCAAAACTTGATCACATTCTATGATAATATGTTTATCTTATGGGTTTATGCATTTATTAGAATAATTATTTTGATGGTTTGTTATTATTCTTGTGATTGTTCCCTTGAATCATGACTGTCATTTATGGTATGAGACATAAATGATATAGTATGATTCTAAAATTTCCATAACCGATGGTCATCAAGAATGGGATATTGATGACATACAATAGGTTAGCATGTGGTCTGCATCATATTCTTAGAGAATATAGTGGGTCTCATGACTATAAGATATTATATATCTATGATGGACACATGGATACTTTGGAGAGTATTGATACACCCTACTATTAAATCGTTTGTTTAGTGTCTACGGTTTATTAGTGTGTGGAGTATGTAATGATCCTTTGACCTGAGGTCAATACTCATTTTGTTTGTTAAGTGATGAACTTTGACCAAGCACAACGCTTGCCTCCCAAAGGAGGATAAGACACGTCTTGTGTTGGGTTCATCATGAGGCAAATGGAGATGGTAGTTGAGCCAAGAATGGGATTCATTCCTCGATTGAAATTTGAGAGAACACTTAAATTTCTCTATATTATTTGACAATATAGTCATTGGGCAATGCAAAAGATATATTCAATTAAAGTAATTGAATATGATCGAATGTGTCATATAATAAAGATGAGAAAAGTGATTGAGCTATTTGGATAGACACATGGCAGATCCTAGGCTCAGTCGGGTGGTTCGTGAATGAAGGGATATCACATAAACTTCATATAAATGTTCTTTTACGAATTCATGTAAACGTCCTTCATATGTCAAGTTCGCTGCGCAACGCAGTCTAGGAATTTTGTGCAAACTTTAATTAGATTATCGCCGATAATGGGGGCCTGAAGGGTCACATTTTATGTGTATTGTTGTTCCGCTTAAGGGTACAATATTGGTGTTTCGAATTATATCTAATGCTAGTCCAAGTGGGAGATTGAAAGTAATGGACTAAATTAGGATATGGGCTTTAATTAATTAATAAGTAATACTAATTAATTAATTAAAGCAGGCCAGAATATTATGCCCATATACCTAGGGTATGTGAGCTATATATACATCTATTCCCTATTGTAGGGAGCAATTAATCTTGTCAGAAAGAAACACCATATAGTTCAATAAGGGATTTCCTAGCGATCAATTATTGAACAATTGTACTGAGGATAGTTCCTGCGGCGGACGATATACGCGTGGATACCTGAAGTGGTGAATCAATAGCTCAATTTAGTCCGATCAATTACGCAACAAGTAAGTTGTTCCAACTTTAGCGTAATTATTGCTCAACATTAATTCAGTTATAAATCACGATTATAATTCTCGACTGTTTATTCCCCGCTGCGTACATTGGATATAGTCGAAAATTACTAACATAATTCACATAACAGAAATTAAAAATATAGGTTGACTTTTTATATGATTATATATTATCGTAGAAAACGATGATTGCAGATAGATTTTGAATTTCACAATCATCAAACTTGTTTTCGCCAGAATCAAGATTCAGTGTTGCTGATTTTTTCTTATCTTGATTTGCATGTAGTACTTCGAGCATCCATTGTGAAATACCTATCAAATTTGACCCATAATAATCAAGGAATGAAGGAATTATAGAAATTTACAGTAAAAAATGTAAATTGTGAAATGAACTATCAAAGTTGACACATAATAATTAAGGAATGAAGGAATTATAGAAATTTCCAGTAAAAAATTTAAATTGCGAAATGAAAAAGAAATAGGAATATCCAGCTGTAAACGTGAGTCTCCACTAATGTGAATGAAATAAATTGAAATAATTGCGAAATAAAAAATTTGAGAAATGAATAAGAAATAGAAATAACAGCTGCAAACGTGATTCTCATTTACTGAAGACCTTATGTATTTATAGGAGCAATAATGTTATTGGATAAAGATTTTTTTAAAATTCAAATTTTAAAATTTTAAAAAATGTGCAACAAATTCTGTTATACATATATGTACAGATTTGTTATTGCTGAATTTTAAACGGAAAAAATATTCGAAAATTTGAATCCCAATAATATCATCGGATTTTTCAAATTTCAAAATTCAAATTCACATGTATTTATGGTAACTATTAAAATGGGCGGGAAAAGTTTCAACTTACTAATTCTGGATGACTTGGCTTATTATATATATACATAGATTTTCAGAATTTGGTTCAAATACCATATATACCAGTGTTCTAAAAATCGTTAATCGTTAGTCAGTCGGTTCACTGAGGCCTGGCGTCTAGGGCCTAGGCGGCACTACCTAACACAAATAATTTAATTATTTAATAAATAAATAATACATAAAAAATACTAGAAATAATTAAATAAACACCACCACATTCAAATTTTAAAATAATTTACAGTGGGTGGAGGGAAAATTACTAAATTTAGGGTGTGAGAAGAAATTAAAATTTTAAACGGCTCACATAAAGTCAAAATACACTAACAAGGTAAATAAAATATATATATATAGAAAATAAAAAAAATTAAAAAATAATAAAAGAAATTAGAATTTGAGCAGTTAAGCGGATTAGTCGGTGCCTAGGCGGATTAGGCACCGACTAATCGTCCTAGTCGCCGTCTAATACGGGGACCGAGTTTCTTGGCCGACTTTAGGTTAATTGGCTCGGCTTAGAGGCGCCTAGTGCCTAGGCAGTCTCCTAGGCCGAGTTTTAGAACACTGCTATATACCTAAAATAAGCCCGACTTTTTTTAAAATATTCAGATCTTTATCTCACTCTATTTACGAAAACCTTTCAAAATTAAAAAAAAAAAAAAAAAAAGCAACATTTTCAAGCCCTAAAATCCAGAAGCCAAAGAACATGTCCAAGTTGTCTTGTACTCCCTCTGTCCCGGCCTAACCTGCCGAGGTTGACCGGGCACGGAGGTTAAGAAAAAACTAATTTTGTGGAATCTTTGACTTTTTCAAAGATGGAGATTGAGGTTGGAGATTGTGTGAGAAATTTGTCATTTATGGATTGGCAGGTTAAGGTGTGACAGACGAAATGACAAGTAAACAGGTTAAGCTGAAACGGAGAGAGTATAATAATTAGGGATGGCAGTCGGGCGGGTTTTTAATGGGTACCCGCCCACCCAAACTCGATTGAAGGGTTTGGGGAAGACCTAAATGAGTTTGAGTAGGGTTTGAGATTTGTTTTTAAATACCATTAGTAATTGGTTAGGGTTAGGATTTTAGTGTGAGGGTACCCGCACTTCCAAAACCCGCTATGTTTTATAAAAAAAATAAAATAAAAATTATAAATAAATATGTATTATGTAAGAGTCGAACCCTCATCCTTTCATTTTATAAAATAAAGAACATACCACTAGGCCAACAACTCAACTCATAACAAATTTAGTAATAAATATTGATAAATAACAATTTATATGAGAATCACATGCCTTATATTGTTACTAAATACCCTTTATTCTTAGCAGCTCCATTTTATATTAGAATTAGTATTGTACCCGTGCGATGCACGATTTAAGAATTAAAAGTTTTGAGTAGATTTGAGTCATTCTTAGATTATAATATTAGTAAGGTAATAATTAATATATTGTAAAAACTAAGTGTAACAAATTTAACCTCTTCTGATCAATATAAAAAGCAATATAACATAAATAATAATAAAAAAGCATGTCATATAACACATCATCAAAGTTATCCTTAATGTATTGGATATCTAGATAATATGGGAACACATAAAAGTTTGAAAAAATTAAATTGTTCTTTATGCCCTGTAGTCTTTGTACTACACATTTTTTGGCAAATGACTTTGGACTGTAATTAAATTATTTGCATAAAAAATTAATTAATTTTATTTATTAAAATAATACAAATATTTCTCCCACAATAAATGGCTCACGTCTAATACAACTAATCAATAAATAAAAATAACATTTTTATAACATAATATTTGATTAGGTGTCAATTTTAATATATTGACAAAATATTAATTTGAGATATTGTAATTAAATTGGATTATAATTAAAAAATAATTATGTCATAAGAAATTCCAAAATGTTTTCAAATAAATAAACTAATTAACATGTGCTACATATGAGATGCACCAGACTATGGTATTATTGAAATTCGCTGAAAAAAGTACTTCCAATATGAGATGATTGAAGAATAATTCCTAATTTATACTTATTTAAGAAAAAAAAAATCTAACCAATCGAAATTTACAATTTTTCAGTGATGTTTATAATAGTTTAACAAATAAATAGAGGATCAACGACTTAAATATAAGACAAATAATCAACCAAATTTATTTTGCATTTTTTAGAAATAATTTTTGGATTTTTAATAATAGTAATAATTGTTGGTTGGAAAACTATCAAACAAAAAGATTAATTAACAACTCACAGTGGTTAATATACTTCTTATTTTTTTACTAGCATTATTGTAAACCAAAGATGTGAATGTATCAACAAATATGTTGAATATATACTAATTGATTTACATCAACATCAATTAGTATACTTAAATTATGCCTAAATATATTGATTTCGGAAAAAAATTAGAAAGTTGCGTGAATGTATTTATAGACTCGGACAACTTATACTGAATGTGGGAGAGTTAATATTGAATGGGATAATGGTGACTTATTATATTTTAGGAAAATATACGGCGAATTATCTCCAATTAGAATGTACTTCATTTTTGTCAAGGTTTATCTACCAAAAATAATTTTTTCCATAAATGGATAGGGATTTGGGCGGGAAAATTTTAATATTTCTATTTTGGGACTTAATTGTTGTTATATATATATATAGATAACGCTGCTCGCTGGAAGCTCTATTTATTCTTAGCAGCTCCATTTGTTTTTTATTGCAGGACAATGAAGCTGTCTTACGAAGTCTTTCTAAAAAAAATTGTATTTGTTTTACTAATTAATAGCAAACATTCATGATTATCATATTTTATATGATTGTATGATGCTACTAAACATATAGTTTTGTAATTGGTAAACATATTTTGGTCTTCTTTTTATTTTTATTTTTACACTTTATCTCTCATTTGTTTTTATTTCGTGTTTAATTTATATTGATGGTTAGCGTATTGATTTACTATTCGTTTAGATGATTCGTGAAATATAATATTTTTAAAATTTTAAATACGTGTTGGGTGGGTTAGGATACCCGATGAGTTTTAGTAAAGGGGTTGGGGTAGGTTTGGGGGTGATAAGTATATTTTTTTAAATGGGTTTGGGATGTGTTTGGGCAATATAAATTTTAAATGGTTAAGATTTGGGTAACCTTAATTTCGTGGGTACCCACCCAATTGTCATCCCTGATAATAATAGAACATAATCAATTATAGTAAATATTAGATGAGATAATCCAATTTATCTTAATCCCTCATTTTAATACACCATAATCTTATACAACTTATTATCCACAACCCTTAATGTCACCCAAGACACTCTGAAGCTAACGTTTTCCACTAAATATTAATCACAAAAAATCGTGTAGTTGCAGAATTAAATTTCCATTTCCATTGAGTTTGCTTATTCACAAAACAAAGCCCATCATCATTACACTCTAATACAATTCAACTAATCGATACTAAATCTGTGAATAGATTATTTATAAAACTAAAATTAACTTTTTTAAAGAAAGCCCTCAACACCACGGCCAGCTTGGACCTCCCTATAAATGGAAAGGGCCTCTTCCATAACTTTAGCCTCAGCAAGTAACTTAGCTCTCTTTTTACCAGAAGGATGAGTAGCAAGATAATCCTGCAAAGCCGAATCACCTGCTACTCTTCCCAACTTCTCATACACTTGTGGAGCCACTCGAGGGTCGTACCCAGCCGACGCAATCAGTAGCACTCCTATGTAATCTGCTTCCATCTCCATCCTAATAATACCCACACGACAAAATGTCACATAAAAGGATTATGAAGACAAAATGAAAACGGGGGGCTGTTTCTACATGAGAGATGGAAATAGCAAAGAAAGGAGCATGAACATCAGCAAGTCATCGAGGAGAATACGTTTTCAGGCCATTATCAGTTAATGAAGAAGTAACACAGCTTCTCTCACATTCATCTAGAGCCCACCATGCCAACTGGCAAGCAGCATAAATATCAAAACTCAAATGCTCCATAGCAAAACTGAAAACAGCTTATTACCTTCTCGAAAAAGGAAGCCTTAGGAAGAGATTTGACATTGTGTTGACAACATCAGGCATGAAAAACTGATAAAGAATCAACTGTAAGATGGTTAGCCATACGTTTTTTGAGATTTGTTCCGCAGAATGCCTTGCCACAGCATGACTAACCTATCAATCCAAGAATGCAAATTCAGATTTTCAATTAACTCAACCAAAAATTAATCCATCACCCACAAAAGGAATACAGGTATACCTCATGGCCAATAATAGTGGCAACTTCAGCATCCGCTCGAAAATGTTTAAGCAGGCCAGTAAAAACAACAATCTTACCACCAGGCAAACAGAAGGCGTTGATCACAGGCTCATTAACCACAATAACCTCCCAGTTCAGTCCCTCCAAATGCCCAGTCTGAGACTGCTTACCCTTCTCTTGACCTTCTTTCCTAGTCTGTTGAACCCACTTATCATCAAGAATCTCCTCCTCCTTGTGCCACTTATCCTCACTCTGCCATTTCTCCTCCTCCGCAATCTTCTCCGCAAATCCTTTCATCGTCTCATGTTCGTGGGCCTCGTGAGGCAGCATCACGCTTTCCTGCGAGTAATTAATATCACTCCACACCTGCTCCTTCCTCAATCCTTTCTGCAAAGCCTCAATTATATCCTGTGATATCCTTTGAACCCTAATACTCTCTGGGTGAAGAGGGGGCAGTATTTTCCCCTTGAAATCTCTCTTAATCTGGTTAAATTGGGTCTCTCCCAGCTGTTTTTCATAGGCTCTAGACAAAAGCACAAAATGGGTTCGTTTGGTGTAAGGCACAGTCTCCAAATTCCCAAAATACACAGTAATCACAACGCCTGAACCAACCAAAACCGCAACGAATAAATTTCTCGGATTCTCAATCCACCGTTTATATCCCCTGGGCTTAAAATGGTGAACTTTATTCCTATCCACGTAGTAAAACCTCTTTGCCCCATCAAGAAAAGGGCTGTTACATTGGTTTTGCTTGAGCCCGCTCTGCAATGCTGAGTTCCTGAAAATTGATTGAGAAATCCCACGAATCCGTGACCCACTTAAATTAGGTCTAGAAGAAAAAGCGTGTCGCACAGTTCTTGAAAAAGATTCTTGAAGAACGGGGTTTCTGGGTACAACAATATTTAAATTGCAGCGACAAGAAGCATCAAAGATCAATCTTGATGATCTTTTGTACCAACCCATGATGTTAATCACTCAACGAAACTTATATGTCTCCTGCAAGTGTCGGAACTTATCCATAAGCATGACAGAAAATTAGTGAACACAGCGGTTACAGCACATAAAAACCAGCAGACTGAAACAGGATATGCACACAAAACAATGAACTATTCTCTGATCCACATCTCAGTGACTGAATTATAGACAAAAAATTATGTGAAAACGTGTAGAAGATCATTGCTGGAGAAATCATAATCAATTATCATACTGTTCCTGATCATATACATCTTCCGGAATGTACTGAGGGGAAAAAGACAAAGAATCAACATGGTCCAATCCCAATTGACTTATCGACACAAATGCTTTTTAATGATATGATAGGCCCATTAAACAGGTATCTATAAACTGGAAAATATGTCCAGATATTGGCTCAGCCATACTAGTTTCTCGAAGGCAATGCAGCAAACACAAGGAGTGAGACAAAAGCCTGAGAGGATAATGCTTGTTTCTAAATATCAAAGTCCCTTTGAGGGGGGAAGGCGGTGCCACCGCTCCGGCCCTGGTGGCATCTGTATAAATCTGTATTTCAGTACATATATTTAACATTTGCTAATTATAACATAAATTGACGTAGTTGGCCTTTTGAAAGATTGGACTGGCTGATCAAAGTAGACTATTCCAATCAGGGTGGAAACAATAAAAATATCAAGATTTACCATAACGAGTGCAACTAACATTGTTATGCAATCAAAATGGGAACAAAGATGACCATTCTAGAATTATGCCGTCAAGGTCGGTTCAAGAAATGCCCTTTTATAATCAAGATTGAACCCAAAGTAATGATAAATAATTGAGTGAAACTAATTTAGCTGTGAGCTCATCCAATAACCAAACTTAAAATTATAAATTATAAACCAAAATCGCGCATTTATCAACTTCCAACAGTCCTAACAATAACTAAATCCGATCTTGAATTTAATCGCATCACATGATTCAACCCGTCCGCAACATACTGTTTTTTTAATTATATAATGAAATCATTACAGAAAATATCAGAAAAGAGAAAACAAGAACCTGAAATAGGATTTTCAGCCATGTTAAAACAGCAACACAGTTGGAAAAAAGTTGTATATATGGGAAAGAGTTCGGACACACAGCACTAGCGAGAGAGAGAAAGAGGGGCGTAATTAAGTAGAGATCTGTGAAATTATCGGTTGCGGAGATGAGAGATGAACCAGACTCTCTGTGGATGATGGAACTTTCGGGGAGAGCTTAGGAATGGGCCGGGCCCAATTCAGAGAGGCATGAGTCCATAATCCACCACCCCAGATAGCAGACCGGACTCAATTGTTGGATAGCGGGCCATTAGCCCAAACCCGGACAATTTATTTCTATTTTGTCATTTTGGATGTCCTTTCCTTTTTTATACTCCCTCCAATCCTATTCCTAATTAAGTGAGTTCTGCACTCCAATTAAGAAATAAAAAACTCATGAAATAGACTATGTCTTCATTGTACATTTTTTAATTTAATTTTAAAATTGCATATATTAAGGATTGCATTTAAATAATATAAAATTGCTGGTGATTTGACGGTTGAAGTCTTATCTGTGCGTATTAAAGTCTCTAGTTCGAGCCTTAGGTAACGTGCAACTTTTAATTTTTTTTACTTTTGATTCAAACTAATACTCCTTTTTCTTTTTCTTTTGATTCAACCAATACTCCCTCCGTTTTCAAACTAATACTCCCTTTTTTTTTTTTTTGGGTTCAAACTAATACTTCCTCCGTCTCATTCAAATTTGCACGTAGGGTCGAATACGTATATTGAGAATTTTTTTCTTTTTTAACTTTATGTTGACTTTTTCAAAGGTGGATTTTTTTTTTCTTTTGATTCAAACTAATACTCCCTCCGTCCCATTCATATTTGCACGTAGGGTCGGATACGTATATTAAAAAAAAAAAAAAATTTACTTTCTGTTGACTTTTTCAAAGGTGGAGATTGAAGATGGAGATTTTGAGGGTGAAGATTGTAAGAGAAACTTCATTTTTAAGGGTGTGCAAATTGAGGTAGGACATATCGAGAAGGAAAATGTGCAAATCTAAGTGGGACAGAGGGAGTAATATATATATATATATATATATATATATATATATACTCCCTCCGTTCCAAAATAGATGATGTTTTAGCTTCTTAATCATTTTCCAAAATAATTGATGTTTTAGGTCTTTTTTACCATTTCTCTCTATTTTGCCCCTATGTAAATTTAAAAATATCTTTGACTTTTCAACCTCCCACTCGCATTTGATTTCATTTAATCTTATCTCCACAAATTTTAGGGGGTATATTTGGTAATATATTTGTTTCTTAATTTTTCTCTTTTTTTCTAAAACATCATCTATTTAGGAACGGAGGGAGTATATATTAAGGCATGTTTGTTGGCACATAAGAGGCACTGGCCTAGATGAAGGCATGTTTTTTGGCACATAAGAGGCACTGGCCTTGGTGGTAAATTCACGAATTGCTGCTTATTGGCACAGGTTCGAACCACACTTCTCTAATTTTTTTCTATATATGTGCATGTATTATTATTAGTATTAATACATTGCGCCGCATTTTATGTTACAATATGAGGTGGTGGCCTGGAGGATAAACACTTGCTTGCACTTATAGTGACTTGAGTTCGAGCCCTATTAAGAACTTTTTATATTATTTAAAAAAATTATATATTATTTAAGAACTTTTATATTATTTTAGACAACGTAATCTATTATTTAAAAAAAATGTGCATACCTGTAACATAATATATACTATTACACAACATAACATATACTATTACGCAATATAACATATAATATTAAACAACATAAAAGGTGTAAAAGCATATAACTATAATATAACATATACTGTTAAACAACATAAAAAGAGGTAAAAACATAACTATAATATAACATATACTGTTAAACAACATAAAAAGAGGTAAAAATATATAACTATAATATATACTATTACGCAATATAACGTATATTATTATGCAATATAACATATGCTATTAAACAACATAAAAACATATAACTATAATATATACTATTACGCAATATAACTTATACTATTATGCAATATAACATAGCTATTATACAACATAAAAAGAGGTTAAAATTACACAATATCAGGGTTAAAAATTACACAAGAAAAGTGTAAAAGCATATAATTATAATATAACATATACTGTTGACAACATAAAAAGAGGTAAAAACATATACTATAATATATACTATTACGCAATATAATGTATACTATTACGCAGTATAACATATGTTATTAAACAACATAAAAAGAGGTTAAAATTACATAAGAGCAGGGTTAAAAATTACACAAGAGCAGGGTTCAAACCCCTAACCTCCACGCGCCTCAAAGCTTCTAGACGTGAAGCAAAACCATTGCACCACATGGTGTTGTAAATTTATCCAAACGCGACCCTTATAAATATCCTTAATTCCAAATTAAATAGGAAAATGCACAATAAACCTATTGTGTATTAGGTCCCCACAAATTTTTTGTCTTTAAATAAATTTGGTTTCACTTCTTTACATCAAGATCATCAAATCTTAGTTTTTATATTTCTCTATTCATCTTCATCGTTTCTTATATACTATCATGAACTTGCATCATTTTTTTAGTTTTGGCTCCAAATTCTTCAAATTAATGTAAACATGGAGCTAAGTTGAATTTGATGAAATATTTGAAATTAGTAATTTAAGGTAACACAAATTTCAGTTTATAATTATAAATATTGAGACTACCTATTTCATTTCATTCATGGTTTTCAATATTGATTTGAATGTACCAGTTCTAAGCAGCGAGGAAATATTACAATTTGACTTAAACACAATCAGAACCGACCCTGATATAATTATGCATAAATGTTAATTTCAATAAATCATTTAATAAAGGTGCTTTAAGGAAAAGAAGTATTTACTGTACTCTTGAAAATAAAAAAGGACTATCTTTTTAAGACATCTAATAAAGAAAAAAGGACTATCTTTTTTTAATGGAAGGAGTAATATTCATGTGAAATTATTAATTCATTTGGTAAAATTAGTGCTCAAAGTATTACTGCATTTATTTCAAAATAAGCGTTTTTTTACAAAATGAAAAATTTCAAAATAAATGTCAGTTTTAACATAAAAACCCAAAATTCTTCTATTTTTATCATAATCAACCTACTTAATTTATTGATTATTTTTGTATTCTACATAATATATCTAATGAAATGGAATATACATGAAAATATTTGCCTTTTACAACTATATTTATTTTTTTCCAAAGAGACTTGAAAAGACACTAATTTTAAAACGAAGAGAGTACATATTTTGATTAAAAATATTACTATCTAAAACATTATATTATTATATTATATTAAATGTATTATTATTTATAAGGAACACACAGACACCTTCCCAATATCTGTTGAATAATCTGGGAACAATTCTCCAAAACGCAAGCAAACTCGGGGTGTGTTTATAACAAACATTGCATAACTCAAGGATAATTTATAATTCTAATACTTTTCTTTTAAAACCTCCAATAATATAAGATAATTTAATTATGGCGCAATAGTACAGCAAAAATTTGAATACAGAGCGGAAATCAAACAAACTAGAAAAGTGAAGAAGCATATTTTTCTATATGAAGATTCTAAACAAAGCAAGAATTTTCTGCATCTGACCAAAATTTATATGCCCCCACGGGCATCACCATGCATCTCAGCAAGTTTCTCTACAGAACAAATCACCATCTGCTGTTTCTGTTGCCACGGCCTCTACCTCCTCCTCCTCCTCCTCCACCTCCACCACGGCTTTTAGAAAATGAGCCCCTACCACCACCCCCTCTGCCGCCAGAAAATCTATTACCTCCCCTTCCTGAAAAGCCACCACCACCGCCGCCACCAAATCTTCCTCTAGATGGCTCTCTTTCTTGTAATTGTGGCAACGTTTTCACAACTTCTAAGCTCACACCAGCAGCATTCTCCTGGCCTGCAGTTCGGTTGAAATTAGCTCTCCTATGCAATCATTTTACTTTACAACACGAGTTAGTGAGGTAAGTAGAAAGGCTAGGTAAAAACGCTAAACCATATGTAACACAAGCCCAATGTCTTTTGAGAATTTCATTTTCCGTCCTTGAAACACTATTTGAGTGAAGAAACTAACCAGTAAGGAAAGTATCAAGATCAGCAACAGCTACATCAAATACAGCACCCTTCCCGTCAGCAGTTAAAGAAAGGCCCTTTACTGATTCGACCTTGTCTTCAGGCAAAAACCTCCGAAGAACTCCATAAGCAAACCTGACAAACGATGAGTCATTAGTAAATGCAAAACACTAGGTTACTAATCACATCAAGACTTTAAGCAGACAACTAAATTCTCAAAAAGCATTTCAGAAACATAACTGAAGTACAGTATTACTTCATTGAGACCACCTGTAAGGTGCTTTTACCAAGGTAACAAACTTTGATATTTAATGCAATTCACGTGTTAGAACTCATAGACTTTTTTCCTCCCTGGTGCAAGGGGACAAAGCCCGCACATAACTCTTGCCTAAGAACTTTTCACCTCAGTCCCCACATAATGAATGAATTATACACAAGTAAAATAATTTTTAAGCACTCACGATGGTGAGTAAATGGGCCTTCCACACTCAAGATGTACAGTAACACAGTTCTCCATTGAAGTCAGTAGCGATCGAGTCTTGATCTCCGTATAGCCCTGTATAACACAAAAACAGTGACTTGTCTCGACTACCAAATTCTAACAGTGTTCCCGCCCAAAAAACCAGTAAGAGAAGTAATGACGTATACCGCAGCCTTGGCCAGTGCTTTAGCAAGTAGGTCTGTTGGGGATAAATCAGATGAGTTCAGTAGCTCTTCGGCAGCGGCCTTGAATACAGGAATGACACTGCAGATATTTAGCAGAACAAGAATTTTAGGGTACTAATATCTGACTAAGATAGGCATAAATAAGAACAGAAATTCTACCTATCAGAAATCTCATTAATTTTTCCTGCAGCTTCAGCACCAGCAGCTTTAGCTACATCAGATGGCTGTGGAGCAGATATATGTTCGAATTTAACACCTGATTCTCTTTCTATCCTAGAGAAATTTGACTTCCTTGGGTCATAAAGCATTACAGCAACACCACTTTTCCCTAATATAAGCATCAAAATGATATCTATCAATTGAACTCCATAAATCACTGACAAACGTATAATCGAAAAAAAAACCTAACATTGTCAACTTACCTGCTCTTCCTGTTCTTCCAGACCGATGAATGTATGCCTCTACATCACGGGGAGGCTCACACTAAAGCATAACAGGTGTTTTCAGTAAAAGTCATGGCACGAATCCATATTAACAAACAAGCAGAAAAAAAAAGATTAGAATAGTTCATTGATATGAACAGACCTGAATTATTAACTGGACATCATCAATATCCAAACCTCGTGCTGCTACATTTGTAGCAACAAGTGTGGAAAACTTGCCTGATCTGAATCCAGAAAGCGTAACCTAAAAACATCGAAGGAATAACTATTAAAGGATGTCTATACATGGGATGTGAAGATTCTTTTATTAATTAAGTTCACTCTTACTTCACGTGTAGCCTGTTGTATGTCACCATGCAATGCTCGTGCCCCAGGAAGTACTCCAGCAAGTGTCGAAGCACAGTCCTTCGTCTCAGTGAAAATAATAGTTCGGCCTCCACTGGGGCAATAAAGAAAGGATCGAGTGAGTGAGGAATAGCAAGAGAAGACAATATAAAGGCTTCCCTAAAATAACATAAATGAAATTATTCATGCATTGCGAGGCCAGGGAAAAAAACCAACCTACTATAGCAGCTAATGATATCAGGGATAAGCTGAGTTCTGGCATTAGCAGTGCAAGGAAGAACAATATGCCTCACATTGGTGCTCGCCTTCATTTTCTCATTACCAACAAGGTCAGCAGTTCTCTTATCTGGTTTTAAGAATTTGGCAGATATCTGGAATCACCAAAAGAAGGTATTATTAGAGAAAAAAGGGATGACCTTCAATCAGGAGCAAAACAATTAAGACAATCACTAAACCGAGAAAACGTACTTGTTTAACCCATTCTGGCAAAGTGGCACTGAATAGTAGCGTTTGAACTTTGCTAGCATCCTCCACCTTACCTTCAAAATACAGTAACGGAAAAACTTAGCGGAAGTACCCAATATGAATTTATTTATCACTCAACCTCTAACAAAAACAAAAGCAAGGGATCATATTTATACATCCATCGTGAATGCAAACAATTTGATGAATCATTATCAGAAAAGAGAAATATAAAGAATTAGATGACTAATTTATTATGAAATTTCGATCAATACTACATTACATACCTAGAATAAGTTCAACATCTTCGACAAAACCCATCCTCAGCATTTCATCAGCCTCATCAAGTACACGGAACTTCAGAGCTCTAAAATCGAGACTTCCCCTTTCTATGAAATCCTGAGAGGATTTAGATAAAACCAAATGTAAACAAATGCTTGTGCTATTGTGACCTACATGCAGATAATCAAAGCAAAGGGGAACTAATGAAAACCGTACCTTAATGCGTCCAGGGGTGCCAATTACTATATCAACACCTCTTTTCAATTGCATCTGTTGTGGAGGATAGGGAGAACCCCCATACAGGCAACATGAATTCAACCCTACTGCTCCACCAAAGACTTCAAAGTCAGCAAACACCTACAGACAACAGGAATATAACAAGTTATGGCACCATAAGCTTAGAACAGGAAATACATGATTGAATGGCAGCAACAATCCTAAGAACAGGAATTCACATGCAATCATAAATTTAAAAATATATAGTACCTGCGTGGCCAACTCCCTAGTGGGCAGAAGCACAAGAACACTAGGTGCCCTTCCATATCCAGTCTTTCTTGATGCTTTTCCAGGCCCATTAATCAACGATTCCAATATAGGTAACACAAATGCCAACGTCTTACCCTGAGAGAGATTCAAAAGGCAAAGAAAGAGAGAGCAATTTAGCAGTAAGCACTTTAAAATAACATAAAAAAATAAGGCAAATGATGCAACATAGCCAGAAGTATTTCCCTAGCAATTAAATCCACAACATAACCACCAAAATTTTGACATCGGCAGATCAACAACTTGTATATCATACAAATAAATTCCCTGATGAGCAGAAAGTACAATCAGAGAACTTCATTCTAACAAATAAAAACTAGCATATGTAACATTCCTATTTTATTCTCTGAGATTAGGTTGTCTTGTAGATAGCAAGCCCTAATTCCAGAGGAAAAATCAATGCGAACATTGATAACAGCATCAAACTTTTAAGGGGTATGCACTATCCTACAGTCGGCCGAAGGCTTCACGGTGATTGTAAATAGAAAAATGGCATCCCGACCAGGAAGACAACAACGAGAAGGAACTTCGCTAGTAACCGGTCAATTGACCATAAAACAACGAAACTCTAATTGGATGCCATTGATGTTTATAAGAAGAGGAGAATCACAAAGGAAACCATCAAAAATCCCCCCCCCCCCACCCCCTTCAAACGAATTTGAGAAAACCAACCACAAAAATCATTAAAAGCGAGAAATCCTAACCTGACCAGTACGTGCCCTTCCAACCAAATCAGAACCATCAAGAATTGTGTTAAACGTCATAGCTTGAATCGGAAAAAGAGATTCAATCCCCTTCGCCTTCAAAGCTTCCCTGAGCGGTGGGGAGATGCGGAAATTGGAAACAGCATTTGGATCCTTCTCCTTTTCCTCGTCGACATCAACCTTCATCTTCTTCTTCTTAGCCACAGAATTCATCGGCTCACCCATCTCGGAGCTAGTATCGCTCCTGTCCTCGTCATTATCACCGCCGTCGATCTCCAAAGCCTTTCGCTTCTTTTCTTTTTTCTTTTTGACAAGGGTATTGGAAATAGAATCGTCGGGGTCAGGCTCTGAGGTTAGTTTAGTCTTTTTGCTCGACTTTTTCTCTTTTTTGCTCTTTTTCTCAGCTGAGCTATACTTCTCCTCCTCCATCTCCGCAGATTCAGGCTTCTTGATACTCTTCTTCTTGGTGTCGGCGGATTGAAAATCTTCTACAACAACTGAAGGCATCTCAATCACACACACACACAAACTTCAACAGCTACAGTCAGTAGAAGAATATAACGGTCGGAGGAGGGTAGCTGTTTCTCTCTGCTGCCGCAATATATGGGCAGTTAAACGCAGGGAACAGCAGAGAAGAGAGAGAGAGGAGGAGAAAGGGTTTAGGGTTTGCAGTTTTATAGGCTACTGAGGCGGAGAGATTTGGGACCGTAAGATGGGATTTGGTTTCCAATTTAATTGGCGGCCGTTGGATTCTGTACGGTCTCACGCCTCTACACTTTGCGGTTTTCGCGTGCGAAATAGGGCAGCCTATAATGGGTTTGGGCCGGCCCATTCATAAATAGATTTGAGACTGCAAACAATACCCAAATCTTTTTGTTTATATCCTTTTTCAAGCCACAGATGGAAAACTTCCGCTTCGTTTCTATCCCTCCACTGCACCTACAATTTCTGAAACTTTAAGTGGTATTTCTTTCCAAATTGACGACACTGTCGGCCAGAGAGATATATCTATACATATTATGTCATGTGAAATGCATTACTTTAGGATGGTGATTGAATTGAGATCCATGAGAATTCTTTGAAAGATAAAAATCACGAATTGCAATTTATTCTATCTTTAAACACTTCCATATAAACCATGAAAACATACTCAAAATACATAACATCAATCAATTCCTGTTAATCAAGTTTTTTACTCGTTTCTTTTGCCAAAAGTTTGTTAGGATTTACTTCGTGGACTTCGCCTCCACAATTTTTTTGGTAATCAGTGCTGTTAATGAATTTAATACCTTATACCCTATGAATAAATACATCTCAAAAAGAGTATTCAGTTACATCAGATGAACTTATTTTTTTAAGTGTTTAGTTGATCGATTGGATACCTCATTTTAAAGTATTCAGCTTTCAAAAATCTCGCCCACATTTTTGTGAATAAATAGAAAACCTTACAAATTAGTAATTAGTAATTTTTTTGACATAGCTATTAGTTTTTAACTTATTATTAGACCAAATTTATTTGTTGATCGTCTGGTAAACATATAGTGATATTTTATGGATTTGGAAAATATAATTTAGAAGATAGTTTTTGTAGTTTAGGGACATGTTCTTTGTAGCTGAAGTTAAAAGAATCGGATGTAGATTGTTATCTGGCTCATCAATGTGGATGTAGTATTTACACAACACAAGCAATCAAACAATTACGCGCAATTTTCCAGAAAAATGTTGACACTATAATTAAAAAAATATAAGTTCGAATTAAATATTAATGGATTATAGATTTCATATTGCTGTTACTTGACAAATTTTCAGATAAAAAACATTTTTCATAGTGGTTGTTGTAGTAAAATGACCTTAGGTTGTGTTTGGATGGAAGAATTTGAAAAGTGAAGGATTTGATTTCCAATTCAGTATTTGGAAATCCACTCATTTTAAATTCATTTCAAATCTCTTATTTAGATGTTTAAATTCAAATGAGTGGAATTGAATTGTTTAAACTTTTCCTTTTTCAGTTCTTAACATTTTTTAAAGGATGATAATAATGAAAGTGTGTGTAATGTGTGCGCAAGCATGAAGTGTATGTGTGTGAAGTGTGCATGTAGTATGTGAAGCGTGTGAGGTGTGTGTAGTATGTGAAATGTGCGTAGTGTGTGCATCTAGTAGTATTGTGTGTGAGTGTTGTGTGTGCAGTGTGTGTGTGGCGTGTGAAATGCGTATAAAGTGTTGTAGTATGTGTGTGAAGTGTATTTACGTGTGGAATGTATAATCTATTGTGTGTAGTGTGTGATCATGTGGCTATATACATGAGAAGTAGAATGAATTTATAAATGACTAAATTGTTGGATGGATTTGAAATCTATTCAAAATGAACTAAAAATTTAGGAGGAATTTAAAATCTCTTGATTTGATTTTTTTTATCAAATTTAATGATGGATTTCCAAATCCACCCCTCAATCCCTCCAAAGCCCTGACATGATTGTGGTCTATCAAATTGATTAGACCAGTTAGTTCCCCAATTTTGTTTTGCACTATGAACATACAGTACCTCGCAATTTTCATTTCTTTGTTTCTGCCTAAAATCCCTTTTTCTACTCTATAACCTCAAAGTCGTATATTAAAAGCACACACAATAAGAGAACAATCTGCATTTAATTTGAGGCCGGACAAGGAAAAGCAATTTTAACACATACATCATTGTCCGAGTAAACAAGGAAAACTTGCATTTTATAAATACAGACAGACAGACAGACAACTCTTTAATTATGCCAAATCCCACCCTCTTATCATATTTGTAATGGAAACCAGACAATTAAGCAAGCAGCAACGCACCATTCCTGTGCGTTTCCTTTGACACCCAATGCTCATAGGAAACTAGTGGCAAGGCTCAGATCATTCAAGTTGGAAATTATGTGCAATCGCGTGGTTCCGATTTGGTTAGCAATATCAACCTGATCTTCTAGAGCGAGCATCTCGTAACTGCAAAATTATTCAGCACCAGACTGTTACTCAAATAGAAAAGGTTGCATCAGATTAACTAATTATAAGCAGGACTTCACATGTGTGTATGTGTGCCACAGAGAGAGTTACTCGTGTTCGACTCCCAAAAAAATAAAACTTGACTCAAAGAGCACGAGTTCAATAATACTTGACTTGACAGGCTCGAGCTCAGGTAATTCATTATTTTACCCATAGTAATTTAGTTATAGGCATATTTATATTTAAATAAGTTAGCAAGTCGTGCACTGAGTGGAATCAAGCTCAAGTTTGCCATGTTTCCATCCTTGAGCCAAAGAAAGTATAAAATTAGCTCAGGCGAGTTAGAGTGAAACTCGAGCCTTGAGTTTTGCAATCGAGTGCGAGCCTTGCTCTACGCAGCTCAAACTCGATCGCACCTCTAGAGAGGCAATCATCAGAGACAGAGGGAGGGTACGTACTGGGCAAGCAGCTCAAAATCAACAATGCTGTCAGGACCAGGACGATGAGCCTTTCCATTTGAACAGAAGTGTCGAAAGGATTTCGGATTTAGCCCAGCTACATGGGAAACAGCATCTACAAGCTTTTTCTGTAGCGACTGTAAACGCCTAAAAGTAAGTTCATCAAGAGGCGCAATACAGCCAATGCTGCCATCGAGGGTGCCAAAAAGTAAACCAAATCGATTCGTCTTATCAGAGCCGGTGGTTCGGTCGGCAGATGTGGGAAGAAGCTGCAACCGCAAAAACTTGGTGATGTGAGCCCCCACATGAAACTCAGCTCTTGATAGAAGCTTCTGTCCTTTCCAGCTTTCGGACACCTTTGGAGCGTAGTAGAATATCTATATGTTGCAAACAATTAGCTATTTACTCTTAGTGACCATGGTAAAAGATCTTACATGGTGACCAAAGTCAAAAGTACCCCTTAAGGTTTTGCATAATCACAATAAAAACCTAACGAAGTTTTTTTCATACAAATACCCCTTAAGGTTTAGGATAATTTCCAAGGGAACTTCTGTGGGTCTTTTTTTCTTTACTGTGTGATTATAGTGAACCTCAAGGGTTTGTTCTGTAACAACGAAAATGAAAGACAATATATGCACTAATAGACATTGTAAAATTGAAAGCAGTTAAACTGTACATTAACTTTCAAGCGCAGCAGAGTATTCATCATGTTTTAAAAGGAGTTCAGGTCATTTTACAGTCAGGAAAATTATTGTTCATCTTAATTCCTCACCAAAAAAGGGACGCCTTTTGGCTGTACTGAGAAAATCAAGTTCATCACCCACTAAAAAAAGCACACACACACACACACGCATACTGACGTATATTCCAACGAAAAAGGCCAAGTAAAAAGTTCAAAAATTTCCACGACACGTGCAAATATGCTAACCTGAACATTTTTCTGGTCATCTGAAACAGTGAGACTGAGTGTACTTCCATCTATCAAAAACTCAGTCGCTAAACAATCAAGTGCACCAAAATCCTTAGCCAATAAATTAAGCTGAGAGCCCTGCTCCTTCCAACTAAGAAAGTATATGCTTTTGTGAATATCACCAAGAAGAATAAAATTTTTCACCTGCAGGATTATCATTATCAGCAACAAGTTCAAAGAAAACGCTTGCCAGATCCTATTGGAACTAGAGCACTGCTTCTCTTATGAAAATTAAATAGTGCACAACAGATTGCAATAAATAATATGCATTAACACTCGGAGTAAGAAAATAAAAAGATCAGTGAAACTTGACCATAAGCTTTATCAACTGAGGTCTTGAACCTTTACAAAGATGTAAACCCGAGCAGTTCAACCAACTAGTATTTATTAATGCATGAATAATAACAGATGGTGATAGAACCACCGGTTGGATTGCTCACAAATAGAACAACTTGTGTTCCCTATTGCAATCAACCTATTTGAAATCTGCTAAAATAGTGGACAGAGATACATCAAATATTAGATTGCAAAGGGAACATCTAGCTTCCTTGCTCTCTTAGCAAACAAACAAACAAGCAAAAGAAATCTAGCCTCCTTGCAACTGAAAGAAAAGTATGCTGGCCACCCAGATTCAAGTAAAAACCTAAGGATATCGAAAGCATTTAGATTCTTGAAGACTATGTTGGTTCCCAAGTATGATAATAGGTCATTGTTGAGCCGAGAGTAAAGCAGTTTTACATAAGAAAATGACATGTCATTGCCTGCATCCTATCAACAATTATATCAAGATGCTCATAATATAAAATGGCTTGAACAACTGTAGGCCCTCCACTAATGTTTAAGGCTATAAACAACGAAGTGAGCAATACATGGGCTGCAGAGAAACATGCTACAAAATTTATTTACTCTCGCCTTGCAAAGCTAACCTGTATCCATCGAGAAGCTTGAATAAGGCACAGAGCTAATTAGAATAGACTTCAGATACAAAGTAAAAATTATTGTTTTATCAACTACATTTATTCCTTGCAACTTGGAGCAGACAGATATCTGTCTGTTACATCTGGTTCATATAATACTGAGCATGCAAAAGAACTACGGGCGCATACAATGTTTAAGCTCACGACATGGAGAGGCGGAACATCATAGAAAGCAACGCCATTCAACTCAGACCCCGTCCATTTGTGCAGAATGATCTTAGGACCTGAAGCAAGTAACAAATGACCTTGGAGTGATGCAAGAGCTGATATAGCACCTTTCAACTCCTTGGAGTAGACCTCTGAAACCTGAAGCCATTAGGATAAGACTGAGTATTCCTGCATTAACAAAATACTAAAACGAAATAAAAGACAAGACTACAAAGCATTAGAATAATAATAATCATGCATCAACAAACTAAAAAGATTTAAAAAGCAAGAATAGAACGAATTAACAAAACATCAAGTAGTCACACACTAACAAAACAAAGGATATAAAAAACAAGATTAGGGGGCAATCTGATCGATGGAAGCTTCAGAAGAAATCCCTATAACTGCTGCAGGTCAAAAATAGTTCAAATTTGAAAAGCAAGCTACCTTGACTTGAACGTTGTCTGAATTCCTTTCAACAGAATACAAGAGCACACGTCCTCTTGCTGCCACATCCTCCCCTTGCACATAAGCAGTTCCAATGGCCAAAAGAGTTTCATTTCGTTGTGTTGAGGTGTTCTGCAAGAACATAGACGCAAGAGGAACAATAAAAGTTCATAAATTACTCTGAAATCTTTTTAAAGCATATAGTGCCATTACCAAGCAGCAGAGACACTATATGAGGAAAAAGCAACAGTTGAGGCCAAAAGAAGCAGCTAAATGTGTGAAGCTGAACTTACAAATAATGTAACCACTCGTACAGTTAGAGCATTTTCAGAACTTTGCATTGGAATTGTAGCCCTTGTTTGCCAGGGGCCACTCAATTTTTCAGGGTCCATAATCCTAACCTCAAATTCTTCCATGGGATACGTCCCATCCGTACCCAAATTATCGTGCTCAAATTGATTTCCAACTTCTTGATCAATAAGAGACGAGAGCACTTGATTAAGCGGCCTAAGCACCTGCATTTAAATACAAAAGAATGATTGACTAACCCATCCCTTTACTTATTTATCATACTATAATCCCGTCACAGCAAACAAGGACTTTGTCACGTAATTCTAGAGTCATGGAAACAGACTATAATTTTGAGAAAATATCCTTGTTGACAGCCCATATAATTCTCTTTTAGGAAAATGAAACTTAATCAAGAAAATGGCAGCTGATACACCCAACAAGAAGGCTACGCTCACCGGAACAGAAACTATAACTGGGTACAAGTTCTTCTCAGCAAAATAGGTAACTTGATGTGGAGTCCCCTTCAACCCTATCTGCACGCTCTCAAAGATTTATGGAGAGCAAAGACACACCACAAGAAAAAGCAAACCTTATGAGCACATTAAACAAATTTGATGTCATACAAACTGACTTGTGATTAAAAGAGATTGAAGCCCATGATTGTTTACCTTTTGTACTGGCCAATAGTTATCATACGAGGGAAACATCGGAAGCTGACATATTTTAAGGGCGCCCTGAAGACAAAGAAAATCAATCTTGCCTGTCGTTTTAGGAAACAAGTTTTAAGCAAAATTATTTAATCAGCTAACCTCTGAAGTTATATATATAAAGCCATGATTACAGTTCACATTGTGAAGAACAGTGAAAGCCACTATGGGTCCATCACACACCTGAAATAGAGAATAACAGTGCTAAATAGTCTAATAGATCAAATACAATTGAAAATTTTGATAAATAAGAACAGAGATTTTACACTATCTACAGCATACCGCCTTGAAAGTTACTGCAAACTAGCTGAACCAAACTAACCTGGGGATGTATCCGAAGTCGCTCCCTAAACATCATAAACCAAGCTGGTCTTGAGCCAGAGAGGAATAAACCTTGTAATCCGCCCACATTCTTGAAAATAGTTATGCGTTGTGAGGAGATTCCAGACGGTGTCTCTTCTCTGGCATATGTGTCCAAGGTGACTCGGACGAATCGTAAATTTCTAAGTCTAGATGCACTCGTACTACTAACAGTAACGGAATTCTGGGAAGAAACAACACCCTCAGTCTTGGCAGCACTTTCTGAAACTTCATAAACGTAGGCATGATAACAAAGAATGCTCCCATCAGACAATATTGCAAATAAAAAGGGGCAGCTATGCTCTGGTGCCCATCTTTGCATGGACAACTCAACAACCTTTATATTGTGAGTGGTCTCTTTCCTGCCATGTCCAACATCTTCAGAATATTTGTTCATGGGTTTTACATGATTGGCTGGGCTATGGAAAAATGTATCAAAAATGTGGCTCCTTCCAGATACGAATTTATCAACTGAGAACACACAACTAAAATTTGGTACGTCAAATATCTCAAGACTTCCGTTGTCATAGCATAGAACACAGTATACATCACCATGATCCTGTGTCATACCATCAGCCCCATCAATAGCCTCACCAATCCCAGTAGAAAGCCATGCATCAGTACTTGTCTTTCTGAGCCATGGTTCAGGCCCTTTATCATGATAGAGAGTGCAAGCTGATACCAACTTATCGGTGTTCTCAAATACTGGTGGAATGATGACAGAGACTGAGCAGGTAGATGGATCTAGCAGCAAAAACCGGTAACCACCATGTCAAAACAAATTAAAAATGAAGTTTAGAATAAAATGCTTGAAATACAAGTTCACTGCAGAGTCACTTCCTATCAGTACATTGCGTCCCCCAGAAATACACATATGCACTCACACAAACACTAAGAAAGTTTAGTTTCAGAAATCGAATTCTGAGAACAAAAAATAATGTTGACAATATATTCCAATACATCTAAATATAAATGCAGGGAGCAATTAGTTCCATTAGATAGAAGAACCCACATCCTTGCCTCCTGACCAAGAGAGTACAATAAAACAAACTAAAATAAGACTTCCATTAATGTTTGTTACCTTGTTGAAAGAGATCAATAGTAATAGAAATTATGCAACAAATTTATAGAACCTGTGCAATTGATTGCCTGTCGTTTGGTTAACAGTCAGGCATACATCAGTTAAAAGATGGCCATCATTTTGATTGAAATCTAAATGATAGAACAAGACCAACACTGGTCCGGGAGAACAATAAACCATATTAACATCTATTTTTATGTCAATATAATAATTTCACACAGCTTCATGTGTATGCTATCCCTCCCTCCCTCCCTCACTTTTCTCTGAATCATAAAATTCAATACCATCAATCTGACTTCCTCATCATACCCACACATCATGGAAATCTTTTTTTAGCTTTGCATGTTACACATAATATCAAATTCAATGCCAACACCATCAAAGCGTAGTTGCAGAAGGTGATTCCTAAACCAAAAGGTCACTTATACAAAATTGAATTTATCTCTAACTTGGTAAGTTAAAGGGATTTTTCCAAACTGGCACTACTATGTTTTAAGGTCACTTACAAGAGTAGAAAATTAAGGGTTTGCAGATATAAGTTAGGATGATGCTAGAAAGATGTGGAGGCATATTTGTAATATACAGGACACAAGATTAGCATCCTCATAGATAGTAGGAAAATGTGCATAGTTCAAATTGCTAAAAATGTGTTTGTAATGTGTTTTAGTATCTTGCAGTCATGATTTTTCTACTTATCTACACTTTGGTTTCGAATACTCCATTTGATGGATTTTCATGTTCAATTCAGTTGCTTTGGAGTAATTTTGGGCTTCAAGGGACGAGACGTTATCTAATTATTCATGGAAATTTAGAATAAAAGAGAATACTCAAAAGAGAATTGGCACCTTTTTAATTAATAGATTTCTATTATTTATTATTTTTCTAGTTATTTATTTTGATTAGAATGAATTCAAACTAACTTCCCCCTTTTATGCTTTTGCATAATAATTAGCAAGAGAGGCACAATTATTTCATATGATACACCTGTGGGACGACCTTTACTTGCCACTGCTAGTCTGCTACTAGTTAGAGGTAAGGAAAGTTAATTTAACTTTGTAAGCCCCGTCAGCACGGTCACTCATGTATATCCTTGACTACAATAAAGAGTGTGGAGGAAGTAATTTGGCCTTCTAGAATCTGTTGAAGGTGGCCTCAATATTATTTGACTAAGTTCAGATCTAGATTGGAACAATGAGAAATAGGTTGAAAATTGGATAGCATCAGAAAAACATAAGTAGAACAGATATATCACCTCAACAAGGCCTCTCTTTATGTAGTTTATTTGAAAGTTCCTTGTAATGTGGCACGATTTCAAGAATTGGCGCTTTCATGGTTAAGGTTCAATTAAGGGTAAATGTCAATCATTTGTTCATACCTAGGCTGTTTCCATCTAGAGTACATAACCTATTTGATTTAAGTCACAGATGGTTTAGACTAAGGGAAAAGGAAGGGCAGGGGTAGGGGGTTATAAAACAAGTTGAGATATAAGAGAATGGAAGTTTTCCCTTTAAAGGGAAACAAGATAGTCTCAAAAGCATGTTTGACATATAAAACGTAAGAAAGTAATACAACTTTGATGTTCTATTATCACAGTCCACTTTTCTGGAACAAAATCCAACGACAGAAACTTTCATCTTTAATCTGTAGTTAACCAAACATACCTCCAACAAGAAGTTGAACGCTTCCATCAGTCATTCTCAGCAACACGAAAGGATCAGCAATAGAAACTGATGACACCATCGTCCCTTCAGAAGGGGCACCCGCCTCTGAATTGGAAGATTTAAAGCTCAACTCTTGAGTCATAAAAGAACCATCAAGTATCCGAGCACCACGACCAAAGATTTGGATAACTCGACGTCTGCTTGAAAAGTTAGCATGAAATGTTTTCATCCATTAGTACCCCACTTAGGAATTTTAACTAAGATAATTTATTCTGTGTAAGTGATCTGGTGCAAATCAAGCACTAAGCAAGATATTCTACAATGATACCTGTAATCAGGTTTTAGCTAACCAAGTAATGAATATCTTAAAAACCAATGCTAACTTAGAATCACAGAAGCATTACAAGACGACACAAGACACTCCCTCGAAAAGAGTATGCAAGTAGATAAAATTACATAATCTAATTGTAAAAGCTTCTTAAAAAGCACATTGGTACAGGGAGAAATGAACACAATTTAGTTTGAGACAAAATTAGGCATTATTATATTTAAAATATACATAATCTTTACTCTTTAGAAAAGGCTAAATTGTAGTTTCGAATGAGGGAAAAGAAGCTAACAAATGACTCCAAGCTCTCATTGATGTATCAGAAATCGAAACTTGATTACACATTACTAAGTTTACAGATCACCCCCCCCCCCCCCCCTTTCCCACCACCATCATGGGGAAGGGGGAACCTGCATTTAATCAGAAGAGAGCAGGCTGTGAAATACATGTCCTTTCATATTACTATGGGAGTATGTCACTAGAAAAGGGAAAGACGGTCATTACAAATACCAGTGACATATATGTTGGTGAACAGAAAGAGAAAGACACCTTCCAAACAAATTTCCAGCAGCAATTGTACTTCCTTGGACATAGTAGTCAACATTTTCAGTTACCTCCTCAAGATTATTAGCAGTTTGTAATACCTGTAGCATAAAAATGAATTAGTAATACGGACAAACAAAACAAATGTGTGGGCCAACTAATGTTCTAAGAAATGCCAATGAATCTTTCAAAGTTAGGCAGCAATGCATACCATTGTTCGATTTTCCAGACTAATAATCAAGTATGCATGATATTCATCTTCATCAGCAGCTCCCTTTGAAGAATCAGAGCGTAAATTCTTGTGGTATACAGTCCAAATCCCTTTGCAGCCAGGTAATGATTCCTTCAGAAACATGGTAATTAATAAGGCCATAGTTCCATTTATTATATAAAACAAGGAATAAATTACAAAAAATAGGCTCAAAGTTCAATGAATTACCGAAATTAAAAATTAAAAGGAAAATTAAATTAAATTAATTTTCTTTCAGAAAACAGTATCCTCGAGTACTGTTTTCTCTTACAAATTACACCAACAAGTGGAAAAATACAAACATTGTCATAATGTTGTACACAAAATATATAAAGCAAGTTTAAGCAACCAAATTGTGCCACGGTGCAATCCAGTTCAAACCAAAATCAAAATTTCATATTCGATATTTGGTTTTTAATTTTTCAATATCTCGGTGTTCGGGATGATGTCCATTGTATCAATCTTCAACTTCAGCATGGAATAATATTTTTACATATTTTGGTGGTCCTTATTAATTTTGATAGACAAATTGTTCAATTTTCATGACTCCCCTTCATTGCCTCAGGGTTTACGTAAATATACACTTAATCATCCATCTCCTTATCTTCCAAATTTAAGTTTCTGTGGTTCACAGAGTGCACACAAAAAAGTTGAAAATGCAATCTTGGCCGAATATGCATATGATGATTCACCAAAGCATCAACAACTAGTGATTACAGGGTAGCTTTGGCTAGAAAGAAGACAACTAAGCAACTCAGGGACTGATGAACACCTCCAAAACCATTCTTTTTCATGGAATATGATCAAATACATCAGAGATATTCCGTGAGTTAGAGATCTCCCATTTCCAACCATAAGACAAACAAAGGTTTCTCCTCCAGAATTGTTTCCTTCCTTAGAGAGTTAATGTACCGGACAATCAAACTAAAATGCCTGCAGTAATATCCCAAATGAATCAAGTAGACAGTTTGTACTCTCGTTTTTACATATCAAACTGAGATCTTGGGAGGTATTAGCACCCCCAAAGCTATATATGAAATTAATCCAGTTGTACTATCTGACATAAATCTAAGTACATACAAAGTTATTAATTAAGTCCTATATTTAAACACTACACTACACAACACATCTAAATTTTGAGTTAAAGTGATTAAATATAGAATTTTAAAATACAAAATTAGAAAATATATTTTTCAAATTATATTACATTCCAAAATAATATGATGTCAGTGCAATTAGTTAGAATCATAAACCAAATAACGTTAAATTTGAAGATATAAATCCGTGTTTAATTCAAAATAAATAAATAAACAAATATAGAGTAAATATAAAATATACTTGAAGTGATAAGATTGTAATGCCCGTAAAATAACACTAGTATTATAATAAGCTTTAAATTATATTTGGGCCTAATTAGTTTTTAATTATATGTACATATATATATATATATATATATATATATATATATATATGTCATAGTCTATTGTTGGAGCCCATGTTTTAGAATCAAAGTCCAAGCTCAAGATTTTCCTTATGGAACAAGAAAATATTTCCCTAGTTTAATTAGGAGTCCTAAAACCCTAAGAATATCATCTATAAATATGAGAGTCATGTCATAAACTAATATCATAACCAAATAATCTGATATTTTCTTTTATTTTAGGGAATTTTATTGTGTCACTTTCATCTTTCAATCTCTTCTCCTGATAGACAGGTATTCTGTTTCAAAATTTTGTTCCCCTATTTAGAAAATTCGAAACATTGTGAATTTTTTTTTATGTTGTCTATTTTCATACCTATGATATTCTGTAAAAATTTCAACTCCAATGAACGTATATTTTATTCAATATGATTCTTAAACTACCTCAATGCAGGATCTAAAATAATTATGTATTCTGGTTTTACAAGTTCGATATATATACTTATAATTCTTCAAATATTCTGATTTTCGGATAAGTTGCTCATATACATGTCTATCGTATTTTAAAATTTCAAAGAGACCCACCTCGTCGTTTTCTAGTTATTAAGTTTTTCCTACAACTGTGCAGAATTTTCAGGCATTCAGTCTCAAAATTCAAAATTCATAGTTATATATCTTGAAAAAATTCTGAAATTTTAATATGATCCTTTTGTTTGAGTCAATTAGATATAGTTAACTTCTCAAAGTTTCACCTTACCGTTTTTGGGATAAAATTTGTTTATTCACGGCTACATAGTGAATCAATACGTGCAAGTGTTTTCTAGCTCTTTCAAAGTCAAATCCTAAACCATCAACCATGCCATATATATATTAAAGACACATTAGGTGAATTTTATGCTTACATAAAAAAGAGAACGAGGCTAGCGAAGACTAAGGACAATAGGACATTTTGCATCTACATACCGAGTTCTTCTATTTTTCAAGGTGGGGATTTCTATTCTACGGGGTTGTTTGTCTACTTTAAATGTTATGATTGTGATGTTAATATCCAAGTGCAACGTTCTTCTATTTTTCAAGGTGGGGATTTCTATTGTATGGGTGCTGTTTGTCTATTTTAAATGTTATGATTGTGATGTTAATATCCAAGCGCAATTTTCTTCTATTTTTCAAGGTGGGGATTTCTATTCTATGGGTGCCGTTTGTCTATTTTAAATGTTATGATTGTGATGTTAATGTCTAAGCGCAACTTTCCATAGGCTATAGGCAACAGGTTATATGTTATGTCATATGTTGTGCTATGCTATGCTCTGCTCAACAAGCAAAAGGTATATTATGTTGGCCAACATCTATTTTTGCAGTGTGTTGTATGCATTAGCTAATTATTGCATGAATTGTATTTAAGGTTGACAAACATGTCCCCACTGAACCTGTGGTTTGCTCACACCATTCTGTATTTAAGTTTCTACAGGTCATTTGGAGCTTGGTCGTAGTACGAGGAGATGGTGGATGTCAGAGTCAAAGAATTGTTCTTTTTTTAATTTATTCATGTCGAAATTTGAATCTTATTGATGCTCAACTTTTAAAAAAAAAAAAGTTTCTATGGATGCTCTAGTATAAAACTTTTTAGTCAAGTTGTGGAATCTTGTGCACTACTATATTACTATGTTGCACACTTTCATCCATAACTAAATCCAATTTTCACAAGGACGAAGAGAATACCAAATCCTCAATGCCTAATCCTAGAAAATAAAATTCAATGAACGGGCGCAAACTCATTCTAAAATTAATAATTACTTACACCAAGTTTTCATTTGCTACCCCATCTTAGTTTTCTAAGGCTAAAACTGTTGCAATTTTTTTCTAACATAGGCACCTTTAGCATAGTTTTCTTGATTCTATACCAAACGGAAACCAAAAATGTTGAACTCGAGTCAAGACATTAGATTATTCTACAAGTTAAAGAACAATGTGACAAGAAGCACAATATTGATGATCTTAAATCTCCATCTCTAAGCCAAGAAAACAATAGGAACTTACGTCAAGATAATGCAGTTATGTCCATAAAGGATGCTAAAACCATGTCTAAAGGATCACACGTTCCAGAATCCGGCAAAATTAAAAAGACCACAAGGAACATCCAAATAACAACCAGTGTTCAAAAATTGCTTGGTGGTAATAGTGCAGCAAGTTGTTGCCTAACCCGTAGAGCACCTAGACGTGACAACTGGCTTCTTCATATTTTATAAATGTTTAAAATACTTTTCTTATGTGACCTACGACTAAATTCTGTTTAAGGGAATAATATGTCAGCACATAAATGAAGGCCCAAATGTTTCAAGTTATGGTTAATGACTCTTCTTGGGCTTACTTATTGGTTAGGGTATAACTATTAAGACAAAGGAGAGAAACAAAAAATTATGGCAGACTTTCATCTGTTTGTGCAGCACAAATGAAGCAATTGATCTAAAAGCAAAAATCAGCACATACCAACAGGCAAGCGGCATCATTTTGGGGGTGCCAGCAACTGGCAAGTGGTGGGAAAAGGGAGATGACTTACGAGGGCAAGGGGATCTAATGACTTTAGGTAGTGGTTAGTGGTAAGTTAGGATATTCGGGTTTAAAATGTCCAGCTACACAATGTTGTTTCATAAAAGATCGTGTGCATTTTGGTGGCTGCCTAGAACTACCTCTGCGAAGTCCAGATCTGCGAGACCGGGCATCGAGTAATAGATTTTTACAATAATGGTATTAAATAACGCAGACAAACAGTTAATTATAGAAAAATATTTAGAGTCGATACGTACTTGAGTTATGGTGTCAGGGCGGATCGATTGTTGAAGCACAGTAAGAGCACCATTTTTTCCATGACCAGAACAGCACACCTGCATAAGATTCAAATGACGCATTGTATGTCCTTTTCAATTATGCAAACAAGCTTCATATCATCGAGCAATAAAGAACAGAAAAATCTATAATGGCTAATAAATGACTATCCAACTACTGGACACGCCGGCTATGTAATAATTAGCAATTGTTGATTGCTCAACTAGTATTCCCAAGCAAAAGATATTCTATTGAAGTTAAACTGAAGGGATTTCCGAGTAATGAAATTATAACTAACCAATTCATAATTACTTTGCTTTGCAATTCCTGTGGCATTAGGATCAGCATTACTTCTCAGACCATAAGAAAAATCCTTCAGTGGACCAACGTTAAGCAACGAATCCCGTACTGCAAATGTAAAAGTTTTCTGCATAAATCAAATATAACATGGCATCTCTTAGAACAGGAATAACTATTTAGGCAAAGAATACATGTCATTACCCATAAATGCCAATTCAGAAGCTCGCAGTGAAATTTATAAGTTTAAGAACAGGAATAACTATTCTTTTTGATAAGAAACATAAATTTTATTGCAATTAAAAAGAGCGATGAGAGATCCCTCGTCTGGTACATAAGTGACTGCTACAAAAAGAATAGATGTCATCACCTATAAATGCCAATTCAGAAGCTCTCAGTGAAATTTATAAGTTTACCATGACAAAAGATCTCATATGACACTCTGATAAAGATGAAAGAATGTATGGACATTGGGTAGGTCACTATCCAAAGAAAAGCAATCAAAGGGAATAAAATTAGTTTCGGAAGGGGGAGAGTAATAAGGAGGGCCAATTAGCATGGTCTCAAGAATAGATAATTAGGTGATTACCATCATTTAACTTAGCATGATCAATGGATCTGTCTAGCTGAATATGCCATCACCTAATCTGCAGTAAGTATCTATACTAGTATAAGTAACATCCTTGGATACATAGGAGGGCAGGCTGTAGTAACTTTTGATATCAGCATAGGCTGAGAGAAAGTGTAGTCTTGCTGGGGATTTTACCTCTGAAGTTATTGTAAACCACCTTCTTATTCTGTATATTGAATCTTAACTCTAACACACTCAATCAAGCTCATAAGGCATAAACCTGATGGAACCGTAAGATCTAGTTAATCGTCAAAGGTCTGGGACCAACTTCTCATTCAAATTAGCTGAAATGTGCCCACAAGTTCCAGAAAACTGCAACCTCAACTTCATATACAGAATATTACACTTTCATTAGCTCATGGGTCAAAACAAATAATCTCGGGGGTAGCATGTATAGAAACCAACAATGAAAGTATTACCATGAGCAATCCAACAATAAGCTTAGGCCAAGTTTGTCAATCAAGTTCTACATCATTCTAGGAATCGGTTCAGAGTTTCGGGGATAGCCTTTGATTATCAAATTATCGGTAAGTTGTGAACAGAAAATGTTTTTGCGGGAATTTTTTTTTTTCAGATTCTTTTGAAAGATGTTTCAGGAGCTGCTAAAAGCTTTTTCCCTCATCAAAACTCTGAGCTCTTTATAAGAGCACAGGAGATAAACTTTCGTCACTGCAGATTACTATCCACAAAATATGACTGCCCAAACAAACATCAGAGATTTTATTTTATTTTTATAAGAAACAAAAGATTTTATTAGTATATGGGCAAATTACAAAGGGGATTACAATGGGAAGAGATTTCCCAAAAACACTCTTTGGTTCTAAGGAACACTACATAAGAACAACGCTAGGGTCCCCACGTAAATCCGATATAAAATATCCTTTATTCTCTTTGTGGCCAATAATCCAAGATGCAACTCTGCCTTTGACTAATTCCCACACTTCTTCGCCTGATCCTAACCTATTCTCAAAAATTCTTTTGTTACGTTCTAGCCAGATGGACCAAACAAACATCAGAGATAAGTCCAACAAGTTATGATTCTCCCTGAAGCAACAATTCAGACACTATACTCATTCTCTGCTCATCCATAATTGGCATCCTTCACAGCTAAACAACACGAGAAGAAATGCCTTTGTTTGGTGTTAAATACTATAAATTTGAAAATGCTATCAAATACTATACATTTGAAAAGATAGAACGAGGGCTGATTAAGCACTGATATTCCTTTGTACTAGCATCCAAAAATAAAGCAGTGCAGCTCAGCAGATTGCAAGTAATGATCTAACCTGAGCTGACTGAGCATTAGTGGGACCTGTGCCATAGAAAGACAGCTCGTCGCCAGTAACCAAATCTTGCAAAGCATCGGTAGATCTTCGCTGCCTCTTTGTCAAAGGAGCATCGCTTTCAATGTCCCCAACCTAGGGAAAATAAGAAACATGAACAACCCAAGTTGAGTTAATTGTCGTTGACCTACATATAATAAAACAGCAACCAAATCTTTATAAAAAAGTAATAGGCAGAATAGTGTGATGCCGCAACACAGTGTATTTCTAGATAACTTTCCTTTATAGCCAGTGAGAGTATGACATATCATAAGCTCTTCAACAGTAAAAATGACAAACCTCTTCCTTCACGCCAGGAGATATTGTTGGAGCTCCACCTCCAGAAATATACTGCACGAGCAGACTATCTCCCAAACGACTGCCTAAGAAGAAAAACGAGTCTCCAATGGTAGTAATATCCTGCAATAAAAGCAAGGGACCAATATAATACAGATATTCATCAGGTAATGTGCAATGGCATGAAGAACCTAATTGTGGCTGACCGAAGTAAGTACTGAAGCTCTTGACTTCGAGAGTTCAAGTCTCTGGACAATTCTGCCAAAAAAAAACAAAATAAATTAATATGACATCATTAGCATTTAATATGGATTTGCACACATGATAAGCTGCTTTACAGGTATCAAACAGCTCATGGATCTCAAAACCTTCTTGGCAACCACAGACACGGAGTGAACTTCATACCACAAGTAGGAAGTTAAAAAATATAGGACCAATTCCAAAGTTACTTGAATGTAGTGAGATGAAAATTTGATTTTAGAAGGATGCCGGCTTGGAGGAATTTCAACCATCCTGATGAGGAGCTAACTCCAGTCCGGGGTGAGAGGAGCTAACTCCAGTCCGGGGTGAGAGGAGCAAACCAACAAAGAGATTACAATGAACAGAAGAATTGAAAGCTCAATTCCCAAAACATGAAACTATTCACAACATTACGCCCCATATTTAGGTATACTTCTGGATGCAATTGACAGCAAGATGTGTCACATATCATCTAGTAAATGTTATCAACAGAGATTGAAATCCTCAAGAAACTGCCTAGCATTGCCGTAATTAAAGGCAAGCAGATAACGTGAAGGGTAGGACAGGAATATCTGTCCATGATATCTTAAACTCAAATGCTTATATAATTACATTCCCATTCCCATACATACTAAAAGTGCATATATCATTAACTTTTTTAAAGAAAAAGAAAGGAAAGGGGGAAACGTTTTAATAATTAATAGAGCTGTGCAGTACTCATACAATGCGGCAAAGTCTAACAAGCATCAAAATAGATATTAGAGAAATTGTGAATCATCAGCACTAACATGTTCTGACTGATAGATCATAATTAGAAATTCATTATTGCAAATCATTCAGGAACTATTTTGAGATAAATCCAAAATTATTCTAGATATCAAAGCAGCAACCAGGCTTTACAAAATCACTACAAGGTTCGAATAAGCAAATCTGAATGAATATAAAAGGCACCATATCTGGTCTCCGATAAGAGAACAAATCAGAAACATAAGGTTACAAACCTCCCATCATAAACAAGAGTCAGCAAAAGCAGCTCCCCAGATTTAGTTGAAAACACAGCAACATCATTTGTTAACCAAGTGGCACTGGAGGCATCTAACTCTGTAGTGAAACCAGATCTAGGCATCTCTTGACTGAAAGAGACATGCAATATACATTAGAAATAATTGATTTCTCAATAACAAAGGAAGGATGATGACTCAATCATTCTAATTAGAGTTTCTCCACAGCTACTATTACGTCACTCAATGTCAACTTGTTAAAGTCAGTAGTAAAACCATATTATTGACACAAAAGTACGATCAGCAAATTATTTATTAATTTATTTATTTTGGGGTGGTGGGGTAGCAATTAAAAAAGTCTTACAGAAAATAGGGGCCAACAAAAGAAACCCACCGACCAGGGAAAAACAGGGCATTGATATCCTTGTAGTATATAAACTCTGAATCCTTTAGATCTATGCATATAGTTGAAAGATGATCAAAAAGTTTTGGCAGTCATTTCCTTTTAAAATTACTCCCTCCATCCCATAAAGATAGGCTTACAGGTTTTTTTACACAGACCAAGAAATGAAAGTTATTATAGTTAAGGCATTAAATTTTTACTTTATTTTTCCAATCTACCCTTATGTGCTTATTGATATGGGGAGTAACAAGATACCTTAAACATGGGCAAAGATGAAAATGAGAAATTAATGATGTCCTAAATATAGTAACAAGCCTATCTTTGTGGGACGGACGAAAATGGAAAGTAAGCCTATCTTTGTGGGACGGACGAAAATGGAAAGTAAGCCTATCTTTGTGGGACGGAGGGAGTTTTTTTTAAAGGTCTAGGTCTGACGGTAGTTAATGAGCAGTCAACTACCACATTCATCCCACCATGGGGAATCAGCTATGTGGAACATATTTAGCAACAGTTTAGTGACAACATGTGTTCTCATCTATTTTATTTTTTTGATAAGAAACAAAGATTTTATTCACATGGGACAAAGTGTAAGGGATGAGAAATCCCTAACACCCGTTACAGACAACAAGTACTGAACACAGCACCAGTTCCTCACTTATTTGGATACATGATAAGCATTAAAAATCCTACGACTTGATAACTGAAAGGCTACTGTATATTTTATCCTACTCCAAACATCTCCTAAGGCCTAGATGGAGTTCTAAAAGATTCTCTTGTTTCTTTGAAGCCAAATAGGCCAGTATACAACCAGATCTATAATGCTCCACAAGGTTTTACCCTTCTCATTTATATTCAAGTATGATATGTTTTAATATTTTCTTTCCAGTTCTGTTTTAGATCTTCACTTTTTCCTTTGAATGATTTGTCATAAGACCAAATAAAATAATTAGTTGTTAGAATATTAAGATTAAAGGGGAAAGCTAGAGTGTATAGACAGGAGAATATGGAAATAAAGAAATAGAGAAAGCATTGGAGGTCACCTGCTATCAGCAGGAACAGCAAAGTTGTTCAACGCCAGCAGACATGAGGCAGACTGTCCAATTAAGCATCTTGAGATAGAGAACAGGAAAAGAGGATGTCCCGCGAGGGAAAATGCATATTTTTGGTGATATTAGAAGGTGCAATGTACGAAAGATGCAAACCTGACTATGATAATGAATTGTATTAGCACCAATTACAAGTACTCCACCAATGGGTGATGGAACTGCAAGGAGCTTGTACGCTTCATGAGGGAGATTCTGGAAACCAAAAAGAAGATAATGAAGAAAAAACATGTGAGCTACAGGTTCATAAATTTGAGGGTAGTTAGTTCTCAGCTAGTATGCAAACATAAAAAATCTATGCTTTCAGTGTTTGGTTTATTAGTTTTCAATGACTATGCATGGTATAGGAGAAGGTAAATTGGACACTTTATCACCGCTGTGATAAGGTGTAGGACACAAAATACAATTCTTCCAACCATACGGATTTGTGCGATTAACATTATAAGGACAATTTGAAACATGATAAGCTCTAATGTGCCGTTTCACTCCAGAATAACATTAGATCTTATAGACTGGCAATGAATAGATCGTGATGATAGTAAATAAATTAATTACCATGGCTGACCAGATGAGTGGGTGCTGCTTTAAAGTTGTATTGATGCTGAGTGCGGAAATCATACAAGTATGATGTTTCCAGGAGACCCTACCAGCCCATGTAAGCTCATGCTCGTGAAGGATTACCACAACAGGCTCAATATAACCTGTCAAACATTTAGCTTAACCATCAATAACAGGGTTACCCGGGGTTAGCTCATAATAGAATAGAAATGATGACATAGCAGATTCATAGACCACATCTTAGTTGCCCGGGAGATATCTGAATAATTGCAGAATTAAAAACAAAGAAATTTATTTTTTTGGATGATAATAATTGATCAGACCTAGCACATGTTGTGAAGGCTTTTTAGTCAAATAGGAAGGTAAGCCTCTCCTTGGTCACCTTTGGCATTTGTACTATGAGAAGCATAAAAACATTGCAAGCTGAACATGTATTAGCAAATGGATGGAACTGACTTTGGACCATCCAAGAGTACCACACGCAACAGGAATCATCTAGATACACATGCACACTTAATTAAACCACATCAAACCCCTAAACTCTAATATCTAACAGGAACAGAAGTGAAAGAATGGTCTTAGATCAGTGTGGTAGGCATGAGTTTGAAGCATGGATCAGCCCTCTGCATGGTATCCAAGAATGGCATGGTCCAGGCTAGAAAAATTGTGGTGATTCCACCTCTTCAAAAAGATCATAATCTGAAAATATCTATGGCCATAACTTTCGCAAACTAACGTCTAACACTGCATATAAGAAGTTCAATTGAAGATGAAGTTGGCAGTTATGAAACCCTCAATTACCTAAACAAGAAATGCATTTGATATATAATATGGACAATACAGCCATCTCTGGTAGTTATGAGAAAGTGATTAGAATTATCACAAACCAATTATTTCAACATTTTCCCTTCAAGGAGGCCCTGTTCTGGCCAACTTTGATAAATTGTAAATGATGTACAGGACAAGCATCCAATTATACATATTAGAAAAGAAAAAAGAAGCCATAAAAACTGAGCAACAAAGCCATTATAGAATATTCAGCAGCTAATTACAAGAAAGAAAACGTGTGCGGAAGCCAGAGGTTGATGCTGATTTTTCTTTTTTTATGAGAAACATAAAATTCTATGAATTGAATTTCTTCTCCAGTAGAGAAATGAAATGAAGTTCTGACGATAAGGGAACTCATTGAAATAAATCAGACAGTACTAATACATTAGGAATGGGTAGTCTCAGTGGAGTCTTTGAACTGGTTATCAGAGGAAGATGAGAATCAGGAAACCAATCAGAATACTCACCATGAATAAAGATAAAATCTTTGACATGTTTCATATCAAGATCTCGTAGGCCAACAATGTATGATGATTCAATCCGAGGCGCACCAGTAGCCCTTAAAGCATTGTCCTCTCCAACTAAACCAGAGCTAGCCTAACAAATTTTCACATTTAAATTCATAACTGAATAACAAATTCATAGTTATAGCTTGAAAGCAGCAGCAAATGAAACCACTAGTCCAGACACCGAACTCACATAGAACAGGTTAGTCATTTTCAACCACCTAAACAGTTTAACAATTTAAGGAGAATGTTAAAAATGGATCACAAAAGAGGGAAAAAATCAAAAAAAAAAGCTAAAATGAATAATAAATCTTTAGTTACCTACAATTTACAAGGGTAATACAATAGCATGTTTAGCAGTACAATTCAAGCAAAATATTTAGTAGATGTCCAACTTTACATCTCCATCCAAGTTTGTAACTGTTCAAAAGATGCACGACGCCCACCACTCACCACAGAACATCCTAGTTTATATGTGATCTAGGGAAGAAGGAAAAAGTTAGACTAGAGTAGAATATTTTCAAGGAAGAGAAAATTATAGGTCACTAAACAACTAGACTAGAATAGAATATTTTCAAGGAAGAGAAAATTATAGGTCACTAAACAACCATGTCATGTTTAATTGGAAACTATTATCTTTAATATTGTGTCAGATTTATACAAATCTTAAGTAACATTATCCAGGAGAGAGTAATACGGTAATTGAAACAGGAAGAGTAGATGCATATATGTTGGTAAGGTAAATGCCTTAGAGAGATTATTCTTCATTTAGCATCTCCTTCAACACTGGGACAAAGACAGATAACCAACAATTTTGTCTGGTTATATGAAAGGATAGCAGCATGCAAGTATTATGGATCCTAAATAGTGATTAGGAATTAAGTTGCTAAAACTCTTCATTACCACGTGTTGAATAACCGTGTTGAATAATTCGAGCACATGTTAAGTTGAATAATATACAATACAACTGATGGATCACATACGGCAGGCAAGCAACCAGAGCGACTATAGTGGCAGAGCTACATTATGGGGAATGGGTGTCTTTCTACTAATAACAGCTATATATCAACTTAAGGTCAATACACGAGAGGAAGATTGTTTTAGAGAACAGGCAGTCAACAACACTGCCAACTACAGAATAGATCTGGGCGCATGCTTGAACATTCATGAAGTCAAATCCAATAAATTGGAACTTATCAACGCGTTAGAATCAAAGGCAGCTACTAAAAGATTGCATATTACTTTAACTTACATCATGTCTGCAAAAATACTGTGGCAAGAGCTATAAAAAAAATTAATCACAAAAATAAACATAAATTTCCAGTTCTCAACAAACATAACAAACTTTCATATTGAAAGTAATAAACTTAATATGGATCAGTAGCAAAACCTCTGCTGCCTTGAGCACTATCATTTGTAACCCATAAGCAAGAACTGCAGCACACCTCCCCAGAGGATCAATTTTCACTACTGGACCTCTTGGAAAGCATTCTCTCCCTCTTTTCAAGTGAACCCAATCTGGGCCCTCAAAACAATGCATCGAACTAGAAGAGAAAATGGACAAGTATTTATGAGTAAATAAAAACAAAGTTTCATCGTCATAGTAGCTCATTATTATGCCTTTTAAATTAAATAATAGACATACTATATGTATCTTCCGATCTGTAACTGCTCAATCCTATCTTCTACTTAGCTATGCATCTTACTATTCTTTTACATAGAAAATCAGAAATACGGTGAATTCATGTTAACAGAGTAAAGATAACAATAATAAAAATAAATCCTACGTATGTCCACCCATTGTAACTAACAACAGTTCAGTTTGCTTTGATAGGCTGGAACTGGATTTGCATTAAGAACTTAATGTATTACATCCCACCTGGTACGAAGCCCATGTATTGAATCGTCAAACTCCAACACTGAAATTTTGGCATCTCGAAAAGTCAATATAATAGAATCTCTTCTCCTTCCTCCATCAGCAGCTCCACTACGTAATACCCCCAGTGACTCAACATTGCCATGCAACCTACACCAAGATACCATAAACAACAAAATTTATGCAATACATAAATAGATTCTAGAAAAAGAAATATTACATGGAATCCTAACTACGAAATAAGTGAAGGACAAAATTCCAAAATTCAGAAAGGATCATTAATCACATGACCTGTGTGAAAAGATCATGACGGACAAATTCAATGCACGAAGTTCTGCTAATTCAAATATATATGTGTGTGTATTCAAGTCGAAAAACTAATATTAGTTTAAGTCCACAGCTAAATCATTCCCATTTCCAAGATATAATGATTATGATAGTTATGAAGTAATATAACATCAACAACCACAACTCTCTTGGTGAAAACGATTAACGTGAAAGACGTGAAACCTTTAGCTTCCATAAACTCTACAGATGCAAACCACCAAAATTATGCATCAAAGTCAAAAGGCTCAAGAAACCAACTGAAAAAGGATTATTGTACATACACCATGATTTGATGAATGCCGCTTTCCATGTTAATATTAATTATGTATTAGAAGAAGAAAAGTTTCCGGTATACAAGTCACCAAAATACCAGAGCACATTGTTCCTCTAAGCATCCTAACCTACTACCTCAAATTTCAACTAAAGCTCTCTAACTAATAATCAAACACAAAAACTAAATTAAAGACCTCGATGACAGACAAGCAGGTTATCCTATCCTAGGTATTCTAAATAAGATAGCCTATATACAGTTTCTTTTCCAGCTCCAGGAAGAAACCGTTAAAAGACAAGCCATTGATTAATACTCAGAATAATAATAGAAATCATATTCTCGGAACAACAAGCAATACAAATTTTCCTTCAATGCCTGCTTAAGCTATTTTGCGTCTTTATCAAGCAGAAAAGCGCATGATGTTCACCTCGAATAGTCCTAGTCTCCACATTAAAAGAAAGCACAATCCTACCACATGTTACGGATAAACAAAACAAAGAAAGAAACCTATAATGGCAAACGAGCTCGAGGGATGCACCAGACACACCGGCCACGACACCTCCACGCTTCGGCTCCGCAGCAGGTTTGTAATCCAGGGACGAGGAAGACTCTTCCTGAATTCTTACAGTGTAGACTTCAAGAACGTTAGCGGCAACCGTTACAAGATTCGGAACTGCGCCAATGGGCTTGTTGGAAGCGAGCCAGTCTGAGTCCAGGTCGTCGGCATTGACCTGAGAGATTCGCGGCGTGAAATCGGCGGCAGAATGAGTTAGGAAACCGGACGCGCAGTGTTCAATGCCGGTTGCCCAGTGCATCATTTTGAATGCCGCGTAGCTCATTACGGTTTTCGCGTGAAACAAAGGATGATGAATTTGACGGTGAGACTATGATGAGCTGATTTGGGGGAGTAGGGTTTTGCAACGCAGCTTAAAACCCCTACTGGCGGGACATTGGGGATTTGGGACTGCTTGCAAACATTGTCCAATTACAAGAGAAGGCTTTTATTAACTAAATAACCTCTACTTTTTACCAAAGTCATGCAGCCTCAAACCTCAAATCATCCTCTCATTCGGAGTACCAGCTTATAGATTGCTGCCAAGGATTGGGGTTGCAATGAAATGACCATTCACTTCTTTATTTTACTCATTTAATTGCTATAAATTTACGACGTGAATAGTTATTACAAAAGAAATTATTACTCCAATTTGAGACTACTTAAATGATTATCAATCTCACCCCTTACTCTGTGACTTAAATAGTCCCTATTATTAGTATGGGAAAATTGGTATAAATGCCCAGTATGTTTTCACTATTTAGAAACTAGGACACTAAGTATACCACTTTTTAAAAATGTCTTCTAACTTACGAAAAATTGATGAAAATGCCCTGTGACCGGCTATAGACTGTTAACCAGCCGGTCACCTGTGAGCTATCTTTTTTACTTTCTGGAAAATTTGTATAAATGACCAGTATGTTTCCCTTATTTAAAAACTAGGACGTTAAGTATACCACTTTTTAAAAATACCTTCTAACTTACCAAAAAATGGTGAAAATGCCACGTGACCGTCTATAGACTGTGACACATCCGGTCATTAATTAGGTGAAGCTCTTTTTCTGACGTGGCATTAAATTTTTTTTTTTCCGTTGACTCAGTTGTTAGCGTGAAGAAAATATGAATAATAATGACATGAGAAAAGTAAAAAAGAAATTTGAAAATATTAATGAATTTTAGAAATTTAATAGAAATCATAATTTTTTATTTTTCTGATTTTTAAATAAATTTTAGAATTTTTAAAAAATATCAAAAATAAATTTTAGAATTTTTAAAAAATATCAAAAATAAATTTTTGAATTTTTGAATTTTTAAATCAATTTTATAATTTTTAAAATGAATTTTAGAAATAATTTTTTTTATTTTTGAATTTTAAATGAATTTTATAATTTTTGAAATAAATATCAGAAATAAATTTTTAAATCTTTAAATTTTATAATTTTTAAAATAAATTTCACAAATAAAATTTTTATTTTTCTCAATTTTAAATAATTTTTTGGGGTTATAATTTTTTATAAATTCAAACTAATAGTTTATTTTTATTTTTCCATCCTAACAAGCGAGTCAACAGAAAAAATAAAAATGAAAAATGAAAAATTAATGCCACGTCAGGAAAAAAGGTTCACCTTATTAATGACTGGTTGTGTCACAGTCTATAGACGGTCACGGGACATTTTCACCATTTTTTGGTAAGTTAGAAGGTATTTTTAAAAAGTGGTATACTTAATGTCCTAGTTTTTAAATAAGGGAAACATACTGGTCATTTATACCAATTTTTTCGAAAGTAAAAAGACAGCTCACAGGTGACCGGCTGGTTAACAGCCTATAGCCGGTCACAGGGTATTTTCACCAATTTTTCATAAGTTAGAAGGCATTTTTAAAAAGTGGTATACTTAGTGTCCTAGTTTCTAAATAGAAAAAACATACTGGACATTTATACCAGTTTTCCCTATTAGTATTGCTCCCTCTATCCCAACTTATTTTGCACAGTTGATCGGACACGGATGTTAAGAAAAAATATATTTTGCTTTCTTTTTTACTTTTTTAAAGATAAAGTTTGAGGGTTGAAATTTTGAGGGTGCAGATTGTGAAAATTAGTTTCTATTTTAGGGGTGTGCAAAATAAGCTAAAACGGACAAAAATAAAAAGTGTGCAAAATAAACCGGGATAGAGGGAATATTATTTTAACATTAGTACCCCTTTTTAGGGTTTCCTTATGAGAGACACACCATTTCACTCACTTCCCTCCCACACTTAAACGCGCATCCGAAGAGCCAACTCTCCTCCAGTTTTATGTCCCGTTTCAAGCTACCATGAAGTTAACTCCGATCTTCGACTAGGTAATACTCGTATTTTCCCTTTTCTTCTCTTTGTCTTTAGATTTCATCTTTGAATTTGTGGAAGGGAATGACGTTTTTCTTATACTTTTTCGACCTCGTTTTTTTGGGTTATGTGTCCCTTCCTTTGTCGCTAATAGTGCATGTGTCGAAATTATGGAAGATCTTTAGTCACGGTCTTGATTCAATGCAAACAATATTATTTTTTCTCTTTTTTCTTTTTTTTTTGAATTGTCGCTACAGCATGTTGATTGGATCTGGAATTTTTATTTGTCTTCTTTTGTTAACGGGTGATTCTACACATTGGATAAAAACAAGTTTGTTTAAGTCTCCACATTACAACTAAATGTTGTACCATCCGAAGCTTATTGTTAGTTTTTATTATGTTAGTTTCATGGAAGTACTACAAATGGGTGCCTATTGTGTATGATTTGTTCTTCCACGAAAAAAATTCAAGATTTGTTGCTACAGTGAGAGTTATGGCCTCAAACGTGTAGCTTGTTTGTTTGTTTAATTTTGGCCAGTTTAAAAATCCATATAAATGAGAGTCTGATTAATTCTTTGCCCAGATGTCTTCTCTATCAAAAGTTGGTTTCTTTAGTAGCTATGTACATGATTTATTGAGGTGTGAATTTCGGATTTGATCTTTAATATGCATATTAAAATAGACACAGACTTCCTTGTCTTTTGACCTTGTATTGATGTCGGTGTACACACCATTTGTGGTTCATTTATGAATTTAGTTAGACAGTTGTTCATTGTTCTTACTAGAAATTAAGTTTTTACATTAGTAAAAACTTACACGCTAGAACTCGCTTAGGAGTGTTTATTAATGGTTTACCCCATCATATAATTATGTTAGTCTTTAATTTACTTACTCCGTCCTGATGTGTGTGTTGGTTTATAAGATGGGACCTGAACATATAGGCGCTGCGAACAAAAGAAATGATGAGATATTCGCAGTGTTCCACCAAATATGTGACAACTTGTGTTAACTTCTTTACAACGGTTAATCTTTTTTACTTACATAGCCACCGCTTCACATCCTCATGTCGACATGATGAATTAAGAAAACGTTATAGTTTACTTAGGATTATCCCGAAGCATATAAAGTATTTACGCTCCATCGTAAACCAGTCCGATGAAAATGCACTAATTCACTTGCGCATGACTAGGGAGCCGTTTGCTCGTTTGTTGTTTCTTTTAGAGTCTTCGAGGAGGGGAGGGGTACAAGCTACTAAAAATAGTACTACCACCGAGCAACTAGTGCAATTCTTAACTATTGTATCACATCACACAAAGAATAGAGTAGTTGAGTCTAATTGCAAGCGCTCCACTAAGACCATTATCAAACACTTTCACAATGTCCTAAACGTTGTACTCAAAATCCACCCTCTTATCTAAATCGAACCTGAACCGGTCGATGAAACATGTATAAACAATCGATGGTTGCCGTTTAAGGTATTTTTTCATAGCTATTTTGATTTTTTATTTTCATGAAAACCACACAACAAAAACTTCACCATCTATTCGATAATTGTACGGGTATAGATGCACTTGATGGGGCTTACGTGCATGTTACTGTTCCTAAGTGCGACAGTGAAAGGTCTCGAAATCGTAAGGGTGGGATTGTGGTTAACATTTTAGGCATGTTTGACCAAAACATTAATTTTATATACTTTACAAGCGGTTGGGAATGTAGTGCAGCAGATTTGAGAGTACTCCGAGATGCAATTAGGCATCCAAATGGGCTGAACATTCCACATGGTAAATATTTTATCTAGATTTTCATAATGGAGAATGTGTTCAAACTGATAGAATACAAATAGAAAACATGTGCCAAAAACTAACTTTCTATTTTTTGTTATTCTACTGTTGGGGCAACTATTATCTATGTGACAATAGCTACATCGACAGGGAAGGATTTCTTACCCCCTATAGGAGGTAAGATATCATGTAGATGAATGGGGCGTTGCTGATGCCCGTCCCCGAAATAGGGAGGTTCACTTCAACATAAAGCACTATAAAGCTAACAATGTCATAAAACAGGCTTTCGGCGTTTTAAAGAAGTGATGGGGGTGTTGCATAGTTGTTCATTTTATCCAATTAGGGTCCCAAATCGTATTATTATAGCTTGTTATTTTCTCCATAACTTTATCCGTTTAACATGTTGTTTAACCCGATCGAGCAGGAACTCCCACCTAATTATGTTAATGATTCTGTTGATGATAGCTTCATCGACGTCGTCGAAACTAGCCCCGAGTGGATTGCATGGCATGACAACATAATGACCGAGATGTAAAATGAGTGGTCGAGATAGGAGATATTATTTTTTGCTTTAGCATTGTAGTCATGTGTGAACAATTACTATATTGTTTTTCTTAATTAAGGATGTAATGTAACTTTTATTTTAACTAGTATTACTCCCCGTGCGATGCACGGAAGTCTGCTAGTAGAATAATATTATAACTAAATTCAATTTTATATTACTTTACTATTTAAAAATGTAAATATTGTATACTTGATAAAATAAATATTTTAAAATTTTAAATTATATTATAGTAAAATTTCAAGTAGTGTAAATATTCATTTCTCCCCTAAAATTTTAGAATTAAATATATACTTATTATTTTTTAATAAAAAATATTGTTCTTGATACAACTAAAAATAAATATTAAATATAACAAACAAAAATGTTTACTTTTATTTTATTTTATTTCTAAAAACTCAAACATACCTTATCATTCTTGCCCTATGCGAATAACCACAAATAGTCCAATTGATTGAATGTGTAGGATAAGAATACAAATATAATAACACACAACTTATTAAAAAAAGATACGATAGTGATAAAGTACATTGATAATTTATAAGAAAATTAGATTTTTCTTTCTGAATAATTTCAAATTATTATTGTTAAAAATTTTCAGTTGATTTATTTTTATATAATCTAATTCGCTATATATACAGTCTAATCCATAAAAAACTTGAAATATAATTCAAACTTAAAGAAGGTGAAATGATTATTAATTTGATATTTTATATGTAAAACAGATTAAAAACAAAACAAAAAAACTTGTTAGTATTTTAATAAATAGAAAGAAGTTGTTGACAAAGAAACAAAGTGATAGAATGTTAACACTATAACAACTTATCTTTAGGGACACATACATAAATAAAATTCTTGAAAATGTTTGATTTGCAATTTAATATACTATGATTTGTTTTACATATTTGACTCCATTTTGTTTTATTTTATTATATATAAACACACACATTTGTATGTATATTAGTATCGATATAGACTAATTTTATAGAATAAGAGGTAAATACAATAAATAAATTAAATTATATATATATATATATATATATATATATATATTTAACAGGATTGTTTAACTAATTTGTATTTGCAGCCTAAATATGATATCAGTAAACATCCACAAAAAGTATTCAAATCTAACCAAATAAGTGAATAATCGACCACTAAACAATTGTATATTTGTTTAATATAATATCACACTTTTAAATATGTGATATGGATGTCAAAAAGTAGAGATCATAAAAAGATGATTGATTTCATATATACTATGCAAAAGTGTTTAAGATAAAAACAAATTTATTTATACTAAAAAATGGGAAAAATAAATTTTCTTAGAAAGAAGGGCAAAAGGAAAAAAATGAACAAACAATAAAAAAGTTGACATTTATATAAATAACCATAAATAACACAAAATATTTGGAGGGAAAATGCAATTTATAGTTTTAACTCACTTATACTCCCTCCGGTCTTAAAAATGTGACGCTTTAGAAAATGAAATTGTTAAAAAACATGTTATCAACTAAAGAAAGAAAAACACAATTCTTCAAACCATAAACAACTTATTTAATTTAGTTGACTATATTTTTCAAATCCACAAAACATATAAATAGATTGTGTAGGGATATATTTATCATTTCCACTCATCCTTAGTTTTTCAAAAAAAGTTTAAAGCGACACTTTTTTTTTTTTTTTTTTTTTGGGTCGAACGGAGTAGCTGATATATATGTGTAGATTTCTTAATATATCTAAATCATTTTCATGTTATAACTATAAATAACTAATGTTTCTTTCTATAATCAGATTATCATTTGCAACTTGTAACATTTTACTTGGCGATATACTCAAATACTTCTTATTTTTTAGTAAATCCTAGCATTAACAAAATAAAATTTAAAAGTAGATTGATTATTTAAAGTATGTGAGTTTTTCAGATATTCGAATATTTTCAAGTTTTATTTGGTATGGTAATTTATTCAAATAAATTATACGTTTTTGTTATAAAATGGATTAATGCGAACAAAATTGCTTAGGTTGCAAAGAGTAAAAAGACACAGTTGAAGTTAGTTTGTGTGGCCAAGTATTTTTAAGGTTGCAAAGTTTAAAAATATATAGTTGAGATTGATATACATAAAAGAAACGATTGAATAGTGTAAACAATGTCATAATTTAAGTTGCAAATTGTGAATTTATTTAATAAAATAATTGTAACAAAATATATTATATAAAAATATGAAGAAGTAACAAAAAATAATCTCTATACTGTATATGATATGTAAACATACATATGAATAAAGCTTTCATACTTCTTATTATAATATATATATATATATATATATATATATATATATATTAACAGATGTAATGATTTAACAAATTATTTGTAAAAATTAAACATTAATGTTTGCCTTTAATTTAATAAAATAGGAGTTTCACTATTTAAACAATTATTTTTATCTCGGGTATTACATAAGTAAAAAAATAAAAAATTAATGTAAAATAAAATAAATTAATTCGTTTTACTTTAAAAAAAAAACTTAACTAATATTCTTTATCAGATGATTATTTTATTACTTTTTAGTTGCAGCCTAGACCCAACAGTATAATCTAATTCACAATAAACAATCAAATATAATCTCAATAATAACTAATAAAAAATGATTTTTAAATCAAATATATCATTATAATATATGTGATATGTATGTCAAACTGAACACCGTAAAAAGACGAATAATTTGATATATTATATATAAAAAATGGATTAGAATTAAAAAAGCTATTTGCATCTTAAAAAATTGAAAGAAGATTATAAACTTACCAAAATTAACATGAATTTACCAAATTATTGTTAAAATTTTGGCGGGAAAGTTACAATGACATAAATGCCCTCCATTTTACTTTTATATATATATAGATGACATGTAAGGTGACATGTTAGGTGTTATGGGTGTGCAATTGTAATATGACAAACTTGTGATGTAGACGAATATATTCTGATGTTACATTTTGAAATAGATTATTTTTGGTTATATACTTGCCATTGTTGTCTTGGAATTGACTTCCGAGTAAGACCATTTATGGGTTCATTTATGTTAAACAAGTTGTGTTTGTTATGTAATTTTTTCGATGGCAATGTCAAGTGTCTAGTGGTCATTCTTTTGTTTTCATGATCATGTTGTTTGTCTATTTGTAAATAGGGAGATGGAAAATGACAGCATGAGTATGGGATCCACTAGAAGCTCGGTGACAAGTTCTTCCCATCGTCGTTCATCGTCACCCTTGGAGGAAATGATTCTGATCAATGCCCTAAAAGAGATTGTTTCTGAAGGGTGGAAAAGTGAGAATGGTTTGGCATGCTGGAGAAAATCATGCATAAGACACTCCCTCAAACTGATTTGAAGGTCGAGCCCCACATAAGCTAAAAAATTCACGTGTGGGAAAAGATTCACGGGTCTTTGACAAACTATGTTGGGCCGATCAGGATTCAATTGCGTTGAGTCAGCACACATGTTGTTTGTGGAAGATGAAAGTGTTTGGAAGGAGTATATCAAGGTTAGTGAATTGTATATTAGTTATCCAATTGGGCAAGTTATGGTTTTGTGTTTTATTTTTAATAATTGAGGGTGTTATTAATTGTAACAAATTGTATATAGTGGACTGATAATATGCGAAGAGGCTAGAAACAAATTGTTTCCATACTTCAACGCTTGGAATGAAGTATTCGGAAAGGATCGTGCCACGGGTGAACAAGCTGAAGACATCGGGGCAGCAACAACTACAAATTTAGATGTCGATGAGGACCACAACACAAATATCCTGAACGATATCCCTTCTGATGGGGAAGAGATCATGTCTCTCACTGCCAAAGAGCCGACGGGGATTGTCCATGTCGACCATCTGCCCAAACTAAATTGAGCGGCTAAACATTAACATTACCGGAGAAGCGATGGATAATTTAATGGGTAAGTGCTGCGAGGACACTAGTGATAGACTAACCAACATCCCTAGCAAGATTAGCTATGAATTTACCATGTCTGTGAAACGAGAGAAGCTCTTTGAGGCAGTGTCAAAATTGGCGGTCTTGAGCTCGAAGGACATTTGGTCTAGACTTGTTCTTCACCCTTCCGCCGGTGGAGCGTGCTCGTTTGGTGCTTCTAATGGTTACTGGCCGCTATTAAGATGTACTAAATATCCACCCGTGCTATGCATGGGATATGATTCGTGATTAAATTATATAATTATTTTGAATAAATATGAAATGTGCAAATAATTTAATTGATACTATTATATTATTGTACAAAAGTATCAGTTTTTACAATATAGGAAATATGTATCGTGATGAAAAATAATAATAATATTACTAAGCAGGTACTATTATTATATTACATATATTGTTATAACAACAATACCACTTCAAATATTAATAACACTATCATTATCATGCCAATATTTTTTAGTAAATTAAAAATATAGTAACAAGAGAGGAATAGTAAACAAGGTTCCAAGGATTATGATAAGAGAAATCACATTAATTCTCAAACATCAGCTGCCTTATAGTGAGGTAAGTAAGTTCATTGACCAATATTATGAATTCTACAACCAAAAAGTATAAATTGAAAAGAACAAAGAAATCAAACATTGTATATTGATTTCAAAGAAAACAAAGTCGATGTTGTAGACTCTCTATGTATGTTCACACCTTGTGTCTTATATTCTTATACTAAGATTTCATTTGCCTAAATCCACTATATTAATATGCTTGAGCAGTCACTAATGTGTTTTTTTTGTTTTTTATACTGTACTTCTCCTACATTATACATCCATGTGGGAGCCACAAACTTGACTTTCCTCCTCAATTTCATTTGCTTGGTAAGAGATGAACATACTGCAAACCTAAAATACTATAAAAATAACATAAATAAAGGATGAATATAGATGTTTGTATGAGAGATATAACGATCCGATCTAAATAGTGATCTAACCGAATTGGAAAGGATTTGAATAAAAAGCTGCTATGCTAAAATGAGTTTGGCCCAACTCATCTTATGGCATATAAAATGTCTAAAGACTATAAACAAAAAAATATTTAAAAATTTGTAAGGGCCAAAAGGTTAATCTCTTCCACAGTTGTACTTGAAGCATGACTTATGACTTATGAGATCATCAGCTTGTGTGTAAAATTCAATCACATATAACCCAATAATCAACCAAGACAACTAATAATGTGTTTAAAAATTTAATCCTCTGTTTTGTTCTTCAAACAAAAAATACACGAAAAAAAAAGTATACATAGCTTAATAATAGATTATGCTCACCCAGAAGTAACTGATCAAAGATCTTGCCAGAAGAAGCAGGCTTCATCTGTCTTCTCACACAAAGTTGAAAAAAATAAAATCAAGAATCTACAAGTTAACTCGCAAATCTATTTACCACGAATAAGGTTATTCCGAGAGACTAATATATCCCCAATGATATACTTATGTTTGAACATCTTGAACACTGTACAACATTACAAAGTGAATAAGTGTAAATCGGATGGTGAGACATAGAAGATGCAATGACATATGGTGTCAATATGTTCACATATACCCTCACCAACGGTCGAGAGTATGTGAAGAGCAATGACGCAACCGCTGTCACACCAACCAAGTTATCCTGGTCTCCATTACAATAGCATTCTCTGATTTTTCTTTTTTTTTAAAAAAAAAAAGAAAAATTATCTTCTTTAATGTTGTCTCATCTAATTCCAGATTCATTTTCAAAATACAAATTCAGAGATCCAAAACCCGCATAGTTAGTAGACATTTGACACTAGGGGAGGGGGATGTTGGTCATCATTCTGCATCCAATTTAAGGCAATGGATAATAATATTTAATTTAAGACAAATCAAACATCCAAAGCACTTAAACAAAACGACAACTACTGCAATTGACATGCTATACAACACCTTAAAAATCTCTCTTTCTTGATTCAAAAGTCCCGAAGAAGACATCCCATATGTTGTGATGTAATAATTATCAAGCACACTTAAGAATAATACGTTCTTGAAAGCAAGATAAATTTCCCTCTTTATGCAGTGCTTTATTAATAATAATCCTAAATTTGCAGCCATTGGAGCTGCTAATCACAATAGAATCTACACGACCACCAGTTGATCAGTATAACTATCCCACATATTCTCTAGAATTTATGCAGGAACTGATTATTAGGTGATGTTTTTTGATGCTATAGAATATTCATTTATGATTTTTAATACTCAACAAACATAATATGTCCTATCAATTAGCTCAATAGTAATACATATTTCTTTTGGTTTTAGCAACAGTAAACATTTCTCATACCAACACCATAAGATCCATTTTTTAAAGAAAAAATAGGCTCTTTGATAGACATTGCAATTGAAATGAGGCTACAATTTATTTGCATAAGAGAGTCAAAGGTAGCTAATTAGTTTCCCATATGAAGCAAATATGGTCGGATCATAGGATGTCAGATCAAATGATCTATAGATAAGCATATATATTAGTGTTGATTACTTACATCCCTGTTTTCGCGAGTCTTGAGCACAACTATGGAAAATAGATACTTGTGTCATTTCCTTTTTCATATTCCCTTATTGCTCATGAACAGAAGTCCACTTCCGGATTTTTAGTGGAAACCTTTTAGAAAGAAATGAAAATAAATAAATTTTCATTTACCAAATAAAATATGAAGTACTCAAACCCAAAAACACCCAAAAAAACATGTTTAATTAACTGATAGTAGGAATACCTCAAAATCAAACAAAGGGCCGCTGATTATTTTCAGCGGAATCCACCAATAATTGAAAGATGCGTCTTTTCAATGAAGCCATTCGGTTCCTCAAAACAAAATCTGAGAGCCATTAAAATTAAAATTAATATAGAGAAAAGGTTTCTTTTGGTTTTTTGAGCGAAAAGTTTCAGCCATAGCCTTATATAAAACCTTTGCGAAAAAATAAATGTTAAGACAAAAAACGACAGCTTACCATCCATAATCTACCGTATCGCGCCTTCAATATCTTGCCCATCATCACCATCATCGCTGGCCCTTTGCAATCACCCTTGTCCCCAACCAAACCTAACCCAACCGAGAAAACACCATCAAGTTTCTGAGCTGTGACGTTATTTTTCATCAATCTGTTTTTTTGCATCTTAAATTACAGGTTCAATTGATAATAATACATAGACAATTCTTTTGCATTAATCTAGAAAAACGTTATAAATCTGAATCTTAAAAAAGAGAGAAAGAGAAGTTGAAGCTTACCTTTGTGTTTGCCGAAAGATTGGTAGGGACCATTGCTCTAACTTGTAGTTAATTGGACTGATAGAATGATCTAATACTTCAGATCAAATCTTTGGTTCACAAAATTTGAAAAGAAAAATCAAATCCAACAATAACAATGTTTTCATCGTCTGTCGCGCAATAGATGTTGCGATCTGCGAGGTTTTTATCATCAGATTCCAAAATAAATGATTCTAAAAAATTGATATTGAAGAAACCAAGAAGGTATATGAGGCACGGAGGAGACATTAGGCAATGGAGAAAATAAGTGTGTAGAAAATGTGTGGATTGATAGAGGGGAAGACAAAAATTATTTGAAATTGGGAGGCTAATGAAGACGAAAACGAACTTTCTATAAAATTCCTTTGTGATTACTTTATCTTGTATGCAGTGTTTGTAGCGTTTTGAGATAGGCAATTGAAACATTTCGTAGGACTTTGCGCCTTTTGGACCAAAGCTGGTTTTAGGTATCTAAAAAATGTTGATGAATTATGGACTATTTGTTAGCTCCTTTGATTGGAATATGCATGAATTCTGTGTAGTAATTGAGGTCTAGTGGTATGTTTGTGGGCCTTTCTATATTAATGAATGTTGAACATGATACTGATCGCAGATGAGCAGGATGCAGTTCTGACATTGCAAGTTTATTAAAATTGGTTTTTAATTCAGTCGTACCATTTATTGGTTTATTTTTCTTTCGGAATCACATTTTTTTTCCTATTTGCACCGAATCTAAGAGAGAGAGAGACAGAGGGGGATTGAGATTGTTGGTACTTAATTTTATAAAAAATACATGTGGATGTTACATTCGGCCACATCAGTAACATACTCAATATTGAAACTACATGAACATAATGAAGAAACCAGTAACTAATAACGTCCCGTAGAAGTCTAATATCAATAAAGATGACATGGCTTAACTTGAACTATTTCAAAGAGTTGAACCTAGGCTCTCTAGTGTCAAGCATACGCATTTCATATAAAGATACCCCCTGCATGCAACCAAAACAGGTTCGAGTGTCAATTACATGAAGTAACTTTAGTTGTAACTCCAACGAATAAATATAAAGGACACTTTTGATTTTATTACCTCGGTAACGTACTCCCTGGCCGATCATTCAAATTGGAATCTACCACTTGCCCCCTTGTATGAGACGCCATTAAGGTCAGAAACCTAATTAAATAGGTTGAACCTTTGATGGAGCATTCTCAACCTACAAAACATACCGAGTTAGTGGAAATGATTTATCAAACTCCGAATTAATCCCTTCCTTGATGGTTTGAGTCGCAATGGAGTTGTCTCAATGAGGCCTGAATCGGCCCAAATTATTCTTTTGTAGGAATAGTTCCAAGAAATGGTTGTGGGTGTTGTTTGTCTACTCACCGCGACAAATTACAATATGGGCGCGGGGTTGCTGTCCAACAGGGAGCATGTTATCACTTGCTTTTGGTTTTTTGAGATTAGGTTTGAGACAAGGGAGAGATTTTGAAAGTTAAACATATTTAAGATGGGTAGTATGATTCAAAATAAAAAGAGTTACACTTGGTTACAATAGAGCCTATAGTCATAAATTTAATGCATTTAATGCTCACCCAACCTCTTGTCGTATGCTTACTACTGATCATGGTTGTTTTAGTATTTGCCAGGTGCCATAAATATTGATGCACACGGAGTTTGCATTCAACTACACATCAAATTTAATGATTCTAAATACAACATTTTTCTAAGATCGATATAAATGGTACTGTCGAACTCACAAATTAACAACTACCCATGAACAACCACAATTAATAGGTCCTCCACTATAAGAAACAGTTATAGAAGAACAAAGTAATGAAATGCGTAGCAAAAAACACTTTAAAAGCAATATAAACAATTTAGATTAGCTCATAATTTCATAATTTAAATTACAGCAGCTTACAAACAACACAATAGATGGGCCATTACACAGTACTCAAAATGCAACTAGTTAAACAATTAACGCAAACCACCAAAACAAAGGATAACTAAGAATTAAATTTAGAATGACGACCCAAATCATCCGCCCAGCCTATGGATTCGTTACTTCTTCTTGAATGGTGACCAAGAAGCACATGATGATTGAACCCGAGTGTAATCACCTCTTGCTCTACCTAGCCTTCCCCTGGCACCATCTCTTATACTGTTTCACAATTGGCTGACATATAGGTTGATTTGCTGCAGCTTTTACATGAATCCTTGGTTTCGTTGTCGACGTAATTCCAGGTCATTTCATTGTAGAAGACACCGTCATTGTTCAATGAACTAGCAGCAGTACAGTGAGTGCTTGATAGACCGGTACCATAAGGGTCAGGGATTTCCACCGTGGAAGGGTTGTTGTTAGTTAGGTTCTCGTTGTCACTTGAGCTTTGTACGACGTTCACAATTTCAGCGGCACCACCAACATCAACCTCTTGGAAGACTCCTGCAGTCCATCGTATGAATGTTCACCTTCATTAATGTAAGCTGCGATGAGCATTTCTTGCTAATGAAGAATTGTATAATTATAAAAAAGCATAAAGCATATTAGGAATTAAATAACAATCTTTGTACCGCTTAATTAAGTAACAACCAAAATATTTACCAAACTTACATCAAACGGAACCTTCTAGACGGTGTCCTGGCAAGAAACAACATGTGTCATAGGATCATATGTAACCCAAATGACGTTGAATAACCTATGTGAATACCTTGTACAACTTGTGAAGCTTGCGAACTCGTTCAATACCAAAGTTGATGTCGAAGTTAGTCATCCATATCCCATTATACATGCCGATTGCCCTTGCACATGAACGCTCATTTTTTTATTTTTTTTGCTGAACTCACCAATGACCCTTCTCCTTTAGTTAGAGAAGAATGGCAATGAACCGGTGGTCCATGGCTCTGCTCCACTCGGGCGAGAAGAAGACATTATCCTAAACCATGGCCCATTTCAGAATGCTTGTAGGAGCTCTTTTTTAAAAAATTGAAATATGATAGTAGTAGGGAGATTTACTCACTCCTCTTCTTATGATCTAAACTGACTGAATGCACTACTTATATAAGAACATGGTAGGTATACGTAGGTACTATTTAAAAAGCAATAAATTGTTGTACTCAAAATCAAATCAAACGACAAAGAGCTTGCCTACCTACCTGTTATTAATGGCATTAAGTAGTTCATTGTATAGAACTCTCTCCATTAAATGGCTTCTCACATGCAAGTTGTAATCTGTACTAATATCTCATACATAACATTAGAAAAATAAATGACATTAAGCTGTTTTCTAGGCCTTTTGATTATCTTAAATGTCTTACAAGAAAGTTGCAATACTACTGAACATTGATTGAAAGGGGATACGCTAAATTTAGAAAAATAAAAAAATATGAGAGATCAAACATTTGATGACTAGATGTAGTGCTAAATGTAGATAATAAGTTGATATCTTAAAAAGATGTTCAATAAGCAAAGTACATATTCTTAACATTCTGGAATCCATAATTCGGCTTAACAAAATAATCAGTAATTATCGGGACTTAACATAACTAACTATCAATGAAACTACGGTAGACCTAACTTCATATTATTTTTGGTAGGCTACAATGAAAATAAGAAAACAAACTAATATAATATAAAATACTTTCCAGGAATATATACCATCTCAATTAAAAGCATTCTAAAGATTGACAATTTCACACCGGAGTTCTTCATTTATAGCCACCAACATAATTTCTTTCTTTTCCATATCGTCGATCATTGACAACAAAAAAACTTCCCTAATCCCATGACCCCTATAGTAGCTTGAACTTATCGCGAAAATCGCTCCAAATCGATGTGATTGGAACGGCCTTCTCAAATCGCAAGCGTACAGTTTATGACAGAGGTAGTACATAAGATATCGAATCCACAAGGAGGATTTTCTGTGAGAATCGGCTCAAGCACGTTCGAGCAAGTTAGGTCACATGGAAATTGAGAGATGGACTAAACTAAACAACATAAAGTAATAAATAAATGCAAGGAGGGAACCGATCGATGGGGAGTTATTCCCGAAGCTCAGTTTCACATAAGTGAAAATGAAATTAACAATTCGAAGATGATTTAAGGAAACTAGTGTGAGCTCTACGTGATTCAATTATCAACCCAATCGATATCCTATTTGGGTGATAATTTCGGAATACGGTTGAGGTGCCGTATTCCCCTAGGATAGGTAAGTAATCGGGGTTTGATGTAGACTACCTACACAAATGAGATGTACAAACTCAACCCCGGGCCCTAGGTTACCAACTATGGGAGACTAGAAGAGGATAACCCGACTTCTTATACGCTAAAGACCGGCGTAAAGGTGTAGTTCTTATACACGTGACTAATCCTAATTTCGTTAGACCTAGCCAAGACCCTCTAGACTCTACTTCCCCGTTTGGTAGGTCTTCTCCTCCATAGGTCTCTGTCTTACCAATTAGGTTTGATTGATTTAGGTTCCGGATTGAATTTCTTTAAGTTCAAACCGAATTTTCTCGAAAGGGTGGCAAACCCTAGCCTAGGTTCCGATTATCCTTTCTCAAATGCACAATCATATAAAATAAGGCTAAATTATCGAAAGCTCGAGCCACCGAGTCAAGCCTATAATCAAGCCCTAATTTCATATGAAAATCATAATAAATCAACTAAATCCTAACCTAGGTTACCACAACCCACAACAATCCAATAATCAATCAACTAATCATCAACCCCGAAGCTTGGGCTACTCCTAGGCTTCGGAAAACACGAAATCTCGAATGGTGATCCTTCACACGACTTAAATTTGTTTTCTCCTTTTAGACTTGATCTCCTGATGATTTTCTAAGGACAAGGACAAGAAAGGAAAACCAATGCCCAAAATCTATTTTCTAAAACATATTTTTATCGTTGATTGTTAGTTAGTTTGGATAAGGTTTAGTTTCTTAAGCATTATCCATACTTATCTGATCAATATTATCAATATATATAAGAATATAAAATAAGAATAATATAAACATAGGAAAACAAGGTTACACAGCAAGGTGAAAACAATATACTCCCTCCGTTCATATTAATTGTCGTTTTAGAAAAAAATGAAAGAATTAAGGATGAAATATTTTGACATATATATCCTCAGCTAATATTAGAAGATAAATGTTTGACCAAATAAAATATCTGTGATATGTTGAAAAGTAGAGATATTCTAGGATTGACAAGGAGAGGATTGATTGAATTGGTGAAAAATATCTAAAACGTCAATTAATTGGAAAAAGGAAGAAGTAGCTAGAACGATAATTAATATGAAATAGAGGAAGTAAGAGAGAATCTATGAAAGTGGTTCACAAAGTGTAGCAACGCTTTGTACGACACTTAGTATTGAAACACTTTGTGATTACCAGTTTCTAACAATCTCCCCCCTTTCACCTTGCTGGCCAAAAGCAAAGAAAAAGAAATATACATATGTGAACTCAACAATAGTCCACAATGATAGAAAAACACATATACACGGAGAACAAAAACAACAAATGCATACATAACACATATGGGGGGGAGTAGCGATGGATCATAAACAACCCCACTCGTTCCCCCTTAATGTCACACTTCCCTTTAGTTCAATATTTCCTAATCCATAATACCCTAGTACCACATATACATAGATAACACAATGTCCAACATAGAACCTGTAAGTCAGAATACGAAATACTTGTTATTAGTTACCCATCATCATCATCACCAGTTTTGTCTATATCTTAGGCCAGTTGCTTTTGCATCAAACACTTGGTCAGCACCTCTACTTCCTCCAACACCACTGCCATCAGCAACACTTCCTGCAATACCTACACCTACATCTCCACCATGGACTTCTCCCTCTTTTTGGCTAGGAAGGAGGGATTTAAGATCATGCTCAACTTGTGTCCAGCATGTGACATCGATCTCAGCACCTCGACGCCTGGAATTTGCCATTTGAATCCAGGATATAATTTTCGACACGCGAATGGTGACAAAGGCGGCAGAAGGTGTTGCAGCATTTTCTGGAACACAGGTGGTAAATCTTCTAGACTATCTGGTATTTCCACCACATCACAAATATGTGGTGGGTCTAACAACTTGCGATCAACCTTTATCAATGTAGAATCCAGAGAAAAATGTGAAGTGGCAGGAACAAACATGTTTTGCCCTTTTAACATACTCCATATAAGACATGGATAGGGAAGTCCACCAAAAGTGGATTCATTTTCAGCAAAAGAAACCAGTGTAAAAATCAATTGACCAAAATTAAACTTCATCTGATTTCTAATTTTGTAGAGTGAACGCATTTGAGTATGAGTGACCACATTTTTGTTTTTCGAGGGAAGCCAATTGTAGCAGGTGATTTTATGAAGAATGGCATATTTTGAGGTGAGTTTAGAAGCAGGAGTTTTCTTGGTTCATTGCCATTGAGTGATGACTCCACCAGTAAGATGTGAGATAATATAATTCAAAAATCAGTGTGAATAACTTCATCAACAACCTAAGGAAATTCCAAAAAATATTAATCAGAGAAGGAGTAAACAAGAAAATTAGTTTTCTCAAAAATACTTGACCAAAACAAGGACTAGAAGGATAATTCATGGAATTTGTAAGATTGCAGTGAAACTCCCTCACAACATCCTTCACAAAACTACAATATGTAGTCAGAGACTTTCCTAGGTGAAGAGATTTTTAAAAAGAGATTAAACCAGACTTTTCAAACTGATGAGAAATAAGCTACCTTTCAGAAATAGTATTCCTATTCTGGTAATATTTCCACCTATTGAAAGCATCAAGAGAGTAAAAGAGGTTTGAACACCATTTTGTTACTTGAAGTGCTGAAGCACTTCGTACAACACACTTGGAAGGTGGAGATGGTGTATTGGATTCCATTTCCTCAATGGGACTGGAATTCTGGGCATTTGTCATCTCCACATCAGAATCACTGGAATCATGATGATCATCAGAGGCATTTTCTTCATGTTCCACAAAGTTGAGATCATCATCTAGTTCTTTTGCAAAGGCTTCAACATTTTCAGTCATTTGATCCTCTGTTTCAGCAGCATTTAAACATTCTCAGTCCCAACAACAGAGGTTGACACAGACTCCCCATGAACTCGAGAATGGTTCTTCAGTCCTTGAACAAACTGGCAAGGGTTTGATCAGGAGCATAAACAGGAACTTGTTCCTCTTCTGGAGTAGATACATTTGGAACACCAGGAACTTCAGAAGTGGTTGCATCACCAGGAGAAACACTTTTTGAAGATTTCTCAACTTCAGTCGTTTCTTCTTGGACCTTTCATCAAACATCTTCTGGGTTTTCAGAGAAGACTCCAAGATGGAAAATCTGGGTCATCCTCACTATCATCTTCATCATCAGAAGCCAATTTGTACTTTGGAGGTGGACGCACTGTTTTAGGACCCTCTTTGTTACAGGAAGCCCATGTTCACCAAGTGTAGGTGAGAGCCCTCTTTGGCGTTTAGAAACCCTAGTTGTGGGTCCTGATTGTGCTTGAACAGTGGATTTGATCAAATCAAAGAAAGGTGGATCATCAACATCCATTTGGTTACTAAAGTCACCTGGTAATTGCATGTTGAGATAAGCATCTTGAGGAACAAACTCCTCCAAAGCTATTGATGCAGTTGAAATAGAGTGTGTAGGATTTGATGACTCTGAAGGAGGAGGTGTTTCAACACTTTGCGTAGCACCGGAAGGATTTGAATGAGCATATTCTCAGCGAATATCAAGTGGATTCTGCAATAGGTTAGCCATAAAATATGCTGAAGGAATTTCTGCAGAAGTAGAAGAGGCATGAGTTGATGTTGTATGAGTAAGAGAAAATGAGGAGGGCAAAATGGTAGATTGGTCCTTTAAAGAATCTTTCATGCTAGCAATAATATTAGCAATATCTTCATCAGAATCAGTCATTTTGAAAAAAAAAACTTAATAAAAGAGAATGAACGACATTAAACACAACTATTGATGAGTTATATACAAAAACAGAGTAGTATAAACTCCCCACTAAATAAAAACTACCCACTAATCTAGGAAAAACAAGATAAGGCTGAAAGTAAGGAGACCTATCTAGAAAGGAATTTGGGCAGTTATTTACACAAAAAGTTTGAAATATTATTATTATTATTATTGTTGTTGTTGTTGTTGTTGTTGTTGTTGTTGTTGTTATTATTATTATTATTATTATTTTTTATAAAATTTAAATAATAAAAAACAATACAAGTACACATAAATATTTCTGTAAAGGAGAATGAAAAATAAAAAAACAAAGTAAAGTTTTGAGTCATAAAAGATATGGTGTTTCCCCAGGTGATCCAACACATAAGAAGTCACTGAAGAACCAGAAATTCTCATGAAGTCATCTTTAAGCAGAACTTACTAATTCATTTGATTCCATCAATAAAATCATTATCCAATTAAAATCTGAATTGAAATAAAATGAAGAGTAAGGGATTTGGGAAAATTCCACATCACTCGAAACAAATGAATTTTGTTTTTGAATGTCTCCGTTTACAAGATATATTAGAAAATATAAAGAAATAAGAGTAAACAAAAAAACAAGAAAGAAAAAAAATTGAAGAAGATAAGAAAAGAAAAAAATATATATATACAGAAAAACTATACAAGTTATTAGGAAACTTTGTGAAACACTTTTCACAAAGTTCCTAAACCAAGAGATTTATTAAGCCAAGAAAATCTCTCGAAGTCTAAACCTTTTGTGAAAATATCTGCCAGTTGTTTTTCAGTAGGGATGTGTTCAATTTTGATTATTCTTTTCTCAACAAGATCCCTAATGAAATGATGTCTAATGTCAATGTATATATTCCTGGAGTGTTGAACAAGGTTCTTGGTAATGTCTATAGCACTAAAGTTATCAGAAAAGACAGTAAGAGCGTTACTCTCTAGTCCATAGTCATCTAACATTTGTTGCATCCACAGTAATTGAGTGCAACAACTACCAAGAGCTATGTATTCAGATTCTGCAGTGGACAACTACACACAATTTTGTTTCTTGTAATGCCAAAACACCAAATTGTTTCCAAGATAGGAACACCCTCCTGAAGTACTCTTTCTATCGTCTACATCTCTAGCCCAATCCGCATCACAAAAACCTATCAAGTTGGTTTTAGTGTTCTTAGAATACTAAATTCCTAAATCAGGTGTCCCATTTACATATTTAATGATTCTTTTTACAACATTTAAATGAGATAATTTAGGATCAGATTGGCATCTAGCCGAAGCAGACACACTATAACACAAATATGGACGGCTGCAGTTAGATAAAGAAGACTGCTAATCATGCTCCTGCACAAGGTGTGTTCAACACCTTGTCCAGCACAGTCCTTACAAATTTTGAAACTAGAACTCAAAGGATTTTTCATGTGCTTAGTTGATAGTAAATCTAACAAGATTTCTTGCATACTTCGACTGAATTATGAAGGTAGCTTGTTCAAGTTTTTTTATTTGAAGACCAAGAAAGTAGTTCAGCTCACCAACATGACTCATTTCAAATGCTGATGACATTTTTTGAACAAAATTCTACAACTATTTTTCACAAGTAAATCAAAAAATAATATCATCAACATACACTTGACCAACAGTGATATGTGACACTTTTCTTGGAACAAAAAGAGTTTTGTCAACATTTCCTCTTTCAAAACCAAGTGTCATCAAGAATTCAGTCAATCGATCATACCAAGCTCTAAGAGCTTACTTTAAACAATACAAGGCCTTTTTCAGTTTGAACATATGATCGGGTTTTTGGGGATCAATAAAACATTTTGTTTGTTCAACAAATGCCTCTTCATTTAAAAAAAAATCATTCAAAAATGCACTCTTAACATCCATTTGAAAAAGTTTTATTTTAAGAAAGCATGAGACAACTATTAAGAAACGAATAGATTCCATCCTAGCAACCGGAGCAAAAGTTTCATCATAATCAATCCCTTCTATTTGAGTATATCCTTGTGCCACAAGACGAGCTTTATTACGAATAACTTTTCCAGACTCATCAATTTTATTTCGAAAAATCCATTTTGTTCCAATCACATTCACACCATCAGGTCCAGGAACTAAATCCCACACATCATCACGAGTGAATTAATGAAGCTCTTCATGCATAGCATTGACACGTCGGTTTCTAACCTAGTGTTCCGCAAGTGTACGGATGTAGGTGTAGTACTATTGTCAAGGTCGATCCCACAAGGAATAGTTTTAGGTAGTTTGATACCCTAATAGTCTAGGAATGTCCTAACTAGATACTAAGTTTTAAAGGTTGATTTTACTAATTAAACTACTCAATTAAATATAACTTCAAACTTAGGAAACACGAAAACTAACAATCAAAGAGAAAAGGTATCCTAGGGCTTCGATTTCAGGATATTATTTCAATGTGGAATATGATTAACCTATTAATTTACCAATTCTAATGTTTATTAGGCGGCACGACAATAATCTAATCCTTCTCTCGAAGCGATTAAACCGTTGATTAATTAAGCTAATTACCCTCTCGAGTCAATTAAACCTAATAACTCCCAAACGATCCTAAGCCACGGCCTACACAGTCATAGACAACTGCGCTCTATGTTCTAAGTCTGATAACAATTCCCTCATCTCGAAGCGGAATTGTTAAACTAAATTACTAAATCTAGGTGATCAAGCTAAATTCAGTTTAAGCATAAACATAGAGATAAAACACATAAAGAATGGAATTAATAGATTAAATCATAAATCAAAACATTGTTATAAAAATCCCTACTTTCTAACCCTAGGACACGAATAGCTTAGCTACTCATGCCTAGTAATAATCCAATACAAAATCTTAATAAAAACATTGTAAAGAATTAAACTAGAAAAGAATAAATAAACCCGGATGACTCCGTCTCGATGATCTTCGTCTTCTTTGTCCTCCAAGATGATGTAATTTATGTTCTTGATGATTGATCCCCTTTTTCCTAGAGCTTGGGGTCCTTTTTATAGAGTTGGGGACGAATCTTGGGGAAGATAGGCTCAAAATCCTATTAAAAATAGGAAATCTTCGCATACAAACCCTTCTGACACGGCCGTGTTGCTTAAGTGACACGACCGTGTTGATTTGTAAATCTTCCTTTTCCAGCAACAATTTAACACGGCCGTGTTCATAGTGTGACACGGCCGTGTTCTATTCCAGAACTCACAACGCGTTGCAGGCCACTTTTGACACGGCCGTGTTACTTTGTGACGCGACCGTGTCGGTTCTTGCCCGGTTTTGCTCCTGGACCGGTTCAGGCCGGTTCAGACCGGTTTGGACCGGTTCTTCGACGGTTCTCACTCTTTTGGGCCGGTTTTCACTCTTTTCCAACTTGTTTCCTCGTCCGGTAGCCTGAAAATGCTCAAAATACCTTAAAACAAGTCGAAACACGTCAAATGACCCAAATATTATTAATATAAATAAATGCCGGTCAAATATGCACGTAAATGATATAAAATATGATCCTAAATCGACCTAAATACATGCATAAATAACGTGTTATCAAACTCCCCCAAACTTAAACTGTTGTTCGTCCCGAACATCATAACAAAAGACACAAAGATGACAAGTGATTATGCATTTGTTTAGGGCGACTAGATGATGAATTCAGTTTCAGTCTGATTTTTCTTACAACAACTAGGCAACACAATTTATTTGACCATATGTGATAACGCGTAAATCAACTAATTTCGAGACTCTGAACTTTCGAATTATTCAATCCTCACCGGGTAAGTGTTTCACTCATCTCTCAAGTGTTTAGGCTAAAATAATTTTCACTCATATTGAATTACATGCAAAGTCTACCATATGCTTGCCAATCGTCTAAACTAGACCTCGTACTTGATATGTGTGACAAAAGATCAAAAATGTCTTTATTTTGGTTGTAATGTGGGCTTAAGGTAAGGTGGGATACATTTGGATTTAAGTGACTATTCATTGGACTAATCAAGTTACGTCTAACCCGACTACCCCTCAATACAATCACTCAATCTCACTCTTCAAATTTCAGCAAATCACCTCGCAAAGTGACTTCTTCACCTTTAAAAGTCCGTACAACCTAAGTGCTTTTCAATTCTGCGAGTACCACATTTTTGGGACTACCCGACTGTTCTAATCACATTCACAATTTAAGCACTTTATTTCCTAGCCTCTCCTCTATAATACTAATAATAACAATTTTTTTTTTTTTTTCTCTTTTTCTTTTCTTCTTTTTTTTTTTTTTTTTTTTTTTTTTTCTAGGAGAGGCCATTCTTCCCTTTTCACCTATCACTTTTCTCTTATTTCCTTCATCTTTTGAAAATATCCCTACTTCCCACAAATTGTTCACCCAAAATTCCTTTCAATTCTCCTCCCTCTAACTTGATTAATCCAATTATGGCCAAAAGAGTTAAATCAAAAGGTTTCGGCTGACATTGTTAGGTTATGAATAAATGAGGCTATAAGGCTCAATTGGGCTAACTAGGGACAATTTTTTCATTATGGGTCAAAGGCAATTTTCATGGTTCGAACAAATAGGCTTAAACAAAAAGTTGCCTAAGATCATTTCCTAAATCACAACATATACTTGACACATTCTTAGTAATGACTCAAGGCAAGTTCTAGAGACTAATACACATATTCAATCAAATTCACACCGAAAGAAAGTATCTTACTCCGAAAATTGGAGTATAATTAGGCTCAAATTCTCACAAGGTAAATTTTGATTGAATATTCTAAGTTCAAGCTCAATTTCGTCTCAAAACACCTCTCATGCTCTATTATGTGCCATTTTTTTTTTTTTCATCTAAATCATCTCATCATTAACTATTCATCATCCATCTTTCCCTAATTTTCTCTTTTTATTTTTCTTTTTCACTTGTTATCTATTTCCGGGTTTTATTATTCTTATTGACTCTAAAAACTGCACTACTAAGACTCTAAACTCTAACTCCTAAGACTCAACATGAAAACAATATGCAATCAAACTCGGGCTCACAGACCCAACAACACCGATAAATCAGATAACTGGGCTCACAGACCCGATAACACCAATTGAAACAATACAAATCAGCACAATGGGCACACGGATCCACAATTAACAGCAAGAATCTCGAATGAAAAAAATAAATCAAAACTAGAAATCTAGCTGCCAAGACGTTCCACGGTCTACCCCCTCCCCCAAACTTGGCTGAAAGCCAATGTTTGGAGGAAAAAAACGTGGTACGCCTTGGTGCTAACTTACAAATCGTTTCGACGACGGCGGTGTTTTGAAATCCTCCAAAATCGTGCACGTTGAGATCCTGACGCGGCCGTGTTGAAGGTTGTTGACACGGCCGTGTCACTTTTTTCCAAAATTGATGTTTCTGGATCGTTTTTGACGCGGCCGTGTCATTTGTGTGACACGGCCGTGTTGCATTCCAGTGTTGATTCGCGTTTGGAGGATGATTTTGACACGGCCGTGTTATAAGGCCGACACGGCCGTGTTACTATTGAACCAAAAATTGGTTTTCTGAGGCGTTTTTGACACGGCCGTGTTCCGTATATGACACGGCCGTGTTGCATTCCAGTAGCTTTTTCCTTTTTCACGCCAGTTTTGATACGGCCGTGTTGAACAAGTAACACGGTCGTGTTTCTCTGTTTTCCTTCCACACGCCATTTTTCGTCTTTTCGACCCCCGTTTCTTGCACACTCGTCCATGTTGATTCCTAAAAACATAAAACACCAAAACACACGTAAAACATAAAATTAATGCAATAGAAAATAAACATAAGACAATAAACATCGGGTTGCCTCCCGGCAAGCGCTTTGTTTTACGTCTTCAGCCGGACGTCCTTTTCCTATCAACCTTCTTCTAGCCACTCCGAGTCGGATGTTTTCTGACCAATTAAAGAGCTATTTGGGACATGAGGATTTTCTACAGCAGTTAGGGTAGTGTAAACAATGCTACAATTGTGCCTACCGCTTAGACCCGATTTATGTATGTTGAGTGTGATTATTTCGTTTTGAACCCGAAAAACCAACTCCCCTTTAGGTACATCTATTAGTGCTTGGCTAGTCGCCAAGAAGGGTCTTCCTAAGATAAAAGGGAATTCATCACTCCCTTTCATGTCAACAACTAAGAAATCACTAGGGAATTCAAAATTTAGCACTTTTACCACTACATCCTCTCTACTCCCAATGGCGTTAATGAAGATCCATCCGCCAATTTGATAGTAGTAAAGGACCGTTTAATTTCCCTTAATCCTAATTGTCTATACTGCTTAAGAGACATCAAATTTATGCTAGACCCTAAGTCACACATGACATTATGAAATTCATGACTACCAATTGAGCAAGAAATAGTAAAACTCCCTGGATCTTTTGCTTTTGTTGCTCTTCTTGGTTTCATGCTTGTGTTTGCGTTCTTCTTGGGCCTGCTCGGTCTCTTCTTTGTCGCCTCTTTTCCATCCTCCCACTCCTTTGTTTTCTCTTTAACTTCGATTCTCTCCTTTAGTGGTTCCTGTTTCACAACAACAACTCTAGATTGCTCTAAAGGATCAAGGTTAGCAAAGAACGAATTTTTAAAACAAAAATCAAAAGACTCATCAAGAATAGGAGATGAAGTTTTCTTATCTATGATTGTATTGACCTCCTCCTTCTCAATGTTTTTGACTTCCTCGCTTGATTCCTTCGCTTCTTGGTCCTTCAAGCTCTCTTCATGCTCATCTAGCTCCACAATATTGCAGTGCTCCTTCGGGTTAACCACTGTATCACTCGGGTATTGGCCTTGCTTGTGTTGAGCTCCTACTATCTTTATCAGCTGACTCATGTTTGATGTCAACTCTCCAATGCTAGCTTGAGTCTGCACCAACGTGTTCTCGAGCCTCTTGATGTCTGCCCCTTGCCCAGTAATATGCTTGTTTAGCTCCATGAATTTTCCATCCACTTTCTTCTCCAACTGAGCTAACTTTTCATCATACTTTTCGAATTGTGACATCGCGATCTCTTCTTGTGATGGCTTCTTACCGTCATGGATCATGCCATTTGTAACAGCAAATCCGGGTGGCGGATTAAGTGTATTTTGCGCGTTCCCATATGAAAAGTTCTGATGATTCTGAGGGTACTGATTGTACCGAGGCTGATTGTTCTGGAAGTTGTTGAAGTTTCGTTGATTCACAAATTTTACTTCTTCAACTTCTTCCGGACCCCCTGGCTGTTGTGCTAACGTCAGATTAGTTAGCAAATTCACCTGGCTCGTCAATGCTGTTACTTGTGCTGTGAGCTTTTCAATTGGCTCATTATTGACGGGCTCGACTTTTTGGACACTTGCTACCCTCCTTGGCATGTTTCTCTCGTTCGACCATTGGTAGCTTGTTCTGGCCATCGCGTCCAGGATTGAGAATGCCATCCTCATTGACTTCTCCATCAAACTTCCACCCGCAGCTGCATCCACTTGGTTTCTAGTCGGAGCAAGTAGACCATTGTAGAACTTGCATACTTGCTTCTTCTTGGTGAACCCATGTTGAGGGCAACTCCGGATAAGATCCCGGAATCGCTCCCAAGCCTCTCCGAATGGCTCTTGGTCCAGCTGTTTGAACTGATTAATTTGATTCTGCAAGTCGAGCATCTTGCTCGGTGGAAAGTACTTCAACAGGAAAGAAGTACTCAAGTCTTCCCAATCTCTGATGTCTTCTAGTGAATTGAACCACTGTAATGCTCTGTCCTTCAGTGAGAAAGGGAACAGTCTCATCTTGACTTGCTCGTGCGGCACATGATTGATCTTGATTGTGTCGGCCAGTCTGCGAAACTTGATCAGATGCGCATTCGGATCCTCCAACGCACTTCCCCCATACTGGTTTTGCTGCACTATATTGATCAGTGCAGGCTTCAGCTCGAAACTATTTGCATTCAGAGGCGGAAGTTGTACTCCTCCTGACTGTTGATTAGGATTCGGCCTTAAACAGTCACTAATAGGTGTATTGTCTTCTTCTCCCGCATCTGGCTCTATTGGAATCTGTCCGTGCTGTTGTGGCAACTGTTGCTGCTGTGCAGGTATCTGCTGCTGTATAATAGTGACGCGATCGTCCAATCGTGCTAAGGCTGTTAGCACTCTATTTAATGCTTCATCATTCGGTTGCTGTGGTGGGTTCTCCATCTCAGCTGTGAGGTTTCTTCTCGTTCGGTGTCTGCGAGCTGTCGCTTCAATTTCTGGATCGAAAGGAAGAAGGGTTTCTTTACCTTTTGATCTGGTGTGCATACGAAGCCTGAAAACACCAAAAACAAGAACTACCGCGTAACACAAAAATTAAATAAATAATAATAAATAAAAAAAAACGAAAATTAAAATTAAAAATACGAAAAAAATAAAATCTAGTCTAGTTTCCTCCTATTTTTCAAGATAAAAACTAAGCGCTAAATCCTATTCCCCGGCAACGGCGCCAAAAACTTGACACGTCGGTTTCTAACCTAGTGTTCCGCAAGTGTACGGATGTAGGTGTAGTACTATTGTCAAGGTCGATCCCACAAGGAATAGTTTTAGGTAGTTTGATACCCTAATACTCTAGGAATGTCCTAACTAGATACTAAGTTTTAAAGGTTGATTTTACTAATTAAACTACTCAATTAAATATAACTTCAAACTTAGGAAACACGAAAACTAACAATCAAAGAGAAAAGGTATCCTAAGGCTTCGATTTCAGGATATTATTTCAATGTGGAATATGATTAACCTATTAATTTACCAATTCTAATGTTTATTAGGCGGCACGACAATAATCTAATCCTTCTCTCGAAGCGATTAAACCGTTGATTAATTAAGCTAATTACCCTCTCGAGTCAATTAAACCTAATAACTCCCAAACGATCCTAAGCCACGGCCTACACAGTCATAGACAACTGCGCTCTATGTTCTAAGTCTGATAACAATTCCCTCCTCTCGAAGCGGAATTGTTAAACTAAATTACTAAATCTAGGTGATCAAGCTAAATTCAGTTTAAGCATAAACATAGAGATAAAACACATAAAGAATGGAATTAATAGATTAAATCATAAATCAAAACATTGTTATAAAAATCCCTACTTTCTAACCCTAGGACACGAATAGCTTAGCTACTCATGCCTAGTAATAATCCAATACAAAATCTTAATAAAAACATTGTAAAGAATTAAACTAGAAAAGAATAAATAAACCCGGATGACTCCGTCTCGATGATCTTCGTCTTCTTTGTCCTCCAAGATGATGTAATTTATGTTCTTGATGATTGATCCCCTTTTTCCTAGAGCTTGAGGTCCTTTTTATAGAGTTGGGGACGAATCTTGGGGAAGATAGGCTCAAAATCCTATTAAAAATAGGAAATCTTCGCATACAAACCCTTCTGACACGGCCGTGTTGCTTAAGTGACACGGCCGTTTTGATTTGTAAATCTTCCTTTTCCAGCAACAATTTAACACGGCCGTGTTCATAGTGTGACACGGCCGTGTTCTATTCCAGAACTCACAACGCGTTGCAGGCCACTTTTGACACGGCCGTGTTACTTTGTGACGCGGCCGTGTCGGTTCTTGCCCGGTTTTGCTCCTGGACCGGTTCAGGCCGGTTCGGACCGGTTTGGACCGGTTCTTCGACGGTTCTCACTCTTTTGGGCCGGTTTTCACTCTTCCCCAACTTGTTTCCTCGTCCGGTAGCCTGAAAATGCTCAAAATACCTTAAAACAAGTCGAAACACGTCAAATGACCCAAATATTATTAATATAAATAAATGCCGGTCAAATATGCACGTAAATGATATAAAATATGATCCTAAATCGACCTAAATACATGCATAAATAACGTGTTATCAAGCATGAATCTAGAACTTATCCTTAAGAGCTTCATCAATATTTTTTTGTTCTAGACTAGACATGAAACTATTATCATGCTCACTTAGAAAAGAGGAGGATAAACAAGCAATTTTTTACCATTTTTTAGTAATCCTTCTCTCCTTGACATGAGTTCGAAGATTATCATGGACATTACCTATTACTTGAGAAATGGGATGATTTCTCCTAATTCTGCCAGGTGGATCTCTTCTGACTTGTGTCACTTCTTGTGAACCAATATGATGGTTGGGGGAATCAGTTTCATTAGCATTATCTCCATCATTCTGCACATTTTATTCTTGAGTTTCCTGAGGTGTTTCATCACCTTCTAGAACACTTTTCTCAATTGGCTTCAAATTTGAACTTTCTTTCTGTTCCATCAGGTCTTGTATTTGATCTTCATTTCTAACCTGCAATATCTGAGAAATCATCAAAACACAACATTTACCCTCTCCTGTATAGTATGTGTTCTCAAATTGTAAATTCGATAAGCATGACTATTTGAAGAGTAACCAAGAAACAGTCCCCTATCACTTTTTTGAATCGAATTTACCTAAAGGTTCCCTGTTATTTAGAATGAAGCACAAGCAACCAAAAACATGAAAATACTTAAGATTAGGCTTTTTACCTTTAAGTATTTCATATGGTGTCATAGTACTTCCAGGTCTTAGATAAACTCGATTTAAAATGTGACAGGCAGTACTCACAGTTTCAGCCGAGAATCTCTTTGAAAGGTTTTTTGCACACAACATTACCCTAGCCATCTCTTGAAGCATTATATTCTTTCTTTCGGCTACCCTATTTTGTTGAGGTGTTTTAGGAGCTGAAAATTCATGTTTGATACCATTTTTCTCACAAAATTCTGAAAACAAGGTGTTTTCAAATTCTCTCCAATGATCAGTCCTAATCCGATTAAACCAAACTCCAAGTGAAGTGTGAATCTGTGTGGCAAGATTTTTGAAAGCAACAAAAGTATCTGTTTTTTCTTTAAGAAAAAATGCCCAAGTAAACCTGGAAAAATCATCCACACATACATAGACATACCTCTTACCTCCCAAACTGTCAATTTCAATCGGACCCATAAGATCCACACATACATAGAATTTGCAGATATTTTCAATTTTACCGGTTAATTTTGGTAGACCTTTCACAGCCTCCATATTCGCAATTTTCTTCAACTGTTGAAAATTTACATGCCCTAATTTCTGATGCCACAAATCAACTTCATCAATCTGAGCTTTATGATAATATGTTCCCTCTTCAATTGAGTAGCAGTTGCTTAAAGCCCTTGTTCCAGTCATGATGCACTCATTTTCATGATTAAACACCCTGCACAAATCTTTCTCAAACTTGAAATGTAAGTTCTCATCACAAAGTTGAATGATGCTAATTAAATTAGCCATCAGTCCTTGAACATGAAAGACATTAGAGAGAAGTCCTTGTACACTTAAAGTCCCTTTGCCTATGATTTTACTTTTTGCACCTCCACCAAATGTTACTTTACCTCCACCAGTACTTTCATAATCTTTCAAAAAGATTTTGTTCCCGTCATATGACGATAACAACCACTGTAAAAGTACCAAACACTCGACACATCAACATTCAAAAAAGTATAAATCATATTGCAGTACTCACTGTTTTGTGATTTTTCATTAGAAGAAAAAGTCATTCTAGGATTAGAACAACACAGTGAATGGTGTTGCAATACGTTTTTAGACTTCTTTGATAGCATATTTTTTAAAGATTTTTCTTTTTCTTCTAAAGTAGAAAGGTCGTATGTATCCAGGTATAGAGCAGAAATCACATATAAATTGTTTTTCATGTGATTTAGTATCCACTCTAAGTCTCTTTGTTCCAGAAGATAGATATGTATTTTCACAAGTGGAGTTTTTTAATTTGACATACGGAATAAATGAAGTAGATTATGAAATATTTAATCTTTCTGTTTTCTCAATAAGATTGAACATTTCAGAATCAAACTTCAATTTCTTAGAACAAGTTAGATCACGTCACACCTTGAGAAATATGACTCTCTCTTGTGAAAATAGATGTTGTATAATTTTCTGTTGAAGAATCAACAAGACTTTGATTATTCTCAGAAAAACCTATTCCATAATTACCAAATTGTTGAACATATAGCATTTCATTTAGCTTGGATGTTCCAGAGTTGAAACGTTAAAAGCTTTGTGATTTCCTATTTGCATCAGAAATGATAGATTCAAGAGTTTTGTCCTTTCGAGACAATTCTTCTCGAGTTTAAGATTTTTTTCTCTTTTATGTGTCATTTTCTGATTTTACTTCTTTGAGAACTCTTAGAGCAATCACTAGTTCTCCATGCTTTTCTCTAAAAGCACTCAGAAGTAGTTCATATTCAGTTATTTCAGAATTGATTTTCATTGTCTCATCAAGTGTTTCAACACTTTGAGGCAAATTCAGTTTTTCCACTTTAGCCATCAGTGCAGAAACATCTTGTGAACCAAAAATTTCTTCATCTTCATCAGTATCTTCATCACTCAAGGTGACAACAAGGTTTGTGCCTCTTTTCATGAGATTATTGACGCATTGATTGGTATAGTGACAAAAAACTGAACATGCTCTACATTGGATATTTTTCAACTCCTTTGGAGCATATGCAGTACGATTTGTGTTAATGGGACTTGAGTTGGAGTTTTGACCATAAGACTTGTTAAAAGAATATTTTCCAGAATTTTGACCTTCAAAACTTTTTGTAATAGGATTGAAAACACCTTTGGAAACATTTTTCTTATTGTTTTTAGACAAGAACCTTTGATATTTTTTGGTTAGGTATGCAATGGGATCATCAGGATTCTCATTTAAAAGTATATTATCACCTTTTTGTTTTGAACTTCATTCTTCAGTTTGAGAAGGAAATGCAATAGATTTATTGCTTCCTCTCTGTAACGCCCCAATCCCATTAACTCGAAATTGAAGTGCCACTAAATTTTTCTTTTCTTTTGATTAAGTAATAAATAAATAAAAAAAGTGCGAAAGCGTGACATGAAATATTTATCGGATAAAAGTAGAAATTTTATTGACAATAATACACTGCCAAAACGTATTTACACTAGAGGTTCCAAAGTTTCTCAGAAAATGAAAACACACGGATTCAGTGACATGTAAACTTATTTGTATACATTGAAGAGGCAAAAACATCTTAAAGTTGCGGGTAGGAAAAGGAACCCGGTGACCTTTGCCGCAACAGCCCCGCCACCTCGCTCAACTAACCTGAAGATTTGTAATTATGGGCATGAGTATAAACTCAGTGGGAACTTTGTAAGCAGTTATACTAACGAAGGTGCACAATAATAAACACATCCTTGACTTAGGAGCCCATCTTACGACTCAAAAGCCATATTGCTAGACTAGGGGGCCAATCTTACGACTCCCAAGCCCTACTCAAAAGCCAATCTTACGACTTAAGAGGTATCATATCATAAGCCCGAAGGCAAACATATTTATCAAAGTACAAGTTCAGTAGCATAATATACTTACAAATAGCCCAGTCACCCACCTTGTTTTGCTTGCTTTAAAATAGTTGAGTCGTGTATGTCCTAGGCCCGACCTGCACTACACCTAGCACATGTTGTTTAATTAATTAGTATTACTTATCGGGTTTAGTATTTTCAAAGTGATTAAGTGTGGTACAATATCCTTGGATTATGTCTATCTTTTACAATTTCTAATACATAAATCAAGTCGTAATAAATTATAGTCCTAAATTAAAAGGCCTAACTATTTTATTAAATTTAAATTATTGATTACATTAATAAATATTTTAAACTAACTAACATGCATCTTAAACATTAACTATTTAATACAATCTTAAGAAAATAGCTAAATCTATAAATCTACTTAAATCAAGAAAATAATTAAATTCCTAAATTTATATAAACTATAAATGACGATGACAATAATAATAAAAAAAGACTATTAAAGAAAACATACCTCAAAAGATTTTAATACTATTCGACAACTTCCCAAAACACCGGTCCGAGTGTTGTCGAAAATAAACTGATAAGGACCTCCTAGTTAAAGGAAATCCAATATATATTCAATGAAATGTTTACTTATTAATTCTAATACATAACCTACTATCTATTTATATAGAAATTTTCTTAAATTTTTCAAAGTTATTTTCGATGTGGGATTATAACTTTGGATGTGAACAATGCAAATCTTATATGTAAAGCATATAATTATGACATACTTGCCGGTAGTCTCATTTTCTAAATATAGTATATTTAACTTTCCTACTAAGATTAGTATGTTGCTATTATATTATTATTTTATTATATACTTTACTTTAGTTGTGTGTGTGTATATATATAGTATATTATTATTACGTATTATATAGTTTAGTTAGTTAGGTTAATATATAATATAATATGTTATAAATTAAATATGTTTCTTATTTCTTATACCCGATGTTAATTTTAGGTTTCTATTATATATTTTTAATTTTCATCCTTTCGGTGCTAGGAGTGCAGTTGACCTGGTATACCGCGGTCACACTTATTTGCCAAAATAAAATCATAAATCAAATAACTTTGCAATTTAAAATAAAATAAAATTGGTAACAATATTTTAAAATGCAATCAATGTATTTTATTGCGTTTCAAAGATTCGGGGTATCACAGTCTCCCCTACTTTTAAAAATGGGTTAATTACAAAATGCAACCTGTACTATTGGCCCTTTTTCCATTTCTAGTCCAAACTAAATATTTTTTCTGATTGTAACCTGTATAACACGTTTTTGTTGCAGTTTGCAACTCCGGCCATATTTCAGGTTATATAGGCCATGTGCCATGCACATGACCTTCATGGGCCAATAATATGGCGACACGTGGTCACTAATAACAAAAAAAAAAAAAATCGAAAAAAAAGAAACAAATACTTATAAATTATTTAAAAATTTCAAAATAATTCATAAAAAATATAAAAATAATTTAAATTTATAAATATTTAATATAAAAAATAAAAAAATATTTTGAAAATTTTAAAATTCAAGAAACTAACAAAAAATTCTAAAATAATTTTAAAAATTCTGAAAATAAATATAAAGAAAAATCGAAAATACTTTTATTTTGACAAAAAACTGAAAAAATTGTAAATTATTTAAAAAATTAAAATAATTTATTAAAAATATAAAATTATATAAATTTCTAAATAATTTTATTTAAAAAATTAAAAAAAAATTGAAAATTTTAAAATTCAAGAAATTAAGAAAAAATCTAAAATTTATTTTAAAATTTCTAGAACTAAATATAAAATTTGAATAATTATTTTGAAAATTTTAAATTCATTTAAAATCCAAATAATTAAAAAAGATTACTTCTGAAAGCTATTTTAAATTAATTTGGGAATTGAGAATTAAATTTCCAATTCCTCTCCATTTTTTTTACGCGCGCATAGAACAATAATAATTATCATGGACAGTAGAAGTGTGGGTCTTCTCTGAAGACCTGGCTTCTCGGCCTAATGAAACTCGACAGCTATTCAAGCGGCAAGACGATGACGGAACTGGGAAAGGGAAGGCCAGCTTCTCTTTTCTTTTTTCTATTTCTATTTCTAGTTTGACGTCTGCACCGGACAGCTGAATCTCCTTCAATGTGTCCGCCAACGAGAGAATTTTAAAATTCAGGAAATTAAAAAAAAAATTATTCTTAAAATTCAAAAAATTTTAAAATTCAGGAAATTAACAAAAAAATAAATTAGATTTATGTTAATTTCCCGAATTTTAAAATTTTCAATTTTTTTTTCATTTTTTATATAAAATTATTGAATTTTTTATATAATTTTATATTTTTAATGAAAAATTTAAATTTTTTAAAATAATTTACAATTTTTTCTATTTTTTTCAAAATAAAACTATTTTTGAGTTTTTTATATTTATTTTCAGAATTTTAAAATTAATTTTAGAATTTTTTTTTGTTAATTTCCTGAATTTCAAAATTTTTGGAATATTTTATTTTTTTATATAAAATTATTTTGATATGTATATAATTTTTATATTTTTAATAAAAAAATTTACTTTTTTAAAATAATTTATAAGTATTTTCGATTTTTCTTTTTTCTTTTTATATATTTATTCCTGAATTTTTAAAATTATTTTTAGAATTTTTTGTTAATTTCCTAAATTTTCAATTTTTTTTTATATTAAATATTTATAAATTTTAATTATTTTTATATTTTTTTGTGAATTATTTTGAAATTTTTAAATAATTTATAAGTATTTTTTTCTTTTTTCGATTTTTTTTTAATTAGTGGCCACGTGTCGCCATATTATTGGCCCATGGAGGTCATGTGCATGGCACATGGTCTATATAGCCTGAAATATGGCCGAGTTGCAAACTGCAACAAAAATGCGTTATACAGGTTGCAATCGGAAAAAATATTTACTTTGGACTAAAAATGGAAAAAAGGCCAATAGTACAGGTTGCATTCTGTAATTAACCCTTTAAAAATTTCGTCCTCGAAATTGTACTTACTTGGTTTAGGATATTCGGATATTTTGCTAAAATCTCATCTTCTCGTTCCCAAGTAGCTTCTTCCTTTCCATGTCTACTCCACTGCACTAGTACTAAGGGAATCTCTCTATTTCTCAAAGAGTGAACTTTTCTTCCTAGGATAGCAATGGGGTTCTCTTCATAAGTGAGGTTTTTATTGACCTCCAGATTCTCATGATGAATAACGTGATTTGAATCTGGGACATACTTTCTAAGTACTGATACATGAAAGACGTTATGGATATTGGTAAGTTCTGGCGGTAGAGCTAACTTATAGGCGAAGTCTCCAATTCTATCTAGAATCTCCACTGGGCCAATATATCTGGGTTTTAATTTCCCTCTCTTCCCGAAGCGTATTACTCCTTTCATTGGTGCCATTTTGAGAAAAACCTTATCGCCGGTATTGAATTGTAGATCCTTCCTTCGCGTGTCAGCATATGATTTTTGTCGATCCTGGGCAGCCTTGATTCTTTCTCGAATCTTAGTTACTACTCCAATGGTTCTTTCGATGATCTCAGGGCCTAAGATCTTTCGTTCTCCAACTTCATCCCAGTAAATCGGCGACCTACATCTCCTTCCATAGAGTGCTTCATACGGTGCCATCTTTATGGTAGCTTGGTAACTGTTATTATAAGAAAATTCTACTAGTGGCAAATATGTTTCCCAGCTTCCTCCAAAGTCTAGTACACAAGCTCTAAGCATATCTTCGAGTGTCTGTATTGTTCTTTCTGTCTGTCCATCAGTTTGTGGATGATATGATGTGCTGAAGTTGAGCTTTGTCCCAAGGGCCGTTTGTAGACTTCTCCAGAATTTAGAGGTGAAACGAGTATCTCTGTCCGAAACTATGGTCATTGGTACTCCGTGTAATCTAACAATTTCATCTACGTACCGTTGAGCAAGTTGATCCATGTTAAGCGTCATTCTTACTGGTATAAAGTGTGCTGTCTTTGTAAGTCTGTCAATGATCACCCAAATAGCTTCATTCCTTCTTGTTGTTCGTGGCAGTCCAGTAACAAAGTCCATTGCTATGTGTTCCCACTTCCATTCGGGAATCTCTAAAGGGTGTAAGAGTCCTGAAGGCTACTGGTGCTCTGCTTTAACTTGTTGGCACGTTAAACATCTTTCAACAAATTGCCCTATTGATCGTTTCATATTTCTCCACCAATAGATTTCTTTTAGGTCCTTGAACATTTTTGTCCCTCCTGGGTGAGCTGTGTACGGGGTATTGTGAGCTTCTTCAAGAATTTCCTTCCTTATGTCATCATCCTTAGGTACACATAATCTTCCTTCGTATGTTAAAGTCCCATCTGGTGTTACAAAGAACCCCTTGATGGTTCCTGCAGTTGCCCGGTCTTTCATCTTGAGAAGGAATATGTCAATCTTTTGTGCTATCTTTATTCGATCTCTCAAAGTAGGTTGTATGGTTAATGCTGCGATCATAGCACCAGTATGGTCTGACTTCACAAAGTCTAGATTCAACTTAGCAAATTCTATTAATAATAGCTCTTGTTGTGTTGGGAGACTGGCCATATGACTTTCATTTTTCCTACTAAGTGCATCAGCTACGACATTTGCCTTGCCCGGGTGATAGAGGATGGTGCAATCATAATCCTTTACTAGCTCCAGCCATCTTCTTTGGCGCATGTTGAGTTCTTTTTGTGTGAAAAAGTACTTTAAACTCTTATGGTCTGTGTAGATTTCACATTTCCCACCATAGAGGTAATGACGCCATATCTTTAATGCGTGAACAACAGCAGCTAGTTCTAGGTCATGCGTAGGGTAGTTTAACTCATGGGGTTTTAATTGTCTTGAGGCATAAGCGACGACTTTTCCATGCTGCATCAGAACGCATCCTAGTCCTAACTTTGAGGCATCGGTGTAAATGACAAATCCTTTTGATCCGTCAGGGATAGTCAGAACTGGCGCGGTTACGAGTCTCTGCTTAAGCTCTTGAAAGTTATTTTCGCATTCGTCAGTCCAGTGGAACTGGTTGCTCTTCTTTGTCAATTGAGTCAAAGACCTAGCGATCTTCGAGAAATCTTGAATGAATCTTCTGTAGTAACCAGCTAGACCCAGAAAACTTCGGACCTTATTCACATTTTTCGGAGCTTTCCAATTCATTACTGCTTCAACCTTCGCGGGATCCACTTCGATTCCATTAGCCGTGATAATATGGCCTAGAAAAACAACTCGATCTAGCCAAAATTCACATTTGCTAAATTTAGCATAAAGCTTCTCCTGTCGTAAGGTACCTAGTATAGTTCTAAGATGTTTCTCGTGTTGTTCTTTATCTCTTGAGTATACTAGGATATCATCAATGAAAACTATGACAAACTGGTCCAGATAAGGATGGAATACCCTATTCATCAAATCCATGAATACTGCGGGTGCATTTGTCAATCCAAAAGGCATTACTATGAACTCATAATGACCATATCGTGTTCTGAAGGCTGTCTTAGAAATATCACATTCTTTGACCTTGAGTTGGTGGTAGCCCGATCTGAGATCGATCTTTGAGAACACGCTAGCTCCCTTCAGTTGGTCAAAAAGATCTTCTATTCTAGGCAAGGGATACTTATTCTTGATTGTTAGGCGGTTGAGTTCCCGATAATCAATGCACATTCTAAGTGATCCGTCTTTCTTCTTTACAAACAATACAGGGGCTCCCCATGGAGAAACACTTGGCCTGATGAACTTCTTGTCCAGCAACTCTTGAAGCTGTATTTTTAATTCTTGTAATTCCTTAGGCGCCATTTGATAAGGTGCTTTAGATATAGGCGCAGCTCCGGTCACCAACTCTATTGTGAATTCAACCTGTCGATCAGGAGGTATTCCAGGCAACTCATCTGGAAATACGTCCACATAATCTCTCACCATTGGTATATCAGCAGGTGTAACCTTAACAGTATTATTTTCCATGACATTCACAAGGTAGCCCTCACTTCCCTTTTTCCGTAACATTCTTACAACCTTCATTGCTGACACAATACACGGTCTGGTATTAGTTTTGGCTCCGTAGAAGGTGAATTTGGATCCTATTGTTCTTTCAAAATCTATTTCACGCTCAAAGCATCGGATTGTTACTTTATTCTTTGTCAACCAATCTATACCTAAAATAACATCGAAACATTTCATCTCTAATACATATAGATCGGCTTCCAGTTCTTGGTTATCTATCAAAAGATTCACACCAGTCACAATATCCTTAGTCCTAATAGTTTCTCCTGAGGGAATACTTACTGTCAATTCTTCTCCATTTGTATTACCTTTCAGACCTAACTTCCTTTTAAAATCTTCGGATATAAAAGAATGTGATGCACCAGTATCAAACAAAATATATGCCGGAAGGTTGAATACAAGTAGCATACCTGCCATGGTTTCATTCTCCTCCGTTAACTCTTCTTGTGCTAGAGCAAAAACACGTGCCTTCCCTGATTTCTTATCTGGTGCACTAACATTTTGCGGCGCCTTGATCTGTGTATTAGTGCATTCCCAATACCTATGTCCTGGTCGATGACACTTATAGCAAACATTCTTTCCCATCAAACACTCTCCATAGTGGTGCTTATTGCAATTAGGACATATCGGAACTGCATTTGGTCCTGGTCCCCCCCTTGGGTTTGCCCTCTTCACAATGTGGTTAGTCTTATTCCTATCTCTAAAATCCCATTTTCTTTTCCCCGATTGCTCTTGAGGTTTCTGGTTGTATTCTAAATTCTGGCTAAGGGATACAATATGTGCTCGTTCAAACGTTTCATGGTACGCAGGCAGTTTCAAACCCGACACAATACCTCCGATCTCTGGACGCAAACCTCTTGCAAAACGTCTTGCTTTTCTTTCATCTGTATCAACCAAGTGTGGGGCATATTTAGATAATTGATTAAAACGTCTTTCATACTCCATCACTGGAAGGGTTCCTTGCTTCAGATTAACAAACTCAATTTCCTTTTGGTCACGGATAGACTGTGGAAAGTAACGGTCCATCATCATGTTCTTAAAATCATTCCAGGTCATATTTTGCTTTTGTTCATTCGTCATTGTTCGCTCGTGTGATTTCCACTAGTGTCCAGCATCTTCTACAAGTTGAAATATTGCGCACGAAACTTTTTGATTTTCAGTTGATTCCATATGGTCAAAAATTCTTTCAAGCTCAAGAATCCATTCCTCAGCGACCATAGGTCCTTCGCTACCTCTGAATCTTGGTGGTGAAAAACGACGAAATTGCTCTATAATGACATTAGTATTGATACCCTGGTTCTGTGGATGTGGTATATTTTGGTTAGCTGGTATTTGTTGTATGAGTCCTTGTAGAGAGTTTAAGAACTCCCGTGCAAAATCCGCTCCTTGTACTTCAACAGCGGGTGGAGGTTGCCTCTCAGCAGCTGGCCTGACAAATGGTTCATTTTCATTTTGCACATGTTTACGTGGCCTTCCTCGCGCTGCCATACTTTTGGGAGAAGGAGAAATAACACTTAATTATATGCATATATACCTTTGTTTAACATACCGTATAATTTATAAGCAAATCATATACATAAAAGATATGGGGTTTACAAATCTATTAATATATATACAATAAGTACAATGGTTTTAATACTCTAACCCGTACAAAATGTCTATTAGTTTATCATGCTTATACGAGCAAAAAGATAAGCATGATCAAAGGATAACTTATATACATTCCTATTAGCAAAAGGATATTTACGGTCTAGTTATGTACTTAGACATCACTATACAAAAGCTATCAACTATTACTATATGTACATCCTCTAAGTTTCCAACTATATCAGAACCAATTACTGGGACCTGCCTGGTTCTCTGCTGGTGGGGTACGCACACGTCGACCCCTAGATGGTATGCTCTCACCAGGATTGGACCCTATAGACTCATTGGGTTCACTTTCCTCTGAGGGATCCTCTTCCTCCTCATCTTCCTCTATTATGCCTGCTTCTTCTCGCTGCAATCTTGCATATTCCCGATAGAACTCTGCTAGTTCTCTAGCACGCCCAGCAAGACGTTCGTTAGCAACAACCTCCAAACGCTTGCTAGCTGCAATTTCATTATATCGGTCTGCTCTTTGTTTCTGGTTTTCAGCCTCTCTTTTCATTCGATCAGCAGTAGTGAGACATCTTTGTCGGTTCTTGACAGCTACTGCCAGGCGTAGTCCAAAGTGTTTATAATCAATAACTGGTCCAATAATAGAGTCCACCGTAAGCATGTTATCATAAATCCAACGGGCGATGGGTCTAAGGGATGGCAAGATAGTTTCTCTTAGGTGCACTGCTGCCTCCTGCTCGCTAATATAGTGTCCCTCGCGTATGGCATTACTACGGCGTCCCTGTAACATGATAATATACTCTTCTATGTTTTGATGTGCTCCCTGCCTAGACCCCTGGTAAATAGATATTGCAGGTAACGGCACATCTCTATCAGCAAGTATTCTGTGTCTATATATTACTTGTTTTCTCGCCGTTTGCCTTCTACGAACCATCCTATCATAAAGAAGAAATATGGATCAAAATCTCTAATTTGGTTTCCTAATTGGTGGTAAAATTTCAAGGACATTTCACAAGTATCATGTTATTTTATGAAATGTAAATTCGTAATAAAACATTTCCAAATCATACAAACTAATAGTAAAATATACATACCTTGGAGTGAGTGTCGGTTTGTTGGCAAAGTCACGGTTCCCCTTGATTTTATTTTATAAACCAAGTATACAGAAAAGTAGACCCGCTCTGATACCACTCTGTAACGCCCCAATCCCATTAACTCGGAATTGAAGTGCTACTAAATTTTTCTTTTCTTTTGATTAAGTAATAAATAAATAAAAAAAGTGCGAAAGCGTGACATGAAATATTTATCGGATAAAAGTAGAAATTTTATTGACAATAATACACTGCCAAAACGTATTTACACTAGAGGTTCCAAAGTTTCTCAGAAAATGAAAACACCCGGATTCAGTGACATGTAAACTTATTTGTATACATTGAAGTGGCAAAAACATCTTAAAGTTGCGGGTAGGAAAATGAACCCGGTGACCTTTGCCGCAACAGCCCCGCCACCTCGCTCAACTAACCTGAAGATTTGTAATTATGGGCATGAGTATAAACTCAGTGGGAATTTGTAAGCAGTTATACTAACGAAGGTGCACAATAATAAACACATCCTTGACTTAGGAGCCCATCTTACGACTCAAAAGCCATATTGCTAGACTAGGGGGCCAATCTTACGACTCCCAAGCCCTACTCAAAAGCCAATCTTACGACTTAAGAGGTATCATATCATAAGCCCGAAGGCAAACATATTTATCAAAGTACAAGTTCAGTAGCATAATATACTTACAAATAGCCCAGTCACCCACCTTGTTTTGCTTGCTTTAAAATAGTTGAGTCGTGTATGTCCTAGGCCCGACCTGCACTACACCTAGCACATGTTGTTTAATTAATTAGTATTACTTATCGGGTTTAGTATTTTCAAAGTGATTAAGTGTGGTACAATATCCTTGGATTATGTCTATCTTTTACAATTTCTAATACATAAATCAAGTCGTAATAAATTATAGTCCTAAATTAAAAGGCCTAACTATTTTATTAAATTTAAATTATTGATTACATTAATAAATATTTTAAACTAACTAACATGCATCTTAAACATTAACTATTTAATACAATCTTAAGAAAATAGCTAAATCTATAAATCTACTTAAATCAAGAAAATAATTAAATTCCTAAATTTATATAAACTATAAATGACGATGACAATAATAATAAAAAAAGACTATTAAAGAAAACATACCTCAAAAGATTTTAATACTATTCGACAACTTCCCAAAACACCGGTCCGAGTGTTGTCGAAAATAAACTGATAAGGACCTCCTAGTTAAAGGAAATCCAATATATATTCAATGAAATGTTTACTTATTAATTCTAATACATAACCTACTATCTATTTATATAGAAATTTTCTTAAATTTTTCAAAGTTATTTTCGATGTGGGATTATAACTTTGGATGTGAACAATGCAAATCTTATATGTAAAGCATATAATTATGACATACTTGCCGGTAGTCTCATTTTCTAAATATAGTATATTTAACTTTCCTACTAAGATTAGTATGTTGCTATTATATTATTATTTTATTATATACTTTACTTTAGTTGTGTGTGTGTATATATATAGTATATTATTATTACGTATTATATAGTTTAGTTAGTTAGGTTAATATATAATATAATATGTTATAAATTAAATATGTTTCTTATTTCTTATACCCGATGTTAATTTTAGGTTTCTATTATATATTTTTAATTTTCATCCTTTCGGTGCTAGGAGTGCAGTTGACCTGGTATACCGCGGTCACACTTATTTGCCAAAATAAAATCATAAATCAAATAACTTTGCAATTTAAAATAAAATAAAATTGGTAACAATATTTTAAAATGCAATCAATGTATTTTATTGCGTTTCAAAGATTCGGGGTATCACAGTCTCCCCTACTTTTAAAAATGGGTTAATTACAAAATGCAACCTGTACTATTGGCCCTTTTTCCATTTCTAGTCCAAACTAAATATTTTTTCTGATTGTAACCTGTATAACACGTTTTTGTTGCAGTTTGCAACTCCGGCCATATTTCAGGTTATATAGGCCATGTGCCATGCACATGACCTTCATGGGCCAATAATATGGCGACACGTGGTCACTAATAACAAAAAAAAAAAAAATCGAAAAAAAAGAAACAAATACTTATAAATTATTTAAAAATTTCAAAATAATTCATAAAAAATATAAAAATAATTTAAATTTATAAATATTTAATATAAAAAATAAAAAAATATTTTGAAAATTTTAAAATTCAAGAAACTAACAAAAAATTCTAAAATAATTTTAAAAATTCTGAAAATAAATATAAAGAAAAATCGAAAATACTTTTATTTTGACAAAAAACTGAAAAAATTGTAAATTATTTAAAAAATTAAAATAATTTATTAAAAATATAAAATTATATAAATTTCTAAATAATTTTATTTAAAAAATTAAAAAAAATTGAAAATTTTAAAATTCAAGAAATTAACAAAAAATCTAAAATTTATTTTAAAATTTCTAGAACTAAATATAAAATTTGAATAATTATTTTGAAAATTTTAAATTCATTTAAAATCCAAATAATTAAAAAAGATTACTTCTGAAAGCTATTTTAAATGAATTTGGGAATTGAGAATTAAATTTCCAATTCCTCTCCATTTTTTTTACGCGCGCATAGAACAATAATAATTATCATGGACAGTAGAAGTGTGGGTCTTCTCTGAAGACCTGGCTTCTCGGCCTAATGAAACTCGACAGCTATTCAAGCGGCAAGACAACGACGGAACTGCGAAAGGGAAGGCCAGCTTCTCTTTTCTTTTTTCTATTTCTATTTCTAGTTTGACGTCTGCACCGGACAGCTGAATCTCCTTCAATGTGTCCGCCAACGAGAGAATTTTAAAATTCAGGAAATTAAAAAAAAAATTATTCTTAAAATTCTAAAAATTTTAAAATTCAGGAAATTAACAAAAAAATAAATTAGATTTATGTTAATTTCCCGAATTTTAAAATTTTCAATTTTTTTTTTCATTTTTTATATAAAATTATTGAATTTTTTATATAATTTTATATTTTTAATGAAAAATTTAAATTTTTTAAAATAATTTACAATTTTTTCGATTTTTTTCAAAATAAAACTATTTTTGATTTTTTTATATATATTTTCAGAATTTTTAAAATTAATTTTAGAATTTTTTTTTGTTAATTTCCTGAATTTCAAAATTTTTGGAATATTTTATTTTTTTATATAAAATTATTTTGATATGTATATAATTTTTATATTTTTAATAAAAAAATTTACTTTTTAAAAATAATTTATAAGTATTTTCGATTTTTCTTTTTTTTATATATTTATTCCTGAATTTTTAAAATTATTTTTAGAATTTTTTGTTAATTTCCTAAATTTTCAATTTTTTTTATATTAAATATTTATAAATTTTAATTATTTTTATATTTTTTTGTGAATTATTTTGAAAATTTTAAATAATTTATAAGTATTTTTTTCTTTTTTCGATTTTTTTTTAATTAGTGGCCACGTGTCGCCATATTATTGGCCCATGGAGGTCATGTGCATGGCACATGGTCTATATAGCCTGAAATATGGCCGAGTTGCAAACTGCAACAAAAATGCGTTATACAGGTTGCAATCGGAAAAAATATTTACTTTGGACTAAAAATGGAAAAAAGGCCAATAGTACAGGTTGCATTCTGTAATTAACCCTTTAAAAATTTCGTCCTCGAAATTGTACTTACTTGGTTTAGGATATTCGGATATTTTGCTAAAATCTCATCTTCTCGTTCCCAAGTAGCTTCTTCCTTTCCATGTCTACTCCACTGCACTAGTACTAAGGGAATCTCTCTATTTCTCAAAGAGTGAACTTTTCTTCCTAGGATAGCAATGGGGTTCTCTTCATAAGTGAGATTTTTATTGACCTCCAGATTCTCATGATGAATAACGTGATTTGAATCTGGGACATACTTTCTAAGTACTGATACATGAAAGACGTTATGGATATTGGTAAGTTCTGGCGGTAGAGCTAACTTATAGGCGAAGGCTCTAGATGCCAATTGATAAAATTTGAGCCCCTAATTCACTAGATGTTGTACAAGGTATTGCAACACTTAATACAGGCCATTCTAGATTGAACAAGTTTCAGTACAAAACTTCAACAGAGTATAAGACTTTATCCAAAAACTAGGCAAACAAAAGCCTAATCATCTTTTATCATACTTAAGTTTTGTACAATGATCATCTAAACCAAAAGGATTGAATGAACAAGACAATCTTTCAATCTTTTCCTCTCTACAAAGTTCTAACACACTAACAAAAAGAATATCACAAACTGAAATTCTCTCAAACCCTCACAAGATATAAGTGAGTCAGTTTGTAGAAAGCTTCACAATCTCTCGAATGGTGATCCTTCACACTAAATCCTTTTCCCTATCTTTTTTCTCCACACGCGACTTGAATTTATTTTCTCTTTTTATACTTGATCTCCTGACGGTTTTCTGAGGATAAGGACAAGAAAGGAAAACCAACGCCCAAAATCTGTTTTCTAAAGTAATAGTTTTTTATTGTTGTTGTTAGTTAAGTTTGGATAACGTTTAGTTTCTTAAGCCTTATCCATACTTATCTGATCAGTATTATCAATATATATAAGAATATAAAACAAGAATAATATAAAAATAGGAAAACAAGGTTACACAGCAAGGTGAAAACAATATAAGAGACAATCTACAAAAGTGGTTCACAAAGTGTAGCAACACTTAGTGTTGAAACACTTTGTGATTACCAGTTTCTCACAAAAATATTGATTATTTTGTTTATAGTCCATTTTCCACCTAAATGGATTTTTTGTTCAACCTTTTGCTATTAAAGTTTTTTATGTCAACAAAAATATACTGTATAAACATGTTATTTCAAAATTATTCATATAATTATCTTAAGATTATTAACTTCTTAAGCTGTGTTTGTAATTTCTGACAGAATACGAAAGCGCAATACCGATTCAATATGATTTACGTCACAATACATAGACAACATGATATGATAAGACACAACACGACAACCACAATTTACTAAAACGAATTGATGACAATTTTTTAAATAAATAAGATTTATTATCATTTTTATATATGTCAATAATAAAATAAGATACAAAATATGATACATAATTCAAACACGATATAATAGTACAATTCAATTATAGTTTCATAATTATATTACTATTAATAATAATTATTTTAATATCATCAAAAATATTATAAAATCGTGTAATGTACGGATAAAGTACTAGTGATAATTCAAATAACAGATGAGACATATATTTTATGTTTTATTCCAAATTATTCATTAGGCTTATTAATAAATACATGACATACATTAGAAGGAACAAAAAAGATAGAATTCAAATTGAAATAGAAGATTCAATTTGCACAATATATACCATGCAATTATTAATGTAAAAAAAAAGGGAATAACAATCTCATATATGTATGTGTATCTAAGGACCATGAAACAAATTTAAAGTGTGTCTTATATATGTGTCTATTATACGTACTAGAGTGAGTCTTGTATATAGCAGCCACATGGTGTGACGAAACATTATTTTACAGAAAAAGTAATACATTTACAAATAAAAGTGATATTATAACTTTCGCTACAAAAAGTGATCATGTAGCTACAAGATCACTTTTTGGCTATGATCACTTATTGGCTGCCACACATATTATATATGTCTTAATTTTGAATATTACTTATACACGTGATGTATAATGATTGTTTTAGAATATAAGATGAAAATAGAAGATGGTGCAGCCGGCCTTGTGTTTAGTCTCCCATTCTGTTTTTTATTAGATAAAAAAATTAAATTACATAATTGATGACATATAGCTAGGATTACCTACAAAGTACAAGTCACGTTGAACATAACATGAGTAGCAATAGTTGTAGTTTTGGTATGCATTTTATTTTATGAGGTCAAAACGTCATGCCTCGCACGTATTTAAATCTCCAACGCGCCATTTCAGCATCAACTATATATCCAACCCATATAGGCACACCACCTTCACACCACCTCCATTTCTATCCAAAATCACCACCATGAACCCCTACGGCAAGCTCAACGAAGCCGAACAAGAGCGCCTCGTCCGACGCACAAAAACGCGAACAAGGATCACAATCATCGCCATTTCTTCCATTGTTCTCGTTGCTGTAATAGTCGTATCAGTGGTGGTTGGAGTTTCTCAGACCAAAGATAACAAATCTAAGGTCGACGATTATCAACCCCTTTCCTCCTCCATCAGAGCTATTTGCAATCAAACACTTTATCCCGATTCGTGTTACAACAGCCTGGCCTCTCTTGTCAAGTCTGGCAAACCCAACCCCCAATACTTGTACAAATTATCAGTTCAAGTCGCCATAGATGAACTCTCCAAAGCCTCCAACAGCATCAAAAGGTTAAACATCACAGACCAAAGAATGCTAGCAGCAGTACAAAGTTGCCAAGAGCTGTTTTCTCTCTCATTAGATCATCTCAATAACTCGCTCTCCATAAAAGACATGAAATTGTTGGAAGCGTTCGATGATCTTAAAACATGGCTGAGTTCCGCAGGCACGTATCAGCAAACGTGCATAGACGAACTCGAAAGCGCGTCGAGTGGACTCACCACTTTTTTACATCAAAGTTTCAACAAGTTAAGTGAGTATACTAGCAACAGTTTAGCTATGATTAGCTCATTTGAAGATTCCATTAATGCATTGGGGGGAAGACGACGACGTTTGATGAGTTCTGGTGAGTGGGTGTCGGGTAAGGACAGGAGACTGCTGCAAGCCCCGAGTTGGAAAATAAAGGCTGACGTGGTGGTGGCGAAAGATGGATCCGGGAAATACAAGACGATCGGAGAAGCGCTAAACGAAGTAGGTGAGAAGAGTAAGAAGAGATTTGTTATATATGTGAAGAAGGGAATTTACGTTGAGAATGTTAGGGTTGAGAAGTCAAAGTGGAATGTGATGATGGTTGGTGATGGCAAGAATGCAACCATTGTTTCCGGCAGCCTTAATGTTGTTGATGGAACTCCCACATTCCAATCTGCTACCTTTGGTACCAAACCTTTTACTTTCAATTTTATTATATAGTTTAGTTTCATGAAGTCGTGATTTATGCATTCTTTTGTTTAGCTGTATTTGGGCAAGGATTCATTGCTCGTGACATGGGATTCACCAACACGGCGGGGCCAGCCAAGCACCAAGCAGTTGCCCTAATGTCGACTGCCGACCTCTCAATCTTCTACCGATGCAGCTTCGATGCATACCAAGACACTCTCTATGCACACTCCAATCGCCAATTCTACCGTGAGTGCGACATATATGGCACGGTGGACTTCATCTTTGGAAACTCAGCAGTAGTCATTCAAAACTGCAACATCCTGCCGAGGAAGCCCATGTTGGGCCAACAGAATACCATCACGGCCCAAGGCAAGATAGACCCAAACCAAAACACTGGTATCTCAATCCAAAACTGTACCATTTGGCCCACCGCAAACCTCACCGGGGTCAACACATTCTTGGGCCGGCCCTGGAAGAATTACTCTACTACTGTTTTATTTCACAACATGATCAACAGTTTCATTCATCCAAAGGGCTGGCTCCCCTGGACTGGTACTTCGGCCCCTCATACCATTTTTTATGCTGAGTTCCAAAACTTTGGGCCGGGTGCTCTCACCAAGAATCGGGTCAACTGGAGCGGGTTGAAGCTCAATCTTACTGCAACTCAACTCAAAAAGTTCACAGTTGGACAATTTATTAACGGGGATAAATGGATCCCCCCCACAGGTCTTACCTATAAATCAGGCCTTTAACCCGGACTTTGAATTCTAAATTCTTCATTTTCTCATATTTGTAATTCAATGTTTCCTATCAATTTTTTTTTTTTTTTTTTAACATTTATGGTCCTTAACTTTTTGTCCTTTCTGTGATTCTAATTGAATTAATTGATTTGAATAAAAAAAAGCATTGATCAGAGTATACATTGTATGCTTTTGTTTACAATTCCTGATTGAGGTGGAGTTGGTGAGAATTAATTTCTGATTACAGCCTGCATTATAAGGTGCTCAACTAATTGAGTTATCATCAATCCGAATGTATTGTATGCTCGTGGGGAAGATTGCGTGTCTATTTTGATTTCTACTTGTTTGCATCCTATTTTCATTCTACTGACATATCTATATATATAAATTTTCCTTCCTTTTAAAAATTTATTGCTGAATTGGTTTGTTCCATTATATTTTTTCTCAAAAGAATCATTAATATTAAATTATTTTGTTTCATGACGTCGTCGTTTTAGGTGGGTCTTTGGCAAAGAATATTATCATTGTTGTATTGAGCAGAGATGAAACCAAATGTCAAAGAAAAAAAGAGAAGAAATAGAAGCAACATAAATATTCTTTTTTTTTTTTTTTAATTGAGAAAACATTACTTTTTAAATATTAAAGATCTCTGTATTAGTGCATGTTAGTCGAGCTGATTTACTCAACTTTTTCCATGCTATGATTTTGAAGATCTCTGTATTAGTACATCGTTAATTAGGCCCTAAAAATTGAAGCTACTGGCTGTTAGGCCTTGATGCTACACCTAGAGTAAAATAGTGTACTAGGTTCTACATCCACTCTTAGCGATACAATTTTTAGTGTTAATTAACGATGAATGATATATCTACTGTGCTACTTTAGGGCCTTATTTGGTAGTAGTGTGTGTGTATATATATAAAAGAGGGGTGAGAGCTCTCAATAGGCAGTTTAGCAGGGTGTTGGCTCATAATATTACGTATCATATGGTGTGCTATGTTTTAGTGTTATATACACACATTTGTTTGATACCCCATATAATAGTCTAGCTAATGAAATATAATAAAAGAAAATTACACTTATCCTCTCCACTTAAAAAATTCACTTGTTATCAAAGTCACTGTTGTTGTAATATTTATAGGACCAATTTGGCAAGATTAATAAACAAGTTGTAAGAGTATCATACTATCGGGCCTCGTAGTGAAGGATTTTAATAAAAGACTATCAAACAATAGTTAGAGCATGATAATATCACTACGTAATCCTCATAAAAGCTACCAAATGAGCCCTAGGTGCAGTATATTGCAAGAAACTCCCTCAAGGTGTTGCCTCCAAAAAGATATATGTTGAACATGTTGGGCTTGGAGCTTGACTATGTATAAGCCCATGATGCTTAGGGCTTGGTTTTATATTATATATATGATGAACGTAAAAAATATCGTTTTTCTTGCACTTTTCACTTTCATATTTTGTAGGAAATTACGTGTAATTGATATGTTCATGTGCGATTTCGTGCTTTATTGTATTTTCGGGTTGATTTTTCTTTTTAATATAATTTGATGCACTTTTGGGTGTTTTTGAGTCATATTTTGAAGGTTAGGAAATCGAAAGAAATTTAGAAGATTGTTCAAGTCCATTTTTACACTCTAGCCCGCATCTCGAGGCCCAAACGGGCCCAAAATGGGTCGGGGTCAGACCCAAACTGAAGATCATCAAGTCACGAGTAAAAGTCGTGAAGGAGTCGAGCCGAGAAAATAGATGAAAATGCCTCAAATTGGAGAAAGAAAGAAGAAGAGGTCGATCGCGCATATGCCACGTTCCAACCCGCAAATTGAGGCCCAAACGAATCCGAATCAGACCCAAAAAGAGTTCAAATCGAAGTTTGTTGAGTCACGAACAAAATCCGTGAAGTTTATCAGTGAAGGGGTCGAGTCGAGAATACGAGAGGAAGGGCTCCGACACGGCGACAAAAGACGGAGGTGCAAAGCTGGAAACTGAACCGGACCAACAGCCGGACCACCTACCGGACCGGCCGGACCACCGGCTGTCAGTCCGGAATCGAACCGGGAACCACCTGCTAGACCACCTACCGACCCGGCTGCCGGACCAGCAGCGGTACTTGTAGTTCTCGCACGCTTCTCCTGTTTCGCGCAGTCTTCATTTATTGGCTGTAACTTCTTCGTCCGAGTTCTGATTCGAGTGATTCAAGCGGCCACGTATAGCCAAGAGGAAGACCTACAAATTTAATGTATGGACTGTGAGCCAAGTCTAAGCTAATTATTCCTAGAATTTGCGTGAAGGTCGAGTCAAGTGCACGAAGGGGGGTTCGACCACCAACTTATAATCCCTTGTGTTTTAAATTACTTTTTTGACTATTTTACCCTTACTTATAGGGACCTTTTCAGCAAATTTTCCATCTTTGTATGTGTGGAGAGTGGGTGTATATAAATACCCCCTCTCCCTTTATTCCAAACATCTTGTAATTCATTCAACAATTCATTTTTAATTTCAGTTTTTCACACTTCTATTTACTCTCTCTCTAGGATTGTTTTCTCTCCCTTCTCTCTAGAATAGAACTAGGGTTCTTCTTTTTGTTCTTGAGAAATCCATTAGGGTTCTTAAGTATTATTGAAGGATTTTCGGGGCTTGCGCAAGAGAATCGGGATTGGAGTAAATACGAGCATGAATTGAAGATTATCAACATCATTCTAAATCAAGACTAAGCTTTCTTCTCCCATTATTAATCTTTAATCTTTCTCTCATTATATGCTTGGGTCTTGCATTTATTATGGTTGTTGGATGATTTTCATGAATTGTGAGTAGTTATTTGTGGTTTCTAGGGTTGGGAGTAGCCCAACCCTAGGGTTTATTGCTTTTATTAATTGTTGATTGGATTTTGGGGATTATTTATGATTGGAATTGATATTGCGGGTTTGTATGTCTAGGAGTAGCTAACCTCGAGTATATTGGTTCTCCTAGAGGGTCCATGGAGGACGACGGGAGAACCCGAATCGTATATATTGATCTCGATTGGATGTCCTAGGGCCTAGCCCCCTAGGCAATATCCACTTGGGGTGGACATTTTAGGATTAATTAGGTTATCTTCATAATTTACTTACCCCGGGTCGTAATAATTCCGTTATTGTCTTGAATAATTGGAATTAGAGTGAATTAGGCGATAACTCTTTAATTTGGCGAATCTCTTTTGTTACTTGTTTGGATTTCTAAATTGGAACAAAAACCTTCTATCATAACTCCTTAGTTTAATCGATGATTAGTAGGCGTAACCCTAGGTAAGGTGAAACCATGCCTTAGAAGCCCATTTTCTGGTTGAGAGTATCTTTTATTTAGTTGTTATTTGATTTATGTTTGACTAGTAATTAGTCAATCTCTACATTTCCAATTAGCCTAACTTAGTTAATTGATAAGACCTTCGGTGTGTTCCACGAGAGTATCCTCTTTGTGGTTCGACAATCTTTTATACTACCACTGTCACAAGCCGTACGCTTGCGGTTTGAGAAAGGTGTTCGAATCGTAATAATTTAGAGCGGTTTACGGGACAAGTTCAATAAAGTCATCTGATGTACTTGTAACTTGATACTCTCTAGAAGATATTAAAAGTTCTTGGTTTGGTAGCATCCCAAATGTAGTGAATTCTTTGACAAACTGGGTAAACAATTTTGTGTGTTCTTTTCATTCTTGTTTTTTGTTTTCTTTCCCGTCATCATAACTTATATCCAGAACTAGTATCAAGAGCTCTTGGTTAAGTGCCGGTGGGAGCAAATATGATGGGTGAAGGAAAATCGCTAATTGAAAAGTTTGACAAAATATATTTTGCTTTCTGGAAGACGCTGATTGATGATTACTTGTACGATAAAGATCTGTATCAACCCCTGGGTGAGAAACTAGAGGATATGAAAGATGATGAATATAAATTGTTGGATATGAAGGCGCTAAGTGGTACACGTGTTTCGTGCACGCACTTTAGGGCACTTTTAGTGTCATTTTAGTATCAATAATGTGCATAATCACGTGTATTTAGTGCTTTTATACTCTCATGGGCAAAATAATGTGTTTGTGCGATTTTTGTGTTAAAACAGGTGAAAACGGGTCGAAAAAGAACCTCAAACGACCGCGGAGTCGAGGGATCGATCGAGGCAACAAAAAGAAGGGTTAATTGAAGATCTCGGCCGAGACAGGACTCAAATCTCGGCCGAGATGAGTCTCCAGGGCATTTATGAAGAGTTGGGCAGAAAGAAGATCTCGGCCGAGACACACAACAGATCTCGGCCGAGAAATGTTGCCAGAGAATTTCAAAGTTTTTCAATGACCCAGATCTCGGCCGAGATGATACTTAATCTCGGCCGAGATAGCCTTTCGACCCATAAACCCTTGAAAACCCCTTTTCACGTCTCGACCGAGACACACTCCCGTCTCGGCCGAGATTAAGTACCCTGTTTTAAAATCCTGAATGCGATTTTGCCTATTTTCGACTAGCATTTTCTCTCCTTATATATATATATCATCCCATTCGAATTTAACCTAACCCTAATAACTTAGAACAACCTAGAACCCATCCCCCACACATAATCAGCCACTTTTCTCCATTGGAAGCAAGGAAATGGAAGGGGGTTGAAGATCTTGATCTTCAACCCCTAACCTTTGGTTCTTTCTATCCTATTTTCATGTTTTCTTTAATTTTCTGTTATTTTATCTTTGTATTAGGTAAAATGGGTGGCTAGCACCCTTAGTTCACTCTTGATTATTGTGGAACCTTGAGTTCAAGACATTTATGTGATTATTACGGTTAATGTTACCGAAAATATTGTGTATTCAAGTGTTTTGTGTTATTTGCTGTTATTGACTCACATTTATGAATTTATTATTGGATTGATCACCCTTTAAGGGATTTGTGAATGTGTTGCTAGAATAGGAGATTACTATCCGTAATTGTAGGATTTCCGATTCCCGAGTAGCAAACAATAATTATTTATTGGTGATAACACAAAGTTTAACCTCTAAAACCGAGCTTGCGAGTTTTATGTTGAATTTATCTCGTTGTCCTAGTGTTTAATGCATTTGGTGATTGAATCTAAGAGAGTTTTTTCGAGGATTCGGTTAAACTGAATAGGGTTAGTCGAAGAGCTTGCTTTGATTAACTAAGATTAAGGGATAACAAGGCTATTAGAGCTTGTTAATAGTCTTGAGATAAGGGCTAGAATCACAATTGAATAGGGCATTGACAATAGTTACATAAATCGTCTAAAACCTCGGTGAAACATGATCAAGGGTGAATCGTTTTGTTATTTAAAAACCAAAAACCTATAAAAATCTCTTTATTTGTCTTTGTTTATTTAGGTAGTTGTTATTTCATTAACCCCCCACTTCTTTATTGTTTTCTAGCTTATTTACTTTATGTTTCTTCATAATAATAGCTTAACACATAAAAGCAAAATTTGTTCGACCTTTCCTCGTGGGATCGACCCTTGCTTGCCACTCTACTAGTTAGAGTAGTCGGTAAGGTTTAAGTGTATCTTCATACACGATTTAATTTGGTAGTCGGAAACGACGCTACCCAAATTTTGGCGCTGTTGCCGGGGAATGGTTTAGAACGATTTTGTTTTATGTGTTAAGCGTTAGTTTTATTTACATAGCTAGTTGTTTGTTATGTTTATATAAATAGCATCCGTCGAGCCAACGACGTTAAACAAAGGCGCTTGTCGGGAGGCAACCCGACGGTATCTTTTAATATTTGCGTTTTTCAAATTCCTAGTTAGTTGTTTAATAAATGCCTTGTGGCATATTTGATGTTTTTGTTAAGAAATATGCAGGTATAAATTAGAATAATCAAGAGATAGCATAAAGTGGAGGTGAAGGGGAGCAAAATGAAGGAAAAATGCAGGGGAGGCCATCTCGGCCGAGACATACAACATCTCGGCCGAGACCCACTGTGAGCCAATTGCTATCTTTTGCTTATTTTGGTTATGTTGATATGATCTTTATTGAATTTTGATACCTTGCATATTTTTAGGAGTAAGATTATTTCTGTTAAGTTAGTTAGTTGGTTTGTTAATAATTGGTTGAATTCGACGAGCACCAACTTGTATTCTTCTTTTTCCACAAACTTAGTCCGCAACTAAGTTTGGGGAGGGGTTGAGATTCGTACAAATTGGTAGCTCGAGAAAGCAATTGGATGAGTTTAGGAAAGAAAAATGTGGCATTGATTAATGATGAAAAATTTTGACAAATATTTTTGAAAGAAGCACATGGTAGAGTATGATAGACTTGTTGAAACAAAATTGAACATACACTCAAAACTTTTGATCAAAATTGCAACCGAGTGAGTTTTTGAGCCTTAGAAGATACTTCCATCTTTGGAGTAATTTAAACTTTCTTTCGGTGTGAAATTCATTGAGTGCATTTAGTTGTTTCTAGAACTTGCCTTGATTCTCTATTTTGCATGAGTCGGTGCATTGTGTGACTTTGAAAATGATCTTAGGCAATCCTTGATTTGAGCCTACTTTCAAGCTTGAAAACACATCCTTTTTACCTAATTTGATATTGTCTCTAGTTGAGCCCCTTGAGCTTTTAGCCTCTTGTTTGACAGCCCAACTCTACAAGCCGAAACCCTTTCAATTAGCCTTTGAACCTAATTGGACTATTTGAGTATGAGGGAGGTGGTTGGAAGGTAGTCGGGTATTTTGGGATTGAAAGGGGTAATCTATGGGGATTATTGAAGGGTGAAAAGAGATAAAACACTAGGCAAAGAATCGAGAATACTAGTTTCTCTCCAATGTTTGTTTATATTTGTTGAAAAAAAAAAAAAAAAGAGAAAAATCGAAAAAATCGAAAAATCAGAAAAACAAAAGAAAAAGTTAGTTGTATATACTCAATTGTTGCTTTTGATTTGGAGAGGCTAGTATTATAAATGCCTTTCGACAGATGTTCTCAAGGTTGTAGAAATTCAAAAGAAAATACACTCCAAAGGAGAATTGAGAAAGCATTTAGGTTGTGGACTTTGTGGTAAGGAGAAGAAATCAATTTTTGGGATTGGTTTACTGAGGAAGTAAAGAGTGAGGTTGAGTGACCATTTTTTGAGGGGTAGATGAGATTAGCTAACTCATTTAGTCCGTTTTATAGTCACTTATACCAGAAATTGGAGAAGAAATCGATTCTTGGGATTGGTTTACTAAGGAAGTAAAGAGTGAGGTTGAGTGACCATTCTTGAGGGGTAGATGAGTAGTGCACGACTCATTTAGTCCATTTTATAGTCACTTATACCATAAATTTTCCCACCTTACCCCAAACCAACATTACAACCTATTAAAGACCTTTTTGATTCTTTGTCACACATGCCGGTATACATCGAAGTTTAGATGATCGGCAAGCTTATGGTAGGCATTTTATGCATTTCAATGTGAGCGTATACACTTCCCTTTTTATACACTTGAGAGTCGAGAGTTACACTCACCATGTGAGGATCTTAAGTTTAGAGTGTTTTGTCTCGAGAGTAGTGGATCTAGTCTATCACATATGCTCGCTTTTATCATGATCGCTTACTCTTTCTTATGAAAATTCTGAAATCAAATGCCACTAAACTTTGCCCTAAACACGTGTCCTTTTGTCTTTCTCTTTATTGTTCGGGACGAACAAGTTTTAAGTTTGGGGAGATTTGGTACACGTGTTTCGTGCACGCACTTTAGGGCACTTTTAGTGTCATTTTAGTATCAATAATGTGCATAATCACGTGTATTTAGTGCTTTTATACTCTCATGGGCAAAATAATGCGTTTGTGCGATTTTTGTGTGAAAACAGGTGAAAACGGGTCGAAAAAGAACCTCAAACGAACGCGGAGTCGAGGGATCGATCGAGGCAACAAAAAGAAGGGTTAATGGAAGATCTCGGCCGAGACAGGACTCAAATCTCGGCCGAGATGAGTCTCCAGGGCATTTATGAAGAGTTGGGCAGAAAGAAGATCTCGGCCGAGACACACAACAGATCTCGGCCGAGAAATGTTGCCAGAGAATTTCAAAGTTTTTCAATGACCCAGATCTCGGCCGAGATGATACTTAATCTCGGCCGAGATAGCCTTTCGACCCATAAACCCTTGAAAACCCCTTTTCACGTCTCGGCCGAGACACACTCCCGTCTCGGCCGAGATTAAGTACCCTGTTTTAAAATCCTGAATGCGATTTTGCCTATTTTCGACTAGCATTTTCTCTCCTTATATATATATCATCCCATTCGAATTTAACCTAACCCTAATAACTTAGAACAACCTAGAACCCATCCCCCACACATAATCAGCCACTTTTCTCCATTGGAAGCAAGGAAATGGAAGGGGGTTGAAGATCTTGATCTTCAACCCCTAACCTTTGGTTCTTTCTATCCTATTTTCATGTTTTCTTTAATTTTCTGTTATTTTATCTTTGTATTAGGTAAAATGGGTGGCTAGCACCCTTAGTTCACTCTTGATTATTGTGGAACCTTGAGTTCAAGACATTTATGTGATTATTACGGTTAATGTTACCGAAAATATTGTGTATTCAAGTGTTTTGTGTTATTTGCTGTTATTGACTCACATTTATGAATTTATTATTGGATTGATCACCCTTTAAGGGATTTGTGAATGTGTTGCTAGAATAGGAGATTACTATCCGTAATTGTAGGATTTCCGATTCCCGAGTAGCAAACAATAATTATTTATTGGTGATAACACAAAGTTTAACCTCTAAAACCGAGCTTGCGAGTTTTATGTTGAATTTATCTCGTTGTCCTAGTGTTTAATGCATTTGGTGATTGAATCTAAGAGAGCTTTTTCGAGGATTCGGTTAAACTGAATAGGGTTAGTCGAAGAGCTTGCTTTGATTAACTAAGATTAAGGGATAACAAGGCTATTAGAGCTTGTTAATAGTCTTGAGATAAGGGCTAGAATCACAATTGAATAGGGCATTGACAATAGTTACATAAATCGTCCAAAACCTCGGTGAAACATGATCAAGGGTGAATCGTTTTGTTATTTAAAAACCAAAAACCTATAAAAATCTCTTTATTTGTCTTTGTTTATTTAGGTAGTTGTTATTTCATTAACCCCCCACTTCTTTATTGTTTTCTAGCTTATTTACTTTATGTTTCTTCATAATAATAGCTTAACACATAAAAGCAAAATTTGTTCGACCGTTCCTCGTGGGATCGACCCTTGCTTGCCACTCTACTAGTTAGAGTAGTCGGTAAGGTTTAAGTGTATCTTCATACACGATTTAATTTGGTAGTCGGAAACGACGCTACCCACTAAGCGTGATACACTTATCTCTGTCTAGGGACGTTGCGCTCCATACAGTCAAATAAAAAATCGTCAAGGAGATACTGGAGACGTTGTCAGAGATGTACAAGAAGCCATCAGCGGTGAACAAGGTTCATATGATGAGACGCTTGTTCAATCTAAAGACGACAGAGAGTACTGCAATCGTCAATCATCTCAACAAATTAAATAGGATAATAGTCCAATTGAGTTTGGTTGAGGTCAAGTTTGATGATGAGGTACAAGTCTAATTTTTTATCTTCTTTACCAAAAAGTTGGAGTACGGTTATTGTTGTTAGTACTTCAACATGGAATGTGAAACTTAAGTTTGACGAAGTTAGAGATTTGCTAATAAGTGAAGAAATTCCAGGAAGGAATCGAGTATAACGTCAAGATCAACTTTGGGCACGCGAAATAGAGGCAGATCAGATTCAAGGTCGGCATCAAATCGAGGTTGATCAAAGTTGAGAGTTAGCTAGGAGTAAGATGAAATCGGATACGAGTTTGATTGAGTGCTCTAATTGTGATGAATATAGTCAGTACAAGAACTAGTGCATGGCACCGTTGAAGAATGACAAATCAGCAAATGTTGCGAAGAAGAGATTGCAGATGCATTAATGTTGACTATGAGCAGTCCATTGGAATCGTAGGTTATGGATTCTGGAGCATCATTCCGTTCATGTATTAGCATTGACGTAACGGAGACTATAATTCTGGTGATTTTGGTAAGGTTTATCTTGCTAATGACGAGCCTATAAAAATTGTGGGGAAGGTGGATGTTCGAATCAAAACATCTAATGGCTCAGTTATACAACTATGTGGTGTGAGACATATTCCTGGCTTCAGGAGAAACTTACTTTCCGTGGGGCAGCTGGATGATGAAGGTTATGTTGTGACCTTCGGTTGCAACACTTCGGAGATAACTAAAGGAGCCACGGTTGTGGTTTGAGGTGAGAATAAGAGTACATTATCTATCACGAATAACACCTATCATGTATCACTTCTGCCGGTGCAAACAATGATGCAAATTTGTGGCATTGTCGGCTCAGCTATATGAGCACGAAGAGTATGAAGGTGCTATGTTCAAACTGTAAGATGTCAAGTCTCAAGACATTGACATCTATGTGAGGATTTTTTTTTAGGAAAACAGAAAATGGTGAGTGTTTTTAAGGGTGGCAAAACCTTGAAGAAACATGATCTGGAATTGGTACATAGTGATTAATAGGGACCAGCACCAGTGACAACTCTTGGTGGTGTGTCATATTACACCTTTATTGATGAATATTCTAGAAAGGTGTGAGTTTATTTTCTAAAATAAATTTGATGCTTTTGACGCCTTTAGAAAATGGAAAGCCTTGGTAGAAGCTGAAACAGGGTGGAGAGTATGAGCTCTGTAAGTTCAAAGAGTATTGTGTTGTGAATGGTATTCAGATGGAAAGGATTATGAAAGGAAGCCCCCAGCGGAATGATATTGTAGAACATATGAACAGAATCCTGAATGAACGTGCTAGGTTCATACGGTTGAAGAGCAGGTTGTTGAAGATGTTTTAGGAAGATGCAATTAATATTGTCGCCTTCTTGATTAATAGAAGATCATCGGTTCCTTTGGAGAATAGAATACCAAAGGAAGCTTGGAGTGGCAAAGAGGTAAACCTATATTTTTCTCAAGTATTTGGTTGTGTTGCTTATGTTCATGTTAATGATGCTGGTAGAAGTAAATTGGATGGTAAGTCTGGGAAGTGTACGGTTATTGGATATGGAGGTGATGAGTTTGGTTATAGATTTTGAGATGATCAAAATCGGAAAATAATTCATAGTGCAGATGTCATATTCAATGAATAGGTTTTATAAAAAGACAGCTTGGGTGTGAAAGATTTTGATAGTACAAGTGTTCAGGTTGTCGAGCTAGAAATATGTAACTCAGGTGGGAGCAACACAATTCAGAATGAACATGTGGTTGTTGAGGCTAAACAACAATCACCACCGCCAACAAATTCGCTCATAGATACGCTAATGAGTGTTTCTCACCAGATAGGTTTACGGCTTTGAATTATCTTTTATTGACTGACGATGGTGAGCTTGAATGTTATACAGAGGCTACGTGGAGTGATAAACCACTGAAAACTAGCTATGGATGATGAAATGAATTCATTGATGTCCAATGAAACTTGGGAACTAGTTGAGCTCTCAAAGGGTAAGAAGACATTTCATACAAGTGGGTTTATAGAGTAAAAAAGGAGATGGATGGAAGCAAGGGCTACAAGGCAAGATTGGTTATGAAGAGTTTTTGGCAGAAATATATTGATTACACTGATGTTTTTACTCCTATTGTGAAACTAACCACTATTCGATTGGTTTTGAGTATGGTTGTTGCGGAGAACTTAATACTTGAAGAATGAAAGATACATGATGCAACCAAAAGGATGCTTGTCAGAAGGTAGAAGTGAGCTTGTATATAAATTGAAGAAGAACTTGTATGGCTTAAAGCAAGCTCCGAGGCAGTGATACAAAAAGTTTGATGGGTTCATGCATGAGATCGAGTTTGTTAGATGCGAGGCTGACCATTGTTGCAACTTCAAGAGGTTTGATAATAGCTACATCATTTTGTTGTTATATGTTGATGGCAAGTTGATAGCATTTTCTGGTGCTCGAGAAATGAGCAAGTTGAAAAGGCAATTGTCTGAACAGTTTGCTATTGACAAGTGCATCATCTTACGTATTATAATCCCTTCAATTAGTACATTTAGTTATTTTGATAATAATATCAGTTTATTTTATGAAGTTTTTAAGTTTTTGAAATTAAATTGGCATATCTTATTTATAATTCAAGATTGATCTTAATGTGTATTTTGAATTATAAAAGAATTCTACCCCATTAGACTTATGAAATTTGCCTAAAAGTCGTTTCCCAGTTAAGACAAACAAAGGCAGCTTGCTAAAATTCAGTGGGCTAACAAGTTGATGCCATGTTCCAACAATTTGACAGCCCTTTAACAATAAATTGACAGCAAAAATCAGCAAATTGCCATCCTTGCAGATGTAAATTGATGCCTAATTTCGTCTATAAATAGGAGGAAGAAAAGGGAGAAGAAGGCATCCAATCCAATTTCTCAAGAAGAGGTAGAAACTCAAATACCCAAATTCTATTGGGTTTTATTCTTTGTAATCAATTGAGGGTGGGCTACTACAGGCAGATTAGGGAGTGTAAAATTAAAGGAGAAGATATCTAAAGTTGTTCATTTGGGCTAAAGCTATCATATTCGGAATGAACATGGCCTCCGTGATCGCTTCTTCCACCTTCTCCTCACACACACTATTCATGAAAATTTATTGGTGAGTTTTAGGAGTGAGAGTGTTCGTTCCTTCGAGAATTGTAACTAACGATTGGAGCTCTTTAAGGAAGCTAGTGGTTGCTCTATTCCAATCTTTATCACTAGCATCGTCTTCGAGGTACTCGTCAGGGAGATGTGATGATGCCAATTTATAAAACATACTCTTGAAGAATTCTTGCCTTGGACAATCAGAGAGGTCATGATCTCCTCCACACAACTTACACCAAAACTCGTCATCTTGAACATCACAAGAAGATGGAGATGATTCGTTTTGATGGTAACCATCAAAGACCTTGGGTAGTATATCACATGTACCCACATATTCTTCCTCGTTGCTTGTGTAAGTGGCTAGGAAAAGCTTCTGAGCTCTCTCAATCTTGCATTGATAAGTAAACTCCAATACTCTATCCATGGTGACTTAAAGAGGAAATGTACGTGTTGAGTAAATGGTGGAGTACTTCATCAAGAGAACATAGGAAAAATAAATAACATGAAAATAAAAGGCTAAATCTCAAGGTATATAATGACCCAGATAATTACACGGGGAGATAATCCTCCTTGGCAACGACACCATTAACTTGTCCAGAAATTCGGTTCTAATTGATAAGAATTAGAAAGGATTTTCTCAAACCGCAAGCAAATGGCTTGGACAGAGGTAGTATAATAAATGTCGAACCATAAGGAAAACTTCCGTGTGAATCAACCAAGTCATATATAAGACGTAAATTTAGCTAATTAGAAATTGAATCGATTACTCACTAAGATCACAATATAATAAAAATAAGGCACTTGGTGGAAAATAGTTACCCGAACTTCGGTTTCTCCCTAAGCAATTGGAATTGATCTTTTAATGACGATTGCTAGAAATGACAGTGAGTTTATTGCAGTTAAATTCCCACTTAATTAATGTCCTAACCAAGCATAACCCTAGGATGATAGTTGAGGTGTCATTATTCCCCTAGAATCGGGAGGTCTCAATTACGTAATGCTAGAAGGGATTATGCTGACTTCTGCCACGCTAAAGATCGATGTGGGGGTGTACCGATTTTACACGTGAAACTAACCCAATTTCACTCGTCCCAATCAAAATTCCCTAGGCACTACTCTGCTCCCCGGCGAAGCTTCTCCCTTAGGTCTCCTCTTCACTAGTTAATCTAATTTTTCGGAATTAGTCCTTCACCCGCAAACTCTAAGGCGTAATTATTTATTCCTAAGCTCATTTAGGATCTAGTTCGGACAAGCATCAAATGGTTAGCAACTCTCAAGCCTAGGGGCTGAACTATCATCTCCCAAACGTACAACCAAGTAAATCATTCTTAAGCTACCAAAAGACGAGCTACCAATCAAACATCTGAACTTGATTATGAATTTTATTGGAAATCAATTCAAATTAATTAGACCCAAACCCAGGTTACCAAGACCCATATCAAATCCAACAATCAATTCAACAAACATCAAACTCAGAGCTTGGGCTACTCCCTAGCCTCAGAAAACAACGAAAACTACTCACAAATCATTAAAGATAACTCAATCATCAACATGATCAAGCAAGAACACAAATAAAATAAAAATAGAGAAGAATAGAGATAAAAATGCTCAATAATGATAATAATCTCGATAATCTTCAACACTCTTCAAGGTTGTCACTACCTTGAAGCAATTTTACAATAATCCACCAAGAACCCTAATTTCCCCCTTGAAGATGAGGAACCCTAACTTAAAAGTCTGAAAACCTAACTTCTAAAGAGAAAATTGATTTCTAGTAATCAAAAGTTGTAAATGGAATGAATGAAGGGGGTATTCATAGAGTTCCATTCCTCCCTAAGGTGAAAAGACCCTAAAAATGCAACAAAAGTCCTTTTAGTAAGGGTATATTTAAGCAAATTAGAGTGCAAGGGCTTTGAAGTTGTTGAGTCGAGCCATTTAATCGCGCTTGTCTCGACCTTCTCGATAATTCTAATGTTGCCTTGTCTTGAATTAACCTTGACTACAACTGGAAATTTGTATATCTTCATCTCGGCTACATGTAGCAACTTGAATAACCTCAATTGGGCATCGAACGAGGAAGTTACAACCGAAAAATAAATGCACAGCGGCCGATCGGACGATAGACAGAGCTGCCACCTGAAGGAAAAATGTTGCACGAACTACCGTGCTGGTACCGCGGCAGGTACCATGTCGTACCATTGCCGTCTTCTTACATTCTGTTTTCGGAGCCTTTATGCTCGTCTGCTCGACCTTTTCATGACTTTTGTCTGGGACTCGATGATCTTCGAATCGAGCTTAACCCATACTTGATTTGAGCTTGTTTGGGCCTCGGGTGCGGCCAAAATAGGGAAATGAGTGCAATTGGCCTTCTTGAATTCCTGGATTTATTTATCATTCAAAACATAACTAAAAACATTAAAAAAGTTCATTAAATCACATCAAAAGGAATTATAACCCGAAAATATTATAAAACACGAAATCGCACCTAAACATGACAAACACTCGCGTTTCAATAATACGAGAAAAATGAGTACTTCACCGTTCATCATTCCAAAAACTTAAGCTTTGCTAGCCCCAGAGCAAATTTAGCATTTAAGCACAAAAAACGAGGTATTATAGTTATTGGAAGCCCGTTTGATTTGAATTTTTCTTTGTATCAAGTATTTTTTCATTTTTCGATTCACCAATCTTGCCTTAATCATTTGATCTCAAGGAATTTGATAAACAAGCAAGCGAATAGAAGGGCATAAGACTTAGGAAATCAAGTAGCATTTTTATTTCACTTAGTACCCTAGGCCATGTGCTAAGAACTCTCACTCCAATCCCAACAAACATGTAAAGTTCACCCTGATAAGAGTAACTTCTACTCCCAACAAGCCTTTGCGGGCTCGATAAGTTGGGAATAAGAAGTTGTAACTCCGGTATAGTGAAACTTACCCTTTCCTATAAGCATCCTTTTTTAGATTTAAGCAAAATAAAACACAAAACAAACAAACAAGAAAATATAAACAAGCCTAATCTTATCCGACAATCAACCCCAAATGGCTTGACGAGGAGGAAATCCCCCCGGCAACAATGCCATAAAGTTTTCTCGAAAAGTGCTTCAAATCATGACGATTGAAACACCTTTCTCAAACCGCAAGCGTACGACTTGTGACAGAGATAGTAGAAAGAAGGTCGAACTACATAGAGGATACCCTCAACCAGCACAACTAAGCTCTATCGATTTATTAAGTTAAGCATATTGACTGGGTCGAGATTGATTAATTACTAAGCAAACATCAAGTAAATAACAAAATAGCAAAAGAAACTCTAGAACTAGAAATTAGTTTCTAGGGCATTGATTTCACCTTAAACCTAGGATTATGATATTGCAATTACTAAGTAATCTATGGGTTGTGATGGAATATCCTGTTACTAAATTAGAAGTCCAAGTGGGCAAACAAGAGGGATTAACAAATCAACCAATCACTCGGCAATTTACCCTAATCTCAATTACTGAAGACCAGTATTAGAATTACTAAGTCAAGGCAAGCAAATCAATTAAGTAATGCAATTAATCCACTAATCCCCACCCAAGTGAATTTTGCATGAGCAGTGAGGCCTTAGGATTCGGGTTCTCTCGCCATCTCCCATGTGCCCATCGAAGAGAACCAATATACCCTAGGTTAGCTACGCCTACAACAAATCATACACACCTACAATGTTAATTCCAACAACAAATTTCCCATACATTAACCAAACAATCAACAAACATACATAACCCTAGGGTTGGGCGTAGAAACCACGCAATCATTATTGACAAGGCATTAAAGTCATCCCAACTAACAATAAATACAACAACCGAGCATTCAATCTAAAGGAAAGAGGGAAGCACTAAACGCAAGAACAATAATAAATAAAAGAGAAGAAAAATCTTAGTCTTGTAATAAATAAGGGAGAAATCTCCAATATCTTGATTGTAGTAAGCTTCTACCAACTAATTTAGCAAAAGTCCCAAAATTCTTCAAAGTCTCAAGAACCCTAAGTCAGATTCTCAAGAACAAAATGAAGAACCCTAGTTCTATTCTAGAAAGAAGAGTGGAGAAATTCTAGAGAGAAGGGGGTTGGGGGGGTGGGGGGGGAGAAATTCTAGAGAGAGAGTAAGTAGAAAGTGTGATTTTTACAAATGATAAGAGTTAATAGAAATTGAGGGTGGGGAAGTGTTAATATGGGAGATATTCCCTCACACACCCAAGGAAAAATCTACTAAAAAGAAGTCTTAGTTAGGTTAAAATAGTAAAAATACAACTTAACTATGTTTGGCCTCCTTAAATGTTGGGTCGGACCCTTTGAACGCACTCAATTCATCCTTCTTAGCAATTCTGGGAGTCCCTCATTCGGAATAAGCCTTCTTCAACTAAAAAATTGTAGATCTTCGTCTTGGCTACAAGTGGCACTTTGAATCACCTTGATTCACCGGGCGATTCCGCTCCCATAGGCGCGGTACCGAGGGCAACAAGATGCTACTAGGCCAAGTACTAGGTGCGGTAACGCGGCGATATTACTCCCGACGCTCGACCGTAGAGTCTTTAGGCTCCCATCTTCGTCCTTATCTTCTATTTTTTGTTGTTTTGACCTCTTTCCACTCGTTTTTTCGACCTGACTTCTTCATGATTGTTGTTCATGACTTGATGAATTACCGCACTGTCGAGGTGGAGTAAAATTAACTGTCCTAGCTTTTCTCTTCTGACTTGTAGAAGTGGTAAGTCAGGGTCGAACCCACAGAGAGCAGAAAGATTTAAAGTGTTTTACGTAGTAACCTAGTAATAATAGTAAATATATATATATATATATGCATATATATATGGAATGGGATTTTTTATTTGATTTAATTAACTAATTAAACTGAACACAAGAAATAAACAAGTAGCAACCAAAAAGTAATTTAAACTTCAAATATGATAAAAATCCCAGCCCTTAGTCTAATATCCCCCTAGTTTGAATTATCCTAGTAATTAATACAATTGTGCGCCAACTTAGTTCTATAACTCCCATCCCAAAGATTAACAACAAGCTCTTAACCTTCTTACCCCTTAAGTGTAACTAATCAAAACAAGCTCTTTGATTAGTCTATTCAATTGAGTGATCTTAGAATAAGCTCTCTAGACCTTATTAACCAAACATATAGAGTACTAAGGTAACGGGATAAACACGGTGTTGGACTCACAAGCTCGGTACAAGTGATGCAAATTATGTTATCCAAGTGGTTAATTCATTATTACATATTACGACAATGACCTAGCGATAATTATGTGATTAACTACTTATGTACTCAATCTAAATAACAATTCACATAAGAATTTAACAGAAAACGAATAGCATAAAACGTTTCAAAACATAAACCTTTGAACAATTACCGTAAGAATTACACAGTTATCAAACTAGGGTTCAACATCGATTAAACCTAAACTAAATGACTAGCCGCTCATGGCTATAGCTAAAAACATAATTGTACTCAAAAGCATAAACATAAAACAAACTAGAAAGATGAAACCGAGAATTAAAGAATCTTGATTGCTCGTCTCCTCCGAAGTGCTCCAAAATCTAAGTTCCAAGTCTCCTTTGATGTCTAGAGCCTTGAGGTATTTATAGGAATACATCTCTAGGATAAAACGGGAGAAAATATAATTGGAATAGGAAAATTCGTCCAAAAGTCGTTTTTGAGCTTGCGGGCCAAGTAATGGGCTGACACTGCATTGCTTTTCCAACTTCAAAGCTATTTTTAGGGTCTTTCGGTTAATTTTTGAATTTTTCCTCTTTCTGGAAAAGTTGTAGCTCTTTGAATCAGCTTTCTAACGCCATTAATTCTACCTCAATCGGAGTCGGAGATCTTAAGATATGGCCAAAATACTAGATGTGTGTCACGTTGACAAAAAACTTCACTTTTGGGAAGCTTTTCGTCGCGGCCGTGAAGGTAGTTCACGGCGCGGAGGTTGGCCAGCATATTTTTCACTTTCTAAGTCACTTTTTACATGGCCACAATGATAGACACGACCGTGATCGACCTTTTTGCTCCTTTAACTCTCTTTTCGTCCGTGTTTTGACCCTATTTGACTTGTTTCTTCTCCGAACTTCGTCCACCCTTGGTCAAATGCAACTTATTGGCCTTAAATCACCTGAATATCTCTAAAACAAGTCCACAAACGTCAAACAACTATATAATAGGAATATAAGCCAATCACGGTCAATTATGCATGCAAATGTCATTAAATGGACAGTTAAATCGACCCAACATGCATGCATAAATATGTGTACCAATGAACTTCGAGTTGGGCTTGATATAAGCCAAATTAAGGCTGAATTACGCCTTAATATGCGTGTCGGAGTGGGGAATTATGTGCAAACGACTCCCTTGAGCTCCCGGATTTTCCTAACCTTCAAAATACAACTCTAAAATACCCAAAAGTACATCAAATCATATTATAAAGGAAAATTAACCCGAAAATACATTTTTACACAAAACTGTACTTTAACGTATCAAACAATTGCTATTCTCAATCAATATGAACGTGGAATATGTGATAAAATCGATCATTCCAACGTTCATCACTGAGTGGGGGAGTTCATAGTGACAAGCACTATTCGCTCAACTTAAGTGTTTGCATGGGGTGTGGTGGTGGTAAGAAGGTAATGAGGTGGAGTGGAGTGTGGTGAGGTGTATGGGAGATAATAGGGAGTCCACTAAGCTCCCTTAGGAATTAAGTTTGGGAGTGAGATGTAATGGAGATTAGGGAGTGTTTAGCCTTCGATAATGGGAGGTCTAAGGGGGTAGTTTGATTAGGCTAAGTATTTTGATTAGTGTACGCTCGAGTAGTGTTAGTTAGGTTGGTTTGGGATGGTTTAGGTTAACCAAGCTTGCTACAAAAATACCCTAGGTGATAATTGGTTTCTTAGGACTACAAAGTGTATTCTAAGTGGTACAAGATTAATCATGTTCTATATAAATGCTAAAGTCATATATTTGAACATATACTAATTGTCCAAGCTAAAAGTCTAACACTTATGTTATGATCTAAATGTTATGTGCACATAAAGGAGATGATACAAATCGTCACAGCATATGATTCAATTTAAAAAGATAAATAATTTAAAGAAAATCATATACTCACAAGATCACATATTTGCACATTATTCCCTAAGTGGGATTCGAACCCTATCACAAAAGTCACTTAGGCATTTTAAATCAATTTCATATTCTTTTATATTCTATTCAAGTCACATAAGCAATATAATCATAAACATGTCATTTCATATATTTCGAAGCATATAGAATGTTATATCTTTCTAGTAAACTTATTAGATCTTACTTCACTTTATTTTATTGTATTTGTTCGATATCTAACCTTGTTCACTTATCCAATATTATCTTTATTGTTTCCTTTATCCTTTCGTATTCCATTTTTGTAACTACACCGCCGACTGGTATGTTTGGATGTCCCTATATAAATGATCGCTAATATCGGCTTAAGTATGAAATGAAAGATTAAATTATATAAAATTATACTATGTGGCGTGCAATGACAGTTAAAGCGTAAAGTAAACGTGCTTTGCATGTTAAAATATTTTATGGGTGTTACACACCAAACTCATATGCTAATGGTGGCAAACAATGTAAACAGAAAACACTCGGGGTCTGAAACTTACTATACACATAAAACCACATGATAAATATACAAATTGACACACAAATCTGGAATACTGTCATTCGCTTTTTATACCTACAAAAGAATTGAGAATAAACTATGAATATTCCTTTTATGTTTGAAAAACATCTTCAGATATGTAGTTGAATAATGAAAAAGGTTATAATGCATATAAATGAGCTACAACAAATGTATCGGTAAAAATTAAGTGTAGAAAGAGATATGAGTTATGTGTAACAGTGTATCTATGTAGAGAGATAGAGTGACACCCGGGATCGACGAGGGCGGGGAGTGATCGCCGGTGCAATAAGAGAAGAAGGCACGGACAATGAGCGGCTCCTGGCAGGCTTCTAGGTGAAGGGAGACATGAACGAACCAATCCCACACCCGAAAAAGAGGGTATCCTGAGACTGTACGGGTATGAGACCGTATAGTCGACTTTGAGAGGCATTCCAAGACTACATAGGTATGGGAATACATAAGTTGAAGAGGGCTTAAAGAATTGATTAGTGCTACTCATACCAACAAGGTGCATCTTCTTTTCTGGTGCTCATTCTGAGAAAACTCTGAGGTTAAGCGTGCTTGATTTTAGGATGGGTGACTCCCTGGGAAGTTTCTCAGGGTGCGCGTGAGTGAGGATAAAGCGCGCTGGAAAAGACTTGTGTTGGTTTGTGGTGACAGTTTGTCAAATCTAGAAGCGGATCGTTACAAATGGTATCAAAGCAGGACCTCTCCCAGTACGGTGTGGTTTGGGGACGAACCAGGCAGAAGCTAGTGGGCATGTGACGCCCGGGATCGATGAGGGCAGGGAGTGATCGCCGGTGCAATAAGAGAAGAAGGCACAGACAATGAGCGGCTCCCGGCAGGCTTCTAAGTGAAGGGAGACATGAACGAACCGATTCCGCACTCGAAAAAGAGAGTATCTTGAGACTGTGCGGGTATGGGACCGTATAGTCGACTTTGAGGGGTATTCCGAGACTATGTAGGTATGGAACTGCACAAGTTGAAGAGGGCTTAAAGAATTGATTACTGCTACTCATACCAACAAGGTGCATCTTCTTTTCTGGTGCTCATTCTGAGAAAACTCTGAGGTTAAGTGTGCTTGGTCTGAAGCAATTTCAGGATGGGTGATCCCCTGAGAAGTTTCTTAGGGTGCGCGTGAGTGAGGGCAAAGCGTGCTGGAAAAGACTTGTGTTGATTTGTGGGGACAGGCTGTCAAATCTAGAAGCGGGTCGTTACAGATAGGTAGTGTGGAGTGGGGAAGAGTTTAGAAAGTTGGCTTACTTCACCGACTAAAGAGTAGAGAGGGAGAGAGACATATAATATGATATAATATGCTACAAAGAAAATGAGTACATATGAAGTGCTTCATCTAACAAAAAATATGTGGCTGCAAAGTGTTGGTTTAGAATGTGAAGGTTCGGAGTTGAAAGCATTTTTTAGAATGGTTGCAGAGTATTGGAGATGGGACAATTGACATTGAAGGAGAAGGTTCCTCCATAGTGGATATTTAAGATGATATGCTCCTTCAAAATGGCAATGATCAATTGCAACTATTGTTCAAAATACATAGCCTAGTCTCTCTGAAAGAATACATGATCTAGAGTATCTTCAACAAAGAGTTGTATCCGCACCAACACTAGATGTTGTGTTGTTGACTCTATTCGCACCAATACTAGATGTTGTTGACATGACTCCATAAACCAATATATGTTTCCAAAAATACTGGTGAGAGCCGCCCTTAGTTTTGCTTAGACTATGTCATCTTAATCCAACTTAACAACATATATAATGACAGACGTTCATGCACCTGAGCTCTAGAAAATAATAAAGTGCTCTGACGTTTCGAATCATGAGTTGAAGTTGAAAGTTGGAACCCTGATTATGCTGCTAAGAATCACTAATAAAAGCCAAAACTTTTACAATGGAACAAGGTTAATTCTTACTACACTTGGAATTCATACGATGGAAGTGAAAATCATGACGAAAGCAAGCGTAGGTGAAACAGTGTTAATTCAAGACCGACGATGACACCATCTGATGCAAAGATACCACTTGAATTTTAGCATCGTCAATTTCCTATTGCAATTTCTATCAACAAGAGTTAAAGCCACTCTCTTACTAGTGTTGGATTATTCCTCCGAAAGCTAGTTTTTAGTCATGAACAGTTATATGTAGCCTTCTCAAAGTCACATCGTGGTCAGAAAATTTCAATTTGTGATGACGAGAAAAAACATGCAAACACAACCGTCAATGTTGTACATAGATAGAAGTCTTTAGAAATTTGTAATATATGGCCTCATAAACTTGATATGTGTACAGTTTGGAGTTCAGCTTTACTACATTACAACAAAATACCATCAAATTTACTACAACTTTTAAATACATATTCCCTTATTCAACATTAAAATCATTTCTTATATGTGTATTGTACAGATGAACATAGTAGCATAATAATATAAAGGGTTAATTGTAGCAACCCCACCAAACTATCAGCGTTTTTGCACATATCATAAATCACTAAATTTTTTTTTGGCATCGATACATATAAACTGTACGGGTTTGACAAATAAACAACAAAACTTGTTTTTCGATCGACAGATAAATCACTGGTAAACGTGTTTATGCATACATAATAGGTCGAGTTAAGTGTCTATTTAGTGGCATTTGCATGCGTAATTGACCGTGTATTGTTCGTATTTGTATTATTGGGCAATTTGATGCTTGTGACTTGTTTTGAAGTTATTTGGGTGAATTTAGACCAAAAAGTCGAACTCGACTAATAATGGATAATGAGAACAAGTCCCACAAGTCAAAAACCAAGAAAAATGGCCCCAAAAGCTGCAAGAAACTGAGCTCGGCCGAGCTAGTAAGTCTCGGCCGAGCTAGAAGGTCAGAGAATTCGGATTTCAGGCTGTAGAAGAGTCTCGGCCGAGACAATAATTCTCGGACGAGACAGATTGACATACCTCTAGCATTTTGGCCATATCTTGAGATCTACAACTCTGATTTAGGCTCAATTGGTGGCGTTGGAAAGCTGATTCGAAGAGCTACAACTTTGCGTGAAAGAAGAAAAACTAAAAAATGACCATAAGACCCTCAAAAACAGCTTTGAAGTTGGAAAAGGAATGTAGTGTCGGCCCATTACTTGGCCCACAAGCTCAAAAACGAATTTTAGACTTATTTTCCTATTCCAATTAGGTTTTATCCCTCTTTATCCTAGAGATGTACTCCTATATATATCTCAAGGCTCTAGACATCAAGGGAGACTTTAACATTGATTCGAGAGCGCGGATTTGGAAATTCTGAAGAGCACGAAGACTCAAGATTCAGCACTCGGGTTTTAGAGTTTTATAGTTTTAATGTTTTCTTTTTGTAGTTTGTTCTTAGCGATCGCTATGATCGACTAAGCGTCTATTTTCCCGTCTTTGACTATGTTGAACCCTAGACTGTTATTTATGTAATTAATTCAGTAATTGCTTAATTTAATTATGTTCTGAGATTACTTGTGTTATTGGATTACTCTATCTTTTATATGTTTGTGACTGATCACCCTAGTAATAGGCATATAGCTGTCGCTAGGTCATGAATTCATAATCCGTAATTGTTATGCGTTTGTGCCCAAAAGTAGCAAAAAGTGGTTACTCGCTAGGATAACATAAAGTCGCGGTCACTTGTACCGCGTTCGTGAGTACAATACCGTACCTACTCTGTTGCCTTAGTTTCCTATGCGTCTGATTAATATTGTTCTAGCGAGCGTCTCCTAGGACTACTTAATTGGATATGATTAATTGCTAAGTTCTTAGGATTAATTATACTTAAGGGGTAACAAGGGTTAGCTAAGCGTACCTGTTAATTCTTGGAGTAGGGGTCTCAGAACTAATTAGTTAAGTAGTTGCATTAGTTACATGAATATTCAGGCTAGGGGGATACTGGGTTAAAGGCGGGATACTTTTTATTCACCAGTTTAATCATTTTTAGTTATTTGCGTTAGTTAATTAAATCAAATCAAAACTCCCCCTTATTATATTTATATTATTAGTAATTATATAGAATTGGTTAGTACAATTATTTAGTTAATTCCTGTTCTCTGTGGGATCGACCCTGACTTGCTCTAGCTACTGTTAGGAATAGTTAGGAAATAAATCATCTTATTTGACTGCACCCGACAGTGCGGTCAATCACCAAACTTATTTTCCAATTATTTTTCGTCGGAATTCCGCACGTGACTTACGCGTGATAAACTTTAATGATTTTTTTGTACAAACAACCTTTTTAATATGTCAAAGGTGTAAAATTCTTTCACATCTTTCTTTTCCATATCAATTTCTTTGAATTATCAATAGTTCTCTCTCCCAATATTTAGAACCTCCGTTGTTGAAGATGAACGGCTCCTCTACCTACTAAAAAACATGTTTAGATAAGAAACACCCTTAAATTTTTATAACGTGCAAGTCACATGGGAAATTCCGGCTAAAAATGTTCAAAAAATAAGTTTGATAGTTTATCTGTCAAAACCCGTATAATTTACATGTATAGGTGCTACAAAAAAAAGTTCAGTGATTTATGAGCAAAAATGCTGATAGTTTGATGTAGTTGCCGTAATTAACCCTAATATAAACTATCATTGACAACTACCTTTTAAACATCATACATTAATCTCAACAACTTTTTAACCAAAACTCACCATCATCATACCTATTGATTTGACATGGCATATATCGTACATATCTTATCATACTCCATCTCAATACGAATATCACCTTATAATATTCAAATGGTTATGTAAATATTAAGAATCGTCTAATGCTACCCCACTTACATCACAGTCTAAGCATCCCTAAACTATTTTTCTTTACATTAAAGTTGTTTTATTACTGATAGGTATGGCCCAGTCACTTCGGGTCGGGTTAATACCTCGGCCCACTTACCGGCCCAGAAGGTCCAGAAATACGCGTCGTCCCAGATAATGTGGCACGGCCCAACTTATGGCTTGTTCCGCAATTCAAGGCCCACGATCCGTTCCCAACCGCCATGCAGCGGAAAATAGGCGCGATAATAGGGGGTTAGTTAGGTTTTAGTAGGGGATAGTATAAATATGAGAAGAGAGCTCGGAATTAGGGTTCGCATTCTGTATTCTGAAATTATTACGTGTAAACTCAAAACGATAGTGAAGAAAACACCTCGGCAGGTGTCATTTTCAGCCCGTGGACGTAGATCTCCGGATCGAACCACGTATATCTTGCTTGTTTTCATATTTCTTGTATTGATTGCTAACTGAATTGATTGGATACCGGATTGCGCTTTATCAATTGGCGCCGTCTGTGGGAACGCAAGTGGTTTTTTGATATTAACAGTGCATTCGATATATCATGGTGATGACTCGTCTAAATCAATCTCGCCAGGGTGATCAAGCCAATCAAGATCCACCTGTGGATCAGGTTATGCCGCCGAGGCAATCGCCGATGAGGGATACATCTCATCATCAGGGCAATCAAGGCCCAACCATGAATCCGGACAACCAATTCTTACCTCTGGCCCCGCAAGACATGCAAAACCCTAATCCCGCTGCCGCCCGGCCGCAGGTTAATATTCAAGTGACTCCAGAATTACTCCAGGCTTTCCTACAAGAGCATGCTCATGTCCTTCAAGACTGGGCGGCCAATCGCCTGAATCCTGATGGACCTGCCGGACACGCTACCCACCCCGCAGTGCCTCCACATCGTCAGCATTCGCACGATCGACAAGACCCGGTGCACCGCGGGCGTCAGGATCGGCGACGGGAACGACCTGGTTCTCCCGAGGACCATGGGAGTTCTAATGGGTCAAGACAGCGCAACGACGAACCTGCAGATGTCGATCGCCGCCGTCCACTTAACGCGGCTAAAAGAGTTCGTTATGTCAATCCTCATACTCTAGATCTTCAAGAGTATGAGCGAGTCCAACGCAATGTCGAGCTAGACAGAATCCTGGGCCTTGATGCCAATGGAGATATCATCACACCGTTCTCTCAAGAAATCATGGCCACCTCCCTTCCCGAAGGGTTCAAAAGGCCTGCCATACCACCTTACGACGGCACTGGAGATCCAGCCAATTTTCTTGGAGCTTTCAGGCACAACATGCTTAGCCACGATCATACTACATCCCTTCATTACTGTAAGATTTTCCCTGAGTATCTTCAGGATGAAGCTCGGGTTTGGTTTGATTCTCTCCCTCGCAATAGCGTATCCTCTTTTAGAGAACTCGCTGAGCACTTTTGGGCGCGTTTTGAAGCACGTGCGAAGCCCATGGCCACCCTGGCCGACCTCATGAATATGGAACAACGGGACGGCGAAACCGTTACCCAATTTCTTGACCGCTTTACAGCGGAGAGTCTCAAGGTAGGAAGTTGCTCAGATGATGTTATCATCAACGCATTCATGAATGGACTCCATCCCGGACCACTCTATACCGAGCTGGTTCGTAATCCACCGGTTACAACCCGAGCACTGTTTAATACAGTGTGCAGATATGCTAAGGCCGAGGAGCAGACTCGTCGGAAACGTGAGAAACATGCTAGCAAGCGGCAGTCCGACAGGGCACAGGTTGGGCCTAGCACACGACCTAGTGCCTTTTCTCGTCTGAACCCGGGGCGTTCAGAATCTCGAGGTGATATTCCACAATTCACTCCGCTGACAAAATCACGAGCTGAAATTCTTTCTGTTCACAAGAATGATTTACGGCCCTGTCCGCGGATGACTGCTCCGCCTGAGAAAAGGAACCGCGGAAAGTGGTGTGCGTACCACCGAGATCATGGGCACGAGACAGAGGAGTGCCGAGAACTCAGCAAGGAAATTGAGGAATGTTTAAGGAAAGGTCTCTTGCGACAATATATTGCGCGGACCGATGACAAGCCTCAGACAAATCAGAATGGGGGTTCGTCTCTCAACCGCGGAGGTTATCATGATTGGGGTTCACAGCAAAATCGGCCGCCGTGGCAGAATAATCGGCCGGGGCCTAGTAATTATGCACGGCAAGACTCTGGTAATCGCCAACAAGCTCGTTTTTTGCCACCACCTCCTCCTCCGGGAGGACCCGGAGACAATGCACCTACTCACGTAATAAACGTGATATATGGGGCCCTTCCCACGGGGGCTTCTCGAAATGCGTTGAAGGCAGAGGCACGCCGTCCTCCTCCCGAGGAGCCGCGGCATAAGCGCCTCCATCAGTCTGAAACTATCAGTTTCACAGATAGAGATCCGGTTCCAGAGATTACACCCCATACTGACGCCATCGTCATCGATATGGTTGTAACCAATGTTACGATAAAGCGAGTTTTCGTAGATAATGGAGCCGCAGTGAGTGTTATATTCGCTGACTGTTTCCAAAAAATGGGAATTCCTCGGGAGCAACTTCGGCCGGCCCCCGGGCCACTGCAGACTTTCACCCAGGGAGAAGTTCAGCCAGAAGGCGTTATCAGTCTCCCGGCGACTCTTGGAACTTATCCAGCAATAAAAACCATTTTCGTGGATTTTTACGTGATTAACTCCCCGTCACCGTATAATATGATCTTGGGTCGGGATTGGCTTACTCCTGCAAAAGCCATATGCTCCACATATCACCTCGCGTTAAAATTCCCTACATCGCACGGCGAAGTGGCCATCCGCGGCAGTCAGCGGGTTTCTAAGGAGTGTATGTACGTCGCGCTCAAAAAGACATCCAAGGTTCTTCCCAAACAGCAGCTTCAGGTGGCGTCATCGGCTCTTGAACCCCATGTATGTACCTCATTGGGGGACACCACCGTCCAGGTGCCGCTCGATCCATCCAAGCCTGAACAAACAGTAACTGTCAGTGCCGTGGATGTGCCGTGGTTGCATCAGGCCATCATTCAGACTTTGCGAGAGTATTCCGATGTCTTCGCATGGTCCCCTTTGGATATGCCCGGGGTCTCTCCTGATGTAATAACCCACAAGCTGAACATCGATCCCAGCGTTAAACCTGTACAACAAAAACAAAGGAAGTTTGCTCCGGAGCGAAATGCAGCCATTCGAATCGAGGTACAACAACTCTTGGATGCAGACATCTTGTTCGAAATCTATTACCCTTCTTGGCTGTCCAATCCAGTGATGGTGATAAAGTCCGGCGGGGCATGGCGAATGTGTGTCGATTTCTCTGATCTCAATAAACATTGTCCGAAGGACTGTTATCCTTTACCTTCCATCGACCAAAAGGCCGAGGCCATTACTGGGTACGTGGCACTTTGTTTCTTAGACCTGTATAAGGGATACCACCAGATCTTCATGGATCCTCAGGATGCCCTCAAAACGGCATTTATTACTGCTTTTGGGTGTTTTGCTTTTAAGAAAATGCCCTTCGGGCTCAAAAACGCTGGAGCCACATATCAACGTCTCATGGACCGCGTTTTTCGCGATCAAATTGGCCGCAACGTCGAGGTTTACGTTGATGATCTGGTTATAAAAAGTACCTCCCACTCTTCATGTGTGCAAGACATTGTTGAAACGTTGCGTATTCTGCGGCGTTACAATTTACGGCTTAATCCGGCAAAATGCACTTTCGGCGTTGGTTCCGGAAAGTTTCTTGGGTATATGGTTTCGCAACATGGTCTTCAGGCCAATCCGGCCAAGCTTCGGGATGTTTTAGATCTGCAACCACCGAAGACGTATAGGGACGTTCAACGCCTCACGGGTGGTTTGGCGGCCTTAAATCGCTTTTTATCTAAAGCAGCAGAGCGTCAACTCCCATTCTTCAAAATTTTGAGACAGGCGAAGTCATTTGAGTGGACTCCGGAGTGTACTGAGGCTTTCGAGGCTTTGAAGCGTCATATACAGCAACTGCCCACTTTGTCAGTTCCTCTCTCCGGAGAGCCGCTTTACATGTATTTGGCTTCCGCTGAGGAAGCCATTAACGCTGCGCTTGTACGAGAAGTCAATGGTGTTCAACATCCAGTGTATTTCGCAAGCCGAGTGCTTCACGGGGCGGAGACACGGTACTCCATGCTGGAAAAAATAGTGCTGGCTCTTGTCAGGGCGGCTCGGCGTTTGCGCCCATATTTCCAAGGGCGAGAAATACGGGTTCTAACTAACCATCCCATCCGTCAAATTCTTGTCAAGCCCGAGGTGTCAGGGGTCAAGCACTTGCAGATTTCTTGGCCGAGACCCCCGGGGATAATAATCATGGATCGTCAGCAAACAACGGTGATCTCCACCCCGCTTCTCTTGAACCTACACCTCGCACCTGGAAATTATATGTGGATGGTGCTTCCACAGCTCGTGGGAGTGGTGCTGGGCTGCTTCTTATTGACTCCGAGGGAGTCGAGGTTAAATACGTCATCTGATTCAAATTTAAGGTGACCAATAATGAAGCAGAATACGAGGCAGTTCTCGCCGGGCTCCGGCTCGCTCGATCCTTAGCTATCCGTCATCTTGAGCTCTTTACGGATTCCGAGATTGTATCCAATCAGATCCGGGGTACTTATGCCGCTAAGGATGAAACGATGATCAGGTATCTCGCTTTAACACTCAAACTCATGTCAACTTTTGATACGGTTGTTGTCCAGAAGGTACCACGTACACAGAATGTTAAAGCTGACGCGCTCAGTAAATTGGCCTCCGCGGTCCACACTAATGTATCTCCGGATATTATAGTCGAAGATTTATGTCATCCGGCGATTCATGAGGCAACGGTCTCGATATTGACTGATGGTGATCCAAATTGGATGACTCCTATTATTCAATATCTCCGTGATGGAACTCTGCCTAGTGATAAGCTGCGAGCTCGGCAGATAGTCCTTAAAGCCCCCAAGTACTCCTTTCATGATGGAGTCTTATATCGACGGTCGTACCTACAACCGAGTCTCCGGTGCCTCGCTCCTGCCGAGGCTAATCAAGTTCTTCGGGAGGTTCACGAAGGGGCCTGTGCCAGTCATATCGGCTCACGGACGTTGGCCAAGAAAGTTCTCCGATGGGGGTATTATTGGCCAACTTTGTTTAACGATTCCCACGACTTAGTGACCAAATGCAGCAAATGTCAACTGCACTCTCGTGTGAAACACCTGCCCCAAACCGAGCTTACTGGAATTCAAAGTGCGTGGCCATTTATCCAGTGGGGAATTGATATTGTTGGCCCATTTCCGGTCGCTCCGGGGGGATTGAAATTTCTTGTGGTCGCCGTGGATTACTTCACTAAGTGGGTAGAAGCAGAACCTCTTACTGCCATCACTGGTCAAAACATCTTGAAGTTCGTCTGGCGAAATATCATATGTCGTTTTGGAATACCGAGCACTATTATTTCGGATAATGGCAAACAATTTGCCAACGATCCCTTCCGGTCATGGTGCGAGGAGCTTCATATCAAACAAATTTTCACCTCGGTTGCTCACCCTCAAGCCAATGTTCAGGTTGAAGTCACTAATCGTACACTGCTTACGGGTATAAAGAAATGCCTGGATAATGCTAAAGGTCTTTGGGCCGAAAAGCTTCCGCAAGTTCTATGGGCTTATCGCACGACGCCGCATACCTCTACCGGGGAGACCCCCTACAGCCTGACTTACGGCTCTGAAGCTGTTATTCCGGCGGAGATCAGCGTACCAAGCCCCCGCCTCGTCACATTGATTCCCGAGGATAATGACGAAGCTCTCCGTGCAAATTTGGATGAGCTTGAATATCGTCGTGATCAATCATTCATCCGGCAGGCCAAGTGTAAACAACGTGCAGCCCAGTATCATCACCTCCGGGTTCGAGGCACTCAATTTAATGTCGGGGACTTAGTACTTCGACTCAATTCGGCCAGCAAAGCTGCCCCCGAGGGGAAATTACATGCTTCTTGGGAAGGTCCTTATCGCATCGTTGCCGCACACGATTCCGGATCCTACCAGTTAGAGCATCTCGGTGGAACCCCGATACCCCGAAGCTGGCATGTTACCAACTTGAGACGCTTCTATCTGTGAATGCCAAATGACAAGTATCATCTTATCTTTATGCTCATTGTACACTTCTTTTACGTTGTTATCTCTCTTTGTATCCTTCAATTTGCTCCGGCACTCATCATCGAATAAATACTCTTTGTTTATGCATCTTGCTGTGTTCTCTTCTACGTTATGGGGACGCCCTAACGCAGTCGTGTTATTATTATTCGTCTCCGGACAATTAAATCTCTCTCGGTCCGTCCGAGGAGATTCACGTTTCGTCCCCGGACTCGTATCACTCTCTCGCCTGTTTAACCGGAGAGGTGTTTACTCCCGCCCGATCCGTCCGGGGAGATTTTACTCCCGCCCGATCCGTCCGGGGAGATTTAAATTGGAGCTATCCATATTGTGTTCCCGAACACCCGTTAAAACAATTATTACTTCTGGTCAATAACTTGTTGTTTTCCTTAACACAACTGTGCACACCAAAACGGTTTTATTATCTTCTTTCGAGGAGATACCAAAAAGTTTTTTACATAAGACTTCACAAAACAAAAAAAAAAAAAAAAAAAAAAAAAAAAAAACAAACAAACGAACAATTATCTACGGCCTCCGAGCCAGTATTCAGCGCTCCGGCGTTGTAGCCTATTCCTGGACCTACGCCGAGTCCTCCGGGATCTTATCGTTCCTCGGCCTTGGGTTCCGGTTCTTTCCCCTCCGCGGGCTTCCCGACGCCGGGGACTCGTTCTTGGCGCTTGTCTGGGAGCTTCGTCTCTTGTGCGAGCACGACTACTTGGCTGCGAGGTAGACCTCGGGGTTTGGGCCCATTGCACAGGGTCCCATTCTTCGGGGGCCATCACCTCGATTTCTTTGGCCAGCTCTTCGACTACTTCTTCGGCGACAACAACGGGCCCTTCTTCGATCGTAGTCACTGGAACTGGCTCTCTGATGATAATTCCTTTGCTCTTTCCGGCTGGCTTCTTTTTACCCTTCCGGGGGGTTTTCGAGGCACCTTGGCTCTGGCTAGAACTCGCAATGTATTCCTCGGCAGAGGGCCGCCACCTACCACGGCCCTTCAGTCCTTCATACATATTGAGGAGTAACTCCAACACCTCTCGCTTTCTTACAAGCTCCGAGGACTCGGCTGGGCTCCTTGCCATCAAAGCTGAAATTTCATCCTGAATCTCTACGACCCGCGCCTCAACTTCCTCAAATGTCAGTAAGCCGAACTCGGTCAATAATCGGTCATACTCCCTTTGATGGATGAGGACTCGGTCCAATTCAGCAACTTTTGCCAGATACTTCAACTCCTGGTCAAAGGCTTTCTCCTCGGCCTCCTTCGCCTTTCTCTCTGCAGCGGCCACCCGCTTTTCTAGCCTTGGCACTACGTGCATTTGCAGGTTGTTTCTTCTCTCCGCGGAACCACTCTAGTGATCCCATAAGCTTCTTTATCGTTTCGTGCAATTCCGCGGTATTCTAAACAGACAAAAGAATCAACGAGAAAGATCAATCTCAAACATACAATGAGCGGGAATTCAGTTCAAAAACAAGATTTCTATTCAACAAAAATCGAAGTACATTATCCATGGTCCCATACAGGGGATTTACATTCATTCCTATTATTTACTACATCAAATTTGAGGGGAACGACTGACCTCCTCCTCGGTCCCCTCGGCCTCTTCGGGCACTTCCTCCTGTCGGCCCTCAGCCGTTCCTGCCTCTTCCACTACGGCCACAGCAGCAGCTTCTATACGGGGGGTGGCTCTTTGTTTCGGAGTCCAGAGGTGAACTCACCGCGACGGAAGGCCAGGAATTCCTGGTCTTGGTCCGCCTCGCAGCTCGCAACCTCCTCGGCCCTTAATATTACCTTCTTCTCCGCCAGAGCTTTTACGAGGGGCCACTCCGGGAGGTGTGTTAGAGCTTTGTAGTAGGCCTCCTCCACCCCGGCCACGGCATTATAGTCATACCCGAACTCTGGACGGTATACGTCCACATTCGGATAGACTTCTTTGATTTGCTCCAGTAACAACGAGCGCATGGCCGTGTCCCCGATAGCGACAAAGTCGGTCTGAAAGTCCAGGAATGTGGTCGTCTGGAGTAATTTTTCGGCAAATGCTTTCAGCATTGCCTCCTGGCCTTCGACAATCGCCGCTTCCTGGGCCTTCATTTCTGCCCGCAGCTGGGCCGTTTCTCCACGAAGGGCTCCGGCCTCCGCCTCCACCTCGCGCAGACGCGCTACTTCAGTCTCTACCAAAACCGCTCTCTTCCGCGCTTCGGTCAGATCCTGAGTTAGCCTGTCATTGCGCGCGCGAAGATCCCTAACCACCGCGGCCAGCTCTTCTTTGGCCTCTATCACATTCTTCCGGCCAAGCTCCATGATTCCCCGAGCTAACCGCAGAAGTTCCTCGGCGTCCGCCCCCTCCAACCCCAGCAGACCGGGGGCCACTTGCTCCTTCAGAATATCACACAAGACAGAAAACAGAAATCAGTATTGGTAATACACACTTCGTTTGCGTAAAAAATAACGAACAAGGCATTTCAGATTTACCTCAACGCTTTCCCCTGTTCGGAGTCTTTTGGATGCTGCCGGAGGTGTTCCAGACGGTTCTGACCTCCTCTTCGCTCCGGGGGTTGACCCCGCAGCCACAACTCGTTCCTCCGGTCCCGTAGAAGGTCGTGGACTGGGTGACATCTTCCCCCGGGGAGACACCTCAGTAGTTTTGCCCTTCTTCTTGGCTGCTGCAGCCGCTGTGGAGCTTCCTGCTGGTTCCTTCCCGAAGCGTCCCACTGCATACAGAAATTCAAATTAGCCCTGCACAAGTCAATAATCTCTAAACAGGTATGATAACTCCTACCCTCCTCGGCAACCCCAGCTCCCAACTCTGGACCCTGGGTGTACATCCTCGCCGCATCACCCGAGTAATAGGGGCTCAGTCCGGCTCCTTCCAGCTCTTCCTCAGTACACAGGGTCTTGAAAGTCCCCACTGAACGGAATATATCCACCACCTCGGCCTCCGGGTCCTCCACCGGGGCAGTATCTAGCACTTCCTCCCTTCTCCACCTCGGGAGAGCTACCCCGGTCTTCACATAGATGAACTTCTCCTTCCACCCCTCAACCTTACTGGGGTTTTGTACCTTGAAGCCACCTCGTGCTCGGGGACTGAAGGAGTACCACCCCTTGGACTTCCCGAAGGCTTTTAATTGGTAAAAATACCTAAATAGCTCTACGGTCGGTTCCACCCCGGAATTCTTACACACTACGGTGAACCCGACAACTTGCCTAATCGCGTTCGGCGCTAATTGGCTCAAAGCGATGTTATAATATCTCAGTAATCGGATGACAATGTCCCAGAGGGGGAATCTCAAACCTATTTTTAGCGGATCTATGTATACACCAATGAAACCCTCCGGGGGGCAACAGGCCCTATCATCGGAATCCGGCACTATATACTCTAAATTAAAGGGGAAATAGAAGGAGGGGATTAAGGCCTCTATCTGCACTCGCGTCATTCGCGAAGCTACAGTAGACACTTCAAAGTCCTCCTCCGCACATTCATGAAAGCCGACCGTCCTAATGTTGGTTTCCATGTCGTCGGCCCTTTCTACTGTCCTAATTTCACTCCTCTCCGGAATAACATATCGGATGGGTGGCACGTCTAACGGAGCGCTCCGAGTCCCTACTTCTTGAACAGAAGAAGAAGATGAAGAAGAAGGCATACTTACTTGGTTTACTTGGTTTGAGTTTGGAGAGTTTTTGATTTGAGATGAATCATAGGTGCACGGAATTCTCCTTTTTTCCCGCTTTCTAAAACTGGCAAATCGCAATGAAGAAGATGAAGTGTACTGTGCCATTATTCCAAATATATACACAAAAAATCAACGGCCCTGAAACGGCCTATTCAAATTCAGCGATTGCGATTTGGACGTGATATTCACGCGCCTTACGGTTCCCAAGGCGCGTGGGGAACAGGTTCATTGGAAATCGCAGAGCGTGTCACTTCACGTCTCTCTCTCTCATGATGGCGCCGCCAATCACATCAACTCCACTCTTGGCCACGAAGATTTGGACCACACTCCGGTGCTCCCTTCACCTCGGCCAGATTAATATCTTCTTCCGCTACAATTTCTTGCTTTTGGGGAACTCGGTATCTCACCACCGACCGCGGCTCGTCTGGCCTACAGCTCCACCCCGGTCATAACCGAAGCTCCTTTCTCGCTCCGGCTGGGGGGGGGGGGGGCATCTGATAGGTATGGCCCAGTCACTTCGGGTCGGGTTAATACCTCGGCCCACTTACCGGCCCAGAAGGTCCAGAAATACGCGTCGTCCCAGATAATGTGGCACGGCCCAACTTATGGCTTGTTCCGCAATTCAAGGCCCACGATCCGTTCCCAACCGCCATGCAGCGGAAAATAGGCGCGATAATAGGGGGTTAGTTAGATTTTAGTAGGGGATAGTATAAATATGAGAAGAGAGCTCGGAATTAGGGGTTCGCATTCTGTATTCTGAAATTATTACGTGTAAACTCAAAACGATAGTGAAGAAAACACCTCGGCAGGTGTCATTTTCAGCCCGTGGACGTAGATCTCCGGATCGAATCACGTATATCTTGCTTGTTTTCATATTTCTTGTATTGATTGCTAACTGAATTGATTGGATACCGGATTGCGCTTTATCAATTACTAAAGAAAATCTATTCTATTTTGCTACTTTATATTCCCCCGCCATTTTTCTGTTAATGCAGTGCTTAATGATTCCAGCTAATTTATAAATTCATGTTCCGTCTCTGTTCCATTTTTAATTAGGCACGTGCGAATTAGCAAACCCCTCGGATCCATTCTTTGTCCCACTCAATATATCCCAATTTTCTTTCTTTTAAATTTGAACTCCGCATCCCTCGTCACTCTCTTAGGACTCAACGGTCGAATTTCCAAAAACTAGCTTTTCCTCGCAATCAAACATTTTCCCGATTCTAACTTTCTCTCGAATTCATGCCCGCAAATTATATCACCCTACTTCAGGATTTTAACTAAGAACGGATATATTATTGCTTCTGAGTTTTGATTATCAGGTGCGCTACCTGATCTACGTTGAATTTTCTTTTTCATCTTTTGTTTTTTTTTGGCCTTTTTCTTGCTATCATTCTACTTTTTCTGGATTTAGATTTAGAAGAATTGAGAAGGGGGAGAGAAGATATGCTTATTAATTTTGTGCATTGTTTGTGAAATGGAAGAGTTTCAAATTAAATTTTTCACAATTTGGAGGTCTTGCTTTGATCCAACATGAAAGTAGCATCACTTGATAACATGGTTGTAAATTTGATGTATTCTACGTATTCTGCGTGAACATGGGTAAAAAAATATCTGCCCTTCTTTCAGGTGTAAGCATCCTCCTTCTGCTGAGCAGTGCTATCTGCTTTGCATATGATCTTGAGAAGCCACGATCCTTTGACAATCTTGCTTCATTTTCACTAGAAGGAGACTATTTTTTATACATCACTAGATTAATCCGTATAAGCATCAAGTGAGATTCAAATTGACTTCAGATATGCCCTCGTTAAAGAGATTTATATCACATGACATATTTCATTATTAGTTCTTAAAAAATTGTCATGTCTTTTGCGAATACAATATTATGTAGCCAAAACACCTATAAGTTCGGGCTTGTTGTCATTTTAACTATAGTAAAAGGTGGGGTGTATCTCTTGGGGAGACATTTTTCATTGAAGGGTGGGTGCAGTAAAAACGATATCTTTCTAGATTAGACACAAATGAGCGCTGGCTCTGTCTTCGTAAGCTCATTCAGCTGTGAAGTATATGGAATCGCCTTGAAATTGGAAATTCATTCCCTTTCTACTATTCTGTACTCATATTTTGCACTTCTCTTTACGTCTGTTAAGATTTGGGTGGGTGCAATTGACAATATTGATTTATGGATCAACCATTCCAAGAAAGTAAACTATAATACATTCACACACATAACTCTGCAGGACTAGCTCTAGAGGACAAGTTGTATTTGTTATTTGTAACATGTTTTTCCTGGTAGAAGTTTTATGAGGAGGGCAAGTGGCCCCAAGAGTTGGCTAATAAAAGTCTTACCAAGCAAGCATAGTTACTCATAACCGCACTGCCATAATAGGACAGCATGGATCAGCTAGGGTATCTCAGCTTCCGCTTTCATTAGCCGCTAGTTGTGTGTCACTCTTCGTTTTACTTTTACTTATGTTTTTTCATATGCTTTTACTCATGACACCCTGCTGTCCCCCCTTATTATTTTGTGGCTCCATACATTGTTTGAGCCCCCTGAATTTCTCCTCGCGTTTTTCCTCTCCTTCCGACCGCCATGATATGTCAGTTGGTCGGAAAAGGAGGAAACCATCTTACTCCCTTCCCACATTAGGTCTTGGGGCACTTTTGGCCCATATACTTGTACGTACGACTGTTTGTACTCTATTTGGTTTATGATTTGATTATATACAGGTTGCGGACCGTGCCTTAATCCCCCACCCTTCTTGGGTGTTTTTCTTAAAAAAAAAAAAAATGTAGGACAGCAGGTGGAGTATCCATGAATGAAGTTGATATAATTTTCAAGGTTAAGCACATCTAATAGCATTCGGATTTTATATGAAAGTGGAGAAATCCTGGCTTGAACCACGTGTTACTATTATTGAATCTATTTTCTTGTGCTACCCAAGTGCTTTTATTATGAAAATGGGAATATATTCAATGGAATATAGTGTAAATGTGAATGCGTAGTTAGTAATTCAGAGTTCTAGAAGATAAGCAACCTCTTGTTTGCTAACAGGCTTTCCCCACTTATACTTTTATAAGTAGAACGGATGATGTTCACCAGATAGATCCATCTTAAGTTCACTCACTAATTATTGCATCGGAGTGATGGACAATCCACCTTAACTTTATTTTACAGTATGTTCACCAGATAGATCCATCTTAAGTTCACTCACTAATTATTGCATCGGAGTGATGGACAATCCACCTTAACTTTATTTTACAGTTTGTACTCTTTTTTTGGTTGCTTTTCACTGCTTTTACCTTACTGCACTTTACCAGTGGCACGTAAATGACGAGTAGATTCAATTGGCAGGTCTGGTCACCTTAATATGTTGCCATGTCCACCAAATATGCTTTCACGTATCGAAAATACAGTTGGATCTCTTCTCTATGAATTGCAGGTATTCTTATACAGCTTTAAAATATACTTGCTTATAAATTATAATTGTTCTTCTAGCTCCCATTATGTTAGGCTTCACCATTTGAAATACATATTCTTTGCTAGCTTCTGTCAAATACTTGCTTAAACAGCAATGCTTCTATACAATAGCATCATTTTGACAGACTTAAGTTATTCTCATTTATGTTCTGTGGCTATGTGTAAACAGATAATATGGGATGAGGTTGGGGAATCTGATGCTGAAAGGGATAAAGTGTTGGCTGAACTTGAACGAGAATGCTCTGAAGTCTTCAGAAGAAAGGTGGATCAGGCAAACAAATGTAGAGCTCAGCTGAGACAAGCAATTGCTGATGCTGAAGCAGAGCTTGCATCCATCTGTTCTGCAATGGGAGAGTTGCCAGTGCATATTAGACAGGTCAGATGGATCTGCTTGAACAGCATCTTTGAATTTGTTATCTCTTGTTTGTTTTATTCTTGAATGTTCCAATGCATTTTATTAACATTGCACATACAAACTATATCATTCTCAACTGTTGATCAGCGTCAAAGCCATCCAAAGCGTTCTCTGGTTTCAAAAGCTCTGCATTGAGATGAATACGTATCAGTGCTACCTGTTTTTGAACTGTAATCATCATTTGCTGAAAAATGAAACGTGAAGTTTCAGAAATGTCAATGCTTTGATAAAGAATAGCAATAAACAACATAGCTTATAAAAATGATAAAAAGACATGTGCCAGCTTTCATATGCAATATCTTGTTTACCAATACCAATGGTCTCTCTTTGTGCAGTCTGATCAAAATTCTCAAAGCTTGAAGGCTGAACTCAGAACCATCCTCCCACAGATAGAGGAGATGAGAAAGAGAGAAGTTGATAGAAAGAATCAGTTTATCCAAATTCTAAGAGAGATACAAAGTATTAAGAATGAAATCTGTAGGTCTGATGAGCATGGTTCATATGAACTGCCAATTGATGAACTGGATCTTTCTACAAAGAAGCTTGAGGAATGGCAGAAAGAATTACAGGCACTCCACAGAGAAAAGGTTATATCATCTCTCATATGTATTGCAACTCTTTCTTAATAAATTTCTGTTTAACTCGCTTCTGGGATATTTCCTGAGTATTTTTTCTGTGTAGAGTAAGCGTCTGAAGATGACGCTGCATCGCCTGAACTGTTTGTACTCTCTGTGCATAGTGCTTGGTTTGGATTTCAAGAAAATCGTCTATAATATTCATCCGAGTTTAGTTGAAGCTGAAAGTTCCAAAAATATTAGCAACAGCACCATAGAGCAACTGGGGACTGCTATACAAGAACTAAGAGAGCTTAAAATACAGCGAATGCAGCAGGCATGCATTTCTAAAGAATGCTTTACGTGTTTTTGACTTGCTAATCTTCCAGTAAGTCAGTATTTGATTATTTGATTGCAGTTACAAGATCTTGTTACTTCGTTATTGGAGCTCTGGAACTTGATGGACACGCCCACTGAGGAGCAACATATGTTTCAGAAAGTTACTTGTACTCTAGCTGCTTCAGAGGATGAGATAACAGAGCCTAACATGCTTTCTATCGACAATATAAACCATGTGAGTTACACCTTGCATGATATTTGTGGTCTGAAAGATTGAAATGGACTGACCAACTCATGCTAGGTGAGGTGGAACTTAGCTTCGAAGTTCTCCCCCCCCCCCCCCAACAACTTCCCAACAGAGAAAGGATTCAATTCTTTTCAGCGAAGATTGAAATACACTCAATTGGTAGTAAAACAAATGCCATTTTTCAAATTTTAGGTTGCGACAGAAGTTTCTCGACTGGAAGAGTTGAAAGCAAGCAAAATGAAGGAACTTGTTGTGAAAAAGAAAGCAGAGTTAGAAGCTATCTGTAGGAAGACACATCTTATTCCAGATACCGATAATGCTACGGAAATAACTATAAATGCTATTGAATCTGGTATTTTCTTGTTCACAAGTAAACCTGTTTCCTTTTCAATAGAAATCTATATCTGCTTATTCTTTTCTCTCTTGATTGATAAAAGGAGCTGTTGATGCTGCTTGTGTGCTTGATGAAATTGAGCTTAAAATAGCTAGAGTTAAAGAAGAGGTTCTTAGCAGGAAAGAAATCCTTGAAAAGGTTGACAAGTGGATGGCTGCATGTGAAGAAGAGAGCTGGCTCGAGGAGTATAATAGAGTATGTTATTTCAACTGTCTTCTGAGGTATATCACAAATATAGAATTGCTTAAAGTAAAAATATTCTTTTCCTGTAGGATGATAATCGGTATAACGCTGGGAGAGGTGCTCATCTTACCCTAAAACGTGCTGAAAAAGCTCGTGCTTTCGTCAATAAGCTTCCAGGTATATCACATCGTGTATTAGTTCTTCTTATAGCTGCAGTATTAGTATGTCAAGAAGTTAGTTTAATTTTTTGTGGTGGAACAGCAATGGTGGATGCATTGGCTTCAAAAGTCATAGCCTGGGAAAATGAGAAAGGAGTAGAATTTATTTATGATGGTGTAAGTGCTACCAATCAAGTTTGGAAAAAGAAAACATCTTATACCATCTAACTTTTAATTCTTCTTTTACCTTCTTTTTTTGGTCATATCTAGGTTCGTCTTCTTACTATGCTTGAAGGGTATAAGGTTGTACGGAAAGAAAAAGAACTACAACGCAAGAGGCAGAGGGTATAAGACATTTCAATATATAATTTTATTTTATATCCGTCTTAACACACCCCCCCCCCCCCCCCCCCCCAAATCTCTCTCATGTTTTATTTTATTTCAGGACCAGAAGAAACTTCAGGGACAATTGCTAACTGAACAGGAAGCTCTTTATGGTTCCAGGCCAAGTCCCATGAAGAACCCCAATATGAAGAAAGCACCAAGATTGTCATATAGTGGTGCATCCAACAGAAAACTTTCTCTTGGGACACCTTTACAGGCTTCTAAACATGGGATTCAGCTTACTGCTAGAGCTACTGATACACGGACTGCCAAAATAAGTGAGCGTATAAACCAGGGCCACCGTAAGGATGGTAGACTTTCAGCTCCCCCTTCAGGTGAATCATATCTGTCCTTTCTGCACATAGTTGGTAATCCTATTTTGGCAGTCTTTCAAGTTTAATCAATAGGGAAACATTTTAGCTATTTAAGGTGCCACTTTAGTGAGTAACCTTGAGGAAAAATATTGTTTTGTGTACCCCGATAGTTAACGAAAAATTGGCATCAGAATACAAGTGTTGGATTTTGGAACGCAAAAGTGAAATATCAACAAAAGGTTAAACTGATTTTCAATATTGCCATTCCACTATTTACTTAATTAAACCAACTCTCTACATAAACATCGAAAGCAAGAGGGTGCAGAGTGCAATAACCTATTTCAAAAACAATCTTCCGTTCAATGTGTCCAATATTGTTTTATTTTTTATGTTTACAGCAAAATCTTGTGCTGGTAAAAAGCTGATTAAACGAGCATTTCCATGAAAATGAGTCAAGCCAGTACCGGTTTCTGATGTTGAGATATGTTAGATTAATTGATATGGAAGAAAATAAACAGAAGCTGATTATTTTGCTATTAATGTTAATACTAAAGAAGAAGGCGACAAATCCTAAATAGTAACGCTGTGTTCTCTTATTTCATTCCATTTCTTGCAGGTGCGAGGAGAGGTCTGGACATGGCTGGCCCAGCTATGAAGCATTCTTCTTCCAAAACTCGTGATGCAACTTCATCTGTGATGCGAAAGCCATTTTCTCCCATTTCTTCCACGACTCCATCAAAGCCAAACACAGCAAATATTATGAAAAACCAGAACGGGAACCACAACGATGTGTTTGAAAAGCTACTCGCAATTAACAGCACGCCTTCCACTCATCCTCCCAAGACAGTCTCCATTACAGAGGACGAAAACAGAACGCCCCAAACAACGCCTACCACTGCACCTTTGACACCCCCAACAGTAGCCGTTACAATGCACACAGCCATAACACCGGCTTCTATCCAGAAGCTTACCATAATACCAGCTCTTTCTACAATAATGTCAGTTGAAGATGGGACTGAATACTCATTTGAGGAGAGACGAGCCCGGTTTGTGTTGCCTAGATTACCAATATAAAAATGTGCCATCTTCAGTTCAATATTCTTCATTTTTTTTATTATTTGGATTTGTAATTACGATTCTAGTCTTATTGCTTTGCTTTTTAATGTACATAGCCTAAACTTAAGTGTTTCTTTTACGTATTTATATTGTCTTTTGATGGATTGACAATGCTTTTGTTCCCGTGAATTCTTTTATTGCAAATTATGTTTGGTCTTATACTACACCATTCTTAATACACATCATATATAAGTGTATATATATTGATGATATTGAAAACGAAATGATATAAGATCTCGGAATGGAAGATTGTTTGATTTATCAACTTGAACTTGAATCAAGAATGCAAAAATTATATCCCATCAAACTGAAGATTTTGTGTTATTTTGGTCTAAGTATAACCTGGTTGTTCAGAGTGTAGCAAACATGTGATGGGAAAAATTTAGTACTTTGTGAAGAGAAAGAACATATATATATGTTTTTTTATTTTTGTATTTTCAGTGGCAGAGACAGTAATTCATGTCTAACCAAGGGTATTATTTCTTAACTAGAATCACAAAAGAACAAGTCAGAGCTTGACAAAAATTGGAATGGCTCCAAGTTTCACTTTACAGCTTTAGAAAATTAAATTGCCATTTCAATATTAGAAAAAGAAAAGACATTAAAACTTTCATTTAACTTCTCCCTTTTAAAAAAATTCCATTTATTAAATTTCCAAGGCGGACCTGAAACCACTTTATTAACCATAATTAATACTCCGAATTTTGTAATTTAAATATTGCTCCTGACCTAATTAACTTGCAATTATTTAATCAATTCTCCATTTTATTTTGAATTTATTAATTAATTTCCTCAACTTTATTACCCCTCAACTTTTTTCTTGCAAAAACCCTAATTTCACAACTACCCCAGAAAATTATTTTCTGACACCTACCAAGATTTTCAATTTTCCATTCCATTTCTGGAGCTCTGTACTTGCTCTGCAACGGCAGAAGTTAGTCCATGTCAAGTTAAGTAAATCGTGTAATTAGATTCTTGTAGCAGAGCTCTATTCTGTGCAGCTGATCTTCTTCAAGAAAATTCAGGCTTGATTCTTGAATTGAAAATTTGAGGCTTTCAAACTGAGTTTTGTGTTTTTTCTGGGCTTTAATCAAGATCACTTGCAGAAAGTTGGTTTTACAGTTAATCTTGGCTGTTTGAGCTATTAAAGATCCAAACTTTACCAACTTATCTAGGTTAGGTTTAAGATTTTATAGCCACTCGGAGGGTTTAAGGTTTCCTTTTCATAGTACTGTTTGATTAGTACATGAATGGAGGGAAAAGAAGGGGTAAATGGTTCTGGGGTCACTGTAAGAGGTGATGAAGCTCCTGAGAGCTACAGGGTGGAGCCAAGGGTTGAAAAACCCGACCCATTTGGTGGATCAACGGCTGCTCCCACTCCGGTGACTGCAGCCCCGCCGCATACGACGGAGGTGAAGAAGAAGAGGGGAAGGCCAAGAAAGTATGCAGGGGATGGCTCTATTGTAGCACTCTCTCCTATGCCGATATCGGCTTCTATTCCGTTTGCCGGTGAAACTTCAGCTTGGAAGCAGAGTTCAGACCGGCCTGTTACCTCCTCCAAGAAAAAACAAAAACTGGAATTTGCAAGCCCAGGTATTATTTTGGAATTTAGATTGTAAGTGTTAATTTATTGACTTGTGCGTGTGGTTAGTTACAAGTGTTACGAAACTAGATCCACTGATCTGCTTTATATTGAGTGCTCCTTTGCTGTTTGCTTTGTTGTCTCTTGGTCAACTTTATATGACATATAAGTATCTGATTTGGAGTTGGGACACTTGTCAATTTTGGTAGTTTTAATGATATTGGGACAATATGGGAAGCTGCAGAGAATCATCCTTGTTTGCTAGTGATGGTTTTTGAGGTGATGTGACCAGACAAAAGATCTGTCTTTACTCAATAATTGCAGTAAGCATAAATGAAGTTATTCCATTTTCTACTTCACTGGACGTGTGACATTTAGATATCTAAAACAACTAATGCGCAATTTTTTATAACTTTTGTCAAAATTTTCACGTCACACGTCCTATGGAATGGAGATATTACCCATAAAGGTAGCACATAATTTTCCGCTTAAATGGCAAAAGGTAGGAATAAAGAACCAGAATGATTTAACGATGATAGGGTATGATGCAGCATGACTTTGTGCAGTCGTGGAATGGATAGTGGTTGGGAAGAAGTCTAACTATATAGCATGTTCCATTATTCACCCCAGTTTATTTTACTAAGATGTTGTATGTATGTGTATTTAGAGCCGGTGAAGACAATAACGTGTAGCTGTCTTTTGGCGAATTAATTTGTTCTGGCTCTATATCTGTGACATTATTTTTGTTATGACTATTATTTTGTTAAGTGTGAGGAAATGTCATCTGTTTGATTAACATGTAAACAGAACTTATTTTGGTGGATTTTTTTCTCTTTGTTTAGTTGTGTCCTGTCCTTGTGGGCATCTGTGTAAGCACTGGAATTAAAGGCTTAAAACGATTTGCGCAGACTGTGTAATAGATATTTGTAACTACGACTATCACCTGCAATTTCTGTTCTAGATTTAACGGTAGTTGTTCGTATAGATTCATGTGCTTTTGTTTGTTATGATTTTATGAATTTGATCTTGCAAATGCTTTGATGTTTAGAGAGGGAGATGGCATACTCAATTGGTGGAAGTTTTACGGCCCATGTGATTACAGTTAATGCTGGCGAGGTACTTCTGGATATGAGTAGCTTTTTTTATTATATTAATCCAATGTCTCTTCGACGCCTGTTCATTCTATTTTCTAAGATTCCTCCCCCCCACTCCCCGCCCGCGTAAACCTGAGATGAGTTGAATCGTGAAATCCTGTTGATGTAAGTGATGTGTCAATTCATTTTTTTGTGACTTTTTTAAAGTAATATTCGTATTTGCACTAAACCATCACAATTATAAATTACAGAAAAGGGGGGTTGGGGAGGTCCCTGCTATGAACTTAACTGAAGCGTGGAAGTGGTTAAAGTACATGGGATATGAGTATAGCTTAAATAGTTATTATTTAAAAAATAAATAAAAAGAAAAACAAGAAGCAGCCGCTAAAAAATGTGCCTACATAGGACGTTTTAGCACAACCTTTGAGCTCATTAGGTCCACTAAAAACTTCACTTGAAGAACTATTCTGGCTACAGTTTCCGTACTTTTATGCAGTTTGTGTCAAGTGGATCTTCAATTTCAGTACACTTGTATCCTTAAATAACCTAAAACTGGCAAGAATCCAGTGAATTATACTAATGTTTCTGACAATATGGGCAAAGGCCTATCATAAACTGTAATATACCCCTCTTTAATTATGCAATATTACATGTTTAGAAAAACAGAAACATATGCAGCTATGCTTACTAAGTAAGTACATTATTCTCGTGGTCCGTCTTAATTTTTACTTATTTGTGCTTCACTCTTTTGTGACAGGATATTAGTATGAAAGTAATATCCTTTTCTCAACAAGGATCTAGAGCCATTTGCATTCTGGCTGCAAATGGTACTGTTTCAAACGTTACACTGCGTCAATCTAATTCTTCTGGTGGCACTTTGACCTATGAGGTAGGAGCCCTTACTTTCTTTAATATTACTTAAATAACATTTCCAGTAAGAGGTTCCCTTATGGTGTTTTTACTATGGGATCGTCATCCTTTGGCTTAAATAAGTTCCTACTTTCTGTAATCCCCTTCAAGAAAATAATAGATTATGAAATATAACCAAGTGCGTTCTACAGGGGTGCTTTGAAATACTCTCTCTCACAGGATCATTTATAGCAAGCGATAATGGATTTACAAAAAGCAGATCCGGCGGGATGAGCGTCTCTTTGGTGGGTCCCGAGGGGCGTGTATTTGGGGGAGGACTCGCTGGAATGCTAGTAGCAGCTGGCCCTGTTCAGGTTACACCATTTTACCATTGAACATGAAATTTAATCATGAGATGATTTTCAAGTGACAATCTTCACCTGAATTACTATTATTATATTGTGTTTAAATGTTTGAATGCATCAGGTTGTGATCGGCAGCTTTATTCCAGGCCAGGGCCATGAGCTGGAGCAAAAGCCCAAGAAACCAAAATACGAACACACTATCTCATTCGGGCCAATCCCTGCTGACCCCATTTCTGAAGAAAGATATGAAGCAGCCTACAGCAGACCAAGGCCAAAACTTGCAACTTCTGCTTCTTTTCATGGAGACAACTTGCCTTCGGTGAACTCAGTGCATCATTCCAAGGTTACACACGCTGAAAATAATGCTTCATTGCCTGGTGAAGATTCTAGAGTGCAAACCCATGAAATAACCTGCTGAGTGTCTTACGAGCTCGTGTGTGTTGTGTGTATCTTAGTTGTTTTTATTAGGATTAAGGGTTTTAGGCTCACTTCTTTCTGACCCCATTCACAAAGTGATGACTGCGTGTTATCACAGAGCATAGCATGATTGCTTAGGTTTTTTTAATGTGGTTTAGTTATTAAATTAGAAGTTGTGGTTGTAGGATTGCCCCTGTTTGTAATTGGATGTAGTATTTGTCATGTTTGAAACTGGAATATTGCCATTTTTAGTTGTAGTTGAAATTCCAATTTGATGTATAATTTATTTCTCATTCATGTGAAGCATGGGAAAAACATTTAGAGACAGAGATCTGTCACAAAATTTGCAGAACAAACCTCTTTACTAGATAAACAAAAAAAGGAGATGAAAATAACGAGGATAAATTATTTCTGATATTACGGTTAATGTAACGCCTTCAGTTTTTCATCCCTCCACCCCTTGTTAATTTTCTGAATAAAATCTTCAACTCTTCTCTTCAAATCATCATCTTCTTCTTCTATGCTTGTGTCGTCATTGTTTGTCATGTTCATGCTCACACACAATACTTTCCCTGCCTCAACCAATTTACTACTACCGCTTGAACTCGCTTTGTTACTTTTGTCGTTAGAAATGGAGGGAGTTGACCGGGATTCTGGTTTTGCGCCGCCTACAAGAAGAATGGCAATTATGAGATTAAAGAAACAGAAAACCATGACGGAATTGGAGGCGGCGAGGCTGATCAACTCAAAAGTGGAACTCAACATTGTGGAGATGTTTTGTTAGTTGAAAGTTGAAGAAGATGGAATGAGTTATAAAGGCTTTGGTTGAAGGAAAAGAGTGTGTGGAAGAAGCTACTTCTTAAGCACAACACATTTGTTTAAACTTTGAATTCTTTATTCAATTCAATTGTCCTTGTAACACACGCATCAAATATGATATCATCCATGTGTATTACCAAAACCTAAAATCCAATTCGCAATGTTTTTTCTTTTCATTCTTTTCTTTCAATTTTTAAACTGCAGCTAGGGCTCTGCAAACTTAGTCATTATCCATATTCGGATTGAATAAATTTTAAATCGAAAAAGTTGGTTGATTATCTCACTTTTTCTAAATCGAATTGAACCGATTATTTTTTTGTTACGAATCTGAATATTTATTAATCTTTTGAATCGAAAACCGTATTGAACCTTAAATTATATCCTATCAAGCCGTATCAAATTGTATTGAACCGAATAAAGTAATAAATTATAAATTTAAAAATATATTATACCTAAAATTAATTTAAATATGATTATATTTAAATAATCCATAATTTGTTAGTTAGCTATGTTTAGCATACATAATTTAACATTATATTTAATTTTATAATTATTTGATGATTTTCAAGTTTCAACACACAAGTTAGTGAATTCGAAACAAATTTGATGTGATAAAATTATTTATTTTGATTAGATGTCAATATATTTTATTCAAATTGAATCTGTTATTTTAAAAGATAAAAAGACTCCAGTTATCAAACTAAACTAAACTAAACCGAACCGTGTTGTTACATACGAAATTCTAAACTGAATTGTCCCGAAAAAAATAATCGAACCTTACCATTCCATTTTTTAGATTAATTTTGGATACTTATTTTCTAGATAATCAAAGTTTGGTATGAAATTAAAAATTCCCAAATCTCCAATACACACTGTACCGAGCACATTTCTGAGAATAGTCATGAACGACACAAATCTTGTATCCACATTTAAATGATGTTACGCATATACTCCCTCCGTCCCGGCTGAGTTTGCACACTTTCCTTTTCGGGACGTCCCATCTAAGTTTGCACACCCTTAAAAAGAAAAGTTTTCTCACAATCTCCACCCTTAAAATCTCCACTTTCAATCTCCACCTTTAAAAAAGTCAACCAAAAAGCAAAAAACAGTTTTTCTTAATATACGTGTCGGCTCACATGTGCAAACTCAGCCGGGACGGAGGGAGTAGTATTATATATGTTTTACAAAGTGAGACTTGTCGAGAAATGCATTTCGTAAAACACAGTGGATCATAATATTTCTTAGTATATTGGTGAAAGTTTGTATTTCTAGTTAGGCCTATTTGTATTTGAAAAGTTATACTCTTTTAAATAGTAAAAAAACCATTTTTGGTAAATAACACTTAGAAGGTATTTTTTACTTGGCAAAAACTTATATGAGACCGCACGGTGTGACGGAAAAAAATATTATTTTTTGTAGTAAAAGTATCACGTTTATCTATAAAAGTATTACTTCTTTTGAACAAAAAAAAATTATCACTTTTATCTGTAAAAATATCACTCTTTCATGTAAAAGTAACAACTTTTCTTGTAAAAGTATATTTTGTCACACGTGAGACCGTCACATACAAAACTCACTTTTTTTACTTTTAAAAGTCAATATTCCTCGCCCGTTGTATGGAGTGGAGCATCTTCATTAGTGAAAAGGGTCAAATCTAATCATTTTTATAACTTTTACCCTAAAACTAACAAGATTCTAAAAAATTATAAAATCTAGCACATTTTGTCTTTTAGCTAACACCTCACCCCTGCTTTTAACCTGCCTCACCACCCGCGTTCACAGATTTCCAACCACCCCCCAACTCACCCTCCTCACTGACTCAGACTGTGACCCCTCTGAACATTTCTATCTACTTTCTCTGGTCTCTCTCATCTCCCATCCTTATCTCTTACTCTCTTCTCTTTCTCCTCTCCCATTCTCTCTCTAACTTTTTTTCTCTCTCGTCTCTACCTCTCCCTCTCGTATCTCACTCAGAAAATTTGAACTTCCCCCTGATAGCGAGAGCCCAGATAGTGGCCCAAGCCACAATGCAAAAGAAAGTTTAATTCTTGGACATAGCCCAACCCATGAACAAGCCCAAGAAAAACAGATTTGTACACCAAAGTTGTCAAGATGCACAGGCTTGCACACTAAGCATACGGAGGCTCACAATAGTAATTCGGCGTAGGAATATTATCGTACAAAGTTGTTATCTTGATTTTTGTGTATCAACACGTGGTTAGGTCTATAATGATCCATTGTACAATATACATATATATATATATATGAGAGCATGTAAAATACTGTTTCATTATGATAGAATATAGAATCAGAAAATTGCCCCAAAAGCTTTTTTTCTTTACAACTTTAGTTTTCCGATTATGGCTACTCTATCCTGTTACTCTATGATTCCTAACATGGTATCAGAGCAGGACTAGGGGCTGCCTATGAATTATGTTTAGGTGAACTATTATCGCCCACACTTATTTTCACCCTTTTTTCCCTTTGCAATATTTCTGGGCTCGGAAAGACCCGAGGTGTGATTCATATATGCCTTAGGTTTGAAGATGCCAACCTTCGATCTAGTCACCATATGATGTGTACCTGTACCTGCAACAAAGTCATTAGCAGTAGATGAAACAGGAACCACATTCTCAATTAGCAAAGTATGATGGCTCCCCCTTTCCTGATCCCACACTTTATAGAAGTGTGGTTGGTGCCTTATAGTATGTGGTAATCACTCGACCAGAGTTGGCTTACAGTGTTCACAAGGTGAGTCAATTTATGCACTCGCCTTTGGATTCCCATTGGAAGGCAGTAAAACACATCTTGAGGTATTTAGCTGGCACCATGGATTATGGTCTCACTTTTGTTCCGTCCTCAACTTCTCTTCTTACAACTTTTTTTGACTCAGACCGGGGAGCTAACTTAGACGATCGAAAGTCTATTTTCTGGTTTTTGTATCTATGTCGGGGAAAATCTTATTTCCTGGTTTTCAAAGAAACAGGTGACTGTTTCTCGTTCGAGTACTGAAGCGGAATACCGTAGCATTGCTCATGCCTTATGTGAGATTGCCTGGATCAAATCCATTCTTTCTGAGCTTCGCATTCCGCAACGTGCACCGCCAATCTTATGGACTGATAATCTTGGGGCTGTATATCTTGCCCTGAATCCTGTGAACCATGCTTGAACCAAACACGTTGAGATCGATATTCGTTTCATCTGTGAACGAGATGCTGCAAAGCAAGTGCTGATCAAACACATTCCTAGTCATGCTCAAACCGCCGACATCCTAACCAAGCCTTTATCCAAGCAATTCTTCACTTGCTTCCGCAATCATTTTCATGTTGTTCCTTTCAGCTCGTTTGAATTGAGGGGGTGTGATAGCGAGAGCCCAAATAGTGGCCCAAGCCACAATGCAAAAGAAAGTTTAATTCCTGGACATAGCCCAGCCCATGAACAAGCCTAAGAAAAATAGAATCGTACACCAAAGCTGTCAAGATGCACAGGCTTGCACACCAAGCATACGGAGGCTCACAATAGTAATCCGGCATAGGAATATTATCTTACAAAGTTGTTATCTTGTTTTTTGTGTATCAACACGTGGTTAGGTCTAGAATGATCCATTGTATAATATATATATGAGAGCATGTAAAATATTGTTTCATTGATAGAATATAGAATCAGAAAATTGCCCCAAAAGCTTTTCTTCTTTACAGCTTTAGTTTTCCGATTATGGCTACTCTATCCTGTTACTCTATGATTCCTAACACCCCTCCTATTTTTCAACTATTTTGAATTTCAATTACTTTGAGTTTCAATTGTTTTGAGTTTTCATTATTTTGAAAATTATTGGCGGCGACTATTTGCAGCCCACGAAATTTCTTAATGCGGTTCACTTCTCAACAGAGTCCACTTTTATTTAATATTTTGTAAAAAAATTTAATACAACCCACTAAATACCGATTATACTCTTTCTTTATTAATTAAATTTTTTTAAATAAAACATCATGAATAAAATAATAAAATGTTAAAGATACAAAAAAATATAAAAAAAATCACGAAAACGTTAATGAAGATCTCCAGAAGACAAAATCCGCCCTCTCCACTAAAAAATTATGGTTCCATCGGTAATATCATAAATCAATTTTGTATTCAGTAATCAGGTCGGTCAAACGATTCAGAATTTTGGTGATAATATCTCATTGAAGAATCGATACTAAAGTTATGTTGTATTTCTGTGCATTGAAATTATGTTAGAAGGTTTGATCCGTAGATTTTTTGTTATTTAAGGGGAAGAGTTGTTTGCAATTGTTATCTTTCATCTACTATTAGCAACAACATCTGCATTTAAATATTCCAAAGACTGTATGAAATCAATTTTATTATTAAAGGTTACAATCATACAAAGATGGAAAGGTAGAAAGATAGTCAGGAATAGAGAGTTCCTCCATCATTTGATCCAAGCATTGGGCTTCCTAAAAAGACGATTTTATGCAAAGGACGTCGATATCGATCTAAACATCTCCGCTAGGCTTTTCTGCAAAATCGCCATCGTTTCCTATAATCTTCCTTTTTAATGTTTGATTACTTATGTCCTCCACTGATAAAACTAGGGTTTATGGAGTTTTGGAAAAAAAAAGATATGGAAGATGAAACGGAAGAAAGAGAAGGGTAGGAAAATCATGTTCTTTTATGTGTTTTATTTTATTATATATATATATATATATATATATATATATATATTATCTTAATTAATTACGCTATTTTTTCATTAAGGATATTGTAGTCTTTTACCTATTTATTAAATTAGTGGGGTGCATAAAGAAATTTTGTGGGCTGCAAATAGTTGTCGTCAAATTATTTTTGGTTTCAATTATTTTAAAAATTAACTTATAGAGCAATTATTTAGGGGGAAAGATAACATCATGCACGACGTAAAAGAATCCACGCACTGAGGCACGAGGCATTTCGGTTCGGGAAACGACATCAGACATGGTGGCATGATGCAATTAAATTAACTTATAGTATTTGTTTTAGGTTTAGAGAAATTATTTTAAGGGAAAGTAGCGACATGCACATGTAAAAGAATGCATGCACGAGGCATTTCGGTTTGGGGAACGACATGAGATATGGTGGCACGATGCAATTAATTAACTTATAGTTAGGGTTTAGAGCAATTGTTTTAGGGGAAAGTAGCGTCATGCACAATGTAAAAGAATGCACACACTAAGGCACGAGGCATTTCGCTTCGAGGAACGACATGAGATATGGTGGCACGATGCAATTATATGTATGCACGAAATTTAAGTACACCTGGCATGGTCGAATCGGTTTCATGGAGCGACATGAGATTATCATATTCACGAATGACTTCATGGCATGTGTAACGGCTAATTTGTTATAGTAGAATACAAACTTTACCACATATTCTTAGCACGAAAAAAGGATTAGCACACTAACATAATACCATAGTTTAAGATGAATAAATATTAGGGCAAGCTAACTAATGGAATCCAGCAATCTCGATGCAAATCAAAGCGATATTACTAAATCATCACCGTCCTCCAATCCTCCATATGAATTATTTGTAACTTCTTCATCAAGTTCTTCACCATCTTCACATCTATCAACACAGTCTTCTAGCACCTCATTTAAGTTAAATAGAGCCCTATTGTCACTTGTCCATATCTCTGTAGCTTCGTCAGATTCAGGCTGGGTGGCAGGATAATTTTCTTCATATTCTTGGTCGTGTCCTTGCAAACTATCTAACCACCCTTGCTCAATACCTTGATGTTTCCAAACTGCATGAGGGTACTGTGGAACCCCCTATCGGTGACATTCTCCCCGTCATCCTCTTCACTTGGTCCCAACCATTTGTTAGCCCGGTGACCCGCTTTCGGCAAATGGTGCATTTTCGCTTCTTTATTTTCTTCTGCATAAGGGTATTGTCCCCTGTCCAACTAGCACTTTGGCAATCGATGCTTACAGGGATTATTGTGGTACAATTTTGAATGTTGTGGCCTGTTTCACCACATTTGCTACATGAACGCTTTGAAGGGTCAGTCGTCTTTGTCGTCTTCTCTGCTGGGTTTGGGACCCGTCCAATTTTTGGACGGCCCGCCTGTTTAGGGCATTCCGGGAGTTTCAAAATCTTCTTCCTGATCTTCTCATCAACAACCCAATCTTCCGGGTTTAGTATTGGTATTATTTCGCCTGCATACTGTTGTCGAAGTGTGGATGTCTTGTAATAGGCTGCAACATAATTTTCAATGTTCTCCCTTGATTTCCTATAATAAATTATCAGTGTTATGAAGTGGTATGCCATGTCAATACTATATGTAATTACGAATGTATACATACTTACCCCCAACATGCACATGCATGTGCACATGGCACTAGGTCCATTTGGAACTCCTGGCACGAGCAAGTCCAAGCATCTAGGTCGACGATGTACAACTTTAGAGGATCCTCAACCTTGTAATTTTTAGCTATCAAGCTCTTTACCGTCATCTCGCGACCCTTTGTAACCGACTCTGCTACCTTGCTTGAAACAACCTCGGTCAGCTCATTCTCCCTGTTCGCATAATACTCTCGTCGCTGGCTAAACCACTTCTCAATGGTGCTCCTTATGCACTCAAACAGCGAGCATACCGGCAATCTCCGACCTCACCTGATCATTTTATTCCACGATTCGGCAGCATTTGAAGCCATGAACTCGTATCATCTTACAAGACATAGTACCCTTGACCACCTTTCAAACTTTGTGTCATATAGTGTCTTGTACACCCCCTGCTCTGATGCTTCTTTGATGCAGTTCATGCACACTTCAAATTCTTCTCGACCGTAAGCGTGTGCTGCATTTTAGAAAAAATTGGCCAAGTATTTTCCGTGCTTGGCAACACTAGCCCGTAAATGGTAGTAACATAATCCATGTGGTACCCTTGGGAACTTAGACGATACACAACTTTTGATACGTGCATGTTTGTCGAACACAATCAACAAATCTTTTGGGAAACCAATGCACTCTCTTAATTTTTTCAAGAACCATCCCCATGACTGATTGCTCTCCATGTGACCCACGCCATAAGCTATGGGCCATAATTGCTCGTTCCCATCCTTTGACACCGTAATAAATAAAATGCCTTTGTACTTGCTTTTCAAATGTGTGCCATAACTGGTCTGTTATGCATGAGGAATTCTGTGATGCAAGAATGTAGTGCAAAAAAGCAGTTCTCAAAACACCCTTGCATATCCTCAGTGCGTGTTGTGATAGAACCTGGATTCATAGTCTCGATCATGGACAAGTAGGAAACGATCTTTTGGAATGAGCTCTCATACTCACCATATACATACCATCTTGTAAGTCAAGTGCTTGGCATGGAGTACTATCTGGTAATTGATATCAAACTTATGATCCGTCTTTATGTCATACTGTATCTCCTGCACATTAAGGTTGCAACCTTCGACTAGCTTATGTGCATACAACACTGAACCTTAGCAGGCACTCTGTGATCGGCCGTACTTGTGTGGTCAAACTTACATGTGTGCTCAGATAGTGCCACTATCCTCCAAAAGCCATTTTCCTGTTAGCGTTCATCCTAAATAGGCACTTGTCAAACTTGCATATGATGTAATACCGAATCTGCCCTGATCGCTTCACTCAAAATTCCACTTTGTTTGCGATGTGGTACAACCCTGCCGCACATATCAAATCCCCTTTTTAGTTAAATATCTTTCCCATAGCAATTTTTTAGTCGAAACTACGTGATACATCCACTTGGGATAAACTTGTCTCCCGGTCGTTGTTAAATCCCTCACCTAGAATGACCCCCCCCCCTATTACAAGGCATAGTCGATCATGGGACATAAACAGCCAATAGTAGAGAGGGGTAGTTTGTCGATGCATGATCACTAGGTACGGCAGTGTTTGGATTTTGGACCCAATTTGCATATTCGGTTTTATACATCTCGCGGATGCATGCAGCTATGTTTTCATCTACAACATCATCGTCCTCGTCAAGACTGGTTATCTTTATCGGTGAATTATGTCCTCCTAAGTCCATGTAGGTATCAGTTTGTTCCTCGACCTCCATCGAGCACATCAATGGTCCTGCGTTTGATGGAAGTACACTAGGATTGCGTCTTGAAAAGGTTCACAATAGTTGTTGGGCTTTGAAAATGAATGAAGGTGATGGAGTATTATGAAATGAGTAATTTGTGAGCTGTGACGCTCTGTTAAACAAGGCGTTTGGAAATGCAAAGGATGATGGAGAAATTGGTGATCGGTACTCAAATGGCACAATATGACCCTTGATTGCTGGTAGCTTCACTGGCCTAACGTTAACATACACAATTGGACTATCACATGACTCCATAACCAACCTCACATTATGATCATTCCCGATTCTCATTTTAATCTTTCTATCATCCTCATGAGACATTAGACTATATAATATGTATTCATTCTCTTCAACATCTGCTTGCATAATGTCATGGACTGTCTCGATGAGTTCAAGTCGAGTCATCTCATCCTTCATTAATGGAAAATACTCCTCATCACCATCCCTATAATTAGATCCCTCCCCTTGTCCCCTAGAAACTATGACCATATGCCGGATACTCATTTGTGTTCACGAATCGGGGTAGTTAATGATCTACACATCCTAAGTATGACCAAAAAAAAAAATACAATACTCCCAAAGTGACCCATCAGAGAACATAATTAAAATGCGAAAACAAGGGTTTTCTCCTACAACAGACGCTCTATAGTAGAAAATTATCGCAAACCATGGTAAAATAATTGTACTTACCTCGTTGAACACGTGAGCTTGATTTCTTCGTTCTTGATTGTATGCCTCACTCACACCTTCAGCCTCAGGCAAGTGTGAATAACTCGTTTACTTTTTACCATATGTTGGTATGTTGGGGTAGGTAAGGGGGTTGACGAGAAATAAATAATAATTTATTGCTCATTGGGTAATAAAAATTTAAAGAATTTATGTTAGGTGATATTAAGTTAATGCATTCATTTCTTGGTCTAAATAAAAAGCAACAACAATGTTGATAAATCGCGTTTTTCGAGGGATTAAATTTGTAATTTCTATAATTAACTCCTTGCTAACAATTAGCTTCGTTCCAACATCCATTTATTTCGAAGCACGATGTATATATCTCTGGGAACGAAGAAGGAATTAGATGAATAGTATCGTGAGACATCCTTTTATTTTGAAGCGTGCTGTGTATAATTATGGGAATGAGGAAGGAATCGCATGAATTTTGTGGGAACGATGCGTATACGATATGGGAACAAAGAAGGAATCACATGTATTCTATGGGAACGAGGAAGGAAATAGATGAATAGCTTCGTGCCAACATCCGTTTATTTCGAAACACGATGTGTGTAACTATGGGAACGAATAAGGAATCATATGTGTTGGTCATTTTGTAATCAGCTTTTTAGTGACGTATCTACTATGTGCAACCAGCCATCTATTGATGTATATTAGTTCGTGCCAGTTGATGTATCATGCAACAATGTTGAGTTAATAGAATCTGTGAAATTTTTAGGAGAAAAAATATCATTTTGACCTACATATTAAACGAAAGGACCAATACCTGGCCCAAAAATGAAATTAGTGCTTATGATTTTTGATCACTTAAGGTCACATAACATCTCCACATCTCCACGTCCTTTCATATTGTTAGCACACTTTTACAATCATTCAAAAACAAAATGGTTTGTCTGTTTAGAAACAGAAAGGACAACTATAGGAATCCAGCATAAACAAAATGACCTCAACTCTTAGGCCTACGAGCTCACACTTATCACCTTTCATTAAAAAAGACCACACCACATGATACTTTCATCCACACATACAAAAAAAAAAAAAAAAAAAAAAAAAAAAAAAAAAAAACACATAAGTCAAATGTTAAACCAATACCATACAACCCTTAAGAACCCAATCTGTTTTTCTTACACATTCATCACAACCTCCATGCCCTCACCTAATGTATCGGGTGGCGTGTTAAATCTGAAGATCGTTTCTTCCATGACCCCTTCATTCGTTCTTCAGCTTTTACCTTCTTCATATAATTCTTTGATAAGAGCACTTCAGCGAACGAGAGAGCATATGGACCATACTGGTTAGGATCATTTTGAGGGAAACATTGGTATTCGCCTGCTACAGCAATATCACACTGCTTCTTCGAAGAAATCAAATATGGTCGTGTAGTATAAAAATCCCCCTTGTTGAGCAAGCTCGACAACATTCTTAATAGAGGCACAATGTACAAGAACCTCTCATTTCTGATTCCACCGTCCCATGAATGCTGAGTAGGGTCGTATGAAACAACCCTTCCCCTATCAAGAGAAATTCTGATGCACACCCCGTGATCTTTAAAATTCCAACAACTTATGACCTGGTTATGTAAAATAAACACGCCACAAATTACGCAACATGCAATTGTAGTGTAAAATCATTTGAAACAAAGGTTTATTATGGGGAGGGTTTACAAAAAAATATTTATTTGGATTACACGAGTTCACTTGGTGCCAGGGCTTCATGTTTCTCCAATAGGGCAGTAAACCGTGCACGTACGGAATGAGGGGTTCGAGTTCCTCATTGCTAAACTGATCATACGTATGCGATACAAAATCTTTGTGAGACCTATAAGGCAGTTCACCCAAAACGAGCGGGTACCTAGTGTGCCAAAAAACATTCAGCAAGTCCTGTATGTGGACATAGTGACCAATTAAACATAGTAAAAGTGCTCGAAAGGTAGGAAGACGTACATGTGCGGTTAAGGACACAAAACAAAACTCACACAAAACTATATTTCAACAATGACATATTGACCTGCCACCATTTCTGCGACCTTCACTTTGGTTGCAAATGGTTCTGGCATGAGGATCCCTAGGTATGCGTCCATATGCTGTGAGAAATCATTAAGAGGTAACATCAGTAGCCCACGAATCATCAATTACATATGAATATTTAATACATCAAAGTGAGACTTGTTACCTCAGCACCAAAGGGAGCATTTGGGTTGTCAAACGTAGCAACTAATGTTTTGTCCACACACTTCTGGAGCCCGACGTTAAGACTACAATATATATATATACATACATACATACATACATATATATATACACACTTAGGGTGAACAAACTGAAATTATAATCGAAACATTCATTGCGAGAGATAGGTTGGTCCTTGGTTATTGGGATTATGGAAAATGCCCCAAGTAGAAATATCACACAATATGTACATACCGCAAATGATCCAAACGCACAACCTTATGTAACTGCAATTGCCTAACATACTTAAATATTGGAAAATACTTAAGGCCAACAAAACAATAGGGAATCAATCTCTAGTACATATAGACCGACACAAAAAGATCCAAAGCATCTCAAAAAGAAGTTATGTACGTATTATATTTAATCCTAATTAATATACATGGCTGATACATTCATAAATAATAATTAAGAAAAAAAGGTGCAAAGTGGCGTGGAGTAAAAATAACAGACTTCAAATATGTTCATAACTACTGACTTTAAATAATCGAATCTTATTTTCCTTAGTTGGAAGCCATATATTTTTTTTAAATTAGAAAAGAGATATTAAACGTAAAACTTTTTTTATTCAAAACCCTCATTCATTACTAGTAACAAAACATTCCCAATGAATTTAGATCAATATAACTAGAGGTGCAGAGAACCACTCAAATGGACTAAAATAAAACCTGAATATAAGTAAGAACACAGTCTCGTCCGAACACTAGCAACATAAAATTTGAAGTATTTGAAAAGGACATACCTGCCATTGGATTTCTTTAATTTAGCGTACTCAGATTTTTTGGCAGCTATATTCCGACGCTCTATAATCCGGAATGGGCTAAGAACCAGGTGGGAATCATTCCACGCTCTGACCTGTCGGATCATCCTGTCCTCTATGTCGGGTTCAACTGGGAATGTCATTGGTTCAACACAAAACTTGTTTACCCCTTCTGGTTGGCATTCAGATGGAACATCGCTCGTGGTCCCCTAACTGCATGGCACACTAGTCGATGGGATATTGCCTACCTCTAGTTGAACCGATGGACCTGCAGGTGTACCAAATGCTGCGAAGGGCGTCTGACTTGCAGGAGCGGCGAATGAGGCGGAGGTGGACATCACATTTGGAGGAGACATATGCAAATGTAATAAGTACATAATCAACACATGCAAATCAACAATTACGCATCTCACCTACTGACAATGAAATTCAACGAGGATCTAATCTTACCATTGCACTGCTGCTGGCGTTGCGATTCTTGGAGAAGTAGTCCTTGACTTTGACTTGGAGAATTCCTAGCAATACAGATTGAATCACATCTCTAATTACTAGTTCGATAATTTTTGGCAGTCTATTCTTCATAAGTCGAAATAGCTGGCCCTCAAATGCCACGTAGGCGGCACCACCATCTGAGTGCTCAGTCGTTCGTGCAACATTGTTACTTGCCGGTTGATCGGTCGAGTCTGATCCCTCATCATCACCTTCATCAGAGTCTGTCGAATCAACATCGTGGATAGGGGGTTTGGCTTGTTCTTTTGCGAGTCGTGGTCTTGCACTTCTACAAGATGGAATCGTCTTCTCGGCATTCCATTTCCTTTGACGGTATTTTTTCGGTGCTTCAAGATCAGGCCTTGGTATCAGAGTCACCGGCTTGGGACAAAATATAAGCTAGAATAGGACCAAGGCTCAGCCAACCAACCTCCCTAACCTCGTCATCGGTAGGCGACAGTATGACAAGACAGTCCAGCTAACATATGAAAGTATAACAAGAAACAATTAATATTGCGGGGCTAGATGGCGAAAACAAGGCATAAAAGAATGTAATACACATCAGAACGTACACCTCTTTTGTGAAGAAGCGATCTTTCTTGAAGTCATAGTTCGTCTATCTTGGCCTCCACCGTATCATCCTCGAAACCCAATCAAAGTGCACCTTTAAACAACAAATATCACCGAGGCCAGGGATCACCTCGTACGCCCAAACCTGTTACAAACATCGAACAACTATAAATCGAAATTGATACGAAGAAGGCTGATATCTCAATTCGTGTGTTAAGAAGTAATATACAAAATGTTATGGAGAAGCCGTATAAATGATACCGTCGTGTCTCAATTTTCAAGTCAATCGGTATCTCCTTCATATTTCTGATCAAGTGCGCATATGACAGTGTCCCCCACGGAAATCCATCCCAGCTCCAGGTGTCCTCGACGAGTGTCCACACCCAGGGCTGTACGGTAGTTTTCGAACCGTCCACACCAAGCATAATCATATAAAAAAAATAAAACCTGCGATAGCTTGATTATATCTTCATCAGACCCCATGTGCAACCCATCCTTGAACCTCTTTGCAATTACATTCAACATGATGGCACGCCCCTTAACTTCCTATAAAAGACCTCTTTCCTAGGTGGCTTGTATTCCGCCCTTATGTCAAAACTGAGGTCTCCGAATTTCAGTCCGGCTACCAGTGCAAACTCTCGAGCGGAGAACCAAGTGCATCGAGACCTAACCTGAAACCAAAGTTCGTCTAGTTCTAGTTATCGCACACTATCTCTTGGCCTAGGATACAATCTATCGCCGCAGCTGGAAGCTTTAATTCTTCGACCAATCAGTACAGAAATCCAAAAACTGGCCAAATGCCCCCCTTCTGAATCTCTCGATAGCGTGTGGACCACAGTTGTGCAACTCATCTCTAATCGCGTTCAGAACCCAATAACGGCAATGCAGATTTATTTAGTATTGGGTCGTCTGCCATTTAGGCCTCTTCCACCTCCAAACATGCTGCATATTGACAAAAATATTATTAAGCAACTGAAACTCAAACTAGTTATCAATAAGCATTGTGGAAGGCTTTAAAAAATTAGTGAGTGTATTTTTAGTAAACCTATCTACTTTCCAAAGAATAATAACACAAGTATTATTTCATACTGACTAATTCTCAAACCATTTAGCTGACTTCAGATTTATCTTAGAAGGATCAGCATCCTAAAAAAAATCCACCACATTCAGGAAATATGAAAATTCTGCACTTAGGAGTTATCATTTGTAAACTATGAAAAACCTTTTTTATGTGTGGAATGAAACCAATTCATGCCAAAAAATTAAGAAATTGTATGCTTGTAGTCAGAAAAAATAAAGAATTAATAAGTAGTACTCCCTCCGTCCTGGCCTAATTGGCCAACCTTGGCCGGGTACGGAGACTAAGGAAAAGCAGGTTTTGTGGAATCTTTGACTTTTTCAAAGGTGGAGACTAAGAGTGGAGATTTTGAGGGTGGAGATTGTGAGAGAATTTGCCATTTATGGGCTAGGAAAATTAGGTTGGGACAAACAAATATGGCAAGTTGGTCAATTAGGCCGGGACGGAGGGAGTATTATATGTGATTCCAATATGAAATTAATAAGTAGATTTAGATATGATTTATTCCCCAATGTGCATTTCTTTATTCATTCAAAGTTTCTTAGATTACTACCACTCAATTAAGAATGGACGAATCATTAATCTAATGAATATAATAAATGAGGGAACAGAGAAAATGGGGAATACAGAAACACAAAAAGTAAAATTTTCAGAAATAAATATACATTAACAAGCAACTCAGCTCATTTTCTGATTATTCTAACAACCCCTAAACAAAATAAGACACCGGGGGGATTCTTACCCATACTTTTATCATGTGAACAATGTTTGGTAATGCCATTACAACACAAATTGAGTTGTTGAAAACTATTTTACATAACATCATAGAGATTATTTCATTTGATATTAACAAGATGAATATCAAGAAAACTTCTAAGGCGTAGCCATAACACAAATTAATTTGGAAAACATAACATCATTTTAATACAAACAATAGATTATGAATCGAGAAATATCCCTTATCTCTTATCCTAATCTTTGACAAAATTATTATTTTCTTTTTCACCAAAAAAATTCCTCAGGACGAAGTTGGGGTGGTGGTGGCGGCCGCCATCCTTAAAATTTCTGACAAACCTATTAGGATTTCACCACCCTCAAATTCCAAAAACTTTAATAAAGATTCCAAAGTAATTATTTCACCCCTCGATATGAAATTCTAACTCTGTCCCCGCTCACGACTCTAGACCCACCACACCTCTCTCTCTCTTTCTTACTTACTCAAAGGATCTACCCTCCATATGTAGCCAGACTGAACTTGATACTTAAACCAACAATTCAGTTTAAATTAAAACTTGATGAAAATTTTCATCTTCTAAAATTCAACATGGCAAGCAAGTCCTAGAAAAAAGGGGCAATAGAAATAAAATATATGTACGAACTCTGGAACGTGAAAACATATAATATTGAGAACTACAAAAAATAAAGTTCCAAATCTAATTCAAAATTAGAATTGTTTCTGGACAAGGTCTCATACTCCAAAAGTGATTCGAGAAAATATTATTTTGTATTCAAGTGGGCATAATAGAATAATATTATCTAATTCGTAAACACTGCAGATTAAAGTTAATCTACTCTTCATTATGGTGCATGAAGTATAAAGTATAATTGCCTAAAATATATAGGATTTTTTTGGCCAAAAAAAGGGGTATGCAAGTGCATTCCCTTTTACTTATATCCATCCGCCACTGCTTCCAAAGTCATACCTCTGTAGTTTTTCAGGTACCTTAGTTATTTTGGTTTCAACCAGTTCAAAACTGCTTAGTTGCAACCTAGTTTTGGAATTGGACAAGAATCATGACTGTCACATTGGATACTACTTAACATAATAATGGTCATACACATTAATCGTACATCTCATATTCTAATTATCATCATGAAGTAACAAAACAATGATTATGGTAAAATTCTCCAGAGGCTTCATATCTAAAATGAACTTATAGAAAAGGTTGAATGTGATGAAGGCTAAGTGATGATAAGAAACGTTTACATACAAATAAGAAACAAAATAAAAAAGAAATTGCATCAACAACTCAAAGTTCTCCTTCTTCCTAGAAAATATGAACACCAAAGCTCATAAAGATATTGATTGAGGAAGAGCACCACATGGGTGTAATTCGTTGATAATATATTTAAGGTGAAAGCATAAATAAAAAGTACGAGCGAGTCCATGCATATAACACCACAAGCATGCAACTAAATCCATGCATATAACTACTTAACACTTTTATTTTATTTATAAAGAAATTCCAAAACCAAAATACCCCTAAACGTTTAAAATTCCATTCATAATAAGTACACCACTCAATCATGGCACATAAAAAACAATTCGTGCCACAAAAAAAATAGACCGTGCCACAAAAAAATAGATCGTGCCATTAAAAAAAATAAAGAAAAAGAAAAAGAAAACAGATCATGCCACTAAAAAACTTCCAAACACTTGCATTTTTTGTTCTCTTTTGTCCCTGATTATGGCTTACTAGAGGAGCTTAATGATACATCTGATTCCAACAAACAACCAAGACCAAATCATGCAACTACAAAGTCTTACTTTTTTATATACCCTTTTTTTAAAACACACACACAAAATTGACCTTGAGGAAACATAATCCGCAGAAACTAACTCTCAAGTCCAATACCTCTCAAAAAAAAAAAAAAAAAAAAAAAAAAACCTCTCTCAAGTCCACTAAATTATTAAAATAACTTGTGTCATGTTTCCAAGAAAACATTTTGGATATGCAATAATTTAATATACATAATTCAGTAATCCTAATAATTTTTAAAATCAATAATTATCACCTGATTTTCTTTTATTTTCATCTTCACATATCTCAATTATCATTTCAATTATCACCGAATCTTTCTTTTATTTTCATAATTCAATAATCCTAATAATTTTTAAAAGCATTAATCCATCAACCTATTAATTTGATATTCACAATATACATTTTATCCTCCTACTGAATTCCAATCCAAACCCACCTTTTGGGAGAAAAAAAATAAATCGTGCCACAAATAAATCAAGTCGTGCCACAAAAAAAAAAAAAAAATGGTGCCACATTGCATGCACAAAAACACTTAACCCAATCCGTTGATAAAAGGGAGTTGGAAATAAATCACCTAATCATACAAATCGTGCCAAAAAGAAATGGTGCAACATAAAACAAATCACCCAATCATTTGATACCCACATAACAACATGCAATAACAATAATAAAAGGAAGTTGTAAAGGAGTGTTTTGACATATACATCAAATGAGTATATTGCCATATTTGTATTGCCTCTTCGTCTGCTCTGAGCACTGGCACATTCGAAAACAGATCAATCCTTCCTGTTGGGCTCAGGGTCCTCTAGGTAGGGGGTTGCGTCGGCTGGGGGGTCTCGGTGGGAAGTTTCGGCGCCGCCCCACATGCAACGTTTGAAAGCCTTGGACATCCCCCGATCGTTGCATTTTCTTCCGCCTGTGTGGAAGTTCCCTCGCCGAAGCCGACCAGTGGTGGTTTTAGCTTCTCCGCGCCGCCACCAGCTGTCGCTCGGAATGCTGGAAAGAGGGGCTGAAGAGAGCCGCCACCACTTGTTGTCGGTCGAAATGCTGGAAGAAGGGGCTGAAGAGAGCCGTCGCCTCCTGCTGTTGCTCGGAATGCTGGAAGCAGTGGTTAAAGAGAGCTGTCGTCGTTGCCGGCGGTTTCAGCCATCAAAGAGATTGTCGGGTTTAACCTTATCAAAGGCTAGATACATCGGTCTTCCACATCGCCGTCGCCGGGTATCTCAGCCGTCCATCGACCAATTACAAAAATAGACTTAGAAATAGCCATTGATGGACACCAAGGGGGAGCTTGACTATTCTTAGATGGGGGTTCTCTGAAAGTATGGGTTTGGTAAAGTAAAAATGAGAGAGGAAGGTGAAAAGAGGGAGGTGAAAAGTTAGAGACGGTGAATAGTGAATAGAAGGGTCTTTTTTACGAAAGTCAAAAGATTTCAAATTGTTAGTTTCTATTGGTTTCTAGAAACCTGATACTTTTTATATAAAACTTGTAAATAATGTTATATAAAATTTTCTCTCTTTTCATTAGATGGTCTCATAAAGACACCAATTGTGTATGTCATCATTCATTTTTTATATATATCTTGTTTTATTTTTAAGAGCCTTATGTATCTTTTTTTTTAAGGTGAGAAAAATTCATTTTATCATCTGGAATCAGCCAGTATGACAGAGAAACAAGGGAGCTCCAAACCATTCGATCCAAAGAACAAGACTTCGCAAAAGATACAATAGAGTGCGCTATAAAATTATCTAGTCTACTGATCCAAAATAAAATTTGAGAAGCAAATGAGAAGAGAATCTACTAGATATCATAAGGCACCGAAAGGCAGAAGCCGAGCAATCAGCTTCACCAAGTAAAGCTAAGATTAATACTGGATCGCCAAGAACCTGAAAATTGTGAAGTCCCATTTGCTGAGCAGACATCAATACTTCACGGAGTGCTAAGAATTCCAATAATTCGGGGTATGAGGTACTAGGGAATGACTTAACAAGAGCTCGGGAAAAAGAGCCATCAGAATTACGAACATTAACACAATCATATGAGCGATTTTAAGCAAACAAAACAACCCCATCAAAGAAGATTTAGGTTCTATTAACTTCCGATCGTGCGTTTGCATTGCGATAATTCAGCAAAAGGCGGGTGGCAAGGGTGACAACGATTTGCGAGTCAACACCAGCTTCTGCAAATATTCTGTTGTTATGATGGTACCAAAGATGATAAGTGAGGCCAACAACATACTCAATAACTTGGCAGTCCCTCGAAAGAACCATATCTCGAAAACAAAGATCCTAGCACGGTTGAGCAAATTGCATAGCAAAATCACGGAGGGCAGTTGTTTGCCATACACTAGACAAGAATGGGAAGTGAAAATGTGTTGTCAAGGTCGAATCTGAAAAACATAAAGGACAAGACAAACCGTATGGGATGTGAAATTTCGCAAGGGTATCACAAGTGGGCAATGAATCAGTACAGCGGAACCACATAAAATGAAGGATATGACATGATAAATTGAGAGTTAAAGGCATTTCTATAATGGATTAAGTCCCGAACTAGATGTAGGATCATATGGACAATTAAAAAAATATGGGGGAGAGCTCAATGAAATTATAAGCCGACTTTACTGTGAACTTACCCGAGTGTTGGTGATGCCATATCCAATGATCCGTATAATGGAGTTGGCGAAATGGGAGCGAGAGAGCAATCTCAGCTTCATCTGACAGAAATACGGCATGCACAAGATCAGTATTCTAGTGTCCAAAATGCGGCTCACGTAGGGCACTGACTGGTGCATTGCTGGGAAGGATTGTACATGGGATGCAGACAATGAAAGAGGGGGGCATGGGAAGCTATCTATCTCCCCAGATGCGAAAGTGATTATTGGAGAAAATTAGTTTTTGGAAGCCCATAAAAACAACAAGACGTCCTTCGACAATACTCCGCCATATGAATGAAGTGTTGCCACCGGGTTGAGCCTCAAGAAACTCAGAGTTCGAATGATACTTCACCTTAAATACCCGAGCAATAAGGGGAGAAGGCATAGTGAGAGGATGCCAAGCCTGCTTGCCTAATATTGTCAAATTAAACGCCTCCATGCTTCAAAATTCACTACCCCCATCAGCTTTGTGGCGTGCATTTCGTCTCACGCAATCAATCTTGCTTTTATCAAACCATTTCCATCACCCACTAAAAGGAACTCACTAACCTTTCTATGTCATTCAAAACGCCATCTAGGATGTGGAAGCATGTCATCGCATAGGTAGAGATCAGAGCACTGGTTTATTGAGGACTTGCCACCTTTGCTAAAAAAAAATTCTTTCCAGCCCGATCTTGTCTACCAAGTTTTGTCCTTAATATTTGAGAAAAATTCAGCGTTGTTTCTACCCACCACTGAGGGGAGAACCAAATATTATCCATGGGAATGGACCCTAGGAATACCGAAAATTCCACAAATAGAGGCTGAACATCGGGGTAAGTGTTCGGGCTAAAAAGAATGGCCAACTTCTCATAATTAATGCATTGGCCCAAGATAGCTTTGTATAACTGGATGACATATTTTAGGTGTTGAGCTTCATCAGTCGCCGCTTTGCCAAACATGAGGGTATCATCAGCAAAGAACAAGTGAGTTGGTGCTGGGGCATTTCGGGAAATCTTCACTCCGTTAATATTCTGACAAAGCCAGAGATCCTATAAATTACCAGAAAAGACCTTTGCATAGAATATGAATAGGTATGGAGACAACGGATCACCTTGGAGGATACCATGCTGGGGTGTAAGATCGCCAAATCGAGAGCTAGTAAGCAGAAAACTGAAATTGACAAATAAAATACAAGAAAGAATACGATCACAAAATGGAGTAAGGCAAACCCATATATATTATAATATGATCAAAAAAATCCCACTCAACTGATTGAGATTCAGAAATGAGATGAGATAAGCAACGCCGTATTCGGTTTGCTAAAACTTTATCAACAAGCTTGTAGTGGACATTACAAAGGTTGACTTGCCGAAATTGAGTGATCATTTCCGCTTTTTTACCTTTGGATAAGAACTATGAAAGCCTGATTTATATTAGCGAGGAGGGTCTAATTAGTGTAGATTGACAAATAAACTTTGTGTCTTTCACAACAATAGACATATTAGTCAATTTTAAAAATTTGACCAGTTGAGAAATTCTACACATAATTATTCGGAATAGTGGTCGAAAATGTACTGAACCTAATGAAGTCCTGGAAAGAGAATGCCTTAACCAAGGGAGGTCGCGAAATTTTGACTTTAAACGGTGTTGTAGCGCCCCAACCCAACTTAAAGATACCGCGCCTGAATTGAGTTCGGGTGACGGATAGTTTGAACTTGGACTTGGAGAGGTAGCTCATCCTGAAGAGCTGGAGATATGCATCTCACTTGGAGAGACGGACTTGACTAACTCAACTTGGAGAGACGATTCATTCCAACGATTTGGAGAGACGAACATATGAAGAGGCAGGTTAGAGATTCCAAGACCATGCTTCAAACTCTACGTAGAGAGTTAGATCTATCCCGACGATATGAAGGACATGCCTGACTTACTTCATCGCAAAGAGACGGAGTGGCATACTCAACTTTGTAGAGATGGACCCCAAAAACTCAACTTGGAGAGACGACCTGACTACTTTGACAGGAAAATGTGAAATCAACAGACTCAACATGGAGTGGCAGATTCATCCGAAGATTTGGAGCAACCGACTCAACTTGAAGAGATGAACTCGAAAAACTCAACATGAAGAGGGAATTCATCCCAGAGAATCCAAGAGGCGGACTTAACTTGGGAAGACGAATCATCAAACTCGGCCTGGAGAGGTGGTTTCATCCCAAAGATGACAAGAGATGGATTTGAATATTCGGATGGACCTACGCGTGACGAAGATGCATACCAACTTAGATGTCTTGGTGCCTCATCAACTTGACCACTAGAGAGACGAATGAACTTAGACCAAAACACTCATGATATTGGAATGAGATTTTCACCATCGCAATTCTCCAGGCGAGTTGAAAGGTATAACTCGCCCACTTTCACCGCCTACTTCTGTCTTTTGACTTTTCCCCATTTTGAATTTGCATTTGATTTAGTAACAACATAGAAAAGGGAAAACACAAGATATGGTTGAACTTAGAATATTCTTAAGGTACCTACGTATCCTGATGAAAGAGATCAAGTCATAACATAGCTGAATTGCCACTTTGTGTTTGATTTTTAGGGGGGCATACACAGTTTATATTCATGTGGTTCAAGAGTTTATTATTATTATTATTATTATTATTATTATTATTATTATTATTATTATTATTATTATTATTATTATTATTATTATTATTATTATTATTATTATTATTATTATTATTATTATTATTATTATTATTATTATTATGTGTGCTTCAAAGAATTTTCCATTGATGGGACCAACTCGCACACCGTCTTCGAAGATCAACTTGTATGCATCATTGATGTGAACTTTCTTGAACTCTTGTAGCATCTCAACATATGCTACATCTTCCTCCACCGGAACATCTTCACCTAGAGTGATGTGATTTGATGATGTAACATGTTCATTAGTTTCCTCCAGAATTCTAAAATCTATGTGTGCTCTTGTTTGCCCATCTCTTTATCTCACTTGGACAATATGCATAGTAATATGTGTTTCAGTGATGAATCCTCACATGATCAACAAAGCAATCTCTCTTTGTTGGGCAAACAAGCAGTGCCAACACAGTTCTTATACGGTCCTGCTACGAAGTCTGTGGAACCATTTGCCAATAAGCTGAAGCAAAGATAGGTTACTAGGAATTTGAAATTGAAAGAAGGAAACAAAGAAAGACCATACCTGTCTAGTAATGGAACAATTAACAAACATATGATCTTCTGGTTCAAATGCAGCACAACACAAATGACACATGGAAACAACCACAAACCCTTTCTTTATAAGGTTGCTATCAATCGAAAGAACATTGTTAGTCAACCTCCAAATAAAAATGGCAAGGGTATTCTATGTGGATTTGGGCCACATCATAGATCTCCAAATCCTAATGCGATTTTTAAAGCTCAATGAATTTCATGCAGAACCAATTAGAAAAATTGTCATTTGAAGTTGATTTCCATACAGGTTTGTCAAACAAATAAGAAGTAATGGGAAGCTCAAGGATGCTTTTAATAACATGGGAATGAAGTATTGAGGAAACAGATGATAAGTCCCATGCATCATTGCACACAAAATTTGCCACACACTAATTGGTATAAAAACACGTGCATATTGATATAAAGGCCCATATTCACATCAAACATCAGACCAAAAGGAAACATTCCCATTTCATAATCTCCAAAAAAATATTTTTTTAGCAATCTGTTTAACCTCTAACAGATTTTTCCATAAGTGGGAATGGTTATACCCCACATCAGCAACAAAATGATGAGTTTTAGACAAATATCTCTCTTTAAGGAACTTACCCCACAAAGTATTGTTAGCTCTCAATTTTCTACCAGGCTTGAAGAGTGAAACCCTTGGCCATAACCTCTAAATCTCTAATTTCTAATCCACCCTTCATTGAGAAACAAATCTTTTCCCAACTGGTCCAACGTACTTTCTTTTTATCAATAAAAAATCCCCACATAAGTCCATTGAATATTCTATAAATTGTAGTTATGACAGCCTTAGGAGGTCCTAAAACCCTTAAAGTATACATATGGATAAAATACAACACACTTTTAATAAGTTGCAACCTACCGCCAAAGCTCAAGAACAACTTGTCCTAATCCACTAACCTGCCCAAGTTTTTTTCTGCATCTTCTTGAAATAAGTCACACTTCACCCTGCCCTTAAACAAAGGAACCCCAAGTTATTTAAAAGGCAACCCCTCTTCGACCACCCCCATTAATTCAAGACTTTTCTTCTTTCTATATCTTTTCACACTAGAACAAAAAAACAGATGACATGGAGAAATTAATTTTTTGCCTTGTGGCATTTAAAAAAAAAGGTTTAGAAAATCCAACAGATTTTTTAAAGAAAAGATGTCTAAGGAACATATAACAATAGTATCATCAACAAATGAAAGAGAAGGAATATTCATCCACTTTTTTTATATTTAAGCTCGGGATAGGAATAGAACAGATCATTAAGGCCACATGAAAGAATAATAGAAGAAAATATCAAACAAGTTAGGGGATAAGGGGGTGTCCTCTGGCCTTAATCCCTTACAAGATTTAAAACACCTAAAGGGAGACCCATTTAGGGAGAGTGGAAAACCAAGAATTCTCTATGGTTTTGGATATATACTTGATAAACAACTCAGGGAAGTCAATGATTTGCAGAATTTTATATAGATCCCTCGTTCCACCTTATCATAGGCCTTGACCAAATCAAGTTTCAAAACCATTTCCCCCTCTTTACACTTATTATTGATGTCATGGACCAACTCTTGGGCTAAAATGATGTTATCAACTATGTTTCTAGTAGGAACGACACTTTACACATTAGGGACAATTTTAGGAAGGATGTCAGACATCTTACTATTAATCAGTTTGGTCAAGATCTTATTAACCATATTAAAAAGTCTTATATGTCTATAATCAGACCAATTTTGAGGTTTATCAGTCTTAGGGATTACAGTGATTGTAGTGCAAGAAAAGCTCTTAGGGATAGGCTGCCTTAAGATCCATTCATAAGATCCCCCTTTAAAATCTCCCAGCAATGTTGAAAGAATAGTACAGAGAAGCCATTAGGCCCTGTCATACTATTCTTTTCCATGCTAAAGATCACAGACTTCACCTCAGATTCAGTGGGAGGTGAACAAAGATTAGAAACCTCCTCACTACTAAGCCTAGCATTTATAAATCCAAAGACATCACTCTGCAAAGCACATCCTTCTGAAGAAAACATTGCCTTAAAAAATACAGGGAGAGCATTAAATCAAATCAATACTGGAGGTAATTTGATTATTGAGTTTTATCTCAGAAATTTGATTTTTAAATCTTTTTTTTTATATAACTAAAGCATGAAAGTAGGTTGTGTTCTTTTCACCTTCCTTAAGTTGTTGACAAAGTGCTTTCTGTTCCCAAAAAAACTTCTTCTATGGCAATACCAAGTGTGAACTTAACTTGCTTTTGCTTAAGAAGAATAAAATTAGTATCAGTAGGATCACTAAGATGAGTTTCCTCCTAACTAATCACAGCTTGCTCAACATTCCTAACTTTGTCAAGAATATTACCGGAAACAGTTATATTCAATATTTAAAAAAAATACCCTTTCAATCTATACAACTTACATTTCAAATTTTTCATTTCCATTTTACCTATAGGAAAAACCATTTTTCCTTTATGCAATTAAAAAAATCATGGTGTTTGACCTTAGGATCAAGGAATCTAAAAGAAAACTTAGGCATAGAATCCACATTATGAAAAGAAATTAATAAGGGGCAGTGATCATAAAAACCGTTAGCAAGATGCCTAACTTCTAAGGAATTTAATTTATCAACCCACACACTAGAGGTAAGGGCTCTGTCAAGCCTCTCACATACATGTTTGGCATGCCAGGTAAACTTGCTACCCACAAAACCCGCATCTTCCAACCCTCAATCAGTAATCATGTAACTAAAATCATGCATAGATCTAAGCTTCAAAACCCCCCTATTCACTAGCAGTTAATATAGTATTAAAGTCCCACTCACCAGGCAAGAGTATTGCAATGATTCCTAAGATCATCTCATAAGCTAAGCCTACCATTTCTATCACCCACAACATACACAATGGTACAAAAAAATGAAATCCCAACAGAATTTTCACCGAATTCCAAATCAATAATTTGATTAGAACAAGATATCATATTAACATCCAACGAGTTTTTCTACAACACCAATTTTTTTAAAATTGTTATTAACTACACACCCATGAAAATGTAACCAGAAAGCATCAGGGGGACCAAGTTTCTTGGTTTCAAGCAAAGTAACAGGATCATGTTTCTTATTTTTAATTAGGTCCTTTAAGTAATTTCGAGACTTGTTATTGCCAAAGTCCTCTAGCATTCTAGGTTATTATCTTCATTAAAATAGAAAGAGGATCCACCCATTTGAAGAGTTCAAAGCTCTTTCCTTTACACTTTCTTCCTTTTTTCCCTGTTATTTCTAGCCTTAGATACATAGTACCTTCCAACATCGAAGCAATGCTTGATCTCCTCCTCCTCCATCTCTCTTAGCAAAACAAACATTATTGTTATCATAGAAATGTTCGGGATCAGAATTATCCGGTTTAAATACACAATCCTTCTCGGGATCATGAAGTCTTAACTTTAAAAAAATAGTTTTCATGAACATACATAAAAAGTTATCATTAACATCTTTCACAACTATCTCCCTCCCCCTCAATTACGCAGTCTTTATTAGGAGTATTTATCTTAGGACTAGGAGATTGGTTATTCCTATCTATATCTGATCTCCCAACATTATTCAGCATGTCTTCAATATCATACACAATATCCTCTTTATCCTGATCCTTATTCGCCCAATATTTCCACCTCGGTGGTTTCTAGGTGGCTACCCTTATTACCCTTCTTAAGAATGCTATTATTAGGTCTGACTGGAACCCATTGTTTCCCAACCAACTCATTATTTTCAGAATTCTTTTCTCAGTTAGCTTGTTCAAGTTTTTTCATGTATTCTTCATTGAAGCAGTCTAATGTTTTATGCCCTAGATGTTTAAAATCAAAAGAAATACGCAAACATCTTATCATATGAAACTTTTTAATTACAGAGTTTTGTTGGGATAGTCAACAAAATCCTACATCAGATATACATGGCAAGATCATGGGGTTTATATGGATTGGGGTATCTCTATTGGTATGAGACCTTTTAGGAGTTGGCCCAAAAGCAAATTCATGCTGCCTTGGCCCAAAGCGAACAATATCATACCAATATAGAGATCAGGAGCTCAGTCAGGACCGAACAAGTAATATCAAAGCAATGATCCAAACGAAATCAATGTGATAGAGATCCTCAAAGTACCAAATGAAGATAGTGAGCCCAAGAAGGCGAATGATGACGGATGGACTCTGTGGACTAGGCGGAGCTGACCTGGATAGAGTTGGATTCCTAGTCCACAATATGAAAGTGAGCCACTAAGGAGACGACAGAGCTCTATAAACCAAGTGGGTGATGACTTGGAGCTCTATGGATCAAGCAGGGATGACCTTGATAGAGCAGAGTTTTGAGCGATGTCAAATATTGACTTGATGGAATAGAGCGGAGTTTCGAGCGTAACCATTGAATTTACAACGTGGTCCCGAACGAAGTGATGGTAGGTGCCGAATCTATGGAAATTATCGTTGGAGGGAGGCTTGGCGATGGTGGGTGTCGACTCAATAGAGATTGTCATTCGAGGGGAGGCTCAAGTGGTCTTTGTTTGAAGGGGAGGATTGTTGGGATAATCAAACAAATCTCACATAAAAAAAAATATAAGGGAATGGTCATGTGCATATAAGGAAAGATGGATCTCCATTGTTACGAGGCATTATGGGAGTTAGCCCAAGAACAAAATCATGCGGGCTTGGCCAAAAACAGACATTATCATACCAATGTGAAGATCAGGGGCCCAGTCAGGTCCCAACAAGTTTATCCTCACATCCAATTAAAATTCATCAAACCGGTTATTAGACAAGTCTAGTTTAACACAAACCCTAACCATTCTTAGTCTTAATCAATCCGCTGTAGGTTTATCTATCCTAAGATGATTACCTATGATTGACGTAATACGATGCAACACTATTTTATCAAAGAGATGAAGAGAGAGTTCAGGTAGGAAGATCCAAACTGGAACCACCGGAGACTCGACTTAGTGTCGAACTTCGGTGTCCACTTGAACACTCTCATCGGAAAACCACCTACATGCACTATTAGTTTAGCCCACAGTCGCTGAAAGTCCTCTTCGTTAAAAAGTTTTATCATAATATATTTGAAATTTATAACACCAATGTAAACAACACTTTTGAAACCAATACTACAAAGTTGCAATCTAATGATGTTGAATATCAGAGATCCATTCGAAAACTCATAAATCAGAATATATTTGTAGGATTCCGCCAATCAATCCACTTCGCCTGTCGAGAAATTCACAATCGGCATATCTCTGTAAACTCCTGTGGTTCCGAACGTCTTAGATTCCAAATTGCTAAACAACTTCTTTGCAGGTCTGAGTTCCATTATTTCGGGCACCGATCTCCCTTTTGTGACATTAACAAATGATCTAGAGAATATATTATGATCGGTGTCATAAAGAAGATGGTTGATCTCCCCACTGCTGATCGTGGCGGGGAAGGGAGGCTCAGTCGTAACCCTAGATCTAAACCGACATTGGTTCTAGAGAGAAAGTCTTTTACCAAATATTATGTTATTTAGAAACCCTATATTCTAGGGGTGTGCACGGATTTTGGAGACTATCGAAGTCGATCTGAAACCTTGATCGAATAAGTTTCGAAATGAAAAAATTCGCTGATCATTTAACTTTTATTGAACCGAACTAAACCGATTATTCTTTTGGTACATATTTGATTCTTTCTCAATTTTCAAACTGAAAACTGTACCGAACCATACTGAACTGTATTGAATCGAATAAAATAATAAATTATAAATTTAAAAATATATTATCTCTAAAAGATTAATTTAAAGAAGAATTAACAATTAAATTATTCATAATTTTGTAATTAGTTATATTTCATATAAATAATTAAAGAACCTTATAATTAGTTAGTATATAATTTTCAATGCACAAGTTAGTGGGTTGGACATAAATTTGATGTAATGAAATTATTTATATTAGTTAAACATCAATATATTTTGTAAATTGAATCAGTTATTCTAAAAGATAAAAAAAAAAAATTCAGTTATTCGAACTGAACCGAACCGAATTGGACCGTTTTTGTTAGATCCCGAATTCTGAACCAAACTGTACTGAAAAAAAAAAACCGAACCGTCCCAATTGTTTGGATTGGTTTTAAATACTCATTCTTTAAATAACCAAAATTTGATATGAATCTGAATTTTTTCAAATATCGAATCCACACCGTACCAAGCACACCCAACTACATTCATCAAAAACAAAACTTGTATAGAGTAGGTTTCCTTCTAAGGAAAATAAGAAAAAAAAAAAGAAAACAATAATAAGAAAGAAAAAAATAAAAAGTACACAAAAAATAAGAAAAGAAACCTTGATGAGGAAGCTCAGCTGGCCATGGACTTGTTGGTGAATAAGCTAGGCCCAAACTTTTCCATATGTCAACTCAGGCCCAACTGTTGTCTCCAAAACAACGAAGCACTGACCGGATGTTCTTTTCCTAAAGAGAAGGCAGAGCTGCAGAAATTGAAGATCAGACAACTGGAAGTAAGGAGAAAGGAAAAAATTACGAGAAATGGGGAAAGATCTGAGCGACGATCAAGTATCATCAATGAAGGAAGCTTTTAATTTGTTTGACACCGACGGCGACGGCAAAATTGCGCCGTCGGAGCTTGGAATTCTGATGCGTTCCCTCGGCGGTAATCCCACTCAAGCGCAGCTGAAATCCATAATCGCCGACGAGAAGCTCAATTCCCCCTTCGATTTCCAGAGGTTCCTAGACCTCATGTCAAAACACTTGAAACCTGAGCCCTTTGATCGCCAGCTTCGCGACGCATTCAAGGTGCTCGACAAAGAGGGCACTGGATATGTTGTTGTATCGGACCTCAGGCACATCCTCACCAGCATTGGCGAGAAATTGGAACCAGCGGAGTTCGACGAGTGGATCCGGGAGGTTGATGCCGGATCCGATGGCAAGATCCGGTACGAGGATTTCATCGCGCGCATGGTCGCCAAGTGATGAGGTAAAAATTGAAGGACTCGTTTGATTTAAATCTATACATTGTGAATTTGTTTATGTTGGTTATCGCTTTTGTGCTTTGAGTGGTAGAGGTGCTTTCCCATTTCCTGCTTTTTCGAATGTTGCGTGATTATGTAGTTATGGGGTTTTTGCTTTTAAATGTGTGTGTAAATTTTTTTGTGGGAAAATCAGAGTTACACACTGTTGCAATTAAAATCATTTCGCCTAGAATCTGCTGGTGTTGAGTAATACCAGCTTCCCAAAATCAGATTGTAAGTGATTGTGACTAGGGACCCGGATCCTCTGTAATTGTGTAATTGAAGAATGTGCATTTCGGTGTAGTTCTCACATTCTCTCTCTATAATGTAAATTATTCACATTCTCTCTTTACAAAGTTACCCACATTGCAGAGAGAATGTGAGAGAACTCCACCGAAATTTACAATCTCAACTACGGAGGATCCAGTCGCAGAAAGAAATGAGTTTGCAAACAATAACTCACACACAATCAATTTTACTTGGCAAAAGTGATTTTTGGCATATAGAATGGTTTGAATACACTCATATTGTCTATTATCATGAATCTGAACTGATTTACTAAAAGCAAAGTCAAATTTAGGCGTACTTTCTCCTAATATCGTGTAATCATATTTTTCAAGAGTATCTACCTTTTTCTCTTCAAATGAGGCAAGTGATTCTGTTTTTCGTTTTCAGTGAAATTTGAGAGGACAGGCGGTTGAATGAAAGTTAAAAAAAAAAAAAAAATGTAAGCAAGCTAAACTTTTGTAGTACTTTTAGTGGGATGGTGTGTATACAAGAAAGGTGGCAAAATTGGGCAGTTGTTTGTAAGAAAAATTGTTGTCCTTCTACGCCTAACTCATGGTAGGTGCAGATAACTTTTTATTAGTGAGATGATGACTGGTGTTCCTATTGTATCTTGACTACAACAAAATTTAAAACATGATGCAATACTCATTATTTGTTCATGCTGCCTCTTATATAGCCCCGTTAATAGCTGATATAAAATTTCCATGTTTCGAAATATTATTAAAGAAGCAAGTTTCTACCTCAAGTTGACAGCTTAGTGAATCTGGACTTTAGACATTGAAACTAGCCATATTGTCATTTTTATCATAGATCTGGTATTCTATTATCGTAGATGCCTCTATGTACAGCTAGGAAAGTTGAAATTTGTTCGAAAGCAAGATTTGGATATATATGTCAGTTGACCAATAAAATGAGTATAGGGCACCCATGTAATGTGGGATAAGTTGTGCTTGCTGCTTGTCCAATTTGGAGTTGGCTAGGTAACAAGCTCATTGGGATGAGTTGTGCGTGTTGCTTGTCCTGTTTGCAGTTGGCTAGATAACAATCTCCTTAGATAGAGGTTACTGCAGAAGGAAAACTGTTTTCGTTCAACTAACTTCCCTTGTGCAAAAGAAAGTGGACTAGCCATTTCTAGGAAGCTAGCTAGTGTTCTTTTTCCTGCATTTTCTGACTTAATTTTCTAACGTCTAATGATCTTCAGTTATATAAATAATTGTTTGAAGAAAGTTCAAGTATAGTGGAGACTGAATTTTATGGAACTTGTTTCTCTATAATGATCTTAAGTCCATTTTCTGTGGAATTGTTTTGCTCTGACATTCAATCATAGCTGCTTAGTTTTAGAAACTTGCCATTGCTTTAAAGTCTAATCATTATTTTAGTCTTACTCGGTCCGCTTGCTACTTCCACTTGTAGGTGATCCCAAATGGTGGTTTGGCTATGTTATCTCCTGAAGCAGGTTCTGTCGTTTCTTCTCTTAGAATAGTCCTTTGTTTGGCACGCTATGTGCATTTTCTTTAGCCGTGAAGATTCAAATCAATGTGGCCTGGAAGTTTGATGTCTATGTTTGGTTTTGGTCATGCCGAATGAACCTTTATTAGCAAACTTTAGATGTTCTTTGGTGTAATCAATTTCTTCTCACATTGGTGAACCTGTGTGTTCAGTTATCATGTATTCAGTTGCAGCCTTGAGAACTGTGACTCTTGTTTCTTGATGTTTTTACATTTCTTATAAATACATGCATGTACTACTAAAACATCATCCAAGCCAAATATTCCGTATTCAAAAAAAGTAATTAGACTAAACACCAGGACGATGTCTTCCTTGTGTCCATTCAACAATGCCTTTTTCTATTTTTGAATTAGAAATGGATGAGTCGGATGATGGGGTGTGAATTTGTTCATTAGACGTGCAGCTGAATGAAAGAGAGGACAAATGACAGTTAAGAAGGAAGCCTAATTGTTCATTTGACAAATTGCTATAATATTTGTGCACAAGTATTTGCATCATTATATTTTTTAATAAGTGGGTGTCCATGTCCTAGAAAACTTTTGGATCTCATTTTTATACTATTAATGTTTGAGTGAGTAGATCACCCATAATTTGGAAGCTAATGGAAGGCCTCCTTTTAGCTAATTGTTCACATGTTTATTTTGAATTTCTTATTCAATGTATACTTTTTGCAATTATCCAGAGCTTACATCACCCATTTTTACTACAATCACTATATTAAATTACTTTAAATAAGTTTGTCTCCGATTCTTTTGAAATACACTTGTTCATAAATCTAGGGGGTCATGAGTTATCATCCAAGTTGATATTTGTAGTCATTTTCATATTGGCAGAGTTAGCTTAAATGGTTAATTTGAGTTTTTTGTATTCTGTGGTTGGATGTTTGCAGTAAATCTTGAGGTGCAAGGCCAACTCGAAAGGAATATAGATTTATCATTTCCTACATAATTCTGTTTTAGCTTAAAGGGTAGTGTCAGGATGCATGTTGAAAAAATTGTAAAATTGATGTACCACATCTTGTGGTATGTTAATATTGTTGTGGGTAGAATTATAATCGGATCGGTAATCAAATCGCCGGATCGGTAATCAAATCGGTCTTAATATTAGTGGTTCAACCGCCGTATTGATAAAAAAAATGTATTTTTATGCAATATATATTATTTTATATAATTATTAAGGATTAATGAGATAATAATTAATGATAAAATAAATAAATATCTATAATATAATTTAAATTGATAGATTATTTAACAAAAGAGAAATTTGGATAAAAAAAGTAAGGATAAATATTCTAGAAAAGCGCAACATACCTTCCAACACCCCTTTCGCTATTTTTCTCTCGATCCCATCTCTCAGGTAACTCTGCACGAAGTCCTCCCTTATTTCTAAGTGTATCTTTCTGCCAACTACTACTTCCGTCCCGTTCTAACTTTTTAATTTTTTTTCGATTTGTTTCAACTTAATTTTTTAATCTATAAATGTCAAATTTCTCTCACAATCTTCACCCTCAAAATTTGCACCATCAATCTTTACCTTTAAAAAAAGTTAAAGATTCCACAAAATCTACTTTTTTTTTTTAGTCTTCGTGTCCGATCAAAGTAAGAAATTTAGACCGGGACGGAGGGAGTATGATTTTTACCACTCAACCATCAAGCATCTCTTGCCATTAAACACTAAAAACACCCACATACGAAAGCAATTTAGGTGGACCTTTTTAAAGCTTTCAGACTTGTCCAATATCCATCTATTGCATTCGATTTTTATTGCTATGGCGAAAAGGAGGAGTATCCTTAGATCTAGATCTGGAAGTTTCTCTCCTGTATCTCTCTCTCCTTTTCTGGTTTCTCAACACCCGGTTACCGGATTCGGTTTTATTTTACCGGTTCTGACCCATTTTAGCGGTTCTCTTTTCCGATCTAACCAGAAATCTGATTATGATACTCATTTTGGATCGGACAAGGGGTCGGTTCCCGATAATTGGTCCGATTATGATAACACTGGTGGGTAACGTATAATCACATTAGCTGATGCATGTGGATCTTAAAAAAAAATTAATTATTTCATATATCTAAAAGGGTTAATTGCAACAACCACACCAAACTATCAGCGTTTTTACACATAAACCACTAAACTTTTTTTGTTGCATTGATACATATAAACTATACGAGTTTTGCAAATAAACCACCAAACTTATTTTCCAATTGACAGATAAACCACCAAACTTATTTTTCTATCATTTTTTGTCGAAAATCCACACGTGACTTGCGCGTGATAAACTTTTAATGATTTTTATGTATAAACAACCTTTTTAGCATGCTAAAAGTGTAAAAAAAAATCGCACCTTTATTTTCCATAACAATTTCTTTGAATCATCAATAGTTCTCTCTCTTAATATCTAGAACCTCCATTGTTGAAGATAAGCGGCTCCTCTATCTACTAAAAAAGTGAGTTTGGACAAAAGAAACCCTTAAAAATTTATAACACGCAAGTTACATGTGAAATTCTTGCAAAAATTGATTGAAAAATAAGTTTGGTGTTGTATATGCCAAAACTCTTATAATTTATATATACGTGTGCCACAAAAAAAGTTCAGTGATTTACATGCAAAAACACTAATAGTTTAGTGTAGTTGTTGTAATTAACCCTATCTAAAATGAACACGTTGGCTGTTTGCTCATTAATTTGTACCTAGCCTAGGTGAACAATGTGTTATCCATATACAATATACCATTATTTATACATATAAATAGGGAAAAATAAAGCAAACTAACAAATGCTGGGGATGGATGGAAATCGTGGAATGCCTTTTAAGTCATGGAACGTTGTTTTAAAAGAAAATCCGCAGATAAATGTGGAGACCTGTGCACGTAGCTAGTATACACATTGCAGAGAAAAAAAAAAAGAGTAAATAATTTTTTACAAAATAAATTAATAACTCATTATTATGTAAACGAGATTTTCTTGAAAGTATATATTTACCTCTATCTGTAAAAAAATGAATTGTACTTATTTTGCATAAAAGAAAAAAAGGAATGAAAGCGAGAAGAAGGCTTATTGATTCCAGTTCACTTGGACACAACTTATATTAAAAACTGAGTCTTGAAAACAGTTGTACATAGACTTTCCCAAACTTTAAGTTGTTAAGTAGTTAGAAAAGCAAAGCAAAACACTACTAAATTTATTAGAATCCGGACGCAAAACCATTTGGGCCTATCTTTAGTGGGCTTATGACTCACAACTAGGCCGGTGAAGATAAGCCCAATTAAACTCCAATCTCGACTCGTCAGTCAGCAGCATATTAAAACCCTAATCGTCACTCTTCTGAGGAGCTAGGGTTTGGGGCCATTGATTGAGTAAGCAAGCGAGCTTCATCGGGTGAAAGCACAGCAGCGCCACCTTCGCCGTCGCCATGGGTCGTATGCACAGTCGTGGGTACATCCTCTCTCTTCATATCCTTAAGCCGACAAACCGATTTTACTTTTGTTCTCTCTAAGTGAAGTATTTTTTTCATTGCATCGCATTAATTGTTTGGCTGCAATTTTTATTTGATTTTCAGTAAGGGTATTTCTGCTTCAGCATTGCCTTACAAGAGAACTCCTCCGAGCTGGCTCAAAATCTCCACTCAAGATGTATGTACATTAATTATAAGATTCACATTTCTACAAGCATTTGTATGCCATGTTGTAATTTAATGTATTCACGAAGTTTGGATCTAAATTAAATTTGTTGAATTTAAATTTCCAAGGTTGAAGATAATATCTGCAAGTTCGCCAAGAAGGGATTGACCCCATCACAAATTGGTGTGATTCTTCGTGATTCTCACGGCATTGCTCAGGTGAAGAGCGTTACTGGCAGCAAAATCTTGCGTATTCTCAAGGCTCATGGTAACACAAATATTTTTTGTTGAATATGAGGAGATTTTGTAAATAAAATTGGGATTTTGTTCATCTATATGGGTTATTGTTTATTAGGGCTCGCTCCGGAGATCCCTGAGGATCTCTACCACTTGATCAAAAAGGCAGTGGCCATCCGGAAGCATTTGGAGAGGAACAGAAAGGATAAGGATTCAAAGTTCAGGTTGATTTTGGTGGAAAGCAGGATTCACCGCTTGGCTCGTTACTACAAGAAGACCAAGAAGCTCCCGCCTGTGTGGAAATAGTAATGCCCGTTTCTGTTAATTCTATTGTTGTCTAGTCTTATTTGAATCACTTGCTATCGTTTGTTTAATTTATTGTTGACTAGCATTGTGAAGTACTCACGGATTTGTTTGCTTGGTGGATTCTCGTGTGGTACATTGTTATGTTATCTTAGATGCTGCTAACTTGCTGATGATATTCTCCTGTAATTGTCGATATGAATGAATCAGAATTATAATTTGACATTTTTGTTTACTGATACTTACCCAACTAAATAAGGTTATTCATATCTGGTTATACAGAATAATGAAGCAAGATGAGTTTCTGGTTCTACTCTGCCTTTTAGCTTACTATACTTCTACTGGTTAAATCCATCTTACAAATATGATCTTGTATTGAGACTAAGTGGAAAAATTTCGTTGGTTTCTCTATTTGATTGTATTAGCTTCGTTTCCAGAATGACTTCTGTATCCTTGTGATAATATTAGCGAGTTTTCAACTACCTGTATCTGCAAGTAGTTGCATATTAGTTGATCACTAGCTGTTGCAATTAAGTCAAGCGTGTTATGATAGCTGCAACAGTTATTTTTCTGTCGAAAGATAATATTGTTCTTTAAAGATAATTTAGGAGTTTGTGTCCTCATAATATTCTACTCTTTTGGATCTCTTTTATTCTTCAAAGATGCATCTGACATTTCCTCATCGATAATTTAGGAGTTTGTGTCCTCATAATTTTGTGAGGTATCTATGTCATGCACTTTTAATCTCTTTTCAATTATTTGACGAGAACTTTTTCCTACAGTGAATCAACCACTGCCAGCACACTGGTGGCTTAGGTGGGCTACAACCTTTAGGTATACATCTGGACGAGCAGTGTAGGGGCCAGAGGTCAAGAGACAACATTTGGCAAATCCTTTCATGTTTTGTCAAAAGAAGATTTTCGGTTCAGATATTTCTCCTTCTATTTGACAGTTTAACTTATAAATGGGATGATAGATTTGAATCTCTAAGTTTTGGTGTACTGCTTGATTAAATCTTGCTTGCTGTATTGAATTTTATTTTTCTATAACTTTAGTATGTTACTTTGTTTGATCAGGCATGTGCTTTTAGCTCGAGTGAAATATTTTTAGTTAGCTATCGCTGATGATCCAAATAGCAAAATTATGCAAGATTGCAAGCCTTCTAGGGGGGATGTGGTTTCATTAGCCTGGGTTGTTTGTTGCCTTTGTATCTTATATATATATATGTGTGTGTAGGGTGGTGGGTGTCGTCTGGTGGTGGTGGCGGTGTTTCATTGCCTTGGGTTCATAGAGTAGCTTCATTAATCTCAGAGATGGTGCTTTTGGATGGATACTAAATCTTGGTATTTACGAAATCCAATTCGGAAGGCAGCGCCTGTCTATAAAGAAAACAAGTGTTTGTGTTTTTGAATGAAAGTTAATATATGAATAGGGACTCAAATGAGTTGGATTTTGTGACTACCAATTTGCATGCTGACTCCTAAAAAGGAAGAAGTTTGGTCACCCAAATTCCATAAATTTTGTCTTCCTTAGAGGATTAGGGAGGGTGTGACTCTCAGAACAAAGGGCTTCAACCTTTAACAGCATTATCCTTTTGGGCCTTTTTATTACTTAGGCTCATATAAAAACCGATTTTTTTTTGGCATATATATACTCCATATTGCATTCATCTGCATGTATAAAATGGCTGGATCTACCTTCAAAGGTAGGCTAAATATATGGATCTCAATGATCCCCACCTGAATCAGCTAAATGCGTTACTAATTTTTTGTATTCGTTTTGCACATCCAGTAACTTGTGGCGATTGACATTTTTTTTGCAAAATAAATAATATTTTTTCGTGACAAAAATCTATTACTTATTTTATTTTATAATAGATATTTTTTGAAAGTAGACTATGAGATATCAATAAGGTTGTTATAAATGGTTAATATTTTTTATAAACGTGATCGTGTAAACTTATACTCTATATTATATATATATATTAAATTTGATAAGAACATGTATGGTTCAATGAGCACAATAATTATTGAAGTTTTGTAAAACAATACAATTTAATATTACATTTTTAAGGAAAAATATTGCTATCTGATGTAAAATTAACAAATATTTTTTCTGAAAAAGGTATCAGTCTTGTCAGGAAAAACGTCTTAGTGTAATCCACTTATATTTAAAAAATAAGTAAAAGTTTCTTAATACAACCCACTCATTATCAATTATACTCTTCCTTATTAACTAGTATCGTACCCGTGCGATGACGGGAAGAATTTTTTAACTGTTATTATGAAATGTGCTTACATTACGATTTATTTTTTAATAGTGGTTAAGTGCGACTTTAATATTAAAATAAAGTATGAACTCACCGAATATAATATTTGAAGATGTGAAAAATGTCCATATAGTACAAATACGCATCAACTACACATCTATATAAATAAATATTAGAACTTAACATATATGTTAAAAAAAACTGCGAAACAGCTACAAATTTTGAAAGATCTCCTTGTACACAACATTAGTGGTAGTCTTTCTGTCTGGATCTTCGTCATCACACACCAAAATCTTCAAACATTTTCTATTTGTGACGCGAGATACGGCAACATATAACTGACCATAGCTGAAAACAGGTTTTTTCAAGAATAAACCAACATGGTTAAGTGATTGTCTTTGACTCTTGTTTATTGTCATCGCATAAGAAATGATAGAGGAAAATTGTCGCCTCTGAAATCGAAAAGGCATTCTCTTATCCGAAGGAGTCACAAAAAGCCGGGAATGAGAACCGTTACACCAGCATTATCCCCTTATATTACCTTTGCCTCGACCACGTGATCACCAAGTTTTGTAATCACCAATCGAGTACCATTGCACAATCCTTGTGAGTGATCTATGTTTCTCAACAACATCACTAGGGTACCAATTTTAAGCTTGAGCTCGTGATTAGGCACTCCGGAACATTTTATCGTATTCAAAAACTCTGGAGTGTGAAGATCGTTCAAAAGATCAACATTCACATCGGATTTACATGACGTATCTGAGCTCAAGTACATTCTACCCTCCGAAGTGTTTTTAGAAGTCATGTACTCGTTAATAGAATCAACAACACGTAGAGTAGGTGCCTGGCTCTGCCATGTAGATAAGAAGTTTCATCACCTACTTTACCAAAATCTGGATATGTACTGTCAACAATCGTCACAATGGGATTTTCACCTCTATCGAAAATAATGTCTTCCGGAATGTCAATCTCCACCTCTCCATCATTCAGTCCACCAATAACACCGTCTCTAATACGTACTATCTATTCCGAAAACTTTTTTAGCTCTTGTCCCTCAACATCATCAGGAAGATTCTGAAGACGCATATTCTTTGTCAAACGTAACACCTTAAAATGAGGCCACAAGTATGAAGAATTAATGGTCGCATACACTATATCCTGTCTTGTTCCTTTAGGGACCACAAGTAGAATCTGTCTAAAATCTCCACCCAACACAATACTCTTCCCATCGAACGGGGCCTCCTTCTTCGTGATGTCACGAAGCAACTTATCCAGAGTTTCAAAATAATTCTTGTGCATCATTGGAGCCTCATCCCAGATAATCAATTTAGCCATTCCTATCATGTCAGCCAAAGGACTTCCTAACGTTATACTGGATGAAAAATCCTCATGAACATTCAATGAAATTTTAAAACGCGAGTGCACAGTCCTTCTACCGGGTAACAGAAGTGATGCAATACCACTTGATGCAATATTTAAAACTATTTCACCCCTAGATTGTAAAGCAGCATATAGTGTCCTCTAAACAAATGTCTTTCCAGTCCCACCATATCCATATACAAAGAACGCCCCACCATTACCAGTGGCCAAAGAATTCATAACATATGAATAAACAATCCGTTGTTCGTCGGTCATATTACCCACCAGTTTTTCGTGTTCAACAGCTAAAGCTTCGCGATCATACATTAGTTCATCTACAACGAACCGGTTTTCTGATCCTGCGTGGTTTGAGAAGTCCGCAACAGGCATCTGATCGTAATCTGAAAGGCTCTTTCCACGACTCCGTAACATTTTCTCTATCTCCACAAGAGTGAGATTTTTTATTTCTTCATCAGTCAATGTTAAAGCTACAAACAAACAAACAAACAAACAAACAAAAAAAAAAAAAAGTTTTTATCATCAACAACACAACATTAACATATTTTATTTTTTACAATAAGCGTTATGCATTACAATTAAAATGAAATTATTTCATACCTTGGTTCTTCCTTTGAATACGTTGTTTGTACAGTATATCATCAGATAGATGTGTCCAACATTGTTTCCAAACGTACTCTGGTCCTCCAGTAATCCCCTAGCGTAGCAAGCATCACGATAAGTTTCGAATTGTACAACTTCAACCTTTCGAATATCATTATAGCATTTGCAACTCTTCACAATGTTCAAAAGACACCTAACGTAATAAGGGTCGCCACAACCAGGTGGAACATAATGAAGCCTACCTATAGCTTTACCTTTTACTCTTTTGACCCACTCCCGATCCTTCTGCTTCCAAACAAATTTATATGGAAATTCAGTATATGTAAGATTGTTTGCCTCTGGATATTTCTTATTTACCTCGAACCAACCCAAAAATATGCTTTGACTGACACCCTGGCAATCCAGAATATTTTCCAATTGATCACCCTCAGAAAAGACCATAGATTGTTGATTTTCAAGATGAAAACTCAATCGCTCAACAGGCAGGTATCGATATTGAATTTCAAAACCAAATATCCTCCAAGCAGCTTCACACGGTGATATGTCTCGACAATCATAGTACATACTAATCTCGTCTACATTATTGCGTTCTCATTGTTAGTACTTGCCTTGTAAAATCTAGCTGTGACACGATCATGACCTTTGTTTATGTACTTGAACAAATACTTTATTGACCGAGACTGATTGCACCACTCAACGTTTATGTGTGCCCCATACTTTAGAAGAAGATATCTATTGTGTGGCACTACATATCCATTATTCAAAGGGACACCACTCTTCATAATTGTCCTCTCATTGTCTCTACGCCTATAAACCGGATAATCATCATCATCAATAACAGTAGATTCAACGAACCTTTTCAGAAAGTGCTTCGTGCATTTGCCATCATCATCCATACACGGAGAATTCGGGCACGCTAATCCGCATGGACCATGAATCATGTACTCCTGCACCGCTAAATAGTAGTTGGGGTCAGCTTTTTCATCGGGTATTTCTGCAGAGATTATTCGATCAATGTCTGTCCCCGTTGGATATCCTCCTTTGCAAGGAAGAAGGATATGAGCATGAGGAAGACCACGCTTTTGAAATTCAATGGTGTATACGACTGCAAATCATTGACAAACAATATAAGTGCATAAGAAATTTATTAGGTATTTTATTTTCAATTAAAAATACCATTTAATTAAAATACCTGCAAGAACATTGCCAAACATTTTTTTACAACGTAGCTCATTGATAAGAGCATCAAGTTTAATCTTGAACACCCTAACAATAACATCAGGACGATCTTCCGTTCTCAAGTTCCTTGGTTCAAGAATCTAACAATCTCTGGCCACTTTGGGTTACACGTAAAAGTAATAAAAAGGTCCGGATGGTCAGCCCATCTACAAATAGCTATCGCATCCTGATAACTCTGAATCATATAGCAGGGTCCACCTGTATAAGACGAAGGTAGCACAATCCTCATACCCATGTATGTAATATCAGTTTCACCCCGTAGAAGAGCATCACTAAGACCACTATATAATTCAACTCGCAAGACTTTCTGGTTAAGCCTGATAAACAATAGTCGAATCGATTCAATTATGGTATAAAGATCAACAACAATTTGTTGCGTCAACCTCCTACTGTAGAGAATAATTGCTCTCTCAGAAGGCCTTTCTTGCAAGCGGAAAGCAGCAAACTCTTGCATGCTGACCTTTTTTCGACCACCACCAACTGACTCCCTCCCGGAAGCGAACGGAATATTTTCACTGTATCCATCTTCACCATATGGAAACAATAGAGGATATTGTAAACTAATATAAGACGAATGCATCTCATTAATGCGCTTCAATGATCCACTGCGCGTTTCAACTATTATATCTCGATCTCCAAGAGCACGATCGAGGTCACCAACAACCAATGCTGCTACTTCTGAAACGATAGGTAATTTATACCTTCTACGATCGGTTGTCCTCTCATTCACCAACTTAATTCTGACATCAACGCGTCCTTCAACTGCAATTTTTTTAGCAGCCATCCTAAATGATTTTACCTAGACATTGTGCTGATCAAGCATGGATTTTAAATTCCCAACTAACTCGGTATGTAGAGCTTCCCTTTCCATATTTTTTCTAACAAAATCAAATTTGCTCGTTGATTTAAAAATAGCACATATTGATATGTATTACTTGATTGAAAATACGAAATGCAAATTTTTAACATAATTTTATATATATTATAGCATAAATATTGTTACCTCACAGCATTGATTCGATTTGATATCTCATTATCAGTATCATATATGTAGAGTTTTGCAAATTTTGGAGTCGAACCTCAGATGGAAGGAGGCTTCCGATGAGATGGTAATTTTGACCATGCATTGAGACACAGGAGGTCCGCCGCCTGTATTCATGCTCGAATCGATTTTTCCTTCCATAGATTTGAATGAGAACATGTTATTGTACGTCCGTATATTTTCTAAATACTGCTTACTTTTAGCACCTTGCCCAGACAGCAACTCTTGCAAAAGTTGAGGAGGACGTGGAAGCAATGACAGATGAATCTTCCCTTTCATACAACATAGGTACACCGGATAAACAGGCTTTGGATACGAAGTCAAACGCTCTTCGTACCAAAACATCGCACCACAATGACTACAACTATAAGTAGAATCACTAAAGTCCATATATTCTAATTATAAAAAAAAAAAAATAAAAAAAAATTGTTGTATTAACACAAAAAACAAATAACAAAACAAAAATAGATATTGCAAATGGAATATGTAATATATTTATAGACAATATTTTAATACCTACTGCCGAATGACTATTAATATGTGCTTTCCTTGTACCGGCTGCCTCTGTAATATTCCAAGAAAAAAAAAATTATTTTTTATTCTTGTTAGTCGTAATAAAACTCTGAATTTATCAAGAACTTCAACGACAGTAGTTTGACAATTCTTACGTTTCCTTGGTGGTTTCCTAGTTGTAACAGGACGTATATCAGGCGAAGCAAGAATAGACGCATCTCTGGTAGGATTAACAATGGTTGATGCAGTCGCCGAGAATGGCACACTATCAATGTTATTGGCATTCCCTAATTTCATCAATTAAGTAAAATAATTATAACAATGGACATTATGGTTGGCTTCGAATCTAATTTTAATAAGTACAAAGAAAAATTATATATAAAAAAAAAAGATAGTAAACGAAAGGATAATATCGTACCATTACTGATATCAGAAAACGGAGTCCTATGAAATGGATATGTAATTGTGCTCAGACTAACACTCTCATTGGCTAAGTTGTTCTTACTAAATTTTGAGGATGATCCGCCAGTATTCGAGTTGAATGGAGATAAATTTTCTAGTTTAACAAAAAATAAACAGTTATTTGGTAATGAATAAAGGAAACATAAATCATTTAAGTTATAAAGATTTACTCAATAAAAAAATCTAAATAATAAACTAAAAAGTTACGTTAAAGTTTTGTTTGATTTGAAATTGTGTGAAGTCATTTATTATGGATTCATACCAAAAATAACAAATAGACAAAAGTATCAATATACCATCTATTAGTGTAAGTTAATAAAAATACGAACATAGTTATGACAGTCTACTACATTTTCTATTTCATACTATTTAATTAAAAAAATAAAATCCAAGAATAAATCATGAAAAAGTCGGCTTAATATTATTTTTAAACCCAATCTAAATACAAAAAGAGAACATATTTGGGCTGCATTGTTTAAAATTCATTTGAACCATTATTTGGTCCCATTACTTATATTGTTTTTTATCTAATATTGGACCCAGTAACATATATAATAATTAAAATTTCAACAATCAAAACAATCGAATTTAGGTATGTAGAATATATTTTTTGTAATTAGTTTAAGATTGGGCCCGTATATATATTATTTTTTATAGGAGACTCATGTGATGTTTTTCTCTTTATAAGATATAGACTTATTGAAACCAAAGTTTTTTTTTTTTTTTTTTCTATTTTTAGATATATAGGACATTAAAAGAATTAATAAAATCACAAGTTTAGCCTTGTTTTTTATTGGGGCGTTACTAATTTTTTCCTAAGAAATAAGATGTTTCAAAATTAAAAACAAAAATTATAAATAAATCGAACAAATAGAAGCATATTATTTGATGCTAAAATAATTATAATTTTATAAACATTGCTTGTTGTATTATAAAAAAAAAATGATAATTAAAAAATTATCGAAGAACAATTAATTAAATAAAATGTAGCCCAATTCATTTTAATTGCCAATTGGACCAAATAGTATGTTAAAAATAAATTACAAAGAATTTACTTGTAATAACAAAATGTGGCCCACTAAATTTATAAGGCCCAGTCTAAAAAGCAAATAAATTCAGAACTGGGCCTCATCACTTATTCTTTTTACAGGCCCCTCCATGGGCCAATTATATAAACAAATTCACATGGCCCAAGATTGACCGGCCATATTTTTATACTAATTGTGTCTTCTAAGACACACCACACTCATCTGGAACACTCTATTTTCGTCTGTTCATTTCTCACTACCTCACCGCCTCACTTTCTCTCTCTAAACTCAAACGTCTCTCACTCTCTTCTCTTATTTTCGAAGAAGAAACCATAATTCTTCTTCGATTTCACACTGCATATCGTTAAGTCTTGAGCCCAGATTTACAGTTTTTCATGATTCATTGTGACGAAAGTCATGTTGTTTTGAGTTTTGAATCAGTGAAATCAGTCTATAGTACTGAACTTTATCCTCTTTATTTATATTTCTGAGTGAAAAATGAAAATCTGTTATTTCGGTGGATTTTCGCGAATTTGAAATGCAGTGTGTTTTTCTAATCGATGATGAAAGGGATATTCAAAAACTCCCAATTTTTTTTGAAATCGAAACCCTTTATGAGGTTTTTGAGCCAAGCGGTAGCATTTCAACACAAAAAAAAAAGGTATATTAGTCTAGACTTTTGATGTTTTGTTTTATTTGAAGTATTATTCTGAGTATCTTATTATTATTATTTTTTTAATGTTTATGTACGATCTATTGTTTAATCGGTTCAACAGAAAGAAAATGGTTGATATGTTATGATTTTGTGACAAATGTTTCTAGATCTATGTTTTATCTTCGAAATCTGTACTAAATCTACACATGTAGTGTTTTTTGATGTTTTGTGTTATTTACTAAATCAGCTCAGTTCATCCATGTTTATAATTATATCTCCAGAAACAGAGTGACAATATTGCAGTTATCATTTTGTGATATGTTGTTTGTAGATCTGTGACTTGTCTTTTCAAATTCTTATGTTTGTTAACTTCATTCTTGGAAAATAGTTCGATTATGCATATTATTATTTTTAAATTTTTTTTTGATGAATTTCTGGTTATCAATACTTGTTATTTTTTTTATATTTTTTGAAGAATAGATATTAATATACACATGCAGCAATAACTTTGACCTTCATATATAAAACTGCAATATTGCATTTCTATTGAATTTTCATGTCTAATGTACCCATATAAATTTTGATAGTGTTATTTATACATTGAATAGAGTACAAATTTGAATATATATCTTAATTAGCTGTCAAACTATGCATGCAAAATGTTCATAAATACAAACTATTCAACCATGTTCCTACCTTAAATTGTATTTTAACATGAATTTCTTGATGTAACTATACACTATTCAAAGAGCAGTACATTCTTATATAATTTGCTTCTTAATTTTGCATGATTGTGCAACGCATTGGCAATGGAGAGAACATGTTCATCAACAAAGAAAAATCGTGAAGTATATCAACCTCAACAAAACAAAGATAAGTGATCTATATTATCCTTTTAATCTGCATGTTGTTAAATATATTTATATATATTACATTTATATATAACTTATAATATCACTATGTTTAAATCCTGTAAATTAATACAAAAATGTCAGATTATTATGCCTTTTTTATTGTCTTTTAGGATAGATATGATTGATTGTATCCAATCTGATTCTCCAAAAAATATAATTTATTGAATTGATCAGTATATCACTATGCCAATTAGGTCCATAAGCATTAAATGTAAGTTTCCTACATTGTTATCAATTGTTTTCACATCTCAATAAGCATACTCAAAACATAATATTCTTGGAAGACATAACAAAAAAGTACATCGTTTTCAATATAAGATAAACTTCAAAAATTATAATCAAAACATGATAACATACCATTTCTTGCATGCTTTGTTTGCCTGTTGTAATGGAACCCGTAAGCTTCACCATAGTAGATGCTCTCTTCCTTTGACTTCAATGTTGGATCAGTACTATATAGTCAAACTTTCTTGATATGAATTACAAAAAGCAAATGCATCTTTGTTAGAATCACTAAATACTTTATTAGTAAAATAATTAGAAAATATGTTCAAATATATTATTTGACTTAGAATGAACATGTATGAGTGACAATATGTTCAGAAATTTAGAATGTATGCATAATGCAATTTCAATAACTATACATTACTTTTTTATTCATTATGTGTGTAGTTATTATACTGTAATTAAACATAATAGTATAATTAATGTTTTAATAGTAATTGAGGAAATTTTTCAATCAATATATATATTTTTTTTAACTGAAAAAGTCATCATAAAACTGGAATTAATACATTAAATTTCAAAAAAATTTATTTAGTTGAACATCAAGATTTCAAACTTTGGGTTTTAATTTGTTATATAACAATTACTCCCTCTGTCCCGGCTGAGTTTGCACACTTTCATTTTCGGGACGTCCCATCTAAGTTTGCACACTCTTAAAAAGGAAAATTTTCTCACAATCTCCACCCTTAAAATCTCCACTTTCAATCTTCACCTTTAAAAAAGTCAACCAAAAAGTAAAAGGCAGTTTTTCTTAATATATGTGCCGGCTTAAGTGTGCAAACTCAGCCGGGACGGAGGGAGTATTTGATATCAATATAACCTATACATGAATTTGATTGCAGGTACACAATTAATATTTTACATTGATGACAAATGAGCATGAGTTGGACAATAAACAAAAGTAAAAAAGATAAGTCATTACTTCTTCTACAATATATTATGCTAGTCTGTCAAAATGAATATATCGTTTGCACTAATTCGGTTTTGAACTTGAATATTGAATATGGTTTATGAAAATAAATCAATAAACATTCCTTCAACCTGTAGCAACATGCGTGATTTGTTTACTAGTTTAGCGGACTACTGCAGTTATCAGTTTCTATGGTTTTCGAATTTGCTTCCAGATTCTGAGTGAATAAGATTAAAAGTTCAGAAGAGTTGAGTAGTCATATATAATGAATATAAACCCATTTATATAGAGTTAAAGCGATTTGAGGATATCAGTTCCATTTAATATTATTCAATAGTTGCAATATATTTAAAGATATTAGTTTCACCAAGATTTGATGTGATCCACTTATCAGTAATACTTTCTTTATTAACCAACTCCAAATTTCAAAATCACCTAAAGAAATAAAATTATCTTTCATGATATATGTAAATATTGATTTTCAGCTACATTCATATTTTTTTAAGATCTTCAAAATCTTTCAGAATCTTAAATAAAAATAAGATAACTTTTACAATATATTTAAAACATGGATTTAATATTTTTGATATTGTATGACATTTATACAATATCGAATCTTATAAAAATAATTTTCTATCTAATCACTTAGAATAATTTAGATAATCATCTCTTTCATATATTAAACTCAATACACATAGAACACCTTGATTATTTTCTCAAATAACTTCATACACTATAAAAATTTATATGTTTCATTAGTTACAATCTAACACCATTTTCAATGTTTTTTTATTATATTTTTTATGTAAGTATGTCATCAGACTGTTTACACATTTTGATTTTCAATAATGTAATGCTATGGATTTTTAATTAATATGCCTTATGACTTATTTTATATTATTTTTAATATGTCCTCAACATTTTTATTGACTGTGACAATAACTTTAAAAGTTGCAACTATTGATTTTGAATGGAACAGTAATAGGTAAACTCAATTGACTATTTATTTTATTATAGATAGAAGGTAAGCAAAAAACAAAGTTTAAAAAAAAAACAAAAAAACATCTTTATCTAATACCCCATCAACATAAATAAAATAGAAAAATTGGATTATGCTCTAGTGAATGTAAACCCTAAACGACAAATCCATGAAATTATCACCCCTAGGAGGTTGTTTCTCCAATGTTATAACATCCCCATGACAAATTATAAACTCATCCATCATGTCCTTGCAGCCAGTATGTAGCAGACCTCCTCTCTCTCCACTTCATCTGGTTCTAATCCAACATTCCATTCATTGTTGCCCCTTAATAATGTGACTCTACCATTGATTATGTGGCCCCATCTCAGAAAATGATGTCGAAACTGTTCAGAAACTTTCTGCAATCGAAAATAATTTAAAAAGTCTAGAATTAAGAAACAAATAGTTAATAGGTTTAATTATGAATATGAAAATACCAATCTTTCACGGCGGATATCTCTGTGCTTCACAGCGATTGTGAAAGATGGATATTGCACATTATTAACCACTAACATTGATACATCTGATTGACTCATCTTCTCTTCCTTTAATTTGTAACTGACTCATATTTATCAATTAGAATGTGCAAAGAAACTATCCTTTATTTTGATTCAGAACCTAAACCCTACTTTTTTCAGAATTGAATCATATATTTACCTGATATGTTATATATAGTGATAATAATTATTTTAAAATAAATATATATTCTGGATTTGCAATATATTATAATATAGTCAATAATAAAAATATAATTTCTGTTATATATAATTCGTATATACAAAATTATTCGATGCGTATCTTCTTTAATCACATATGTCTTGTGGACCGAAAATTTAGATATTCTGTTAGTTATAGAAAATCTCACTCTTATATTAATGTCATCCAATACAATAGATTGCACTTGAAGTGTATATTTTACATTTAAATATTCTTTACAAATATCGAAAATATATCAATATCTAGATAGTTGTAATTATTGTAACAAATTTATAACAGGCATCATTTCGTAAAATTATTGTTTAAATATCAATTTTCCAACAATCTTAATAGTGAATTGCGTCTCATATTCTATATTAAATTTAAAATTCTTAAATTGTTATTAATCAAATTTATAATTAAAAAGTTCAACATATTGTGGTTTTATCAAATTTTCATAGGTTGCATTTTAATTAGATAAAATTTTCACTTAAACCTTTTATCTTGTTGAGTTTTCAAATTCCCAATCAATTAATCAATTTTATTTTTATCTAGTCTTGTACAACACAAATTCAAAGTTAGGATTCAATTGCTATTCATGTCATATCAACTTAAATAGTAGATATTGTAATTCAAATGTGATGACTTTTATAAAATATAGAAAAACATATGTCACAAATTCATGTCGCTAAAAAAAAAACTACATTAAAATAAATCCATCAAAAATCACTAACACGAAATAGCAGTTACCTATGATATTTTTAGACGATAATTCTAGAAATAGGTAGATAAAACATCATATCAAACAAAAGAAAAGAAAAATAAGTTGCCTAAATTATTAGACGTATACGCGAAAGTGAGGATTTCTTCCGGTTCCATCTCCAGAGTGAATTTCCTCCCAATTTCAAGATCATTATCATTCAAAAACTGATAACAATCGGTCAATTCTACTTTATTCCATGTATCACCAATATTGCGTACATTACAATACTGAAATACTGCGAAAAATATGAGCAGTCCCTTTAAGTATGTGACTCCACTTGATAAACATATCCCTAAAAATATTTAGGAATAACCTGAAACATGTTAATGTTGCATTAATATTAAAAGGACTAATACTTTGATTGTAGATTGTTGCTAGTCCGGATATTTATAAAAATCGTAAACTAATTTCAAAACATTTAGTAATAACACTTTCTTTGTCTGCAAGAGTTCCTCAGTCACGACCACGTTGAATGAATGATTGTCATCACCGGTTATGTCAACAATCTTAACATCTACAGCCCTATCACGAAAAAACAATAAGTATTCTTACAAAAGATAGATACGAAATACATTATGAAAAACATTCAATTAAAAAAATACTCACTCTTGACCTATATCGATGAGTTTGCTATATTTATAATAAAATCAATTTACATTTTCGTTTGTGTGGATGGTAGCGTGACGGTGACACTGAAATTATAAGTTGATGAATTTATAAGTTGATGTATTAGTCGTATAAATATTGACACATATATTACGATTTAGGGTTTTATTTTATTCTTGATTTTCTATATCTTTTATTACCTATTTTGCAAGAGATATGTCTATACTCAGATCTTTTCATTTTCTTATCATGTATATAACTTAATCATCTATTTACATAAATTATATTAAAAAATATTTTTTATTAGGATGATATATTTTATTTTGTTTTTATCATTAACTGACAGCTTCTTTCCATTGATGTAATATCTTTTACGTAATTAATTCAATATTTGGATATCTTTGAATATCTTTGGATATAAACACAAGAAGTCCTTACAGTCTTTTATTATAATATCAAAAAAACTGATGTTAACTTTTGAAATCTTGTTTGTTACATAATTTGGAAATACATAAAAAAAATTATAGATTTTTTTCTAAAAGGTACTATAACTATTGTTTACTTTAAAAAAAAATTATAAAATAATTAGGCTATATTAATATTTCTTGTTGTACATGTTAGATCATGAGTAAAATAAAAGTATTGAAGTCTTAATTTTTAACTAATGCATAATAAAAATTATCTCACTAACTTTTTTTTTCTATTGTTTTCTTGTTTTGCATCCGTGATTTGAATATGAGCATCAGTGGACTATCCATAAGAAGATACGACATTTGTCAACTTCAACAATGAATACAGATAAGTTACGCAGTACTTGATCTTTTATAATTGTACTCGGTAAATATAAGTAAATAGGTTAATGTAAAATATATTGTAAATGTGTATTTTTAAATATAAGTATAAACACCTTTTTGACTTAGATATAAGATCATATATGTGTTTGCATTATAATAACTCTTATTATGATTTTCCTACTTATGACATAATCTATACTATATTTTGTAACTACCTTTAGATAACCTATATCTTAAATAAGTTTAGTAAAACATATATATAACATATATATGATCAGACTGTTTTTAGGATTTATAAAAAGTGTTTATGTCCTTAATATATAAAATCACATGAGATACTAAAAATATGTTGTATAGATGTATCTTTTATGAATTGAATAAGTTAATAAAAACAACGGTATAGAAATTAAAGAAACCCATTATTGATTTTCAAATTTAAAATATAATTCAAATAGAAATTATAAAGCAAAATCCATAGTAATAAAACATAAAAAAACATAGTGTACTTAGCAAATAAAAAAAACAAAACATATCAATTGTCTTCCTTCTCCTGCTTGATTGCCTTTCGGTTAGTTGAATTTTTGTCAAGTTCATCAGCCAATTTTCGTTTCACTTTGATCACCTTTTCACCATCAACATCTTCAGTTTTCTCCTTTCCTTTAAGACTCTTGCTATCAGTTGATACATTCCTCTCTGATGTTTCACCATTGACATCTGATGCTTGAATTTTCTTTTCAGGAGTGGTGACTTCATCATCTAAGGAAGAATCATTGTCTCGTGCATCCTTATTAATTACATAATTTAAATAAATATTAAAAATAAAATAATTAAACTATAAAAAAGAAAAAGAAAAAACAAAGAGAAGATGTCCAACAATAGTTGAATGAACAGATACTATTGAACTCTCAGATTTTCTCATTTCACCATCATTTTTACCACATTTCTTAGGTAGAATGAATTCTAACAAGCATCAGTTTCGCAAAAATAAAAGGAAAATGTAAAGGCCGAATAGATAGAATAAATCCGATTGACAATTTTGATTTTTGTTTGATCATAACAGTAACTTTTGTAATTTGGTTCGATTTTAATGATTGAATTCGGTCGTTGAAGTCGACCATAGTATACCGTCTTTTGCCCCATATGATCGAATAGTAACCACGACAAGTCCGTTATATATTCATTGATGAAACCTTGAAAAAACTAGGATTTATGGATTGAGAAATAGAGGTTGAAGATGATAGGGAAGAATTTTGAAAAATTATTTCATTTTTTATTTTTTATATTTGTTGTTTTAAATTATTTATGTTTGTTATCATTAAGGGTGATCTAGTCATTTTATAATGATATTTTAATTTGTAAAATTAGTAGGTTGCATTAAAAAAATTTTGTGGGCTGCGAATGACCTCAGCCATATTATTATTTGGTCGTTCCGAAATATTATATTATAGGGTATCTTTTATAATTAAGCATATTTGGAGGGCAGCAAAACGCAAATACACCCAAAATAAAACCCTAGCCGGTTTGCCCTAGTTTTAAAACATCACCTATACTCTGCTGCGCCTTCACTTGTTGCTGTCGATGCTCTGAAGCTGCTCTGTTTTCTCAGCTCCACTGCCGCACTTCTTATCGATCCGCCTCCGGTAAGCTTACTCCCTTCCGTTTCTGATTTACTTGTCCAAACTTGCATTTTTATAGTGTTGGTTTGTGTTTTGTTTTGGGTACAGGCACAAAGATGGCATTCGCAGCAATGAAGCCGACGAAGCCGGGTCTGGAAGAGAGCCAAGAACCGGTTCACAAGATCCGCATCACTCTCTCCTCAAAGAATGTCAAGAATCTTGAAAAAGGTAATATTTTTCAACTGAAGTCGTTGATTGCTATGAAATTGACGTGTAATGATCGTTTATTTTCGAATTAGTGATTTATGAGGCTCTGTGTTCCTGAAGGAAAAATCAATTTGCTTCTTATACAAGTTGTGAAATCGCTTACTAAATTGGAAGCGCCTTAATTGGTTGGAGTTGATAGTTTCCTGCGTTATTTATCCCAAAACCTAAGCTTTACAATTGTGATTTGAGAAGTCGATCTGTCTTGCTTTTGATCAAGTGAATAATGTGTAATTGCATATCTCTTGTATTTTTGGTGCATTTAGAAATTGCTAGAGTGCAGCATGACAGAGGGTGACCATTTTGTTTGGCATATTCTGTGGATACTCAATAAAGTTTAGAACCTAGTTGCCTAATTTTCTGTCCCCTGTGGCACTGCTTTTTGGATATTACTTTCCAATCTGCGGTATTCCAGCCTAGTAGGTTACCAGGATCATGAACTAGAACGTAAGAAGAAGAGCTTAAATAGAAATAACATTTCATTGGCTGCGGAGGGTGCAGTGCGATGGCAAGAGGACCGGAAGATCTGGATTGGACATGATTGCACGTCGATGGTTGCAGTGGAGTGTTGATGTGCCTCAAGGAAATTTGAGATCTGTTTTGTTTTCTATCTTGACTGAATCTCTTTGTTGGGATAAGAAGATATATTACGGGTTTTTTGGGCTGGGCTGGTGTCTCATTTCTTTGGGCTTGCCTTTCTAAATGAGGCCTTTTTATGTCAAATAATACTTAAGGAGTGTTTGCCGATAAGTAAATATTTGATTCTAACTTAATATTAGTTAAACGGGGTTGTTGGTCTTTGGCTTTTGCTACAATTTATCACTTGGAAGCTGAAAGTCTTAAGCAGCAAAGATGCTTTTATCTGCTTCCTTAGTAAATTAAGAGAGCTAAGTGGTTATTTATCAAACATTTCAATTCTATAATTTGGTCAAAATCACTTGCTTCTCAAACACTACTCACTTTTAATTATAAGTAACTTTGCACAGATTCTAATTTTAATAACTTTTTCAAAAGTAAAAGCGAAGTTGAACACTCCCTCAATGGGCTGCAGATTCATTTACACATATTCTAATGAACAATGTAAAAGACTTTACATTATATATTTTTCTAATAATAGCAAACCCACATTTATTATTCACTTACCAATGTTCCATACTATCATTCCAACTAAACCTAATTCCAACATTACCTAAAAATTAGAAGTTGTACCACATTCCAGTGTTTTAGAAAAATGAATTGCCCATCTTCGCTTGGGGTGTGCTTACTTAAGGCTGGGAAGTGCTGAGCCAAACTTGGGGGGTGTGTTTAAAGGCTGGGAAGTGCTGAGCCAAACTTGGCCGAGGGAGTTAATGAGTGAGTTTTATTGAGATTTGGGCCCCTAAATCTACTGAGAGAAGCCTTAAGTAAACACACCTTTGGTTTATAACATTTGTGCTATAGCATGTGAAAGATGTCTACCAAACAACCTCAGCCATAAAGAGGCTTAGATGCCTAATTTGTCTAGTGCAATTCTGTTTTGTTTATGATTGATGCAGCATGTTATATTTTGTCAGAGCTTATAGGGTGCAATGTTCTTGTTACAGTTCTATGGCCTAACTTTGATTCAGATGGTAGTAGCAATTTTTTTACCCTATCTGATATGTCACATACTTAAATTCTATAGTAATTGTGGGGTTATTGACTAGAACTTTTTGTAAACAGTTTGTGCTGATTTGGTACGTGGTGCCAAGGACAAAAGGCTTAGGGTCAAGGGACCAGTGAGAATGCCGACCAAGGTTCTTCATATTACTACTCGGAAGTCTCCATGTGGTGAAGGTATGGATTCTAAAGTGACGGTAGAAAACTCTATTATATTGGTTGACCTGTCACTAGCTCTTAGTTGTACAGTGTATTTTCTCGTTTCCTATAAAAAATATACTTGTGCCGTGGGTGTGTTCTTTCTAGAGCGATTTTTTTTAGTTCCAGCACTGTCTGTCTCTGTTTCTTGTATAGATATGCAATTTATGGATGCAAGGGTGGAATCTTGTTCATTCTCTTAATTCTGTAGTTGAAAATCTTTGCTAGGATTGTGGGGCCAAGACTATTAATATTGCCGCAATCGCCTGATCTCTGTGTCTACAGTGCTTCTAGTATATGTTGTTTGGGAGAAACTGTTCTATTCTTATTGAATATAAACAAGTTTTGAATGCGTCTAACGTACATAGTTTGCATTTTTCGTGATTGTGTAATCATTTCTTGATTATCTCTGTATGACATTTTTGTTGTGCTATAAAAAGAACATGTCTTTAGAATCTTTATGTTAAAATGTTAATTTGTAGTTTTCGCCTTTTGAATATAATCAGTTATGCTATTTTCCTTTTTCTTTTCCATGTTAGATACTGTGGAAGTACCTATTAGATCGACTCTACTTTTTTGTTGTGCTATGAATATATGATTTGAACTATTTGCTTTTTGAACCATTTTTGTAGGAACAAACACATGGGATAGGTTTGAGCTGAGGGTACACAAACGGGTGATTGATCTTTTCAGCTCCCCCGATGTTGTCAAGCAAATTACTTCGATCACCATTGAACCTGGTGTTGAAGTTGAAGTCACTATTGCAGATTCCTAGGCATCATTGTCTTATGCTGTATTCCTGCATTTTTCTTGTTAAGTTGAGAACTGGTTTATTAATTTTGACCTTTTAGAAGTTTGACATTTTAATATCTGAGTAATGAACTTAATATTTGTACTAAGTTTTGTGAGACCACTTGAGAAAGAGGACTTTTAGGTGTCTTATTTGATTTTATGCGCTATTAATTCGGAATGGAAAAATCAACGACTTTTACACAGTAGCCCATTCTGATTTGTCTGAAGGGCTTGGTTTTACGATCTTTACAATGTTGTATTGTTTTTGTTGTTGGGTGTTTTATAGTAGTGTTAATTATGATACATGAATGAGGTTCTTTTGTTTCGGTGGTTTTATAGGTAAGCAGCATTACTTCTTTGGGTTAAAGCGCTATCCCGTTTACTTTTTAATATTGGCTATAGTCAAAATTTAAGATATCCGACTAATCCTATTAATAATAATTACTTCCTCTGTCCTGGCTTATCTTTCCTACTTTGATCGGGTACGGGAATTTTTGACTTTTTTAAAGGTGGAGATTGTGAGAGAAATTTGTCATTTATGGATTGAAAAGTTAAGTTGGGACAAATCGAAAAGAAAAGTAGAAAAGTGAGAGCGGGACGAATGTAGTATTATATTAGTGTATAACACATTTAAAAATAAATCACTATTATCAAAACCGAAGTAGCAAAATTTGGGTACATGATTTTCTTTGGCTCAACCAATTAATTGCGATTCGGTTTTATATGGAAATAAAACGAATAAAACTCAACGAATTTTTCATAAATAAGTCGGTAAATACGTTAAATTAGGACTTTGATCATTATAATAATCTTTAATTTTTATTAAGCATCTCATGTTTAACTTTTTTTTTTTTGTTAATTTTTTTAAATGATCAAATACTATAAAATATAAATGTTATTTAATTACAGGAATTTTATTCTATTATTTTAAGTTCATCTAGTGAAAAATTTCATCTATAATAATATAAAAATTCTTTTAATATTGTAATTTATTGTTAGGATGACTCATATTGGATTCTTATTAGATCGTCATTTTGTATTACTTATTATTAAAATAATAATTATGTTGTCTTTCTTTTATGAAAATATTTTGAGTCAAGTGCTTGTGTTATGTTTTTTATCGATCCACATGTATTAGTATTAACTATTTGATAAATATATAATTCTAAATTGCTATTTTATTTTGTGAGTTTTTAAAATAGTACTTCAAAAACCATAAATATAAACAATAGAATTAAAAGTAGTGAAGACAATGTCACGTGAATTATATAAATATACTCTAATATTGATCATATTCAAACACTGTCAAGGGCTGGCTTCAGACAACCATATGAACTGGCGCCACATGTGGGAATTCTTGAGCTTATGGCGTGAGAGTTCTTCTCAGTTCTCTATAATTCCATCAATTCTTTGTGACACTTGTGAGCTCGTCCGAAGTGAACCAGGAGGGCTTGAGATTTGTGGAAATATGTTTGTGTTTTTAAGTAAAGGTGTTTGTATCTATTTGGTAGCATAGCTGGTGATGCCACCCCTTGTGACTTGACCTCTGCTTTTGAAAATGAAGCAGCTCTCCTTGGAGTTACAGAACTCACCGCTCTAGGGATCCTCCCGGCTGCGACACTGGTAGGAACTGCCCCCACTATTGAAGGCAGGAGTGGTACCACCCAGCCTCCACAGTCGGGCACTGCAACAACAGTGATGAGCATTGAACAACTGAACTATTTGATTAGGATGGCCGTGGACAGCGCCCCTGATAGCATGGGTGGAAATTCGAGGCCACCCCCTGGGTTCATCCCTGCTAAAAATCAGGAGCATGGGGTGAGGAACTGTGCAACAACCCATCCCTGTAGAGAATGTAACTCACACGGAGGTGAACTCATCAAGACGGGCTGCCTCGCTGCCCCGAGGTCGTCAGACGGGAATTGGGAAAAGGAATGCTCCCCATTTACCAAGAATAATACCAGGATGCAGAGCTGCGCTTAACAGAGGTGAAGTGGTGGCAACCACTGAACATGACGTCAGTTATGACACCACTGTAGACACGGTCAACCAGCAGGTCTCAACTCTTAGTCTAGAGATGGAGGATTTGTGTAAAACGCTAGAGGCTGGCACTTGCTAGATGTTCAGAGCGATGAGCTCTCTCTTCTCGGATGAGATCCTTGTAGACCCCTTGTCCCTAAACTTTAATGCGTTGACGTATGAGTACAACGTGTTAGGATTAACTCAACCTCTCACAAGACAACACACAACATAATTCAAACGAATAACAAACAAGAAATCGGCCAACAACAACCGAACCAAGAACATAAATGAAAAATGATGAACACAGGGACTTTACGTGGTTCGATCAAGGTGATCTACATCCACGGAGGTTCTATACACCTCAATTCACTCCATTAATCAACCAATTACAAGAATTATCCAGAAATCCAGAAAACCTCCAAATCACACCCTGATTTGAGCAGAAAACCCTAGAGATCTAATTCTCTTGATTGAGTAATGTTTACAGAGGGAAAATTACGTCTACTAGCTTGCAACTACAAGTGTTTACAATGTATATAAGTGTTGAAGCTCGAATCTGGAAGTTGAGGAAGTTGTAACCACTTTGACTCAAGCTATTCAAAAACTGCTGCAGCGAAGCTTCCACAACGGTTTCTTATGCAACAGAATAAAACCGTTGTAATCAGCGGTTATAACTACCACAAGCCCGGTTCTCCTTTTAACCTCTTTTCTGATTCTGGCTAAAATCCGGTTCTCTGATCCGGTTCCTTGCACTTCGAACCCGGTTATGGAATCTTCAAAACCTCTACTTCATACCATAAGCACTTGATGATATTGAACTAATATCTATAAATCTCCACCTCAATGAATTCAAGTGTATGTCACTACCTCAATCCTGCTTTGTTCTATATCTTTCAATCACATCGTTCAAGCCTAACCAGGCTTGATCAATGAACTACCTTGCTTCCAGGCACTGCTTTAGTTAAGAAATCAGCAGCATTGTCACTTGTGTGAACTTTCTTAACCTCTACTGACCCTGCATCAATCACATCCCTTGCAAAATGCAACCTAACATCTATATGCTTGGATCTTTCATGGAAAGCTTGATGTTTTACCAGATGTAGAGCACTCTGATTATCACAATATATGGCCACACACTCCTGCTTGATCCCCAGATCCTTCAGAATTCCTTTCAACCACATAGCTTTCTTAATAGCTTCTGTCAAAGCTATGTACTCAGCTTCTGTAGTTGATAAAGCTACTACAGGTTGCTGTACACTTCTCCAGCTCACTGCAGTACCATATAAAGTGAACACATATCCTGTGATTGACCTTCTGGTGTCAACATTTCCAGCAAAATCAGCATCTGCAAAACCTTTTAGTGGAATAGACACATTTGCTAGTTTCTGAAATTTCAATCCCAGTTTGACTGTTCCTTTTAAATACCTCAACACCTGCTTCAAAGCCTCCCAGTGAGCTTTTCCTGGATTTGACATTTATTTACTAACCAGAGACACACAATATGCTAAGTCTGGTCTGCTGCATATCATACCATACATTAAACTTGCAAGTGGTATCTCACTTCTTCTGCTGTTTTAGGACTCTGTTCCTTTGATAATTTGAGTTGTTGGCTTACTGGAATACTCAGTGTTTTAGCCTCATGCATCTGAAACCTCTCCACCACTTTCTGAAGATAATGCTTCTGAGACAACCATAGACTTCCAGCAGCTCTATCTCTCATTATACTCATTCCCAAAATCTTCTTTGCCTCCCCTTAATCTTTCATGTCAAACTCAGAACTCAACTTCTTCTTTAGCTGATGTATTTTATGTTTACTCTTGCTTGCAATAAGCATGTCATCCACATACAACAACAGGTATACAAGATCAATACTTGTACTCTTATCAAAGTATACACAACTATCATACAAACTTCTGACAAAACCAGCTTTTAACATAAACTCATTGAACTTCTTGTTCCACTGCCTTGGACTTTGTTTCAATCTATACAATGATTTCTTGAGAAAACATACCTTTTCTTCATTTCCAGGAACCACAAACCCCTCAGGCTGCTTCATATATATGTTCTCAACTAAGTCTCCATGTAAGAATGCTGTTTTTACATCTAGCTGCTGTAACTCCATATCTTCTTGTGTTACTTTTGACAAAAGAAGTCTGATTGAGCAATGTTTCATCACAGGAGAGAAAACCTCATTGAAATTAATACCCTCTCTCTGAGTAAAACCCCTTGCCACCAATCTTGCTTTATACCTTATCCTATCTGAGTCTCCAGCTTCATCTTTCTTCTTGTATATCCATTTAGAACTTACCAGCTTATGACCTTTTGGTTTATCCACCAGTTTCCAAGTACCATTTCTTTCCGGAGATTCCATTTCTTCCATCATTGCACTAACCCAGTATTCACTCTCATCACCACTGACAGCTTCTTTGAAATTCTGTGGTTCATGATGTTCTATGTCTTCAGCAATACTGAGTGCATAATGTACACTTCCAGCCTGCCATAGAAGTCTGGTCTCTGAATTTGCCTCCTTGGTCTGTCTCTGGCAATGTTGTAGTCTCTCAAGTTTGTATTTCTAGGTGGCACATCCTCTTCTTCTAAAGAACTGTCACTTGAGTGTTCAGTCAAGTTCTCACCTCTTTGTGGCCCATGATCCATCTGAGTCTCCACCTGAACTGATAACCTTTCTGATTCAGTATTGCCATTATGTTCTTCTTGATTTCCAGTGAAGTGATATCCCATAATTGATTCATTGAACTTCACATCTCTGCTTATCATTAGTTTCTGATTTCCAGGTTCCAGGCACCACAACCTGTAACCTTTTATTCCTTCTGGATATCCCAGAAACACACACCTGTATGCTCTAGGATCAAGTTTATCTAATTTCATGTGAGCATATGCCAAACATCCAAACACCTTTAGGCCTGAATAATTTGGAACTCTTCCACCCCATACTTCTTCTGGTGTTTTGAACCCTACAGATGATGAAGGTGATCTATTTATTAAGTAACATGCTGTATTGATTGTTTCTCCCCAGAACACTTTTGGCAGTCCAGCATCAATTAACATACACCTTACTCTCTTAAGAACAGTTCTGTTGAATCTTTCTGCCACTCAATTCTGTTGAGGATTCATGGGAACTGTTCTATGTCTAGTAATCCCTTTTTCATTACAGAAAGTTGTAAACTCAGTAGATAGATACTCTAAGCCATTGTCAGTTCTCAAATGCTTGAGTTTCTTCCCCTTTAATGTTTCCATCTGAAGTAACCATGTCTTGAATTTAGTGAAGGTATCACTCTTGTTTCTTAAGACAAACACCCACACTTTCCTGCTGAAATCATCAATAACAAACATGAAGTATCTTCCTCCTCCATGAGTTTCAGTTCTGGATGGTCCCCAGATATTAGTATGAACATAATCTAGAGTTTCTTGGGTAATGTGAATTCCCTTGGCATAAGGCAATTTCTGTGATTTGCCTAATGCACATTTGTCACAGAATTCAAGTGTCTGGTTTCCAACCTCTCCTATTATGCCTATTTTGGATAGTTCTTTTAACCCCCTTTCCCCAATGTGTCCTAACCTTTTATGCCACAGTGTTAGTTCATCTTTGCCCAAAATGTTTCCCACATTTCCAACCACTGGTTTTCCCATCAAAATAAATAAGCCATTATGTTGTCTTCCTTTGATTACCAGTTTATTCTCTTTGGTTATGTGTAACTGACCATCAACTGACTTGAATTCACACCCAGTAGCAATAAGAGATCCTAAGGAGATTAGGTTTCTCTTAAGCCCATGCACATACCTTACACTAGTTATTTTTCTTATAACTCCATCAAACGTATTGATGCTTACTGATCCAGTGCCTTGAACTCTGCAGGATTGGTCATTTCCTAGCAGTACACACCCTCTATCTTCTTTCTTGAGATTTTGAAACCATTCTTCATGGGGACACATATGGAAAGAGCAACCAGTATCTAATACCCACTCCATCTCCATTTTTGACTCAGTAACATTCAAGACCTCTGGTGTGTCCTCTTCATGCTCAACTGTAGCAGCTTCAGCACCCTAGCCTTCCTTCTTCTTTATCTTCTGTGGTCAGTCTTTCTTTAGATGCCCAATTTGTTTGCACTTGAAGCATTTTCTGTTTTCTACCCATTCTCCAGATTTCTTTGGAGCATTGTTGCCACTTTTGGGATTCTTTGAGGTTTGCCCTTCTTCTTTTGGTAGTTTCTTTTGAACTTAACATTTAGTCCTTCACCAGATTGAGTTGCCTTCTTGTCTCCTTGATTCTGTAAACATTTGGTCTTCAGAGCAGTAATGATTGAGTCATAACTCAGTTTATCCTGCCTCCCAAACATCAAAGTATCTTTGAATCCTTCCATAGATCTTGGTAGAGCATTTAACACCATCAAAGCTCTGTCATCATCCTCCATTGTTACCCCAAGATCTTCCAGCTCATCAAGAAGTTTTGTAAACTCATTTAATTGATCAGAAATGTCTTTTACCTCCACCATTTTGAAAACCAGCAATCTCTGCTTGAGGAACAGCTTGTTTGATACTGACTTGGACTGATAGAGGTCCTCCAGTTTAGTCCAGGCCTCAATTGCATTCTTACACCTCGAAACTTCCCTTAGAGGCTTATCACCAAGACACAAGATGATTAAACTCAAAGCCTTTTGATCTATTTCTGCATATTTGGGCTTCTCAGTCTCCACCCAGTCACTTTCAGGCTTGAGAGCACTCACCAACCCATTCTGCACTAGGATGGCCTTCATCTTGATCTTCCATAGGTAGAAGTCATTCTTCCCTGAGAATTTATCCAAATCCATCTTCATTCCTTACATCTTTATCTTCTGTTTGCGTGAGAATGCTTCCCACAGACGCGGCCACTTGTTAGGATTAGCTCAACCTCTCACAAGACAACACAAAACAGAATTCAAACGAATAACAAACAAGAAATCGACCAACAACAACCGAACCAAGAACATAAATGAAAAATGATGAACACAGGGACTTTACGTGGTTCGATCAAGGTGAGCTACATCCACGGATGTTCTATACACCTCAATTCACTCCACTAATCAACCAATTACAAGAATTATCCAGAAATCCAGAAAACCCCCCAAATCACACCCTGATTTGAGCAGAAAACCCTAGAGATCTAATTCTCTTGATTGAGTAATGTTTACAGAGGGAAAATTACGTCTACTAGCTCGCAACTACAAGTGTTTACAATGTATATAAGTGTTGAAGCTCGAATCTGGAAGTTGAGGAAGTTGTAACCACTTTGACCCAAGTTATTCAAAAACTGCTGCAGCGAAGCTTCCACAACAGTTTCTTATGCAACAGAATAAAAACGTTGTAATCAGCGGTTATAACTACCACAAGCCCGGTTCTCCTTTTAACCTCTTTTCTGATTCTGGCTAAAATCCGGTTCTCTGATCCGATTCCTTGCACTTCGAACCCGGTTCTGGAATCTTCAAAACCTCTACTTCATACCATAAGCACTTGATGATATTGAACTAATATCTACACAACGGAACCTCGAATCCACAAGACTATCTTTCGAGGTTTGGAGACGGAGCCTTGCTCCACCAGTACACTGATGGACTTAAGTATCGGGTATTCTTGACCACACTGACCAAGTCAACTTATCAGTGGTTTAGCTAGGTACCGCTGGGTTCTGTGGCTTCGTTTGCTGAGCTCGGTTCGCTGTTCATCCATAAGTTCACTAGGGCACGAAGGCAATAGAAATCGGGTCTGTCCCTGATAAGCCTCAAGTAGGGACAATCAAAAAGTCTAAGAAAGTATGTGGGTAGATTCAATGCACCTGTGCTGGAAGTTCCCTCGGCTACCTCAGAGATGAAAATCAACACACTGGCACAGGACCCGCTCAACGGAGATTTCTTCAAATCGCTGAAAAAGCGTGCCCCATAAACTTTCGCTGAGCTCTTGGAGAGAGATGGTAAATATATTAAGCTAGAGGAGGCTCGTAGTGCCAGAAGGAAGGTAGAGCTGGTTGAGGAAGAGCTAGAGTTGTGAATGAAACCTGAGGAAGTGCTATACTTAATTGATAGCTAGAAAATTTATTTGTTGAAAATTAAGGTAGGAAATGTCCAGGTCTGTGATCCCTTTTGGCTATTAAATGTTAAAGCGTCCATAATATAAGGACTCCTCCAGTGATTGGGAACCAAGTTGTGTTAATTAGTTGATGAATCTCTTTTGGAGAGCATCGACCCCCGGGCAGTCCTTGGAAGATTAACAAATGGATATTAGGCCAAGGGTTTGAGGGTAACCTCGCTCTTTGCTCCAGAACTGAGCATCAAGAGCTCGAGTATAATCTTGCCTTAGCTCATGATTGATGCAAGCCAAGTGATTGAGATACCTCACACATGGCCTCAGAACTGAGCGTCGAGGGCTCGAGGAGAATCTCACCTTAGCTCATGATTGATGCAAGCCAATGGTTTGACGAGAACCTCGCCCTTGGCCCCAGAACTGAAGGGCTCGAGGAGAATCTCGCCTTAACTCATGATTGATGCAAGCCAAGGGTTTGAGGGGAACCTCGCTCTTGGTCCTAGAACTGAGCGTCAAGGGCTTGAGGAGAATCTCATCTTAGGTCATGATTGATGCAAGCCCGGGGTTTGAGGGGAACCTTGCTCTTGGCCCCAGAACTGAGCGTCGAGGGCTCGAGGAGAATCTCGCCTTAGCTCATGATTGATGCAAGCCAAGGATTTGAGGGGAACTTTGCATTTGGCCCCAAAACAGAGCGTTGAGAGCTCGAGGGGAATCTCGCCTGAGCTCATGATTGATGCAAGCCAAGGGTTTGAGAGTATTCTCGGCCCCTGGCCCCAGTTCCGTACGAATTCACTCAGGGGGGGAGAACGCTGTGTGTTGCAACGCTCGCAGCTCTGTAGAATTCCCTTTAGTAGCCCTGAAGAGAACTCAGGGGGGATAACGCTGCACGTTTCAGCGCTTAGCAGCTATGTAGAATCCCTTTAGTTACGTTGAAGAGAACTTAAGGGGAAGAATGTTGTGTGTTTCAGTGCTCAACAACTCGTAGAATTCCCTTCAATTGCCTTGAAGAGAGCTCAGCGGGGAGAATGCTGCATGTTTTAGCGTTCAATGGCTCTGCAGAATTCTCTTCAGTTGTCCTAAAGAGAACTCAGGGGGGAGAAGGTGATGGAAGATGCGATACATCAAGTCTGAGAAAGATTCTTCGAAAATGGAATGACAAAAATGATAAAGAGGAACCGAGAAAGATTGGAAATTTTGAAATCAACTAGTACAACAAAGACAAAACTGAAAAGGCAAACTCATATGAGCTGACACACCAGGCGAAATATGTATTAGAGAGGTTAACCCCTTCAGCGCGGCTCAAGTTCGTGGCCGGCCGCGGCCCCAATGACGTAAGTCAACGCTCTAGCTTATTCTGGCTCGTGGCCTATGATTCGCACATATGCTCAGACTTTCACCTTTGGCAGCACCGAGATGAGCATTGATGCTCAGTATAAGCCCACAATTATATATCTAGAAACACCAAATCCTTGTGGAGAGCTGATGACCAGCTTAAGGCCAGGGTTTCGCCTCTGCTAGCACATGGTTGATCCCTGATTCGTAGTACAAATTAGAGTTTCGCCTCTGGAAGTCCTGATCCCTAGTGGAGTTAAGTTCAGAGTTGCACCTCTAACAGTATTAGGTCCAAGAGGAAGGGCATTTCAAGCTTAGAGCTGTATCTCTGGTTAAACCTGGTAAGCGCTATTCCACTTCATAAGGCTAATGTCGGGTCATCACGAAGTAGTCCACTTTATATTCCCATGAAATGAATGTGAGGATGGGGGGAATATTGCATGTGAAGCATCCCAGAATCCGGATACCTCTTTTAATAGGGTTAAAAAAGGAAAAATTGTACTTGAAGAGGAAAGATGAATTCTTACATAAGAGATCAGTTTCACCTCTGATCTCGGATACTTTTTGGAAGTTAAATTAGCTCTCGCCTTATCTGGTTTACTACCTCGGTTAGAAATCAGCTTCAACTCTGATCTCGAGGCACTTTTTGGAAGTTAGATCAGGTCTCACCCGATCTGGGACACTTTCTCTGTTAGAGATCGATTTCAGCTCTGATCTCGGACACTTTTTGGAAGTCAGATCAGCTCTCGCCCGATCTAGGATACTTTATCGATTAGAGATCAGTTTCAGCTCTGATCTCAGACACTTTCTGAAAATCAGATCAACTCTCATCTGATCTGGGATACTTTCTCGGTTAGAGATTAGTTTCAACTTTGATCTTGGACACTTTTCAGAAGTCAAATCAACTCTTGCTTACTGGGATACTTCCTCGGTTAGAGATCAATTTTAGCTCTGATCTCAAACACTTTTCAGAAGTCAGATCAGCTCTCTCCTGATCTGGGATACTCCTCGGTTAGAGATCAGTTTCAGCTATGATCTCTGTTAGTGAAAACAACTCAAGAACACACAACTCCAAAGAATCTGAAAAAATGTACGAAGAAAAACACTCTGAATTCACACTCACAGTTCGGCTAGAATTGTAACCGAACTCAGCTTACGCAGAACAGGAAATAGAAATGGATCAAACACAGTTTTAACGTGGTTCGTTCAAGATGAACTACATCCACGGAGGCAAGGCACACCTCAATCCACTAAGAACTTCAATCAATTACAGAGAATTAGCTCAAGAAATGAAATGCACAATTCTGGATACAAATTAGGGCACGAACACTCTATCTCTAAATACTCTCTCTAATCTAACAATACAGGAGATAATGCTACGTAGTGATCTTCTCCTCAATGAGAGCTTTACAATGATATATGGATTGAAGCTCGAATGTAACTGGATAGGAAGTTATAACTGCATGAAGTTCACGCTGTGTTCGTTCAGCTACAGGACAAATGTGACGGTTTTCTTCGTCACTAACTGCAACTGCTTCGTCACAAACGGTAGTTACACCAACCAACTCGAACCTGGTTTGATCATGACCAGTCTGTCTTCTTGATGCTAAAACCCGGTTTAAACCACCGGTTCTCCACTCCCCAACTCCGGTTCCACATTCCCAACATACCATATTACAAAGTATAGGCTCACTTGATGAAATTGAACATCACCTCACAATCTCGGACACTTTTCGAAAGTCAGGTTAGCTCTCACCTGATCTGGAATACTTCCTCGCTTGGAGAATCTCTTCTGATCTCTTACGCCTCTCGGAAGTGAGATAAGTTCTTAGTTGACCTTAGACACTTCCCTGTCTAGAAATGAGTTTTACCTTTGATCTCGAACACTTCTTGAAAACAAGGCCAGTTTCTCATTTGACCTTGTGTGCTTCTCGCAATGTGAGATTAGTTGCTCTATGATCTCGGTTGCTTTTTGAAAAGGAAATTAGTTTAATTTCATTTAACCAACAACATGAACTGGACAAGAGGATATAATCCCTTCATTCAATTCTTGATAACGAGATCAAGATTTAGCTTAGTTATAGGGGATTCCCGCGAATTGAATGTGTTCTAATATGTTTAGACTGGGGACTATCTAATGACTTAATTGTCTGTCTAGATTGTGACCTAACTATTGTATAGCTTGTCTGTCTATGTGGATTTAGACTTAATGATGATGTGATTTTGCTTACGAGATCCTCTGAATTGAAAATGGTTACATGATTTGGTCTGCAACTTAAGAGCTAAGAGCTCAGAGATCAGTTTCAGCTCTGATCTTGGACACCTTTTAGAAGTCAGATCAACTCTTGCTTAATCTGGGATACTTCCTCGGATAGAGATCAATTTTAGCTCTCATCTCAAACACTTTTCATAAGTCAGATCAGCTCTCGCTTGATCTGGGACACTTCCTCGGTTAGAGATCAATTTCAACTATGATCTCAGACACTTTTTGAAAGTTAGATTATCTCTCACCTAATCTGGAATACTTCCTCGGTTGGAGAATCTTTTCTGATCTCGTATCCCTCTCGGAAGTGAGATCAGTTCTTACCTGACCTCAGACACTTCCCTGTCTAGAAATGAATTCACCTCTGATCTCGAACACTTCCTGAAAACAAAGGTTCGTTTCTCATTCGACCTTGTGTGCTTCTCGCAAAGTGAGATTAGTTGCTCCATGATCTCGGTTTCTTTTTTAAAAGGAAACTAGTTTAATTTCATTCAACTAGCAGCATGAACTGGACAGGAGGATAGAATCTCTTCATTCAATTCTTGATCACGAGATCAAGATTTAGCTTAGTTATAGGGGAATCCCACGAATTGAATGTGTTCTGATATGTTTAGATTGGGGACTGTCTAATGACTTAATTGTCTGTCTAGATCTTGACCTAACTATGGTATAGCTTGACTATCTATGTGGATCTAGACTTAATGATGATGTGATTTTTCTTATGAGATCCTCTGGATTGAAAACTTTGACATGATTTGGTCTGCAACTTAAGAGCTGAGAGCTCAGATGAGGATTTCTGAAATACTCATACTTGTGAGTTGTGATTGTTCTTCGGATCTTGGGATTATGACCTAGATACCTTCTGCACAAACGTGTTGTCCTGAAACTTTGAGCGGAAAATGATGTGCGTATCATCATGATATTGTTTTTACGACCAAAGATATGATCGCCATAATGCATGCTCTCGTTTAAATTGAGTAAATTACCTCACTTCCAAAGTTTGCTTGGCTTGACTGATGATAGAGTGCTGGTGCAAGCATATGTTTGACTACTCCGAATGAGTACAAAGTTATACAGAGTGAGGGGAGAAGTTCATAAGAAAAATATGGGAGAGCTGAGGATGTCACTTCTTAGGCTGATCCCCTATGGTCAGCTCTGAATCAATTCTGAATTGCTAGCTCTTGTGAATCGAAGTTATGCGCCTTAGGCACCGAGCGACTCCACTGGTTGGAGAAGGGGGATATATTTAGCTATGGATTAAAGCCATGGGGAAAACGTATTTAGCTCTGAAATTGGAATCGTACACTTGAAGCAAAGTCAACTTTGAAGATTGCTGGAACCAATGGAAATGAGCTCTGTTTCAGCTCTGACCTAGTTCCGGCTCTGAGTATGAAATCAATCCTAAGTCTGATGTAACCTTTGTAGTCTAAGTGCTACGTTACGTGCTCCCTGGTCTTCCGACCAATAGTGCAACCAATTATCCCTTTACTAACTCAAGGGACAATACCTTTTGACACAACTGCTGGGTACAGAGGTACATGTGTCGGGGGCCAATTTTTTTTGTTAATAAGATCAAAACTAGCTATAAAAGAAGAAGGACAAGAGGAAAGTGGGTAAAGAGTTATGGGTTGAATTATTGGAATTAAGGTGTAACTCGTAATATCCTCTGTAGCCCAAATGGTGGGCCACCGGAGTTGTGGAGGCGCAAGGCAATTTGTAGTTTGGAGGGTAAGGCCTGGTCCACAATTGGTCAGTTGGTGCTTAAAACACAGCTGTAGAGTAGCGCCATTCGCTCCGTGATTGACTAACCGTCTATCCTTTTCAATATTTATCATCAATTAATCATACTCTTTATCTTATTTGCCAATCTCCAATCATAATAATAATATTTACAAACCTACCTTCTTCTTCGAATCTTTGTCCACACTATTACAATATCTTTTCCAAATTTTTACTTTTATTTTTCTACTGCATGCTTTTTATTCTATTTTCCATACCCTAACAAGGTGTTTAACTTTGTTTCAAATATCTTATAACTTTCAGTTTTTTATAAGTTGTTTAAAAAGTTTACATAGTGTAATTTTTTAAGAGCATATAAGTTAATAAAATGTTCACATGAAAATGTTTATAAGCTTGCAATTGAATGATTGATTTAGCTATGAACTTGGGTCGAATGTGAAAGTTAATATCAAACACACATTTTGATTAGTGTGAAGTGTGTGTAGTGCATGTAAAAATAGTGTGTATACTATATGAAATTTGAGTGTAACTTTTAAGATCTTAAAAAACAAGAACAAACTTTTCTGCTTGTACATGAGAAGTTAACTTTTGCATTTTAGGGGAAAGAGAAATTAAATAATATATAATAATAGTGTTTACAAAAAAGCCAAACTTTGATGTGACAATCAAATTACAAAAAAAAAAAAACATTCAAATTTCCTTTTACATCTTCAGAAAATGAAAAATTAAGAGGGAGGGGGGAGGGGGGCATGGCCCCCCTTGCTACAAGCCTACTTCCGTCCCTGACCGTACTAAAGTAATACTAGTATACAAATCTTATTACATTTTGAAGTTTATGAAATTGCAATATGACACTTCCCTGTTTCTTAATAAAATTTATGTTAAAAAACAATTGCTTAAAACTTAACTATCGTATTTTAAAATTTAATGTCTTATTTTATTAGTTCGAGTAAAAAAAAATTAATTCTAACATTAAGAATAAGTTACACATATTGAATAAATGAAATAAAAAAATTTATATAAGCGTGGATTGATTAATTTTAGCGAGTAATATTTTCATCTAATTATGCAAAAATAAAAATTTATACCTTATAGAATATAAATCTCATAATATAACATATGGCAAAAACTTGGGTGCATGTGAGGCAACATAGTTTATTGTACACCACCTATTATTATATTAATATTTTTGCGCGCGCATTTTATATAATTAAGGACCTGTTTGTTGAACGCTAAAAGCAAGTGGTCTGGTGGTATTTGATGCAGCCTTAAATATCTCAACTTTGAGGTCAAGGGTTTAATTCCGTTTGCATTTTTTTTCTTTCTTCCTTCATTTCTTTTTCCCTTTTCCTTTTTCCTTCTTTTTTTTTTTTGTTGCCCTTTAATTTTTTTATCATTAAGCCTGTGAGTCTGAAAAAATTTATAAATTGTATTATTAATTTTTTTTATAATGCAACAATAATTGTATTGTAAGTTCGAAACATAAATATTGTACAATATACAAGAAAAATTAATCTAACCAAACCTATACTGTCATACATCATAATATACACTGTATCGAAATATTAAATATACTGTGAGTATTGTAAGTTGGAAAAACTAAATATTTCGCAGTGTTTGAAACAAAAATTAACTAAAACAACATATACTGTCAGACATCACAACGTATGCTGTATCGAAATATTAAATATACTGTGAGTATTGTAAGTTGCAAAAAAAAAAAAATTCACAGTATGAAACAAAAATTAACAAAAACAACGTATACTGTCAGGCATCATAACGTATACTATATCGAAATATTAAATATACTATGAGTATTGTAAGTTGGAAAAAATAAATATTTCGCAGTATAAAACAAAACTTAACTAAAACAACATATACTGTCAGGCAACATAACGTATACTACATCGAAATATTAAATATACTGTTAGGCATCATAACATATACTATGCTCGAAATTTGAATATACTGCTGGTGAAAAATAAAAAGGTGTTGTTCATATACTCTCAGACTTTATAACATATACTATGCTCGGAATTTGAATATACTGTTGGTGAAAAATAAAAAGATGCTGTTAAGATTCGAACCCACGCACTGAAGGGTAAAATGCAATGCCTTTACCAACCAAGCTAGCACCTATTTTGTGATTCTAAGCACACCTTAATATATATATATATATATATATATATATATATATATATATATATATATATTGCGCGCACAAAAATTATAAATGAGGTTCACAGGATATATATTAACACTAATGTGCATCTTATGCAAATGTGCATGAGTGTCACTCATAACATATATATATATAAGGAGTCAGATACTAGCCACATCATATATCAGTAAAATAAAATGCAATTGCCATGCCATAAATAATATCACTATATTCTCCCCCTTTCTTAAAATTAGTCTTTTTAAATATGAAAGAAAATTAAGAATTCTTTAAATAGAGAAATTTATCTCTACGTTTGCTTATAATTTTGTTGGGATTAACCAGGAGTACTATTGGAAGATTTTTTTTTTCCTTTTTCTAGAATGACAGTTTTTATAAATGGATTTTTTTTTCTTTCTAAAATGACTAATATTTAAGAACGAAGGGGTACAACTTTTACAAAGGCAATATATATAATAAATTTAATATTAATTAGTCCTATGCTTTGTTTCACTTGGTCCCTTTTGTTTAAGTTTCATTCGTTGACCCCTAAACTATATAAATGACTATCTCAAGGTTCCTAGCTAGAAAGAAAAATATATAAAATGTCTAAAAATACTTATTTCCTTCAAAATGGTATTCGAGTTTATGCTTTAATGAAAAGTTCATATTTATTTTATTTCCCTACTAATGGTGGAAAATTATACAGAATAAGGAACTATATGAAAGTTCTAAACAACAATTTTTCAGTTGCAGAAGTGAATATATATTTTGCAAGCATAATGAATTTAACTTGGTCATAACAGATAATGTCTATTTTTTTCTTTGAGGGAGAATGTCTATTTTTAGATTATAAGTAAATTGGATACTTAAGGACCTTTGAAAATAAAAACACTAATAATTTAAGGCTCTTTTAAAACAAAGTAATACTTTAAGTACTTTTTATAAATAAAAAAAAAAAAAAAGCATTTTGTCATTTACAATTTTTTCCCCAAAAATATAATCCCACCATCCATCATAAGATTCCGGTGTCAGAATAAACAACCTGACACCGATAATTGCTTTAAAGGAAGCAAATGAATTTAATTTTGGCTAAATTATTCACTAAAGCTGATTTTCTTTTATTAAGTATAGCAAATTGTGGTCCTTGAGTCTTTTGAGTCAACAAGGAAGCCTTGAGTATCGAGTAGTTTGCCAAAAACTTAGTTTTATTATGCTGCGATCCTAAAGATAAAATTTATTGTATCTTGGGGACGATTACCGAAGACCACGAACACTTAAATGCGGGGCAATATCATCTTACAGACAACAGTCAAACTCGTGCCTCGACTTTACTCATCTCGTTATTTTTAGAGTCATTTTCAACTACACCATTATTATAATTTTTTTCCAACAATTGGATTTGCTTCCAAGCAAAGGAGTACATCTTGTATCCTATTTCGTTTGGCAATTACAGCTGGCCCATGATAGGTCTGTGTTCGATGGTATAAAAATCATGCCTCATCTCCTGATCCAAGCTACTAGGAACCAAGTTTTGGAATATGACGCTGTCAAGTTGGCCACCGACAATAGCAGCAATGTACAATAACAGTGTACATCATCCACCGGCAGCAGATCGGTTTTCAGCCACAGCCCAGACTTGGTGCAGTGGTGCTCATTGCCACCACATATTTTTTAGCTGAACTTTGATGCCAGGATTTTTTATGACCAATTTGTGGGGCTAGGTTTCATCATCAGAGATGCAATTGGGGACGCCATTTTGATGGTTTCAAACTGAATTCGTGCCCAAGGGAAAAATACTTATTTTTGAAGTGCTTGCATTGCAGTTTGCGTTGACAACTGCATGGGAATTCGGTGTTGGCAATATTGTGGTTGATGCATGCTCTCACACGCAAGACGGAGAGTGTGGACTATTGTGGGCTCATGTCCGTTACCGACATTTTTCTTTTATTCTACGTAATGCTAATTTTGTAACACATGCTCTTGCTCATTGTTAGTTTGATAATGATGACTGTCGTGTCTAGGTGGAAGAAGTCCCATCCAACATTGATACTTTTGCTCTTTGAGATATAGGGCATTTCCCCGATCGATTTTATTAATGAATGGAATTACCTAAAAAAAAAAAAAGATAGTACAACAAAATAGAAGCAAGCCATTAGGTAAGTTATAGGAAATCAAGTTTAAAAAGAAAAAAGAAAAGAGAAACTGTAAAATATAAACCTCATGTAAAGATACTTAGTACATTTTTTCATTGTACATGGTGGATGATGAAGCAACTTGACAGTGTTGAATATTAAGTAAGAATAAAGGTACCACTGATATATAGTGTGACTTTCATTTTTGGCAGCAGTAAGCTCATAAAAATGAGAAATAATATTTTTATTTTGAGTACTGTGTATTTTTTTCTTTTAGGCGTTATTTTTCGTTCTTGCCAAGGCTTCCCGAATTGTCAGGGCCGCCTTTGGCAATCGCCGATGAAATAAGGAAGACGGCAGGGACAAGGAACAACCCTTAGTAAGACTTCTAAGTAAAAGAAGACATAAACAAACTGATTCGACACTAGAAAAAGAGGGTATCCTGAGACTGTACGGGTATGAGACCGTAAAGTTAAGTTTTTATAGGCATTCCAAGACTGTGTAGGTTTGTAACTGTACACTTGAAGAAAGCTTAAAAGAATTGATTAGTCATATAAAAATGTGCATCATCTTTTTCGGCGCTCATTAGGGGAAAACTCTAAGATTAAACACGTTTGGTTAAACTCAATTTCATGATAAATGACCCACTTGGAAGTTTCTCACGGTGCACATGAGTGTGGAATTCATAATGGTTTAACCATTGAGAAGTTTCTCAGAGTGGACATGAGTGTGGAAGGAGTTTCATGATTGCTGACCCCCTTGGAAAATTTCTCAGAGTACGCATGAGTGAGGTCAAAACACGTTGGAAAGGCTTGTGTTGGTTTGTGAGGACAATTCATCCTTGAGAAGTTTCTCTAAGTGCACGTGAGTGAGGAAATAATTTCATGATGGGTGGCTGCCTCAAAAGTTTCTTAGAGTGCGTGTGATAGAGGACAAATTACGTCAGCAAAAACTTGTGTTGGTTTCTGGGACAATCCGTCAAATTTGAAAAGCATATCATTACAAAATATCTTCCCGCTTATTTTTGTTTTTAATTTTTAGAGATATCAACCATTTTTTTACTATAATTTCTTAAATCCTTGCTTTAAATATTATAGAAGAATGTTTCCAACTGTTTAAAAACGTTTTCTCATTTTCTAGATATTTCATCTTTACAAATTTATGTGGATGTCACACTATACTTGAGTAGAAATTGATGCATTGAAGTTGGTACGTGGATGCTTTTTATGAAAATTAACATGTTTATAATATATACCTCATAATCAATGAGTATCATGTTTTGCATTTGAAATTATGAGCAAGAAAAAAAGGAAATATATAATTGAAAAATGAATTCAGCGGTATGAAAGACCTGAAAATAAACAAGACTTTATTACTAGGCCTTTCTCTCTAAAAAAAAGTCCTCGTAGAATTTGATTACCCTCTATATTTGCAGATTAATTTTCTGTAAGGCAATCATAGAGTAAAAAATAACCATTACACTATAAATATTTCATGGTTTACTACTATTCCATGATATGCCGTGAAAGTATGTATATGTGACAAATGTTACACATGTCTTGATTCGAATGTTGGATATTTGATATTTAAAGTTAATTTTTAATATAAATTACAGATTTATTTAAGAAATTTAGATTATTTATTATATAATTATTAGATAATATTTTATTAGTTATATATGTTATAAATGGACATTATTTCATGAAATTTAGCGGCTGGTATTTTCCAATTCAAATCGGGAATTAGACAGATGTGTCTATTGGATTTAGAAGGACACATTTATCTGTGGAAAAGATAATGATATTTACAAACTATAAATTGGGTCTATTGAAAAGAAGAGTTGTATAAGTTAATGACACCCCATATATATTCACAAATCAATTAATCAGATTTACATCGTATAAGCAAGAATTAAAATATACTCAATATGCATTTGAAAGAGATCCAGAATTACAAGTTCTAGACTTCTTCAATTCTAGACTATGGAACTTGAAGAAGAATACGTAGTTGGATCCTTAGAACATAACACCCGAAGTCTTCAGCACATCAGAGAAATTGTGAAATGCTATGTTTTAGGACATTGCAAAAGGAAATCTTCTATATCAAAATATTTTCATTAATTCATTTTTGCTACATGCTATAATTTGTTCGAAAAATCTAAAATAAAATAGCTTTTTTATAGCGTATATATACTGATTTTTGTATAGAACTTGAAAGACGTTGAAAGAAATGGCCTCAGGTTTGAATCCTGAAATTGATGTCTCCAAAGATGAGAAGCCGGAGGAATTCAAAGGACCTGACTCCCAAGTATGGCAACATAAATTGTTGTTTTTTTATCTGACAACATTGAAATTGACACATCTTATTAGTGAAGAATGTCTGAAGCCAACCGATCTTATTTAAAATGAAGCAATTTTAACTATTAAAGTATGGAAACAATCTGATTTCTTGTGCAGGAATTATATCCTTAATAGGTTTGATAATATGTTATATGATACTTATGTAATGTATGGTAATTCTAAAGAACTTTGGGAGTCGCTTGAGAGAAAAAAAATATAAAACTAAAGATATAGGTGCAAAGAAATTCGTCATTGGAAAATTTCGTAAGTACGTTATGGTTGATTACAAGCCTGTAACAAAATAAGTCGAAGAACCCTAGGCGTTGATCCATGAATTGCAGTTAGAAGGCCGTGCGGTAAATGATCATTTTCAAGTGGGAGCAATTATTGAAAATTTGCCTCATTCTTGGAATTATTTCAAAATCTATATCAAGCATAAAAGAAGAGAAAAATAACTATGGAGGATCTTATTCTTTGGCTGCAGGTTGAAGAAGACCATAGAAAAGGAGACAAAATTGATGAACATATCATGGAGGACAAGACTAACATGGTTGAAGCAAACCAAAAAGTCAACGGCAAGAAAGTTGCAAAGAAATATGTGAACCCCCATGCACCAATGGGCAAGGATTTCGAGAAGTTTAAAGGATCTTGTTGCGTATGTGGTAAGACCGAACATAAAGCAATAAAATGTTGGCACAAAAATAATAACGTCTTGTCCCAAATACTGAAGCCAGTGTTATGGAGAGCTCTGTTGGTTGGTTGATGATTTGTTCGAATGCAATGTAATAATTACAAATGTTATAACAATAAAAATATTGTTTCTGCTTATGTTGCTAATTATTTTGATATATGACATTCTAGACTAGATCATGGTAATTTAAATCCATGGTGATCAACTCCTACACGTGGTGAAAATAAATATTTCATCATATTTAGTGTTGATTGTAGTAGGTATTATTATATTTACTTAAAGACGAAGCTTTTAAAAAGTATAAAACTTATGAGGCATAAGTTGAAAATCAACCACTTGATTATTTTTACATTAGGTGGAGTGATGTATACATTGTAAAGTCCTCCAAATAGACATGTATAACACGTTTAACTATGTAATCAAAACTCATAGTATTTGATAGGGCCACTGAAGAAGCAGAATGATTAAGATTTTTTAAGAGGGCATTCCAGTCTGGCCTAAGCCCGTGATAATTATATGTGTAAAATGAGATAGTTTGTCGGCATAACTTAGAACAAAGAATAGTATGTATAATGATAAATCAAGGCATATTAGGCAC